>CM047581.1:7900871-7962605 GCA_026184515.1 Peronosclerospora sorghi | reverse complement strand
TACCAGGAAAGTGTCCATTTTCAGTGACTTTGTATTAAGGTTCGGACGTAAGTACTAATAACCTGGGAAGTTTAAGCAAGAGAAGTGTATTGTATCGCTTCCTTGTGTTCTTTTTGAGTGGAAACCTCGAAAATTTAAGTTCCTTCACGACATACGATCATTGTCGTTTTGAGCACGCACAATCGTTTGAAGATGAACGCATCCAAGACGCCGATTATCATGCTAGACAACGTGGAACATTTTTGTGAGCCGCTGCCGGTACGGCCCAAGCCGAATATGCCGTGTATCTAGAGTTTCAAGTCTCTAAAAGGCAGTCTGTTGAGGATTTCACGGTTCACGTGGCCTAATATTTCTTTTGCTGAGCACCGTACCACCAGACGGACTCATACACCAGCACTTGATGACTACAAGGTTGCAAAGCGTATTTTAAAGTACCTTAAGGGTACATGTGGATTACGAATGAAGTTAGCTCACGATGATGATTTGCCGCTACCGCTGCGAATTACGTGTTACAGCGTCGCTGATTTCCCTGCGGATTGAGAAGCCCGCAAAAGCGTCAGTATTATGGTTATTTTTGTCAATGGTGTTGTGGTAAAACTGGCGATGCAGAAAACAGACAACTGTGGAGCTCTCGACGGTAGAAGTAAAATTTGTGGCGGCTTCGATGGCCGGTAGAGAGCCATTGGGATCAAAATAATTGTTGTAGGAAATTGTAGTCTATGAAAAGGCGCACCTGGTTTTGAAGATGGACAACCAGGCGGCGAACAAACAAGTGTAGAGCGAAGTGAGTGCAGCAAGCGCGAAAAGCGTTGATATCAAGCTGAAATTTTTAAATGATTGCTCAAGGAAGGGCATTGTATCGGCGACTCACGTACCAAGTGTAGATATGGAAGATGCCCTACTGGCTAATGACTTGAGTGCGCGAAGGATCCAAGAATTGCGAACAAAAGTTGGATTGTTTTGAAGATGCTACAGCTTCTGTTGCTTTAGGAGGGGTGTTGGAAACGCATGAAGCCATTTTGTGTTTGCGTCTCTCCAAGATGGTGATACCACATTGGTTAAAATCGGTCGGTACATTTTCGGTTACCGCTTAGTATATATTTTAGCATCGTTATACTTTTGGATAACTCTACATAATACACATTTCATTTTATCTGTTTTACAGACTTAGCTCAAACTTCCACCGCATGGCAAGAGTCGCGTAGTTGTTTCCCCCTGCGAAAGATCCTACCTGGTCAAAAGTGTTCAGTCCAGGTAGTTTAAGATCTATTAAGTGAATACAAGTGTTAACTTTATTTTTTAATACGGGGATGAATAAATGTTGTCGCTGGATTGTAGAAGATGACGCGACACCTTATTCACTTGTACAAGCTTCCATTATTTCTCTATAGTAATGTAACAGAAGCGTGATTAGATAGACTCTTAGGCATATTGAAAACATGTACGTATCATCGTTCAGTGACGCTCTCGAGGGATTAGTGCGTGTTTAAAATAGTCATTATATTGGTTTTTGTAAAAAAACAGGTATGATTACTTTTATTAGTAGCAATGTTAATTTCGTACATATTAGTAGATAAAATTGTGTACTCGTACTCGATTCTGAGTACATATGTTTTAATACTGATAAGCGGTGTTGAATACACGACAGATGGAAGTTCGCTATAACTTCAACATATTATGCATATTTCATGTTAGGCTATCTAATCACTTCTCAATATACGTTCCATTGATTAAGGCCATGACTTGGTTATTTACGAGGGGTCTACCGGTGTTGTTTTTTCGTCAACGGATTTCTGGTTGAGATATTATACGACGTATACGCTTTTAGTAGACTGAAGACTTAAATCTACATCTACGCCTCAAGTTTCTAACTATCTAAGCAAGGATAGATGCTGAAACATTTCAACAGAACAAGCACCCTCTAACTTGGATAAAATTCACCTTCCTGTAACAATATATAGTATTGGGAGAAGCTCCAATTGCGGATGAGCGATCGACACAACCTCGAGCTGATCTTTGCTTCTCACAAGTGCGCATGGTTCATCAAGGGCAATGTTTCCTCGTGAAGGACTGACGTCACTGTAATTGTCCTTAGAATAACCACTGGATGATGCTGTTGCTCGTCCTCTGGGCCTCACAAGAAAATTTCGACTTGATAGCCTTTTCAAAATTATTCATATGAGCATCAAAGCTATTGTTACATGCTTAGGGAAAATCATGCCTAATGTCCCAAAAATAGATTATAGGCCTGATGTTCCCACGTCCAGTGTCACTCAAGATCTATCAATGCTTTCATATTTTGACCTCCATCGCTCAGCAGCGAATCACAAACGTTTTGAGAGTCCTTAAATGTCGGTCCTAATCACCTGGGTCCAGCATCTCTGCGACATAAGAAAAGAAACAACTTGTCGTTGCCAATGCAAAGAACCACGTAGAGCGATTGGCCCCCAGCTGATATAAATCGACTGAGTCCTGAAATAATTGGTGTAAGCCGTTAGTTTTTAATGCAGCCTCAATCATAGACATATAAACTTGCGTTCTAGCAACGAAGGTAAAAAGTTTCCGATTACGAGATAAAGTGGTCTGCTGCTCCAACCCAGACTGGGTGGTTTGAACGAAAAATTCAACCAAAATGAAACCTTTTTTCAGATCACCTTCAGATAAACTAAGAGAGAAAGGATGAACAAGATGATATAACAGAGGGCCTCCTTCGATAGTTGGTAGTCTGGGGATGTGTGTGACGTCTGATCAATTACAGACATTTTTGATCCGCGCTGCCGTCAATGACCCCCTGGGTAGATGACCACGTCTGCCTAAGCTCGAGACAGCTTTGAGGAGATCTTGCTAAGCCCCTGACAATTCATGGTTATGTAATGCATCCGCTGAGTTTAGTTAAGCAACAAGGTGCAGAGATACGCATCTTGTTTGTCTGTGGATCATTAAGGAAGGTCAATCAAGGCTGATGGGTGGAACAAAGAATACGCTGCAACTTGGCGTGGACGTAAACGATGTGGTAAACGATACGCAAGGGACCTATGGTGTCCTCAATCAGACGCAATGCGTTCTTTTCACGATACAAGCCCGCTATTTTGTTGGTAAGGACAACGTAGTCATTTCGCACCGAGCAACTGCCTCTGCTGCCCGGTGTTCAGCGGCCCCTGTATTATGATCAGAATGCTCCCTCCTGCTCGAGCCAAACCATCTGCTGGCAGAGTGACTCGTCACACTCAACGGGCTAAGAGGCTTCGATCTCAGCATTCGGAGCACAAGAATACAATGACGCGTTTTTCCCTACGGTGACCTTGGTGTTTCTTTTATTGTGAACTAGAAGGACACACGTTAGGAAGGCCAACCTAAATGACGATCCAACAAATGGTTAGGAACTGTATGATAGGGCAACTGATTATTTTCTGAGGACAAAATGGAGTATGAACCGTGCCCCACCGCTGTAAAGCTAGCCAAGCATCAGGGGCCGCTGTGGTGAAGAGCTTACAGAGGAACCCCCGACGGTTATATATGACATGAGCTGCAGAAAGAAATCACTGGAGGAGAAAAGGCTACCCGAGTGTTGTTATTGGTCGAATTCAGCTGAAGCTGTATGATTCGTGGAAGAGATGAAAAGCGGTGGGGCGGTTTGGAAACTCACGATCGGTGGAGAGTCATAGTGATATTTGATATGGAAGAGTAGATCAATCTTACAGCCGCGGGACGGAGTGTACACTCAAGTACGGGACTCTTGGAAATGATATTGATGGGCATCACGGAGGTATATTTGAGAAGCGGAGCAGACATTAAGAAATGCCCGGAACGAGAATAATTTAGACAGCGATCAGGTGGTGTCCCCACCCTGATTGGACAATGAATAGAGCCACGGGGACCAGATCGGGGCGTTCAAGAAGGTCAGGATCAAGGTAACTAACTCTAGGGCACCCCAAATGCCAACGAAAGACGAGAGTCCACGTTCACGGCGAAACCGACTCGCTCGGAGTGGCTGGATCGACAACGTACTTTTTGAGACGCAACAAGAACAACCTGCAATGCCACCATAAGCGGAGAGTCCGCGTTCACGGCTAAAACGACTGTCTCGGGATAAGAATACTCGACAACGTGCTGATGAGACGCAATAAGAAGAACAACACAACGCCAAGCTCAGGAAGCAGTAAGATGTGCTCAGCGTGCACGGCTGCTTCTGAAAGATCGCTTGCGCACCGCTGATCCGGAGTCCCCCCTTGAACGACAGGAGATCCCAGAAAATTCCACCTCGCTGCGCTTTGTTTCCAACAGGACTAACGTCTGCTGCCACAACTTCGGGGAGATCCATTGGATTGAGGAGCGCGTGAAAGGTAGTGAATCAACCCATGCACGACCACTTTTCACCATGTGCTGTTATCGTGGCAAATTGGCCAACGTCCCACCGTTGGCACAACCACCAGAGCCGTTACGGAGTCTGCTACGGGATCAAACTCCTATTGCCCGGGTGTTCTGCACCCACATAAGGGCGTACAACAGCGCGCTTTCGTTCAAGTCCATGGGTGCAAAGCTGGATGAGCGATTCATACAGGGAGGGGTGTACGCCTATCGACTCCAAGGTTCCCTGTACCACAGAATGGGATTGCTGTTACCGTAACCCGGTCAGCCAAGGAGGTTCTCGCAGTTGTATATCACTTATAGCAGCATGGCGCTTGGTGAACGCATGAATGTCTTTCCGCATCTTGATCAGCGCATCATTGGGGAACATCAAGTCATGCTCGAACATCACAACCCTTATGTGCAGATGTACGAGCAGGTCCATCAGCGGATGAAGGGGGATCAGGTGGTGGATCTGGAACTCCATCTGATTTGCCTGAAATCGAACGACCAAAGGCGGTACAACAAACAACCCGATAGCCATCGAGATCGGCGCCAAAATGGTGGGAGATGGTTATGACAGCAGTATTTCTGATCGCGAGTCTGTAATCGACGACTAATGCGTAACGTCGTCTATGACGAAGCACTACATTTAATTAGGTTGAAAATCTTGCAATGATGAGAGCAGTCAATGTCTGAGATTGCACACGCAGTCGTTGACAGTAAAAAAAAATCTTCCTTTTTTGTTTCCAAATAAATGCAGATATACTGTAGTTTCAATGAACCTGTTCGTCGGATTGACGGGTACCATCCTCTAGTTCCGCCGTAATAAATTAAAAAATCGTTAGAAAAAACTTCCTCCTCGGCTTGCATTTGTAACAGCATGGGATGGCTGAACTGGTTGTGGAAGCGGAACCTGAGTGTATCAAATGTCGATTGTGAAATAAATTAACCAATATGCGGTCTTATCCTTCAAGTGTTCACATAACGTGCTTTTACGCATCTGATCGTAAGTCCCCAACACGTGTTCTTTATCCATTGTAGCGTCTTCCTGTAAAATAACTGTATTATCATCCCATCTCTCTTAATGCGAGCTTCTATAACTGACCATGCATACTATATTGAGGAACATCTGTATCAGGATGACGAGAAGTTTGAACTAGAACAGCACTTCCGAATCTTCGTCCATGCCACCTCTATTTTATCGTTCCCGTTGCATTAAGATTGTACTCACAGGAAGGCCGATACGAGTTGAACGAGGAAACGATTGGGAACGGGACTCCGCCATAATAGGCTATAGGTTCACGGTGGTCGATTAGTTGTACGCGTTGCAGTCGTAGTTGTAGTCTATTGGCTCCAAGTGGGTACGAATGACTTTGGACTGAGGGTGCAGCATAATGTACAACCCATGCATTCTTAGTACCTACACCGACGTTTCACCAGGAGTTCCTGTTCCGGGGGACCGTCCATTACTTTGACCTCCGGCAATTTCTGCTCTGATCAATTATTCACAATAGGCCTGAATTTTTTTGCTAGCTCTAATACGTTTTGAAGCAGTTCTTTCCGCCGTCATACCTCCAGAAACATGGGGTACGATAAGAGGGACGGTTGTAACAGCAGTAGCGCAGCCGTACCGGCTGGCTTGATTGGTCATCATCAGTTATAAGAAGGTTGTCCTTGCTGCATATCGTCAACATGTTACGCAGAAAAATAAATTCTTCACTCGCCCAGTGGTTGTCGCCACATGTCACGCTTAATTCCGGAGCATCGATTACCAGGTGTTTCCAGGTGAGCGACAGGTATGCTCCAATATATTACGCAAGGCTTCATCGAAGCACGTTGTATAGCTACGAGAAACGTTTAATGCATGTTCTTCAGCTTGGCATATGTCTCACAAAGGACGTGTTCTCGCATGGTCAGTTGTACGTTTCCTTTCACGGTCTACAGAACCGGAGAACATCTCCATGATTTTGGAAGCTGAGTCTTCAAAACTACTACTAATGCGCAACGTCTTTTATTACGAAGAACTAGGTTGATTGAGGTTGACCTCGCAATGATGGTAGAGTAAATGTCCGAGATTGCACACGCAGTCGTTGACAGAAAAAAATATTTTCTTTTTTTCATAGTAAAAGGCAGATATACTGTAGTTTTAATGAAACAATTTGTCCGAACGATGGGTATATTTCACTATTATCGCATAGCCGTTACTGGGAGTTTCCTCTGGCATAGTAATCCAACTGCCTTAAGTAATAAATCGTAGGTCTTTGCTGTCTATCTAACTCCTAACAGTAGACGTTAGTATCTTCGTGGAGTTAGACTTACCTATTTCGACCGCGTGTAAGCACCTTCTTTCCAAATAGATGCGCTGATCCAGATGCGGAAGACATTCATGTGGCAACCAAGCGCCATGCTGTCTCGGTGATGTAAAACTGCGAGAACTTCCTCGGCTGAGCGGGATCCGTCAGCCGCGATTCAATTCGGTGGTACAGGGCACATCGGAGGCAAAAGGCTTACACCCATCCGTTCATCCAAACTCGCACCCATGGACGTGAACGACAGCGCGCTGTTGTACGCCCTGATGTAGGTGCAGAACACCCGGGCAGTAAGCATTTGATCCCGCAGCAACTTCCGTAACGGCTCTGGTGGCTGTGCCGATGGTGGGACGTCGGCCACCTTGCCATGGTCGCAGCACATGGTGAAAAGTGGGCGCGTCCATGTGTTTATCCAGGACCCTTCACCTGACCCTCAATCCAATGGAGCTCCCCGCAGTTGTGGCAGCAGACGTTATCCCGGTTGAGAACCCAGCATAGTGAGCCGAGATTTGCTGCGATCTCCAGACATGCAAGGGGGAACTCCGGTTCCGCGGGGCGCAAGCGGTCTTCCAGAATCTGCCGTTCACGCTGAGCACTTCTCGCCGCTGCCTAAGCTTGACGTCGTTGTTTTTTTTCTTCGTGTTTCTGTGGTGAAGTGGAAAAGAAAGTATACGACTACTTTATACCGGTATACCGCCAATCAGTTAGGAGCGATCGGGTTGATTAAAAAGGGAGAGAATTTTGGGCCAATCGTGTGTCAGAAGTGTCATGTACGCAGTTTTAGGTGAGTCACAGGATGTTTCATGTATTTTACATATTAGGTTTTTAGTGGATATTGAATATAGTGTTGTTTTCTGTTTCTCTGGGTTTCTTCCTCTTACGCATAAGTGGCCCCCTCCTACCGCGGAGTCTTTGGGAGAGGAGGGTTAACAGGTCCCCTCCAGCTCAACTTAACCCGCCGGGACACGTTACAGACGCATTTGTCCCGCCTGAAGTCCCACGACGGGAACGCGTAGTTAACACAGCAGCACTCACTGTCAAGTCACACACGTATGGAACGTGTAAGTATTAATTGGAAAGGTAATCATTTTTTATTGGAAAGGTTACGTGGAGATCTTATTGGTGGAACCTCAAGCTATTGGATATGTTTGTTTGGATGTTCCTTATTGGTTATCGATCTCTCGTTTTAGTTGGGCTCTACGATCTGCTGTACGCGATCTGCCCTGGAAATATATTGTATTACATATATCGTTGGACATGGACGTGCATAGGGTGAAGATTTCCTCCTAGACAAACCCTGCCGCAGAAGTGTATCGATCCATATCGATCCCCCCAAATCCATATTGCGCGACGGTCCACCGAGTGTGTAGTCGCCCAAACCAATGGGTACACAAGGTAAGAAGTATCAAAGTAAATCGGACCAGGCGTCCTGCAGTACAGATCGGTCATCTGATCGGGCTGTAGGCGAAGTTCGCGGGGTACCCCTCTCGTGAGTTGGTCGGCTGGGCACGATGGTGCTCGTGTTCAGGACACTTCGGTGTTCGAATTGAAATCGACTCCACCACATTTCTCAAGATCACATTCTCGATCACGCCGCTCCCGAGCGAGTCGGATTCGTAGTTCTTGTTGTTCTGGCGTCTCAAGAGCACGTAGACGTGCCGCTCCCGAGCCAGTCGGTTTCGCCCTGAACGCGGTATCTCTCTCCTTGGTGGCATTGGTGGGGTCGGGTAGCTAACGCGGGTGTAGCCGGTGCGTACACGCACGGTGCGGCTAGCGCACAGAGGAAGACTTTCCTAAAGCTGCGATGAGCCGATACTTAGCCGATACGTCCTTATAAAAGGGCTTAGTAAGAGAGTACCCTCTTACTCGGGGCAAAGATTTCCCTTTAGTTTACAAGTTAGCACAAGCTAACGCCTTGATAAAAGTCTCCCTTAATAAGGGGGTAGCTAAGGGAAGGACTTCCCTTACACTACAACACTCCCTGCGCGCGCGACCGGTCGAGATCGTGCGCCTAGAAGTCTTCAGAGTGAAATGTAAACTGAATGTATATTTAATATAAAATTAGCCTAAATTTATTTGAACTAATGTAAACTATATGTAATACTAAGTAGAACTTACTAAATTCGTACCTAGCCAAAATGTAATGTATAACACCTGCGTACTAACACGTGGCTGGCTGCCACCAAGGGATCCTGACCTGATTGGTTAAAATAACCAATAGGTCCAAACCTTTCGGACCGGTCAACACTGACCTCAACCGTAGTGTACTTACATACACGACATAACTAAATGTAACCAAAATGTAACCAAAATGTAACCCCGTTACATCCTCCCCCATCAAGACTATTGCTTACGCAATAATCGATTATAGTTGGAGAACTCCAACTGCCAGAACTTCTAGCTAACCATGAGCACCTTTAGTGGTGCTGAGGATGTAGACTATTCCGATAACTCGGAGGTGGATGCCCTTGGGGCTATCTCCCCAAAGGCTGAACACTCCGACAACGCCGAACGGCGATGTCGGTCATTCAATCCGTTCCCCACACGTGGGAAAACGCGCTAACTCGTGCGCCACCTCTACCAAGTGCGGATGATGCATCCGGGTCGCCGAAGGCGACCATCACGAATGAAGCAGACACGGTTAATAAAGCCCGACATGCCGTACCGGCACAGAAGGGTCCTCGTGACCCTCAAAAGACGGCTAAGAACGAGGTGAAGAGGGGTTTAGCCTCCTATATCCCTGGTCCTGCGGCTGTACTGCCGCGTGAAATCGCGCGCCGGAAACAACTTCGGGCCAAATTGCTAACGCCGAAGCAGTTCACTGTCAAGTCCTACCGAGCGCGCCTCGGGAAATAGGCACGCGGTGCCGTCGTTGAGATCCTCCGCGAGGTTCCCTACGTTCTCCTACGGGACGAAGGTGTAGAGGAGGCAGAACGGTCATTCCGCGCTTGGGCGGAAGGAGAGAAGCGCCTACCCAACTTTGATGAGCTGTACCACAGCTATTCCAAACCCGACGTTCTGGTAGAGAGGGCGTTGCGCTTGGCGTATGCCCAGGCCAAAGCGCTGGGGCAATTACCTGACCCTGATTGCACGCGCCCTGCCCTCGATGTGGTACCGGAGAGCAATGCAAACTCTGCATCTGCCTCCGGCAAACTCCCAGCTTCTGGGAGTGAAGGGGCTTCTTCCGCCCCTTTGGTCGTTGACTCGCAGCGGGGTTCTCCCGCTCGAAAGTGTCAACGACGTCACGGCAATCCTGCCGCAGAGGAGTCTCGGACTCCCAAGAAGTCTGTTAATATGGATAACCTTACCACTTCACCAGGTACTGGGTCTCACCCCGATGATGGCGTCGTGCCATCAGACGCTCCACATGGTAATGTGGAGTACCCTCCGTATCGAGAACTGGAGGAGGAGATCGCGCTATTGCGACGTGAGTTCCACGAGCGCTGTGATCGACACAGCCGTCTCATCCATGATGCCCAGGAGGGACTCCGCGACGAAAGGAGTGCGAATTAACGCCTCGAGGGGCGGCTTGCCTCCCTCTAGTCGCTCGTTTTGGAGCTACAGGGTCGTATTTCAACCCTGTCAGAGATGTTCCGACCTGTCGTGCCTTTCGGCTATCCGACTTCCCACCCTCTTCCAAGAGGGAACCCGCCTCGGGTTCTGGTATGGCTTAAGCATACCCACATAGTAGGTTGGATGCGTTCGCATCGCCTTCGGGATATCCAAGGTATACGACAAGCCCTTTCGGGTTAGCAACTTAAAAGTCCCCACAAACCTGGGGCGTAGTTTATTCCGCAACACGTTTGAAACTGCATGTGTAGTAATATTCTTAGCGTTTAATAAAACACTTTCTCCTACTTTGTACGCCCTTTCGTTACGCCGACCCTTGCGGTCGGCCTGTTCCTTTTGCCCGTCCTGGCTTCCCGCCATGGCATCGCAAACGTGTCGTAAGACACTAAGGTGCGTCGATAAAAACTTATCGATGTGCTTGCGCACAGATACAGGGATAAAATCGGGGAATCCTCCTTCCTCAAGACCTGGGCCACACACACATGGCGTTAACGAAACCCTCGGATTCACCAATCCGTTCACGTAAAACGGGGTAAACCCCGTAGATGCATGTACCGAATTGTTGATAGCAAATTCAACCATCGGAAGCATCTCACTCCAACTCTTTGGAGAATCCGGACATAAACTCCGGAGAATATCCTCTACAGCGCGATTAACGCGTTCCGTTTGTCCGTCCGTCTGCGGATGATCCACAGTGGACATGAGGAGCTTGGTGCCCAGAACCTTAAACAACGCCACCCAAAACTGTCCCGTAAAACGGGGATCCCGATCCGACACAACGGAATCGGGTAGACCCTGCTGTCGAAAGACACGGTCTAGGAACACTTTTGCTGTTCCCTGTCCATCTATGGACTCTGGCACTGCCGCCAGGTGAGCCATCTTGCTCAAACGGTCTACAAAGACCAATATGCCGGTGTTACCGGCCTTATCCTTCGGAAACCCGAAGATAAAATCCACGCTAATGGATTTCCAACACTCCGTTGGAACCGATAAGCTCGCCAAAGGCGCAGCTGAACTTTGAGAGGGTTTAACCCTCTGATACGTCTCACAGGTGCGTATATACGCACCGACCCACTTACACATATTGGGCCACCAATACAAAGCGCTTAAAGCGCTGTAGGTCTTATCCCGACCTAAATGACCCCCGGTAGGGGCGTCATGTGTCTCAAAGAGGACTCTATACTTCAGTTCCTCATCATGAGAAACAACCACCCGCGGAGTGTCCTCCGCGCTCGTGCTATAGTATAGCAAACCGTCACAGTACCTGTAACGGTGGAACCGAGATTTAGATCGACTTTACAGGGTAGGCTCAGACGATCCAAGTCCCTTTCAACCCAACGCGCTGATAAGCGCTGTACATTGTGGGTCTTTCTCATACGCCTGGCGTATGAGATCCACCACAGACGAGGTGACGAAAGTGGCGTGAGCGAGCTCGTAATCGGGACGACGCGACAACGCGTCTGCAAGTAAATTCTGCTTTCCAGGCTTGTACTTTACCTCAAAATTGTACTCCGCAAAGAAGGAGAGCCAACGGGCCATCCGTAGCGAGAGATGAGGCGACTTTGTCGCTGTCCGTAAGGACGCGTGGTCTGTATAAACCACGAACGGCTTTGAGCCGAGTAGGTGAACCCTAAATTTGACAAGGGCATACTTCATAGCAAGTAGCTCCTTATCATGAACGGGATAATTCCGTTCTGCAGCTTTAAGATGCCTCTACTCAAACGCAATCACGCGTCCCCGTCCCGCATCGTCTGCTTGTAACAAAGCACATCCGATTGCGAAATCGGAGGCGTCTCAGACGACGCTAAATGGTTTCCCAGAGTCTGGGAGAGTAAGAACGGGGGCGTTTAACAAGCTCTACTTAACCACTTCAAAAGCGTTTTGGCGTTTGGTTTCCCAACACCAATCAACGTCCTTCTTAAGAAGGTCAGTTAATGGCTTCGCCATTTCAGCGTAGTTCTCGCTGTACTTGTGGTGATAATTGGCTAATCCAAGCCACTTCCGTAAATCTCTAAGATTTACAGGCGAAGGCCACTCCACAATGGCTTTCACCTTCGCGAGATACGCCCGCACTCCATTCTTACCGATGAAGCATCCGACGAAAGGAATTTTCTCAGCACTAAAAATACATTTGGATGCGTTTGCATATAACTTATACTCTCGCATACATTCGAGCACCGCTCGAAGGTGTATCAGGTGCGTCTGAACATCAGACGAGTCGCCTTCCGCGCGACTATGAACGAATATATCGTCGAAGTACGTCTGAGCGAACTTTCTATGAGGGCGGAAGAGTTGAGTCACCAAGCGATTAAATGTCGCTGGTTCATTGGAAAGCCCCTGTGGCATAACAAGCCACTCCCACATCATGCCATTAGGAGTGCTGACCGCTGTAAGCTGAATATCGGATGCTAGCATGAGCACCTGATAATACCCGTCCACCCGATCTAAGGCACTGTATGTAACAAGGTTACATTCGGGTAACACTGAGTGTTGGTGTACATGAGTACACCACGGTTTGAGGCCAGTATTGGCCGGTTTGAAGGTTTCGAACCTTTGGTTATTTTAACCAATCAAGGCATGGGCCCTTGGTGTGGTGTGTGTCAGCCATCCACGTGTCAGTACACAGGTGTGTACACTACATTTTAGCTAGGTACGAATTAGGAATATTCTACTTAGTGTTACATATAGTTTATATTAGCTTAAATAATTACATATTAAATATATTCAGTTTTACTTTCACTCCTTAGTACAGACGCACGACCTCGACTAGTCGTGCGTGTAGTGAGTGCCGTAGCGTAACGGGAGCCCTCCCCTTAGCTACACCCTTTGTAAGGGAGCCTTGCCGTTAAGGCACTAGTACAGGATAGAGTAAACTAACCCGGGAATCTTGGCCCCGAGTAGGAGAGCTCTCTCCTACTAAGCCCTTAATAAGGGCGTATCGGCTAAGTAGCGGCGAACGCCGCTTTAAGGAAAGCCTTCCTCTGTGCGCTAGCTGCACCGTGCGTATACGCACCGGCTACATCTGGTAGCACTTGTAGTCAATCCAACACCTGTGTTGGTAGACTAGGCATCCTCTGCAAAGGATGAACCAGGACGATTGGGACAGTTTGACCCTCGTCCAACAGGAAGCCTTTAAAAAGGCTGTTACCCTTAACGGGGGAAGAAAGTATGAAGCTCCTAGTGGAGCAGGGCCTTGAGGCCGTAAAGGCAAGGGTGAATGCCCTTATCGCTCATGAGGCGAGCTGTGGTGGAGTTCATGCCACGGGTGTGCGCCCTCCATTATCGTTTAAGATAAAGGATTTCACCGGACAGAAGGGTGACAACCTTTATGTTTGGTTGCGAGAGGTCGAAACGGCCTTCGCCACAGCGAACATGACCGCTGATCACTTGCAAGTGGGACTTGCATTGAACCATCTTACGGGCAAAGCCCGTACATGGGCGTTTACATGCTCGGAATCAGTCAAGGACTTGTTTCCAACATGAAAGGTCCTTAAGCAGAAGCTTATGGACATGTACGCAACGCCTGATCTGGTTTTACAGAATCAACTGGCGTTACTGAGGTGCCGTCAAGGCACCAAGGACCTGGAGGTTTATATCCAGGAGCTTAAGACCCTGTTGGCAGGGATGTACGCGAAAGCGTACTCGGACGATGTGTCCATCCCCGTCTTCATGGGAGGTCTGAGAGAAGGGCCAGCACGTTCGGAATTGTTCCGATTCCGACCCGAATCCCTTGAAGAGGCATTCAAGATGGCGTTCAACGCCGAGAGGAACTTCCGTTCCTCTAAGGTGGGTCCCGAACCCATGGACCTGAGTCAGGTCGAAGAGGAGGAGAACCCTCCCGCTAAGAGTCATTCGGACTCTTTTTCACAGAGCTTCGAGACAGATCTCTTGGCTATGTTGCAGCGGCGTGGGCCGCTGAGATGCTTCCTGTGTGGGAGCATGGATCATCTGAGGAACAGATGTCCGAAAAATCCCCAGCGAGACACTCGCTACAAGGGACCAAGGGTGGGGAAAAAGCCCTTGTCCAAGCCGTCGGGAAACGACGGCTCCAAGTAGGTGAGGGGCGCCCTACTGGGGGACCCCTCAGTGCTGTTAATCCCCCGGATAGGGGACGACAGCACAAAGCCCCAAGGGAAGCGGTGCTTTCTAGCACCGAGTTGGTGTACCAGCCAGATTTGCTGGTAGTCCTTGCGGACGTGAAAGGCTTTGATAAGCCTTGGAGAGTCTTGATAGACTCTGGAGCGTCTGAAAATTATGTCAGACGGGCTTCTGTTGAGAAGAGTCGGCTGTATGCCGAGGCCCTAGAGGCACGTTCTCGTGACGTTTTCACGGTCCGTCTTGCGACGGGCTTACATGTTTCTGTACCCAAGGTCTCGATTGACCTTAAGCTGAAGTTTGCAGACTTCGACAGCTTAGAACGTTTCCTAGTCCTGGATTTGGACTCGAGGTATGACCTCATTCTGGGCATGAAGTGGCTGGAACGCCACGAGCCATGGATAGACTGGAAGTCAACGGCCATTGGCTCGACGCACCCGCGATCGGGCGAAGCATTGGCGAGTCATGAACCCACCTTTGCTCGATCGCAAAAGCGATTCTGGCGTGAGATGCCAGAGATTGGGATGTCTGAAATGATCATTCCCAATGGCGGGAAGGAAGAGATCCTTAACGAGGGGGATTCGGCGGTTAATTCCCACGCCGTGAACGGCGAGACTGGTGAGTTACCTGTGGTAACTCCAGTGGTAGTGGTAGAGACCCCTGTGGTTAAGCGCGAGGTGCTTCCACACAAAGAGACCCGTAGTTCGTCTCTTTTGCACGTCGGAAATGATTCCGACCATGCCGTTATAGGCGAACAAGTTGCGACTCCAGTGGTAGGGGTAGAGACCCCTGTGGTTAAGCGCGAGGCGCTTCCAAGCGAAGAGACCCGAAGTTTGTCTCTTTCGCACGTCGGAAATGATTCCGACTACGCCGTTATAGGTGAGACTGGCGAGTCACCGGTGGTAGAGGTAACGACCTCTGTAGATAGGCGCGATGCGCTTCCAATAGATGGGGCAATTGACTCCCCCCATCTGGGTCCCGGGAAGAGTCCCGAGTTCAGTAGTCAGCAGTCCTATCGGATGCTGAATAGTGTGACAGGTGTTGTCACGGAAGGCGTAAGCCTGGAACGGTTTCCTGGGTTAGGCGAACTGTTGTCGTTGGAGGAGATTTCCTTCAACGAGTTTGAAACTGCTGTGAAAGCAGATGAAATCGACGAGGTTGTCGTATTGCGTCCGGAAGAGGAGTTGAACTCCTCATCCACGATGGATGAGTCAGTTTGGTGCAAACCAAACAGGCATTGAATGCCCGAAGCGGCCTCAAGATCCTTGCAGATCCTGAGGACCTTACCATTCCTTACTAAAGGAATTTGGAGATGTCATTAGTGACAATCCGCCGATGGGATTACCACCGGATCGGGGAGTCCGACATGAAATTGATTTGGTTCCTGTAACAAATACTGCGTCACTAGGCAGTGGCCTCTCCCCAAGGAACAATGAGACGTCATCGACGCATTCTTCAAGGGGAAAGAAGAGGCAGGGATTGTACGGGAGAGTAAGTCTCCCCACTCATCTCCCACCTTTTGTGTTCGTAAGCCGAACGGAAAGTGGTGCATTGTGCACACGTACAACAAGCTGAATGCTGCTACTGTACCCATGCAGACTCCGATTCCTTGGAAGGATGTCCTCCAGAACAATATGGCGGGATGTACCGTGTACAGTGCCTTAGATCTGGTGGACGGGTATTATCAGGTGCTCATGCGAGCGTCCGATATTCCACTGACAGCAGTTAGCACGCCCAGTGGCATGCTGTGGGAGTGGCTTGTTATGCCACAAGGGCTTTCAAATGCACCAGCGTTTTTCAATCGCTTGGTGACTCAACTCTTCCGCCCTCATAGGAAGTACGCTCAGACGCACTTCGACGATATATTCGTCCATTGTCGTGCGGAAGCCGACGCTTCTGATGTTCAGACGCATCTGATACACCTTCGAGCAGTGCTTGAATGTATGCGAGAGTATAAGTTATATGCAAACGCATCCAAGTGTATCTTTGGTGCTGAGGAAATTCCTTTACTCGGATGCTTCATCGGTAAGGATGGAGTGCGGGCGGATCCCGCGAAGGTGAAAGCCATTGTGGAATGGCCTTCGCCTGTAAATCTTAGAGATTTACGGAAGTGGCTAGGATTAGCCAACTATCTCCACAAGTACAGCGAGAACTACGCTGAAATGGCGAAGCCATTGACCGACCTTCTGAAGAATAATGTTGATTGGTGTTGGGAAACTGAACACCAAAACGCTTTTGAAGCGGTTAAGGGGAGCTTGTTAAAAGCTCCCGTTCTTGCTCTCCCAGACTCTGGGAAACCATTTAGTGTCGTCTGCGACGCCTCAGATTTCGCAATCGGATGTGCTTTGTTACAAGCAGACGATGCAGGAAGGGAACGCGTAATTGCGTTTGAGTCGAGGCAGCTTAAAGCTGCGGAACGGAATTATCCCGTTCATGACAAGGAGCTACTTGCAATGAAGTATGCTCTAGTCAAATTTAGGGTTCACGTACTCGGATCAAAGCCGTTCGTGGTTTATACTGACCACGAGTCCTTACGGACAGCGACAAAGTCGCCTCATCTCTCGCAACGGATGGCCCGTTGTCTCTCCTTCTTTGCGGAGTACAACTTTGAGGTTAAGTATAAACCTGGCAAGCAGAACGTGCTTGCAGACGCGTTGTCGCGTCGTCCCGATTACTAGCTCGCTCACGCGACATTCGTCACCACGTCTGTGGTGGATCTCATACGCCAGGCGTATGAGAAAGACCCACAGTGTACGGCGCTTATCAGCGCGTTGGGTGAAAAGGGTCTTGGCTCGTCTGAGCCAACCCTGTCAAGTCGATCTAGAGCTCGGTTACACCGTTACCGTTACTGTGACGGTTTGCTATGTTATAGCACGAGCGCGGAGGACACTCCGCGGGTGGTTGTTCCTCATGATGAGGAACTGAAGTATAGAGTCCTCTTTGAGGCACATGACGCCCCTACCGGGGGTCATTTAGGTCGGGATAAGACCTACAGCGCTTTAAGCGCTTTGTATTGGTGGACCAATATGTGTAAGTGGGTCGGTGCGTATATACGCACCTGTGAGACGTATCAGAGGGTTAAACCCTCTCAAAGTTCAGCTGCGCCTTTGGCGAGCTTATCGGTTCCAACGGAGTGTTGGAAATCCATTAGCGTGGATTTTATCTTCGGGTTTCCGAAGGATAAGGCCGGTAACACCGGCATATTGGTCTTTGTAGACCGTTTGAGCAAGATGGCTCACCTGGCGGCAGTGCCAGAGTCCATAGATGGACAGGGAACAGCAAAAGTGTTCCTAGACCGTGTCTTTCGACAGCAGGGTCTACCCGATTCCGTTGTGTCGGATCGGGATCCCCGTTTTACGGGACAATTTTGGGGAGCGTTGTTTAAGGTGCTAGGCACCAAGCTCCTCATGTCCACTGCGGATCACCCGCAGACGGACGGTCAGACGGAACGCGTTAATCGCGTTGTGGAGGATATTCTCCGGAGTTTATGTCCGGATTCTCCAAAGAGTTGGAGTGAGATGCTTCCGATGGTTGAATTTGCCATCAACAATTCGGTACATGCATCTACGGGGTTTACCCCGTTTTACGTGTAAGGATTGGTGAATCCGAGGGTTCTGTTGACTCCACGTGTGTGTGGCCCTAGGGCTTGAGGGGGGAGGATTCCCCGATGTCAGCCCTGTATCTGTGCGCAAGCACATCGATAAGTTTTTATCGACGCGCCTTAGTGTCTTACGACACGTCTGCGATGCCATGGCGGAAATCCAAGACAAGCAGAAGGAGCAAGCTGACCGAAAGGGGCGGCGTAATAAAAAGGTATATAAAAGTAGGAGAAAGTGTTTTATTAAACGCTAAAAATCTTCCTACACATGCAGTTTCAAATGTGTTGCGCAATAAACTGCGCCCCAGGTTTGTGAGGCCCTTTAAGGTGTTAGCCCGAAAGGGCTTGTCGTACACCTTAGACATCCCGAAGGCGATGCGTACGCATCCAACCTTTTATATGGGTATGCTTAAGCCATACCAGAACCCGGAGTCGGGTCCCCTCGCGGAGGAGGGTGAGAAACCGGATAGCCGAAAGGCGCAACAGGTAGGAATATTTCCGACAGGGTTGATATACGGCCCTGAAGCTCCGCAACGAGAGTTTCGAGAGAGGCAAGCCGCTCCTCGAGGCGCTCATTCGCACTCCCCTCGTTGCGTAGTTCCTCCTGAGCATCTTGGATGCGAAGGCTGTGCCGATCACAGCGCTCGTGGAAGTCACGCCGCAAGAGCGCGACCCCCTCCTCCAGTGCTAGATACGGAGGGTACGCCACATTATCATGTGGAACGCCTGATGGCACGACGCCATCACCGGGGTGAGACCCAGTACCTGGTGAAGTGGAAAGGGTATCCACATTTCCAGAACTCGTGGGAGTACGAGACTCCCCTGCGGCAGGATTGCCGTGACGTCGTTGACGCTTTTGAGCGGGAGAATCCCACTGAGAGTCAACGACCAAAGGGGATGAAGAAGCCCCTTCACTCCCAATAGCTGGGAGTTCGCCGGAGGAAGATGATGTGCTTGCATTGCTCTCCGGCACCACATCGAGAGCAGAGCGCGTATAATAGGAGACAGGCAATCGCCCTTGCGCTTTGGCCTGAGCATAGGCCAAGCGTAGCGCTCTCTCTACCCGAACGTCGTGTTCGGAAAAGCTGTTGTACAGCGCATCGAAACTTGGGAGGCGTTTCTCCCTTTCCGCGCAGGCGCGGAACGCCTGTTCTGCGTCTTCGACGCTTTCGTCTCTCAGGAGAACAAGGGGAATCTCGCGGATAATATCCACGAGGACACCGCGTGCCTGTTCCCGAGGCGCGTCCGGTAGGACTTAACGGTAGGACTTAACGGAATAATGTTTGGGCGTTAGTAGTCGGGACTGGAGTTGGTTCCGATGCGCAATTTAACGCGGCAGTATAGCCGCTGGGCCAGGGGTATAGGAGGCTAAACCCCTCTTGACCGCGTTCTTAGCCCTCTTTTGAGGGTCGCGAGTTCCCTTCCGTGCCTGTCCGGCACGTCGGGCTTCTTGAACCAAGGACGGTTCATTGGTGGTGGTTACCTGTGGCAACCTGGAGGTATCACCCATAGCGGGTAACGGTGGAGCACGATTTAGTGCGTTTTCCCCACGTGTGGGGAATGGGTTGGGTGACTGATAGCGTCGTTCGGCGCTATCAGCATGGCCAGCCGTTGGGGAGAGCTCCCCAAGGGCGTCCACTTCCGAGTTGTCAGAATAGTTTGCGTCCATAGCAGCGTTGAAGGTGTACAATGGACAGCCAGAGGTACTGGCGTTGGAGTTCTCCAACAAGATTTTGGTTATTGCGTAAGCAATAGTCTTGATGGGGGAGGATGTAACGGGGTTACATTCGGGTAACACTGAGTGTTGGTGTACATGAGTACACCACGGTTGAGGCCAGTATTGGCCGGGTTGAAAGGTTTCGAACCTTTGGTTATTTTAACCAATCAGGGCATGGGCCCTTGGTGTGGTGGTGTGTCAGCCATCCACGTGTCAGTACACAGGTGTGTACACTACATTTTAGCTACGTACGAATTAGTAATATTCTACTTAGTGTTACATATAGTTTATATTAGTTTAAATAATTACATATTAAATATATTCAGTTTACTTTCCACTCCTTAGTATAGACGCACGACCTCGACTAGTCGTGCGTGTAGTGAGTGCCGTAGCGTAAGGGGAGCCCTCCCCTTAGCTACACCCTTTGTAAAGGAGCCTTGCCGTTAAGGCACTAGTACAGGCTAGAGTAAACTAACCCGGGAATCTTGGCCCCGAGTAGGAGAGCTCTCTCCTACTAAGCCATTAATAAGGGCGTATCGACTAAGTAGCGGCGAACGCCGCTTTAAGGAAACCCTTCCTCTGTGCGCTAGCCGCACCGTGCGTATACGCACCGGCTACACTGTACACAGTACAGCCCGCCATATTGTTCTGGAGGACATCCTTCCGAGGAATCGGAGTTTGCATGGGTACAGTAGCTACATTCAGCTTGTTGTACGCATGCACAATGCGACACTTTCCGTTCGGTTTACAAACACAAAAAGTGGGAGATGAGTGGGGAGACTTTATCTCCCGTACAATCCCTGCCTCTTCTTTCCCCTTGAAGAATGCATCGATGACGTCGCATTGCTCCTTGGCGAGGAGCCATTGCCTAGTGACGCAGTATTTGGTTCCAGGAACCAAGTCAATCTCATGTCGGACTCCCCGATCCGGTGGTAACCCCATCGGCGGATTGTCACTAATGACATCTCCAAATTCCTTTAGTAAGGAATGGTAAGGTCCTCAGGATCTGCAAGGATCTTGAGGCCGCTTCGGGCATTCAATGCCTGTTTGGTTTGCACCAAACTGACTCATCCATCGTGGATGAGGAGTTCAACTCCTCTTCCGGACGCAATACGAAAACCTCGTCGATTTCATCTGCTTTCACAGCAGTTTCAAACTCGTTGAAGGACATCTCCTCCAACGACAACAGTTCGCCTAACCCAGGAAACCGTTCCAGGCTTACGCCTTCCGTGACAACACCTGTCACACTATTCAGCATCCGATAGGACTGCTGACTACTGAACTCGGGACTCTTCCCGGGACCCAGATGGGGGGAGTCAATTGCCCCATCTATTGGAAGCGCATCGCGCCTATCCACAGAGGTCGTTACCTCTACCACCGGTGACTCGCCGGTATCACGTAACAAGACGTGGTCGGAATCAATTCTGACGTGCGAAAGAGACGAACTACGGGTCTCTTCGCTTGGAAGCGCCTCGTGCTTATCCAAAGGGGTTTCTACCCCTACTACTGGAGTCACAACTTGTTCGCCGAACACGGCGTGGTCGGGAACCCCGACCTGCGGAAGAGACGAACTACGGCTCTCTTCTCTAAGCGCCTCACGATTAACCTCAGAGGAATCCACCTCTACCACTGGCGACTCACCAGTCTCGCCCATATCGACGTGGGGATTAACCGCCGACTCCCCCTCGTCAAGGAACACTTCCTTGACCTCATTGGGACTGATCATCTCAGACATTCCAATCTCTGGCATCTCTCTCCAGAATCGCTTTTGCAATCGAGCAAAGGTGGGTTCATGACTCGCCAATGCTTCGCCCGATCGCGGGTGCGTCGAGCCAATGGCCTTTGACTTCCAGTCTATCCATGGCTCGTGGCGTTCCAGCCACTTCATGCCCAGAATGAGGTCATACCTCGAGTCCAAATCCAGGACTAGGCAACGTTCTAAGCTGTCGAAGTCTGCAAACTTCAGCTTAAGGTCAATCGAGACCTTGGGTACAGAAACATGTAAGCCCGTCGCAAGACGGACCGTGAAAACGTCACGAGAACGTGCCTCTAGGGCCTCGGCATACAGCCGACTCTTCACAACAGAAGCCCGTCTGACATAATTTTCAGACGCTACAGAGTCTATCAAGACTCTCCAAGGCTTATCAAAGCCTTTCACGTCCGCAAGGACTACCAGCAAATCTTGCTGGTACACCAACTCGGTACTAGAAAACACCGTTTCCCTCGGGGTTTGTGCTGTCGGCCCCTACCCTGGGTTTGACAGCACTGAGGGATCCCCCAGTAGGGTTCCCCGCACCTACTGGGAGCCGTCGTTTTCCGAAGGCTTGGGCGAAGGCTTTTTACCCGCCCTCAGCCCCTTATAGCGAGTGTCTCGCTGGGTATTTTTTGGACATCTGTTCCGCAGATGATCCGTGCTTCCACACAGCAAGCATTTAGCGGCCCACGCCGCTGCAACATAGCCAAGAGCTCTGTCTCGAAGATCTGTGAAAAAGAGTCCGAATGACTCTAAGCGGGAGGTTTCTCCTCCGCTTCGACCTGACTCAGGTCCATGGGTTCGGGACCCACCTTAGAGAAACTAAAGTTCCTTTGGGCAATAAACGCCATATTAAAAGACTCACCAGGGATTGGGGTCGGCATCGGAAGATCTCCGAACGTGCTGGCCATTCTCTCAGGCCTCCCATAAACACGGGAATGGACACATCGTCCGAATAAGCTTTCGCGTACATCCATGCCAACAGGGTCTTAAGTTCTTGGATATATGTTTCCAAGTCCTTAGTGCCCTGACGGCACCTCAAAAACGCCAGCTGATTCTGGAAAACTAGATCAGGCGTGGAATACATGTCCATAAGATTTTGCTTAAGGACTTCCCAGATCGGGAACACGTCCATGACCAAATCCGAGCACGTAAATGCCCATGCACGGGCTTTACCCGTAAGATGGGTCAGTACAAGTCCCACTTGCAAGTGATGTGCGATCACATTCGCAGTGGCGAAGGCCGTTTCGACCTCTCGAAGCCACACATAAAAGTTATCACCCTTTTCACCGGTGAATTCCTTTATCTTAAAGTACAACGGGGGGCGCATCCCCGTGGACGTGGAATGACTTCTACTACAACTCGCCTCATGGGCGATGAGGGCATCGACCCTCGCCTTTACGGTCTCAAGGCCCTGCTCCACAAGGAGCTGCATTCCTTCGTCACCCAGTCCTGCTGGACGAGGGTTAACCATTCCCAATCGTCCTGATTCATCCTTTGCAGAGGATGCCGTAACCTACAGCACAGGTGTTGGATTTACTACAAGTGCTACCAGATGTAGCGGGTGTGTACACGCACAGAGGAAGACTTTCCTAAAGCGGCGATGAGCCGCTACTTAGCCAATACGCCCATATAAAAGGGCTTAGTAAGAGAATACTCTCTTACTCGGGGCCAATATTTCCCTTTGGTTTATAAGTTAGCACAAGCTAACGCCTTGATACAAGGCTCCCTTACTAAGGGGGTAGCTAAGGGAAGGACTTCCCTTACACTACAACACTCACTGCGCGCGAGACCGGTCGAGGTCGTGCGCCTAGCAGTCTTCAGAGTGAAATGTAGAATGAATGTATATTTAATATGTAGTTAGCCTTAATTAATTTAAACTAATGTAAACTATATGTGATACTAAGTAGAACTTACTAAATTCGTACCTAGCCAAAATGTAATGTACACCACCTGTGTACTAACACGTGGCTGGCTGCCACGCTTCCACCAAGGGCTCCTGCCCTGATTGGTTAAAATAACCAATAGGTCCAAACCTTTCGGACCGGTCAACGCTGACCTCAACCGTAGTGTACTTACATACACAACATAACTAAAATGTAACCAAAATGTAACCCCATTACAGCGGGAGCATGCAGGCTGGGCTAAATATATAGCTATAACCGCTATAGGACCGTACTTACAGACGATCATTTCTATAAGCGCTGTTTATAATAACCAATGATAAAGGCCAATTCAATTAGGTCCGATTTAGAGTATAGTTCGACTTCGATTAGGTACGGGAACGCAACATCAATTCTTTCTGGTTCAATTCTTTCTTTATATATATAGATCACGACATTCGATTACGTACGGGATCGCGACATCAATTCTTTTTCTTTTATAGATAGATAGAGATATTTTATTAATTACGGATCGCTATGACATCAGTTCTTTCTGTTATATATATAGAGTTCGAGATATTTGATTAGTTACGAGACCGCGACATGAATCGAAGTCAATTCAGTTATTATATAGATATATTAGGGGAAGGTACCCGTATTTCCGACGAATTATTTCATTGACATTTCATTGATACTACAATATATCTACATTTACTTAAAAAAAGAGTTAATTTCTTGCAGTTAAGGACTGCGTGTGAAATATCGGATATTAACTGCTACCATCATTCCGATATTTTGGAACCTCATTCAACGTAGTGCATCGTCATAAACGACGTTACTCATTAGTCGTCGTTTACAGGTTCGCGATCCGAGATACTGCCGTCCTAACCATCTCCCACCGTTTTGACTCGGACCTCGATGAATGTTGGGTCGTTGAACCTCCTTCGGTCGTTTGAATGCAAGAAAAGAAGACGGAGATCCAGATCCACCACATGATTCTCCTCCTTTCGCCACTGCACCGGCTTGTGTACGGGTTGTGCTGTTCGATTATGGCTTGGAGTTTTCCCATGATGCGCCGATCCAGATGCGGAAAGACATTCCTGTGAGTTAATCCGTTTTACCATCGAAACGAATTGGGAGGATAACCCCGCCGCCATAACACTCCAACGGTCAATTAATACCGCGAGCATGTTTTTCTCGCAAGGATATCAAACTTAAGGATACAGGTGCTGCAGGTTCGACATGTTGTCTTCACCGTACCCTTCATATACTCGAGCGTCTCTTGGAGCATCTGCTTTATTTTTTCATGATGTCAGATTAAGCTGGTCTGCAAGCGCAAGATATCCATCGAATTGCATTTGCGGGTCATGTGTATAGGTCTGTGCAAATTTGGGCGCATTCTCATTACTAGGTAGGAGGCTACCGTTGAGATGGTCAAGCTCCCCATTTGTAAATGACGCTTGTGCCATATTTCTGCACCAACGGATGTCCAAGCAAAGGCATTGTTGTATGTTCACGAACGTTTTTGCCCCGCCAAGTCGGGTCTTCAAGCAGACGACACAACATTTGTTACACAACTGCACCAAGTTGAGAAATGTAAGCGCGCACAGCGAAGATTCTGTTACACGTTCCTCAATCCAGTTCAGCGCATCGCACTGCTCCCGGCTTCCATTTGACCAAGTTTTAGTCGAAGCCGCTGCTCAATACCGTCGAATACACGCCGCACTCGTGGTACATCCTGTTCAGCCGGCCTTCAATCGGCCGGTGCTTTTGTGTCAGGACTGCACATTCAGCACTTCAGGTGTTGCTGTTCGCATAGCTGCTTCCGTAAGAAATCCCTTTTCCTCTTTGCGCATTGACCGATTCTTGCTGTGCATCTGTTAGATCTGAAAGTCGCTCCGGTCTGTGACGGTTCCTACCCATTCAAAGACACTTGAACTAATCAACAACCTCAGCTGTTCAAGCACTGATAAGTAAGAAATAGTGTTTCAAATAGTTCATATACTGAAAATAATCGATAGTATTGCCCAGGAGCGTCGCACTGACAGACAGACAGAAAACGTCAACTTTAGGTACCCATAGTACCAACGGAGAAGGGGCGGGTCACGTGACCGGGAGACAGACGGAAAAGTTTTATATAGGTAGAAGGTGTAAAAGAGCTAGTTCTAACCAATGATTAAGTATAATAGTTTTTCACTTAGCTGTAAAAGCGCTATTTGTAACCAATTAAAAAAATGAATTCAATTATGTCCGATTTATAGTATAGTTCGACTTCGAATAGGTACGGGATCGCGACCATCATTCTGTTGTATACATAGATCAAGATATTCGCTTTAGGTACAGGATGATGATGACATGAATTCTGTTATTATATAGATAGAACGCTATTTGTAACCAATTATAAAATCGGATTCAAATATGTCCAATATATAGTATAGTTTCACTTCTATTAGGTATGGGATCGCGACCATAATTCTGTTATCTACATAGATCAAGATATTGGATTAGGTATTGGACCGCGCGCGCATCGATGGATGACGACATGACTTCTATTATTATATAGATATTTAGTTAAGTAACGGTGACTATATTTAGATACATTCGTCTCCTTGATGTAAAATACATAACTGGAAAAGAAAAAAAAACTTCAGGTTGAAATAAGGCGTCAGGTG
This sequence comes from Peronosclerospora sorghi, assembly GCA_026184515.1. Taxonomy (NCBI): domain Eukaryota; phylum Oomycota; class Peronosporomycetes; order Peronosporales; family Peronosporaceae; genus Peronosclerospora; species Peronosclerospora sorghi. The sequence goes on along the minus strand of CM047581.1, from coordinate 7,936,658 downwards.
TCCGACACTATAACTGATACCGGTTTCATCAAACCAATTGGTTACATACAGCATTTAAGTTGCCACACAGCATTATTTAGGTTATGCACAGCACATATATTTGCACTCAGTGAAAAGTTATCACTTCTACACTTGCACCCAGCAATAACAATTAAGTCATTTTTACGATCGGACGCAAAAAGCTTATAGTAGATTCGTGAGTATGCACTCAGCTGTCGTGAAGGAGTTGAAAATTGTAATAAATTCACTTAATCAACAACACAAGGAGGTAACAATCCAGTCCTCCTTGCTTTACTTTCCGGGTAATTAGTACTACCTCCCGAACCAACAAATCAATCGAACACACTAGGGACACACTTCCAAAAGCGGTTCCAGGCTGCCCCCAACACTAGCTAGCTTTAAAAGGCTGCTGCTCCACTTGTTAGGGCGTTCACTCAACGACTTCCTAGTATTACACTTGTTTTTTGTATTGGCACAGTAAAGAAGGTTTTAGAGGGCCGCCAGAGATTTTTGCGCTTCAGGGGAAATTTGATTCTATTAAGTGTTACTAATTCCTACATCGAAGTCAATCACTTCTTTCACCCACTATTTCTGCGTTACTTCAGCGTTAACTTCAATACTTGGCAGTTACTACTCAGTCCCTCTGAAACCTGATTAATCATTCTTGACAGTGACCTAGAGACCCTCTGTAATCTGATTGATCGAATTGGCCATCGCGAGTTGGCCGTCGCGGTCGCTTCTGATTGCCTGAAAATATCCATTTAAATCACCATATTCATACCAATCATGAGTCAATCAGTAGAGAGTTGGCCGTCGCGAGTTGGCCGTCGCGGGTCGCTTTTGATTGGCTGAAAATATCCTCCAAAATAAAAATACTTAACCACTTGTGTAGCCGGTGCGTATACGCACGGTGCGGCTAGCGCACAGAGGAAGACTTTCCTTAAAGCGGTGTTCGCCGCTACTTAGCCGATACGCCCTTATTAAGGGCTTAGTAGGAGATAGCTCTCCTACTCGGGGCCAAGATTCCCGGGTTAGTTTACTCTAGCCTGTACTAGTGCCTTAACGGCAAGGCTCCCTTACAAAGGGTGTAGCTAAGGGGAGGGCTCCCCTTACGCTACGGCACTCACTACACGCACGACCGGTCGAGGTCGTGCGTCTGTACTAAAGAGTGAAAAGTAAACTGAATATATTTAATATGTAATTATTTAAACTAATATAAACTATATGTAACACTAAGTAGAATATTCCTAATTCGTACCTAGCTAAAATGTAGTGTACACACCTGTGTACTGACACGTGGATGGCTGACACACCACCACACCAAGGGCCCATGCCCTGATTGGTTAAAATAACAAAAGGTTCGAAACCTTTCAACCCGGCCAATACTGGCCTCAACCGTGGTGTACTCATGTACACCAACACTCAGTGTTACCCGAATGTAACCCCGTTACAACTTGAGAACAATCGGGAATACCAAACTAACCAATTTGGGCAGCCAAGGGCGCATGACTTTCCGTGGGCTTCACCACCACTATCAGACCTGCCGCTATGCTTGTAAGGTGCTTCTGTGTCTTGGCTTTATTTAGTAGTGCTGACGGTTTGTCTTCGTGATCTGGTTTGTCTGATACTGCCCGCGCCATAGCGCCCATAGCTGCAGAATATTACATCAAACAGTTTGAGAAGCAGAGGGCACATCACTTCTCGTTGGATTCATCGCTGGGGTTGAACCTGTCGTTCATGTAAGATGCGTCTGTGTCTTGGATTTCTGTAGTGGTGCTGACAGTTTATCTTCATATTCTGGTTACCTTGTTATCTCATGTGCCCTAGCGCCCTTTGTTGTTAAATATAAAGCCGAGGGTGCATGATTTTTTGTTGGCTTTTCCGCCATGAATGAATCCACCGTTGTGCTTGTAAGTTGTGTCTATGTCTTCACAGCTTTGGTGATGCTGATGATTTGTTTTCCTAGTCTGGTTATTTCATGTTCTCTAGTGCCCCTAGTTGCTGAATATGAAGCTGAGGGCGCATGACTTTTCATTGGCTTTTCTGCCATGAATAAATCTGCCGTTGTGCTTGTAAGCTCTTGACTTTCGTTGGTGATGATGATGGTGTGTTCTCCTAGTCTAACTACCTTGTTATTTCATGTGTCCTAGCGCCCCTAGTTGCTGGACATTAAATCAGACAGTGTACGGAGCTGAAGACGCTCCACTTAGCATTAGCTTTACTTCCATGATGCTAGAGCCAAAACGACTGTGTCGAGGCGTTGTGTAAATACGAGACGCATCACTTAGCACTAGCTATTGATAAAAGACAGAAGGATTGCACCACCAACGCCATGCTACACTAAGGGTTCACATTGTTCACCTATTAAAGGTACAACCCAATCTTTGTCACTAATATTCAGTGCTTGAAGAAATCACCAGCGTAAAAGGCGACATCGTGCTAGTATGTAGAATTTGGCGAGATAAAATATACAATAAATGGATAACAACCACATATCATCTATATGCTGTAAATATAGCTTCCACTTCACCACAATCGCCCCTTGCGTACTTCAGCATATGCGAGCAAAAGGCACGTACACACACACACACACATCTTAATGATCATGCTTCAAATATTTTCGCCTAGAATATTCATCCATAGATGTAGCGAAAATCGGAACATCACTTTCCTTGCATATGTCTATTAATCTCTTCGAAGTACTTTCACATTCGAAAACGTAACGAGACGCAACTATGAAGAGGTAATCGCTAGCTCTGCTGAGTGTTACTAATGATCTTGATGGGTATCCTTCAAGTAATCCCAATGTATGTGATCTAACCATAGACACAATAACGATATCTGCTTCACGACCCTGGCTAGAATCGGTTGTAGCTACCTCAATGTCCAAACAATCGGCGTATACTGACCCATGTATCGTAATTGCCTCTGTATAGCCTTGACTTGTTGTTGATATGGTGAGATAACTAACAGTGATTTTCTTACGGTCATATTTTTTCATCGCATTCCACTTTCCAGAATAACGAATATCTTTCCCCACAAGCATATAACCATGCCCAACTCAATAATATTCTCATGTCTGTATTCTTGACGTTCCTCTTCTCTCATCTACTCTTGAGAGCTAATACATACAACTCGATTACCCTTGAGAATTCGTTTCCCCGAAAAGTCATGATTAACTGGCTTACTCCAAACTCAATCACACCCAGACTATTGATCCGCATTCCGTCTAAATAATTCCATGATGTAGATGCTCGGTCTCCAATTGTATACGGATAAAACATTTGAAACAATCTCTTGATCTTCGCATTACTCCTAAATTCTGCAGTCATGGTGATTCCAGGGAACGTCGGTGATAAATTATGACTTTCGCGACAATGGTCTATGGAGTTTAATAACCCCCAAGTGATTTTATGACGACGAGAACCACTGCAAAACCGATGCCTCAACTTTTCATCAATGGGAGAGTATGAAAAAAGCTGATAAGGGTCACCCACTGATACATGAATCCCCACTTTGGGTCTAATAGCCTGTAATAACGCCACCTCTACTGTTTGTGCCCCTTCATCATTGATATCACGTAATAAGACACTGCTTGAAATCCGGTCGTCCTAATTGTTCCAAAGTGGCAACAATTACACGTGCTTGATCTAGTGTCTTCATCTCCTTCATTCTTCATCTTGTAGAAATGTATTTTCGCACCACGCGACCCTCCAATTAACGCCGCTCCCACTGCAATATCTCAGAAAAAATCTTCGTCTATATGGTTCGGCATCCACTAATGCCATTGTACCCTTTATCTCACCCAACCGCACTATATCTTTGTCTGGTATTGCCTTGGAATCCATCAACCTTTTTAGATCCTCGTCAATGGCTGCATTAGTTTATGAAACGATAGCAATTCGAAAATGTGGAAACACTGCCAATAACGTCAGCACGACAGCAGTAATTGTAGATTTTTCCCACATCCATAAGGGACACGAGCAAGAACAATTCCTTTTGTCTCCACAGCTGCTCGTACCATTTGTAACTGGTCCACATCTAGCGCCCGTTGAAATTTTTATATATTTGCGCCTGCTCCATCTTCATCATCACTGACGTGTTTCTCAGCGATTCAACCGTCTCTCTTTTAGTAATTAATTGTAATAATAATAGAGATGGCGGCTCTCTAGTCAATCTATCCACCGTACTGTATCTCCTGACATAATTCATGATGTTGGTCTCGGGTAACCATCGTAACTCGCTGATGTTTCTATGTATATCCCTTACATTGGCGGTGGTTATAATAAAGCATCGGAATCCAGCAGAACACACTATTTCCCAACCCAAAAACTTCAACTACGGTATCGCACGATGCATAGTCTTCCATAATCCCATCTCCTTAAGTGAACTGTACTTGGGGATACATATTCATTCCTGAAGTCCCCGTTTACTTGCAGATATAGCATCCCTCTCATTAATTTCATAATAAGATCGGGAATATGGCCATTGTTGCATGTTTTCCATCGTTTGGATAAACATTGCCCTGTTTCATAGGATGCAACATGAAGCTCCATTGTTGACGCAACATCTTTTGCATCCCATTCATAATCGTAACGAATTGGATCTGTAACATCTTACATGCAACATCTTTTGGATCCCATTCATAATCTTAACGAATTGGACGCAACATCTTTTGGATCCCATTCATAATCGTAGAGAATTGGATCTGTAACAAAAATTGCTTCTAAGTTTTTTGTTAAACACATAGTGAGAAGGTAATCATTCACTGACGTGAACTTGTCCATATACACCTCCCGTTATGGATTTATTTTTATTTTTATTGGTATTTTATTTAAAATAGGCGCTTCGCCGTTTCATTTTTGTCATCGCGCAGCGTCGCACATGTGAGTGTAACAACCCTAAACCCTAAACCCTAAACCCTGCAGGCTGAAAACAGCCAATCAACCCTAAATCCTAAACCCCTGCAGGGTTTGAAATACATCAAATGCCTGCATTGTCCTTGATAGATAAGTTGTGGTATAGTGACATCATACTTTAGACAGCATAATTCAGCTCTACATAGTCCATAACTTCCACCCCAGCACTCCCGAAGGAACACTAGAGATTCTGAATTTCTTAGTAGAAGTGTAACCACGAATAATATCCTTCTTGATTCTTCCGGATTGATCGCTTTGAGTTGTTGTCGTCCATCAAGTTATCTATGAAAACACAAAGACTTGGCGTCATTCATAACAATTAATGGCTGAACACTAACATTATCGATCTCTTGACACCACTATCTTTCAACTTCCGACACACGTGTGTTCACTAGCCTTGCCGTTTAACCTGGTAGACACTTAGTCTCCCACATTAAATGTGGTTTGTCTTCTACAACCAGGCCCCTGGCAAACCGGTATGGTCAATATTCGTTTAACCTCTGATCCCTTGTTTGAGTCACCTCTGTATCAACTTCAGCTATTGGGGTGAGATAACGTAAAACTTATCCACATGACCCTTAATATTCATTCCTTCCGGTTGTAGATAACACATCCTCTACAGAATGTTTATCCTCCTCTTCCAATATTCCACAGCCTGTGTCATATGGTAGCACATCTTCTTTTGATACCAAGTCTTCATCCTCTTTATTACTTGCTCTGTATTCTGAATCTCCTGTAGACTCGACCAAATCAATCAATGGTGGAGGGGATGGCTTTTCTTCTTCCTCACGTACTGTAGCGTGCCTAGATTCCTCATCATGTAGTGAAACTTCTGTTATCTGTCCTCTCGTAGAATCTTCGTGTGCCACTAGCGATTGCTCTGTTTGATGTGGGGTAGACTCGACTAATTGTCTTGACATGAATTATTCTTCTAATACCAATTTTTGTCTCTCAGATAAACTACCAGTGATACTGTTTGGTCAATATCCAATGGAGGAGCTGGCTTTTTTTCTTAATCGCACTCTATAGCACGTCTAGATTCCTCATCATCTGATGGTCTCCCTATCATTTGTTCACCCGCAAAATCAATTCTGGAATCACCACGTTGTGATGCTCCGTACCCACAATGTCTAATTAACTTGCCTTTCCTTCTCATTCGGGTTCTAATCTCTGGCTTTCAGACATTGTTTGGTCCGTATAACTTCGATCGTCATCAATTTCCGCAACACTTTCTTGATCCGATGTGGATATTGACTGCATGGATGAGGGTGTGGCACTACTCAGCTTGCGCTTTAATCGAATGAGTCGATGTCTAATTCCACTCTCTGTTCTGGCACTTGTTCATTTCCAGTCGTGTTTGTGATGTCATACAATTTTTTAGTAATAACAATCATATCCACAATTCCACGTCTTATTTCTTCCATCAATATGGCATCCTCGTTTCATCCATCTTCTGGGATTCCTTTTAGTTGTAAGGGGTGTTTTTATGGACTCGACGGTGTCTGAGCCTTGCCTTCCCCAGACCGACACATCATCTGCATCCTCTTCCTCACAGCTCACAGCCGCAATAGTGCGTACTTTCTTGGATTGTGGGAATTTTACTGGGTATCGATTAACCACTTCTGCGGCATTAGATTCCTGCTCTATCATTTCCGTTAACCATTTTATTTCACTCTCTTCCCATTCATCACCCCTCTTGCGCTTAATTCCCATTCGATCTAACTTGGACATGACCCCTTTTTTTAGTCCTTATCGTCCATCCTTTGGCGTGACATTGCTGATTATACAAGTCATATATATCATGCGTTGGGGTGTTTGAACTTTTGCTGGCACGTTGTATCTTCAATAACTCTTCCTCCTCCTCCTTCGTCCATCATGAGATAGACATGGATGCTGGTGCTGTTGTAGTTATTGAGGCATTAGAGTCTGGGGCTGTATTCTCACTGATGGAAACATCTTCCTTGTCGCTCCCTGATTTATCATCTTCTTGTCCTATCGCTCTCAAACTCAAGAGGGACTCTACCATATCCGTACTATCCATCTTAAGTTCCCGTTGAAGTCGTAATCAATCACCAACGTTGTCTTCTTCTTTCAGTGAAATACTTCTACGTTAACTCAGCTTGGATGGAATGTGTGCTTCAGGTAGGTGTTTTACTAGCCAATTCTTTGTATTGCATGTTTGTGAGTCGAGGTTGCTTCGATCGGCTCTATTTTACACACATCCCCCTCTTAGATTATCCCCTAATACCTTATATCCCCTCTTAGCTTATGACTTTTGGTGGGAACGAGGCTCGTTCTATGAGTCATTGGTACCCCTTCTACCTTATAACCCCTCATAACTTATCATTTCTGCTGTCTACCAGGGGTATAAGCTAAGAGGAGGATGTGTGTAGTAGGTTTCTCAGACAATCAGTTGGAAATAGCGTCTAGGCTTTATCTGGTAGAAAATTCCACAACTCCAATATCCCACACCAACTTTACTCAAACCCTCCATAATCCGATCAGTTTCGAGATGACCGTCGCGAGTTGGCTGTCGTGGGCCCCTTCTGATTGGTCGAAAATTCTTTTTTCTTAAAATTTCAACATCACACACCAATTCCCATCCCTCCGTATTCACTCATCACAGGTAATGCGCTCGCTCTCATGACTCATACATAAACTTCTGGCCTCCAGACTAATCATAGTATATGACCCCATTACGTAGGTATTCTTTGGCTCCGGTGATCCAACTTCTGCCTCTTCCTTCATTCGTATCCATTGTCTTCCCCATGAAACAGGTAACTCACTCACTAGGATCATCACCCTGGTGAACCCTCTTATACTATCCGGGTCTACTCTTCACATCGTACGTTCTGTCTTTCTGTCATCTTACCAAAGCCCAACTGATTGAATTGCAACCCAATTTTTTTCTGCATCCCTCTGACCGCCATACAAGTGCTACCCCTCAATTGCCCAAATTGATACTCCTTCATAAGGTCATCAACGACACTCAGGTCCGTCGCCCCATGTCTTATTTTTCTTAGTAACATCTCGTGACTCTGCACAAATTTTGTACCCGTCAGACCCCTTTTTATTTCTTGTACAGTCGCCCTCAATGCTCAGGTTTTCTTCGTTTTATTTTACACTGAACGTACAGGTTTCACACCTTTTGTACCCTGACAGGTTTCTCTTCGTGCGGTCCTTAATGTTGCTGCACAAGTTTCACACCTTTAATACCCTGACAGGTTTCTCTTTGTACGATTTTGGTTGTTGCCGTACAGGTTTCACATCTTTAATACCTTGATAGGTTTCTCGTACGATCTCACTTTTTTTATATATATTTTCGTGTTTGGTTGACATTAGATGTACAGGTTTTACACCTTTATCCCCCTGACAGGTTTCCCTTCGCACGATCTTGTTGGTGTCGAACAGGTTTCACACCTTTAGTACCCTGACAGGTTTCTCTTCGTACGATCTTGTTCTTGTTGTCTTTCCTCCGTATTTGATTGACAATAGATGTACAGGATTCACACCTTTTAACACCTTAATGGTTTCTCTCCGTATCATCTTGCTGCTGCCATACAAGTTTCACACCTTTAGGACCTTAATAGGCTTCTCTTCGCACGATCTCCATCTTACACGGATTCCACATCTTACTGTTCATTCATAGAGCACTCATAGGCTCAAGTTAGTTGCATTAACATTCGTCAAAGTTAAACATGTCGCGCCAATAAACGTTAGATCGCAACTTGTTTACTCCGCATGTTCAAAAAATTCCAGTTCTCGTTTAAACATGTATCTTTGCATTTTGTTTTCTTTTGCTATGCCACCTAATGTAACCTCCTTAGGCTCAACCGTCGCATGCGCCATCACCAGGGCGTATTCTTCTTCTGTTTGACGAATACAGTCCTCATGACTTTGAGGAGTATGAAGCTCAACTGACTCATGTGAAGGTATAGAAAGTTGTTTGTTACATTTTAGAATTCAATGATTGACAAAACTGTTGGAATTTTTCAGACACACTTCTTTCCACCGAACACCACTTCACCCCTTCAATCTGCCGACGCCGGAATCATCGCCAAATTCAAGGTCAAGTACAAGGCCCGCTACATCAAGCAACCGCTGGATGAATACGAGAAGCCTGACACACTCATCCGTTCTTCGCAAACAGCAATTTTTCAATCCACGAAGTCATCGACATGCTTGTCGAGTATTGTAACGAAGTCCAGCAAGCGACGATTGCCAAATGCTGGCGCAAGACGGGCATACTCTCTGCAGAGATAAGCTCTGGTTCAACTTCCAATGCTGATCTTGCCTCTGACGTCGCCAACATTACAGAGTGTCTCAGCAAGATTCCAGAGCACTAGATCCACTCCGCCATGGATTTTCAGGACTACCTTGCTGTCGATGCTACTCTTCAAGTTGTTGAGACCATCAGCGATTAAGAGATCATTGCTGAGGTACGTATCCAGGACAAAGTACCCCTTGAGATGGAGGAGGACGAAGATGTTGGCGAAGCTTCCGCACCTATATCTTTGTCACAGATGGAAGATGCTGTTGGTTCTCCTTGGAGGACTGGAAGGAAGGCCTCTAATTTTGAAGCGGCCGAAGAGGTTGATACACTGCTCCGTTCATTCAAGCGCTTCATTGTTGCCTCAAAAGTATCGAACGCCATGCATCAAACCATCTCCTCATTCTTTGTACCTCAGAATTAGGACTTTCCTCCCTTGTAGCACACTCTCTTTCACACCACTCTCAATGAATTCGTAACAGAAAGCTTAATACGAAGTATATTTACGCATAAAACAGCCATCCGGAGGTACCGTCCTTAAAGCTATTATACACGGATAATGTAACGGGGTTACATTTTGGTTACATTTAGTTATGTGGTGTATGTAAGTACACTACGGTTGAGGTCAGTATTGACCGGTCCGAAAGGTTTCGACCTATTGGTTATATTAACCAATCAGGGAAGGAGCCCTTGGTGGAGGCGTGGCAGCAAGCCACGTGTTAGTACACAGGTGGTGTACATTACATTTTGGCTAGGTACGAATTTAGTAAGTTCTACTTAGTATTACATATAGTTTACATTAGTTTAAATTAATTAAGGCTAACTACATATTAAATATACATTCATTTTACATTTCACTCTGAAGACTGCTAGGCGCACGACCTCGACCGGTCGCGCGCGCAGTGAGTGTTGTAGTGTAAGGGAAGTCCTTCACTTAGCTACCCCCTTAGTAAGGGAGCCTTGTATCAAGGAGTTAGCTTATGCTAACTTATAAACCAAACGGAAATATTGGCCCCGAGTAAGAGAGTACTCTCTTACTAAGCCCTTTTATAAGGGCGTATCGGGTAAGTAGTGGCACATCGCCGCTTTAGGAAATTCTTCCTCTGTGCGCTAGCCGCACCGTGCGTGTACACACCGGCTACATCTGGTAGCACTTGTAGTCAATCCAACACCTGTGTTGGTAGACTAGGCATCCTCTGAAAAGGATGAACCAGGACGATTGGGACAGTTTGACCCTCGTCCAACAGGAAGCCTTTAAAAGGCTGTTACCCTTAACGGGGGAAGAAAGTATGAGCTCCTAGTGTAGCAGGGCCTTGAGGCCGTAAAGGCAAGGGTGAATGCCCTCATCGCTCATGAGTCGAGTTGTGGTGGAGTTCATGCCACGGGGGTGCGCCCTCCGTTATCGTTTAAGATAAAGGAGTTCACCGGAGAGAAGGGTGACAACCTTTATGTTTGGTTGCTAGAGGTCGAAACGGCCTTCGCCACAGCGAACATGACCGGTGATCACTTGCAAGTGGGACTTGCATTGACCCATCTTTCGGGCAAAGCCCGTACATGGGCGTTTACATGCTCGGAATCAGTCAAGGACGTGTTTCCAACATGGAAGGTCCTTAAGCAGAAGATTATGGAAATGTACGCACCGCCTGATCTGGTTTTCCAGAATCAACCGGCGTTCCTGAGGTGCCGTCAAGGCACTAAGGACCTGGAGGTTTATATCCAGGAGATTAAGACCCTGTTGGCAGAGATTTACGCGAAAGCGTATTCGGACGATGTGTCCATCCCCGTCTTCATGGGAGGTCTGGGAGAAGGGCCAGCACGTTCGGAATTGTTCCGATGCCGACCCGAATCCCTGGAAGAGGCATTCAAGATGGCGTTCAACGCCGAGAGGAACTTCCGTTCCTCTAAGGTGGGTCCCGAACCCATGGACCTGAGTCAGGTCGAAGCGGAGGAGAAACCTCCCGCTAAGAGTCATTCGGACTCTTTTTCACAGATCTTCGAGACAGAGCTCTTGGCTATGTTGCAGCGGCGTGGGCCGCTGAGATGCTTCCTGTGTGGGAGCATGGATCATCTGAGGAACAGATGTCCGAAAAATCCCCAGCGAGACACTCGCTACAAGGGACCAAGGGTGGGGAAAAAGCCCTTGTCCAAGCCGTCGGGAAATGACGGCTCCCAGTAGGTGCGGGGTGCCCTACTGGGGGACCCCTCAGTGCTGTTAAGCCCCAGGATAGGAGACGACAGCACAAAGCCCCGAGGGAAGCGGTTCTTTCTAGCACCGAGTTGGTGTACCAGCCAGGTTTGCTGGTAGTCCTTGCGGACGTGAAAGGCTTTGATAAGCCTTGGAGAGTCTTGATAGACTCTGGAGCGTCTGACAATTATGTCAGACGGGCTTCTGTTGAGAAGAGTCGGCTGTATGCCGAGGCCCTAGAGGCACGTTCTCGTGACGTTTTCACGGTCCGTCTTGCGACGGGCGTACAGGTTTCTGTACCCAAGGTCTCGATTGACCTTAAGCTGAAGTTTGCCGACTTCGACAGCTTAGAACGTTGCCTAGTACTGGATTTGGACTCGAGGTATGACCTCATTCTGGGCATGAAGTGGCTGGAACGCCACGAGCCATGGATAGACTGGAAGTCTAAGGCCATTGGCTCGACGCACCCGCGGTCGGGTGAAGCATTGGCGAGTCATGAACCCACCTTTGCTCGATCGCAAAAGCGATTCTGGTGTAAGATTCCAGAGATTGGGATGTCTGAAATGATCATTCCCAATGGCGTTAAGTAAGAGTTCCTTAACGAGGGGGATTCGGCGGTTAATTCCCACGCCGTGAACGGCGAGACTGGTGAGTTACCTGTGGTAACTCCAGTGGTAGGGGTAGAGACCCCTGTGCTTAAGCGCTAGGCGCTTCCACACAAAGAGACCCGTAGTTCGTCTCTTATGCACGTCGGAAATGATTCCGACAACGCCGTTATAGGCGAGACTGGTGAGCTACCTGTGGTAACTCCAGTGGTAGGGGTAGAGATCCCTGTGGTTAAGCGCGAGGCGCTTCCAAGCGAAGAGACGCGGAGTTCGTCTCTTTCGCACGTCGGAAATGATTCCGATTACGCCGTTATAGGTGAGACCGGCGAGTCACGGGTGGTAGAGGTAGATACCTCTGTGGATAGGCGCGTGGCGCTTCCAGTAGATGGGGCAATTGACTCCACCCATCTGGGCCTCGGGATGAGTCCCGAGGGCAGTAGTCAGCAGTCCTACAGGATGCTGAATAGTGTGACAGGTGTTGTCACAAAAGGCGTAAGCCTGGAACGGTTGCCTGGGGTAGGCGAACTGTTGTCGTTGGAGGAGATGTCCTTCAACGAGTTTGAGACTGCTTTGAAAGCAGATGAAATTGACGAGGTCGTCGTGTTGCGTCCGGAAGAGGAATTGAACTCCTCATCCACGATGGAAGAGTCAGTTTTGGTGAAAACCAAACAGGCATTAAATACCCGAAGCGGCCTCAAGATCCTCGCGGATCCTGAGGACCCTTACCATTCCTTACTTAAGGCATTTGGAGATGTCATTAGTGACAACCCGCCGATGGGGTTACCACCGGATCGGGGAGTCCGACATGAAATTGATTTGGTTCCCAGAACCAAAAACTGCGTCACTAGGCAGTGGCCTCTCCCCAAGGAACAATGCGACGTCATCGATGGATTCTTCGAGGGGAAAGAAGAAGCAGGGATGGTACGGGAGAGTAAGTCTCCTCCCTCATCTCCCACCTTTTGTGTTCGTAAACCGAACGGAAGGTGGCGCATTGTGCATGCGTATAACAAGCTGAACGTAGCTACTGTACCCATGAAGACTACGATTCCTCGGAAGGATGTCCTCCAGAACAATATGGCGGGCTGTACTGTATACAGTGCCTTAGATCTGGTGGACGGGTATTTCAGGTGCTCATGCGAGCGTCCGATATTCCGCTGACAGCGGTTAGAACGCCTAGTGGCATACTGTGGGAGTGGCTTGTTATGCCACAAGGGCTTTCAAATGCACCAGCGACTTTCAAACGTTTGGTGAATCAACTCTTCCGCCCTCATAGGAAGTACGCTCAGACGTACTTCGACGATATATTCGTCCATAGTCGCGCGGAAGGCGACTCGTCTGATGTTCAGACGCACCTTGTACACCTTCAAGCAGTGCTCGAATGTATGCGAGAGCATAAGTTATATTCAAACGCATCCAAGTGTATCTTTGTGCTGAGGAAAATTCCTTTACTCGGATGCTTCATCGGTAAGGATGGAGTGCGGGCGGATACCGCGAAGGTGAAAGCCATTGTGGAGTGGCCTTCGCCTGTAAATCTTAGAGATTTACGGAAGTGGCTTGGATTAACCAACTATCTCCACAAGTACAGCGAGAACTACGCTGAAATGGCGAAGCCATTGACCGACCTTCTTAAGAGGGATGTTGATTGGTGTTGGGAAACTGAACACCAAAACGCTTTTGAAGCGGTTAAGGGGAGCTTGTTAAAAGCTCCCGTTCTTGCTCTCCCAGACCCTGGGAAACCATTTAGTGTCGTCTGCGACGCCTCAGATTTCGCAATCGGATGTGCTTTGTTACAAGCAGACGATGCAGGAGGGGAACGCGTAATTGCGTTTGAGTCGAGGCAGCTTAAAGCTGCAGAACGGAATTATCCCGTTCATGACAAGGAGCTACTTGCAATGAAGTATGCTCTTGTCAAATTTAGGGTTCACCTACTCGGCTCAAAGCCGTTCGTGGTTTATACTGACCACGAGTCCTTACGGACAGCGACAAAGTCGCCTCATCTCTCGCAACGGATGTCCCGTTGGCTATCCTTATTTGAGGAGTACAACTTTGAGGTTAAGTATAAACCTGGCAAGCAGAACGTGCTTGCAGACGCGTTGTCGCGTCGTCCCGATTACTAGCTCGCTCACGCGACATTCGTCACCACGTCTGTGGTGGATCTCATACGCCAGGCGTATGAGAAAGACCCACAGTGTACGGCGCTTATCAGCGCGTTGGGTGAAAAGGGTCTTGGCTCGTCTGAGCCAACCCTGTCAAGTCGATCTAGAGCTCGGTTACACCGTTACCGTTACTGTGACGGTTTGCTATGTTATAGCACGAGCGCGGAGGACACTCCGCGGGTGGTTGTTCCTCATGATGAGGAACTGAAGTATAGAGTCCTCTTTGAGGCACATGACGCCCCTACCGGGGGTCATTTAGGTCGGGATAAGACCTACACCGCTTTAAGCGCTTTGTATTGGTGGACCAAAATGTATAAGCGGGTCGGTGCGTATGTTCACACCTGTGAAACGTGTCAGAGGGTCAAACCATCTGCAGAGTCATCTGCGCCTTTGGCGAGCTTATCCGTTCCAACGGAGTGTTGGAAATCCATTAGTATGGATCTTATCTTCGGTTTTACGAAGGACAAGGCCGGTAACACCGGTATTTTTGGTCTTTGTGGACCGTTTGAGCTAGATGGCTCATCTGGCGGCGGTTCCAGAGGCCATTGATGGACAAGGAACAGCGAAAGTGTTCCTAGACCGTGTCTTTCGACAACATGGTATACCCGATTCCGTTGTATCGGATCGGGATCCCCGTTTTACGGGCAGTGTTGGGGCGCGTTGTTTAAGGTGCTAGGCACCAAGCTCCTCATGTCCACTGCGGATAATCCACTGACGTACGGACAAACGGAACGCGTTAAACGCGTTGTAGAGGATATTCTCCAGAGTTTGTATCCGGATTCTCCAAAGAGTTGGAGTGAGATGCTTCCTATGGCCGAATTTGCTATTAACAATTCGGTTCATGCATCTACGGGGTTTACCCCGTTTTACGTAAACGGATTAGTGAATCCGAGGGTTCCGTTTAAACTACGTGTGTGTGGTCCAGGGCTTAAGGGGGGAGGATTCCCTGATGTCAGACCTGTATCTGTGCGAAAGCACATCGATAAGTTTTTATCGACGCGCCTTAGTGTCTTACGACACGTTTGCGATTCCATGGAGGAAAGCCAAGACAAGCAAAAGGAACAGGCCGACCGCAAGGGTAGGCGTAACAGAAAGGTGTACAAAGTAGGAGAAAGTGTTTTATTAAACGCTAAAAACCTTCCTACGCATGCAGTTTCGAATGTGTTAAGGAACAAACTACGCCCCAGGTTTGTGGGGCCTTTCAACGTGCTATCCCGAAAGGGCTTGGCGTATACCTTGGATATTCCGAAGGCGATGCGTACGCATCCAACCTTCTATGTTGGTATGCTTAATGTAACGTGGTTACATTCGGGTAACACTGAGTGTTGGTGTACATGAGTACACCACGGTTGAGGCCAGTATTGGCCGGGTTGAAAGGTTTCGAACCTTTGGTTATTTTAACCAATCAGGGCATGGGCCCTTGGGGTGGTGTGTCAGCCATCCACGTGTCAGTACACAGGTGTGTACACTACATTTTAGCTAGGTACGAATTAGGAATATTCTACTTAGTGTTACATATAGTTTATATTAGTTTAAATAATTACATATTAAATATATTCAGTTTTACTTTCACTCCTTATTACAGACGCACGACCTCGACCGGTCGTGCGTGTAGTGAGTTCCGTAGCGTAAAGGGAGCCCTCCCCTTAGCTACACCCTTTGTAATGGAGCCTTGCCGTTAAGGCACTAGTACAGGCTAGAGTAAACTAACCCGGGAATCTTGGCCCCGAGTAGGAGAGCTCTCTCCTACTAAGCCCTTAATAAGGGCGTATCGACTAAGTAGCGGCGAACGCCGCTTTAAGGAAAGCCTTCCTCTGTGCGCTAGCCGCACCGTGCGTATACGCACCGGATACACTTAATCCGTACCAGGACCCGGAGACGGGTCCCCTCATGGAGGGTGTTGGAAAGGCGAGTAGCCATAAAAGCCGTAAGGAGCGGCAGGTCGGAATAACTTCGAAAGTGTCGAAAGTGTACCCCGTAACTTCGCAAAGGTTGCCTCGAGAGAGGCAAGCCGCCTCTCGGTGCGGTCAGTCGCACTCTCCTCATAGCGGAGGCCCTCCCGGACATCACGGATGCGATTGCAGTGTCGATCATAGCGCTCGTGAATCTCACGTCGCAATTGCGCGACCTTCTCCTCCAATTCTAGATACGGAGGGTACTCCACATTATCATGTGGAGCGTTTGATGGCGCGCCGCCATCATCGGGTTTAAACCCAATATTTGGTAAAGTGGAAAGTTTATCCACATTCACAGCGTTCCTGGGAGTCAGACTCCCCTGCGGCAGGATTGCCGTGACGTCGTTGACGCTTTCGAGCGGGAGAATCCCGCTGAGAGCCAACTATCAAAGGGGCGCGAGAAGCCTCTTCACTCCCAGTAGGTGGGAGTTCGCCGGAGGCGGATGCGGCGCTCGCACTGTTCTACGGCACCGCGTTGGGAGTAGGAACGCTGGCATAGCGTGTGCGATAGGGGGCACGTAATTGCCCCATCGCTTTGGCCCGGGCAAACGCCATGCGCAACGCCCTCTCCACCCGAACGTCACGTTCGGAATAGCTGTCGCTCAGCTCAGTAAAGGTAGGGAGGAGTTTCTCCCCTTCCTCCCAAGCGCGGAACTTCTTTTAGGCATCTTCGGCACTTTCTCCCGGAGAAAGAACAATAGTAACCTCGTGGAGGTTCTCAACAGGGGCACCCTGTGCCTGTCTGCCAAGGCGCTCTCGGTATGAGACGCTAGTGAACTGCTTCTGCGTGAGCAGTTGTTCCCGGAGTTTCTCCCGGCGTTCGCATTGATACGGCTGTTTATCCGCAGGGCTTGGAGTATAGAATGTTAAACCATTCCTTACCATAGGCCTAGCCAACTTTGAAAGGTTACGAGGACCTTCAAACTTATATGCCGCCCGTGGAGGGCGTTTGGGGGCGCGCAACGCAGCCCTTCGTTCTTGTGCGGCAAGTTGGGATTCTTGAGCCGCATCTAACTCATTGGTGATGATCGCCTTCGGCGATCCGGATGTATCATCCATCATTGACAGGGGTGGCGCACTAGCTAGTGCATTTTCCCCACGTGTGGGGAATGGATTGGGTTCCCGACATCGCCGTTCGGAGATGTCGGAGTGGTAAGCTATTGGGGAGATATCCCCAAGGGCATCCACCTCGGAGCAATTGGAATAGTCAACTTCCTCCTCTTGAGGAGAACTGTAACAGGACTGATCCTGCTACTGGCTTACACTGTATTTGTGCGAAGAAGCGCGCAATACAATAGGGCAGGATTAGTTGATGACAACTAATCCTATACTAAAAGTGAATATAAATATTCACTTGCTATCTAGAACGCAAAATTAAGAGTGTTTATTTAATGGGTGGTTTAGAGGCTAATAGTATAGTAACTAACTAATTAATATAATAATATCAAGTATTTAACTAACTGTACTATTAGTTAACCTGCAAGATTCGGTATTTATACCGAATCGACTTTTCCTTCTTAGATTATAATAACTTATAATCTCTTATTTAAATTTCAGACAACGCGTCTGAAATTAAACTGTGATATTCTAACTTGAATATCTATTATGTAATGGCACCCCATTACAAGAACCCTCAGCCACTAAAGGTGCTCATGGTTAGCCAGAAGTTCTGGCAGTTGGAGTTCTCCAACTAAAATTGATTTATTGCGTAAGCAATAGTCTTGATGGGGGAGGATGTAACGGGGTTACATTATGGTTACATTTAGTTATGTTGTGTACGTAAGTACACTACGCTTGGGGTCAGTATTGACCGGTCCGAAAGGTTTGGACCTATTGGTTATTTTAACCAATCAGGGCAGGAGCCCTTGGTGGAGGCGTGGAAGCGAGCCACGTGTTAGTACACAGGTGGTGTACACTACATTTTAGCTAGGTACGAATTTAGTAGGTTATACTTAGTATTACATATAGTTTACATTAGTTTAAATTAATTTAGGCTAATTACATATTAAATATACATTCAGTTTACAAAACACGCCAATCCAGCTAGACGCACGACCTCGACCGGTCGCGCGTGCTGTGAGTGTTTATAGCCAATAGGAATACCTCCTTTAGCTACTCCCTTTCTAAGGGAAGCCTTGTCTCTAGGCGTTAGTCAAGTCTAACAAGTAAACCAAGGGAAATCTTGCCCCGAGTAGGAGAAAACTCTCCTAATAATCCCTTTTACAAGGGCGTATCGGCTAATTAGCGACACATCGCCGCTTAAGGAAAGTCTTCCTCTGTGCGCTAGCCGCACCGTGCGTGTACGCACCGGCTACAAAAGCCATACCAGGACCCGGAGGCTTGCCCCCTCTTGGACGAGGTTGCGAAGGCGGCTAGCCAGCCGTAAGGCGCGACAGGGCGGAGTAACATCTCCGATAGGGTCAATACGACCACGAAGCTCCGCAACGGAAGCTTCGAATTTTCCCTCAAGACGGCGAAAACCGTCAAGGGCAGACTCTAGAGAGTCAATCCGCTTCTTGACGCGGTCAATCGCTCCCATGGCATCGTGGATTCCATCCTGGAGTTCCAGGATGCGACGGCTGTGTCGATGACAGCGCTCATGAAACTCACGTCGCAATTTCGCGACCACCTTCTCCCAGTTCTCGATTCGAAGGGGGTCACAAATTTCCATGTGGAGCGTTTGATGGCGCTACGTCATCGCCGGGTTGAGACTCAGTATCTAGTGAAGTGGAAGGGCTACCCACATTCACGCAGTTCGTGGGAGTCCGATATTCCCCTGCGGCAGGATTTCCGAGACGTCGTTGACGCTTTCAAGCAGGAGAATCCCGCTACGATTCGACGACCAAAGGGGCGGAAGAAGCCCCTTCACTCCCAGTAGGTGGGAGCTCGCCGGAGGCAGAAGCGGACCTTGCACTGCGCTCCGGCACCACATTGAGGGCACAGGCGCTAGCATAGCGCGTGCGATAAGGGGAAGGTAATTGCTCCATCGCTTTGGCTTTGGCAAACGCCAAGCGCAATGACCTCTCCAGCCGAACGTCACGTTCGGCATAGCTGTTGTACAGCTCTGTAAAGTCAGGGAGACGTTTCTCCCCTTCCACCCAAGCGCGGAACTTACGCTCTTCCTCTTCGGCATCCTCTCCTTGGAGGAGAACGAAGGGAACCTCGCGGAGGTTCTCAACAAAGACACCCTTCGCCTGTTTCCCGATGCGCTTTCGGTATAAGGCGGAAGTGAACGGCTTCTGCGTGAGCCGTTTTTTCTGGAGTTGGTTCCGGCATTAGATTTGACGCGGTTGTTCAGCCGCAGGGACAGGGATATAGAAGCCTAAACCCCTCTTTACCGCATTCTTATCCCACTTTTGGGGATCACGAGGACCCCCAAATCGATATTCCGCCCGTGAAGTGCGTTTGGGGTTGTGTGATGCAGCCCATAGTGCCGGCATGGCACGATCAAGGTTCTGAGCTTCGTCCAAATTATTGGAGGTGATGGTCGCCTTCGGTGACCCGGATTTGACATCCGAAGTTGGCAATGGTGGCACGCGAGATAGCGCATTTTCCCCACGTGTTGGGGAAGAATTAGGCTGCTGACGTCTCCGTTCAGCGTCGTCAGAGCGGTCATCCTTAGGGGAGCTATCCCCAAGGGCCCCATCCTTCGAGATATCAGAGTCCGAGTAGATGACATCCCCTTCTCGGGGAGAATGATATCCACCTATAGAGGTGCTCATCAGCGCCAGAGTTCTGGCAGTTGGGGTCTCCAACTAAAATCGACTATTGCGTGGCAATGGTCTTGATGGGGGATGATGTAACGGGGTTACATTTAGTTACGTTGGTGTATGTAAATACAAAACGGTTATGGTCAAGTATTGACCGGTCCGAAAGGTTCGAACCTATTGGTTTTTAACCAATCAGGGCGGGAGCCCTTTGTGAAGGCGTGGCAGCCTGCCACGTGTTGGTACACAGGTGGTGTAAATTACATTTTCGGCTATGTACGAATCAAATAAGTTCTACTTACTATTACATAGGGTTTACATTAGTTTATTGATTTAGACTAATTATATATATTAAATAAATCAGTTTCCAATTACACTAGATCCACCTAGGCGTCCGACCGGGAACGGTCGGGCGTGCTGTGAGTGTCGTACCGGGGAAGTACCTCCCCTAGCTACTCCCTACTAAGGGAAGCCTAAGGCTAAAGCGTTAGCGTACGCTAACGGGAAACTGGGGGAATCTTGGCCCCGAGCGAGAGAGTAATCTCACGCTAAGCCCTTTCATTAGGGCGTATCGGTTAGTAGCGGCGTAGCGCCGCTTAAGGAAAGTCTCCTCCGTGCTCTAGCCGCACCGTGCGTTTACGCACCGGCTACAATTATCCACTGAATTTTTCCCGTTGGTAGAGCGGGTTAACTCGAACGAATGTCTTTCCGTATCTGGATGGGCGCATCATGGGGAAACTTCAAGTCATAATCGAACAGCACAACCCGTATACGAACAGATGCAGTGGCGAATGGAGGAGGATCAGGTGGTGGATCTGTAACTCCGTCTCCCTTGACTGTAATTGAACGACCGAAGGAGGTACAACACCCCGACTGCCAACGAGGTCGGTGCGATCATGGCAGAAGATGGTTACGACGGCAGTATCTCCAATCGCGATATTATTTGAAGTGCCACGATGGACGCCTCCAGCGCATTTTTAGCATTGCACTCAGCGTATACCCCGCTTTACTGTGTGCTTCTTTCCCTGATGGTCGACAGGCATGGACCACTGAGGGGATTTGAGCACGACGCTGGGGAGGGAGGGTTTATTGACAACGAGTATACTATCCGTGGGAGAGTTGGAACAAAACGTTGCACACGCAGTCGTTGACAGCAAAACATATGTTGCTTTTTTGTTTCAAAGTGAATATTAATATAGTGTAGTTTCAGTGAAACAATTCGTCGGAATGACGGGTACCAGTCCCTGAGCGCATCATGGGGGAACTTCAAGTCATGCTCAAACAGCATAACCCGTACGTACACACGTACAAGCAAGTGCGGCAGCGAATGGAGGGGGGTCAGGTGTGTTGATCTAGAACTCCGTCTGCTTTGCCTGCAATCAAACGACCAAATAAGGTACAACAACCCGACAGCCATATGGTCGGCGTCAAAATGTGGGAGATAGTTATGACGGCAGTATCTCCGATCGATGACTAATGCATAACGTCGTTTATGACGAATCACTACATGTAATGAGGTTGCAAAATCTCGCAATGTTAGGAGCAGTCAATGTCCGAGATTGCACATGGAGTCGTTGACAACAAAAAGAGTTTCTTTTCATTTTGTTACTTAGTAAATGCAGATATACAGTATTTTCAATGAAATTTCAATGAAACAGTTCGTCGGAACGACGGGCAAAACCAGGCCAGACAATTGGGGCTGTTATGGAGAAAGCCAACTATAAAGTACTGTTATTATTAACTGCGAGATGACCGAAAGCCCCAGCCTGACGTCGTGGCTGGCGAGTGCGGCATTCTCCGGCATTACACTATGCGTAGGTACATTGTGCCTTCTCTACATATATCAGGAGCGGCTGCTCTACTTCCCCTCAATTGCAGGCACCTCTAAGTTCGCGAAAGATAACCCACCAGGTGCGTAACACCAGTCAGTTTTGTCTCCTATTGCCAACGTACTGAATGTCTATGACAGGGTATCGACACCCAGGAGAATATTCCATCGACTATGAAGACTTGATGGTTCCGTGTAGGGATGGTGTCAATGTTAATGCGTGGCTAATGAAACAGAAAGATTACTCCAAGCGTCTGACGATCATCTTCTTCCACGGCAACGCTGGGAGTGAGTCTCTCATAAAATAAAAGCACGAAAAGCTAAGTTCTGACATGCTTTTACGCTTGCAATAGATATTGGTTACCGCCTGCCTAACGCCGTGCAGTTGTACCAGAAAGTTGGGGTGAATATTCTACTTGTAGATTACCGAGGATTCGGTCATAGTGAGGGGAATCCTTCGGAAGAAGGAATCAAGCTAGATGCCGAAGTGCGAAAATCTTTCTATCTCGATTATAATTAGTTAATCATTGTGTCTATACTTTTGTAGGCTGCTATGGACTTCTTGTGTGCTCGTAAGGACATCGACACGTCAAAGGTCGTGGTTTTCGGCCGGTCGCTGGGTGGGGCTGTGTCTGTCTACCTCGCAGCAAAGGAGCCTACCAGAGTACGAGTTGACTATTACCGTTGCTGATTTTTTATGGTAGCCAACTAATCTAATGGTCGTGTTGTGCAGGTGGCTGCCGTTATCTTAGAAAACACATTTCTCAGCATCCCAGCAATGGTAGACACACTGATGCCATTTCTTTCGTACCTGAAACGTCTGGTGCTACGAATGGACTGGAATAACGAATTGGCAATTCAAAAGGTGAAGCAGCCAATTCTTTTCATCGCAGGAATGGAAGACGAGCTGGTGCCGCACTCCCATATGAAGATGCTGTACTCCCTCGCCACTGCAAGTAGGCAAAGATTGTGGTATCCTGTGCCTGGAGGAACGCACAACGACTCATGGCTACGTGGAGGCAGCGAATACTATTCAAAACTGCGGCGATTTCTCGATGCGCTGAGTGGCGACACCACGTGCTTGGCCTCTTCTAAGGAAAACTGTGCCATCTCTCCAGCTGAAGAAAACCACATCCCATCGATGCGTCAGGAACCGGTGCTTACTAGTTTACTTCAGAAGCCCAAGAACCAGTAGTATATCTTATATGGTCATTTTTACGCCATTTGATTGGTTTTTATAAAGACTTCACGTTGGAGTCACGTCAAAACTCGCTTTCGATACGATCGACTCAGATCTTTTCACTTAAAAATTAGCGACGCAGCTTTTCGATCTTGCCATGGCGCTCCAGACGACTTCGATCATGCGTCGCGCGTTGCTGTCTGCGCGGTTATCGTCCGCCCGCGCCATTTCGAGTGCTACCACGGGCGCATATGTGACAATGGAGACGGGTCCAAATGGCGTGGCCATTGTGCGGCTGGACGACAAGTCGGCTAAAGTGAATACGATCTCGTCCAAGATGACTGCAGAGATGTCGACGATGTTGGATACAGTGGAGAGTGACCCCAATATCAAGTCGGTCGTGCTCATTTCGTCCAAGCCCGGCGTCTTCATTGCCGGTGCCGACATTGCCGAGCTCAACGCGTGCAAGACGGAGGACGAAATGCGTGCCTTGTCGAGCGCCGGTCAAAGCTTTATGAACCGTTTGGCGAGTTCCAAAAAACCATTCGTGGCAGCTATCGAAGGATCGTGCATGGGTGGTGGCCTTGAAGTGGCGCTCGCTTGCCACTATCGAGTGGCGTCGCAACATAAAAAGACGCAGTTAGCGCTGCCTGAAGTGATGTTGGGATTGCTTCCGGGAGCTGGAGGCACACAGCGTCTGCCAAAGTTGGTTGGTATCCAAGCTGCTTTGGATATGATGCTGACTGGCAAGAATATTAAGTCGGACAGGGCTTTGAAGATGGGACTGGTAAATCAAGTGACCGACCCACACGCACTTGAGAGTGCGGCCATTGCAGCAGCTCAACAACTGGCGGCAGGTACTTTGAAGCCCCCGAAAAAGAAAAAAGGCCTGATCAATCGCGTGTTGGAGGATACCCCATTGCGCCAGATTGTATTTAAAAAGGCGGAGGATATGGTAGAGAAGAAATCGGGTGGACACTACCCTGCGCCTAAGTTGATTTTGGAAGCGGCCCGCACGGGTGTGGAAAAGGGACTTACGAAGGGTCTCGAGGTTGAAGCAGCCAACTTTGGCAAGCTGGGCATGACTAGCGAGGCCAAAGCTCTTATGAGCATCTTTTTCGGGCAGACGGGGCTCAAGAAAAATCGCTGTGGCAAGCCGTCAAAGGCAGTTGAAACTATGGCTGTTATTGGTGCAGGGCTGATGGGAGCGGGTATCGCACAGGTTTCAGCCACAAAGGGAGTGCGCGTCCTTCTGAAAGACCGTGACGCTGCTGCTGCTGCTAAGGGTGAAGATTATGTGCGTACCAACTTGGATCAAAAGGTGAAGCGCAAGCGCATGACCATTTACGAGCGCGATATCGTTATGGCCAATCTAGTGCCTCTCTCTGACGAAGACGAGATCTGGAAAGCGCACATTAAAAAGGCTGATCTCGCTATTGAGGCTGTCTTTGAAGACTTAGCCCTTAAGCACAAGGTTCTATCTGATCTTGAAAATTACGTGTCGGAAGAATGTGTTATTGCGACCAATACGTCTGCTTTGCCCATTGCTGATATTGCTTCTGCTTGCAAGCGACCAGAAAACGTGATTGGTATGCATTACTTCTCACCTGTACCAAACATGCCGTTGTTGGAAATTATTCGTCATGCCGGTACGAGCGACGATACCGCTGCAAAAGCGGTTGATCTAGGGCTTCGCCAAGGTAAGACAGCTATCGTGGTGAAGGATGTACCGGGATTTTACGTGAATCGGTGCCTTGGACCGTATATTGCTGAGACGTTGGCTTTGGTAAGTGATGGCGTGGAACCGGCGAAGCTAGACAAGCTTATGACGAAGTGGGGCTTGCCGGTTGGTCCGATAACTCTAGCTGACGAGGTAGGCCTTGACGTGGCCTATCACGTTAACCAAACGCTGTCGAAAGCACTAGGAGTGCGCATGGAGGGAGGCGATGCTAGACTGTTCGAAGAAATGATCGGACTGGGATTTTTGGGCAAAAAGTCCGGAAAAGGTTTTTTTGTGCAGCCTCCGAAGGGTAAAAAGAGCAAGAAAACTGTAAATGCTGACGCCATGAACCTTGTGAAGAAGTTCCAGAAGAACGACCTAAAGCTCAGCGACGAAGATACTGTCAGCCGTCTTATCTCGCGTTTTGTAAACGAAGCGGTCCTTTGTGTGCAGGATGATATTATAGCGTCACCGACGGAAGGCGACATTGGCGCCGTGTTCGGCATCGGTTTTCCGCCTTTTATTGGTGGACCGTTCCGCTATGTCGACAAAATTGGTAGCACTCAGTTTACGGAGATGATGCAGCGCTACGCCGACAAGTATGGTGAGCAATTTACTCCTGCACCGCTACTGCAAGATATGGCCAAAACCAACAAAAAATTCCACTCGATTTAAGACTGACGTGTCAATCGATAATGAATAGCATTTAGCGGTTGAAAAGTCTTTTAATGCGAATATTCAATTAGTCGGGTCTTATGTACTGGAAGTCAAAGCTTCGCATCCAATCTTGAATGTAGAAGTTCAAGGTTTGTGTGTCATAAATGAGCAAAGTAAACTAATTTGTGTCGTGACAGCTGCTGCGGCTTCTCGCCGAGTTCGAGGCCAAGAAGTGGGAAATCAACCTCAGTCAACAAAAAACTTATTTTATACTTTGTGCCTTCTTCGATTTAGCACTAAATCTACCGCAATCTCTTACCCAAGATCAGATGGCAACACGCAATGCATTTTACGCTCTTTTATTCGTACCTTTTACCAATGTGTTAATCTCGATCTATCCAACAAGTTCCGCCGCGTTTTTTCATCAATTAGGAGATACCCTTTACGTCGTCTTCCGTCCCACTGCCACTCGCGCTGCTTGTTGCGGTTTCCTTAAGCGATTGCTTGTTCTTCTTGCAGATTTTTGCCTCAACTTTCGATTTGCTCTCTCGAAATTGCTCTAGCACTTCCGTAGAAGAGATCAACAACGTATCCGACGCATGTTTACCTAAGATGCTACTAATATCTATCGCAACAGTTCGTCGTGCATTAAGATGGACATTTCGAGTGCCTCGTCGAGATTCGCTTGCTCTATCTCTTCCTGCTTATAGAGCACACTAAGTTCCATAAACTGCGCTTCATGTCATGCTCGGCATCAATGTCTACGATTTCTTGGAATCCTTAATAGCTTCCACATCAAGCTCCAAATTTGGTTTTCACGTGAGCTTCATAAAGGCAAAAATTTATCCATAGCCGGAATCACGGATGCGCCGTCGCCTACACGCTGCTCTTGCAGATAAAGGCAGTGCGAGTTCCATCTCAGGACCAATGGGTTACTTTATAAATGCATCATTAGTAAGCATTAAATGGCTACATTTGAAGGACCTCCCCCATTCATTCGTTAAAAATAAAGCTAAAAAATTTAGATCCACACTTAAGCGCGTAGTCACGATGGAGGAAGCTCCGATGGCGTCGACTAAGCTTTACGTAGGCAACCTTTTCTATGAGCTCACACAGCGTGATGTTGAGGACGAGTTTGGAAAGGTTCGGTTTAGTCCCCGTCTCCTTCTCCTATCTGGTCCCTATTCTTGTTTCGTCCTTACAAACTTTTCATTATCGTTCTATTAGTTTGGACCCATTGAACAATGCGCCGTCAAAAAAGGTTACGCGTTTGTTCACTACGAACAGCTAGAAGATGCAGAGATGGCTGTGCAGGAAATGAACGATAAGGAGTTGGGCGGGCGTCGACTGCGTGTGGCTTTCGCCGTGTCGCACGGCACCCAGCGTCGTTACGACGGACCCCCGCCACCCCGGCACGGAACGCCCCCAGGTCGACCCTCATCGATAAAGCAGCAACGTCAACCTCCAGCCCTGTTGCATAACCCGAAATTTCATGGGAATGCGTCGCCCAATCTGTTTGTGGCCAATATTCCCCCCCACATCAAGATGAGCGAGCTGGACGATGCTTTCGCTCAATTTGGAGAGGTGAAAAACGTCAAAGTACTGCCTCAGGCGAGACCTGACGCCCCAATGTCGGCATTTGTGGACTTCACACATGTGGCATCGGCGCAAAAAGCGCACAGTGCCACGATTTTTGTCGCTGGGCAACAACTGCGAACTGATTACAATTTTCGCAAGTATGTAGTTAAAATTGACGAGTTTGTGATGAAAAGCTGATTGATTCATATGTAATGAGTAGAAGCAAGAGTGATGGACTGAAACGCTTAAATCATCGGAGCTTTGACGGTGGCAACGGCAGCTACGACGGGGAAGATCGAGGAGATGAACGTCCGCGCTTTGATTCGTTTGACTTGCTGTCCGGGAGAAAGAGCAAATATGCAGAAGATTTTCACGACTCGGGCCACCGTCGTCATCATCACCATCACAACTCAAGTCGTCACAATATGTCGCGGCACGCTCGAGAGGAACACGAGGAGCGACGACGTAGTGGATCGCCTCCTTCGCGATATCATCGCCATGTTAGCAGCAGTAGCAGCATGCGCAGAGGTGACGAAACTTCAACGAGGCGCGAGCGGACGCGTGATTACTCATCGTACGGTCACTCGGATGAAGACCACCATCCGTCGGAACAACGTCTCCAGCACTTGGATTATTCTGAACGACGTCCACGACGCGAAGAGCGGATGCCTCGTGAGTATTCGGGACGAGGTCTGGATAGATCGTCCCAGCATGAGTATCGTCGTCACAGTCGTCAAGAGATGTCGTCGACGCATCACGGATCGCGTCGTAGTCTTCGGAGCGACCGTAGTTGGTAAGGACGTTGTGCTCGTTTTGGTGGTCGTGCTTCCTAAACGTAAGAGTGCTGCTTTCGTTGCTGACATTTTTATCTCAGGTCGCCCGCTCAATCTAAGCCTCGCAGCCGCAGCCGCAGCCGTTAGCCGTGCTTAACATGCCGAGATTATGTGGTGACCTCTCACATGAGTTCAGACCAGAGCTGACGATCGTATTGCGAAGTTTGTGGTGAAGTTACGAAGGGGGTTGGATCTTAAGCATTCTGGTTGTATTTCGAAAGAATGGACAATAATTTGTGGTGCTCCGGTTTGGACCACAATTGCTACATGTAGCTGGCGAACCAGTAGTTTTCGTCAATGGATGGATTGTCGCCGTTTTTTTGGTTATCAGACTGCATTCACCTCTGCGTTTGAAACTGTTTTGGAGTTTTTTGATCCGCAACCGCACCTTGATATCTTGAAACTTTATGACCTTGGCAGTCCAGCTATGATAGACGGATATGGTTACTTTAATGGTGCATCATACAAACGAGGTGCGCGCGCAGTCTGTACACAAATACCAGCTTAATTCATCGCTATTGAGTGCACATGCTAAATCTGGTGCCACACTCAATCTGTTGTGAGTACTGATGCTCTCGCGTGGGGACGCTGGTAGTCGTGTTCAAAGCTAAGCTTGTCATTCGTGGACATCTGATGCTGCATTTGTCTAGATTTAGTTGGTCTTATTGGTTTCAAGAACCTAGGGTTTCGCCATCCCGCAATCTGGCTAGTCTAAAAGATGATTACATCGCGGGAACTTCTTGGATTGCAGGACGAATCGATAGCTTTATGCTAAACGACAACGCAAAGAAAGTTACAAGTAGATCGGTATGTTTTTCGTCAAGTGCTATTGTAGTGGACTTGCCGCCTCAAGTGTACTCGGGACCCAGTGTGTCTCCAAGAAAACATCTGATACAACCATGTTACAAAAAATATATTGTACATATTACATGTAGTACTTTAGACTAAACCAAATGTTATGGCGTTCGTGTGACACATACCACTTCTTCGTTCATGTAGCTTCTCTCCATAGCGGCGATGTCTCATCGTCTTCGTCATCTTCAGCCATATTATGGTGAATAGGCACTTGCAACGATAAGAACAGGAACGCAAGTACTTGCAAGCTGACTGCAATTAAAGCAAGTGCTGCTACATCGTAATACCGGTTTGCATAATCCATGCCAAGAGTCTTAAGATAGACTTCGCCGTAAACAGGTACAGCCGGATATCCGGGGGCGTCAAACTTGAGAATTAGACCTTTTAGCTCGTTGGTCATGAGGATTTCAAAAGCGTAGCTAAAGATCGAGAAATGTTTCAACCAACCTACTGACGCTGGCATGGTTTGTGAGTTGAGCAAGAAGCCACCAAAGAGCAACATGACAAGAAGAATCACTGTTGCACCAAGATTTGCGGATCCAACCTGTCTTGAAAGTACACCCACAAGAAGACAGATAGCACCAGCCGCAACGTTAAAGAGCACCAACGTGACAGAGAACAACAAGAAGCGCGTCGCCGAGACTTGAAGTCCCATAATCCAGTAGAAAATACTGGCAAAACACGAAGCCGGCAGTACTCTCAAGAGCAATGTGTCCAGCGTGGCCTTGGCGAGGAAGTAGCTGAACGCTCCATAATACATGGCTCTAGTCTCTCGAAGGAAGATCGGACGCTCTCCGATAAACAAGTCCATTGAACTCATGCTCGCAAAGCCGAAAAATGTGAGGATGAAGTAAAATGCACCCATGCGGTTTTGAAACCCTGCCAAGTCGTTCGTCACGTGATTGAAGATCAATCCGCCAAATAAGGCTATTGACAGACTCAGGGTCAAATGCAGCACCAGCAATGACCGGTGACGAAGAATATTTTTTGCCGTGCGTACGAAAAGCACGCGTATTTCAACTATGATTGATCGGGACGTTGTTTTCTCATCATAAATAGAATTTCCCCTTTCAATTTTAGCAATAGACATAGATCGCGAGCTTAGCGGTGGCCTTGACGTCACTGGAACTTTTTCATCATGAGTGCCTGCAGCAGTATTCGTAAGGTGTGACACAGCCCTTTGTTTCATGTGAGATCGAATTATTGATATGTTGCTCGTGTCGGATGCGATGTCAAGGATGAACTCCGCGATGTTTTCGTGCTAATTAGTATAAAGTCAAAAAAGGCAGTTAAAATTCTGTGAGAGTGATCAGAATAAAGCGCGTCCCACACGTACCTCTTGACACTTGAAACCAAGATCTTCAAAGTACGCTTTGGAGCTTCCAGGAGCTCCACTGTAGAGCAGTTTGCCTTTTCCAAGAAGCATGATCTTGTCAAGAAGCATGAAAGAGCGTGCACTTGGCTGATGGATACTAAGCAACACGATGCGCCCATGGTCTGCCAGACCTTTTATGAGGTGTAGAACTGAATAAGCCGAGGAACTATCCAACCCAGATGTTGGCTCATCGAGAATAAGAATCTGTGGCGACGTAACAAGTTCCATGCCGATGCTTACACGTCTTCGTTCGCCACCAGATATACCCCGCCAGCCATTGCTTCCTCCACTTGCTCCCACGCGCAAATGTGCAACGTGACTTAGATGAAGCTCTGCGATTACGCGATCGACCATTGTCAACTTCGTTTCGTCCGACAGTGTCGCAGGAAGTCGAAGCTGCGCCGAGTACATAAAACTTTCACGTACAGTAAGCGTAGAATAGAGCGAATCATCCTGTTGCACGTAGGAAGCCATACGGCGGTATCCGTTTGATAACCGCCGACCGTCTAGCAATAACTCGCCAGTAAATTGTGTTAGGCCATTCTCTTCCGCCGCGAGGGCATTCAATAGCGTCGTTTTGCCCGAACCACTGGGCCCCATCAAACCAAGCACCTCACCACGCGACACACTTCCCGAAATTTTGTGCAAAATGCGTTTTGCATCACTAAACGCCTTTGATAGACTACCGTTATCAGCATAGCAGCTAATATGACGAAACTCGAGCGTTTGAACTGAGCTTGATGTGAATCTCAGGATTTCAGTCTCCACGTCTTCCAATTGTGCACACCGAATATTCTCAGTCGAGCAGCACAAACATATACATCCACACAAGACCAATGCTACAGTAAGAGCCGAACAGGCCAAAATGGTGATCCAGAATTTGCTAATCTTATCCGAACCAGCTCCGGAATCCCCGCTTCCGGACGTAGAACTTCCGCCAGTTCCTGTTCGTTCACACGCCGACGCCGTGCACGTTGCAGATAGCGGAATGGGTGATCCTTCAATGACAATTGCTACATGTGTCTTGTTCGTAACATCGATCCTAGCAGGTTTTCCACTCAACGTTCTCTCCACTAGCGTCTTGGTAAGTGCCGAACACTGTGGACCGCATTTACAGTCGATCTGAGCGCATTTTCCGTTGGCATCTCCAGTAACAAAGACACATTGGGTAATGTTGCAGTCAATGACGTGTAATCCTCGCACCGTCTCTTTAGCCTTAAAAACTGCGGCGGAACAATTGGCCACACCATACGTATCACGGTCGCAACGAAAGTCCAGAGCACCGTCTGGAAACAGCGCTTGGAGGTCAGTAGAAAGTTTGCATCCATACGTCTTCAGCGACGCATTTTCGTCGTAGATAAGCCCTGTAACGCACGAGAAATCCGAGCCGAAGGTGGCACTGCAGACGTCGGAGAAAGCAGCTGCCAAATAGCCACTGGCAGAGCACATGCGGCAGTCAAACCCGCTAAAACCTTCTCGACAATCGCATTGTCTACTGCTTGCATTGTAGCGCTCGTAGTGTGGATCACAGGGTGCTAATGAAGACGAGACGGATAGCAGGGGCGATGGTACTAGGAGAAGCAGCAGAATCCACATATGCAAAGATTGGGGATCGAGTTTTGACGAAT
The DNA here is from genome assembly GCA_026184515.1 of Peronosclerospora sorghi. Lineage (NCBI taxonomy): Eukaryota > Oomycota > Peronosporomycetes > Peronosporales > Peronosporaceae > Peronosclerospora > Peronosclerospora sorghi. Next base: position 7,905,207 of record CM047581.1, on the reverse strand, counting down.
CAAAATAAAAGCCATCAGTTAAGAATATGAGGTCCACTAAACAGTACCGTGTCCAAATTAGGCTTATTTAGAACTCGATTTTACTCGGTTTTGATTGGCTGTTTCAACCAACCAACAAACAGCCCTAAACCCCAAAATTTAAACCCTACACCCTGCAGGCTGAAAACAGCCAATCAAAATCGAGTAAAATCGAGTTCTAAATAAGCCTAATTTGGACACGGTACTGTTTAGTTTTTCCCTAAGAATATTTACCACTATTGTGAGTGAGAAGGTGAGGTATATTTAAGGGAATTGCTATTGCAACCACAGTTTTTGCTATTGCCACCGCAGCCCACTGCCACCCTTGGTTACGTTATGTGTACCCTTCCTTGCCACAATACCTCGTGCGCCAGCCCAAAAAAGACACACTATTTGGCAATTGATATCCGTATCCCCCCCAAATTACTACCCGTATCCCCCCCAATTATAGGCGTATCCCCAAGAGCTTACTACAGTCGACCAAGAAACAGTCCAGATTGATGAAGATTTTGATTCTCAAGCAGGTCCTGACAGGTCCTGACGCAATCAAGTTTGGACCCAAGTCGGACATGTTTGCGCTAGGAATCGTGCTCTACATCTTGCTATGTGGCTCGCATCCTTTTGACCCGTACAATAATTTGACTGATGAAGAGGTAAGAGTTACGTGATTAGTTCCAACATGATGCATCGGTATTAACTTGTATTCCTTGCTTGTAGATTCGAACACGTATCTTAAAGGGTAGATTTGGTACGCGATCCCGTGCGTGGCATTCTATCTCGCCATCTGCACAGGATCTGATTCGAAAGCTGCTAGAAATTGACCCCGACAAGCGACCAAGCGCAGAACAGGCACTTCAGCACACGTGGTTGCGCAACCAATCGCGACGGGAGGACAAGACGAGAAGTACCCACTCAAGAAACTGAAACGAATAGCCGGTGCTTCAACCAAGAATAATAATACTATTCATACTGGCGAGACGCTCGAGATGAAAGAGAAAATAGTACCTGAGACCCAACAACTGTGTCCAAGCAAACATGAAAGTGGTCAAAGGGCCCACCATCTCGTGGAAAAGTGGCTCCTTTCCTCGGGCTCGCCACTCTCAATCCATTGCGATAAAACGTTTCAACAACTTTGGAAACATGCGGTTCCCACTGCTATTACTCTACCAACTGCAGTGGACTTTAGTCATTATCTACAAGAGGAATTTGCACACTTTACCACGTTTGAAGAATCCTATCTCGCGGCCGAGTCGAAAGCAGCAATGGGCAAAGCTTTTTTAAATCTTTGTCAAGAGTTTTGACCCATTGAAGATCCAACGGATGCACAGGAAGCCACAAGTGGCGGCCCGAGCAACCAGCAAAAAGCATTTTTCAGTGTGGCCATTGGTTTTCTCGACTCGCAATGGCGTCGAGTGGATCTCGTGCTGGTGACAAAGATCGTGCCGCTCGAGGCCAACCAACCAGAGACTCACTTGGTGACGCAAAGTTTGTTCGAGACGTATAATCTTCCGTCCATTGTAAACCATGCGCGCTTCCAGAGTGTTATTCGTGACCCGCTTCGATTGAATTTGGCAGCGTGGGAAGAAACTACGCACATTCGAGACGAAGACGAGGATCTGCTCACGTCTAGATTGCGTCACTGTGTGGTGGAAGCTCTTGGTATCCGTCCCGGCTGCTCTTTTCATGCCGAAACGAGTCTTTGTCGCATTTTCCACTTGCTTGAAAAGTTAGTGCAATACTTTGAGGTGCCGGATCGAGCCCATGCTCTGGCTGCACTCAATGCGACTGATTGCACGCCTGGATCGATTGAAAGCGCGCCGCTCTCAACTTCAACGTCCATTGGAGCGATTCTAAATCTCCTCAAGCAGTTTGTATGCGCTTTCCTTCATACTGGTCCTATTTCCACTCTCCAACAAGACTAACAGCGACCATGCCTGAACTAGAGACAGCATGGACACAATTAACCATGCAAGACTGGCACACTGGCAGAAGTTGAGGCCATTTTGAATCACCTGGGCCAGTTTCATCTCGATGAGCGTCGTGTTCTACCAGCTGGCACAGTAGCATCCTCATTTGCGATGCTCTTTCGACGCCTTCTCTCCGTCACAATCAATTCCTTGAGCTTCAAGTGCTATGCGCTCGATGATGCGACGACCACATCCGAATGCAGTAAAGTTTCTGTGCGTCGTAAAGCCAAAAGTGTCGACTCGTTTACATCCTCGGGACGCCACTTTCTTGTCCAGTTGCGCCAGTTGATCTCACTAAAGTTTCCCAGTCCGCCCAGCACTTCCGCAATAGATGATGAAATTAAAGCAATGCTCCTTGATCCTCGCATCAGTGCGAAAGCCGCGGATCTAGTCACCGATACCCAAGATTTTCGTCGTGCGACAGAAGCGTTGCGTCAAGAACATCGTCTTGTTTTTGAGTTGCTTGGGGCAACGCCAGGCGCTGCGTGCCTGATTGTGGAGGAAGAAGTGGAGGAAGAAGACGATGACGAGGACTTCCGAGCATTGTTGATGGTCGATGGGCCCCAAAACCAGCTATCGGGTACATCATGTAGCACAAACACTAGAAAAACGTCTGCTCTAGCGTCAGACGAAGCGAGCGCTTGGCGCGACTGGCAGCAAGTGTAAGTTGCGTGGGACACGCATGCATCCAATGGCGCCGACTTGTTTGTCAAGGGGCAGTATAACCTGCTCAAACTGTACCATCACGTGAATATCCTCGAGTGATTTCGTGACATGGGTCAAGCGAAATACCCCGCAGCGTCGTTCCTGGCGCGTATTTATCCGGGCCGCCAACCACCCTCGCCTCAAGCACTTGGCGCCTCGCTCTTGCGCTTTACAGCGCAGGAAAAAGCAGAGTGGATGGCTCAAGCTGCGGAGCGAGCAGAAAAGCGCTGCCTCTTGCATCAAAATTGTCAGTACTACCAACAACTGAGCACCGACGCCGCGCGATCTTCCACCGACGATGTCGTGTGACATTGAGCGCTCCTGCCCCACGTTTTAAGAGCCTTCAGAACTCGTTTTGCTTCGAGATGCAGACCATTGCTTAACCTCATTTTTTATCGTTTATCCATTCATGCGTCTGTAAGTTGAGCGCCGCGCAACTATAAAAAAGCTTCGTAGACAGCACGTGGCATCAAGGACACAGACTAACGAAACGTGCTGAGTTCCGCCCGGCTTGTGTCTTGAGGCTTTGCTTCCAACGCACTGTCCACTTCTCCCAGCGCCGCACCAGCTGCTCTACATCATCCGACACTTTGACGTTTGTCTTGCGATGGTCTCGAGACGTGAGCAGTTCCAACTGCTTTCGATCTTTCCATCGTTTCATGGCCAAGAGATCAGCTCGATCTTCGTCATAAAAAGAGGTCGACGTGTTGTTGACAAGGTTGATCGACAACAGACATAAGCTTCCAATGCGTCTGTTGTCGACGCAGGCCATCCAGCTGTCGTTGCTTTGCACGGAGCCACGCTACAACGCGCTGCTATGTTCGTGTCGTGCTCTTGTTTTTGTCGTTGACTCGAAACTCCTCGCACGCGCCGTAGCTTCGTTTCAAGTTGTAGGTGCCGTGTTACCCCCACTTCGTACGCTGCCACTTTTGCTTTGTAGCTGCCATGGTATGTTGCTTATAATCCACATGTCGTTTTCTCGCTTCCGACTCTCCCGCGCCGTCATCGACACGCGTAGTCGTACATTTTCTGGCCGTACAGCTTTGAAAACGACCACGACCTCGTGTTTCGGTCTGTCGACAGCACCAACGCCAGTCACTCCTTCTGCGTGATGATTGTCGCGTCTGGCTCTTTGCATTTTGGTGGACAGCAGCTGCTTGTTTCACGACGGTTGAGAGCCGCGCGAGCCTCTTACCCGCTTGCTTGTGCTCTTGCTGCAATGCCACCCAGTCGAGTCCCTCAATTGACTCTCCTTTCTTCTCGAGCTCGGCATTCTTGACTGCCAACAACAAAGCTCCAATTGGAATGCAGCGACTTGGGCACTCTTCCTGCTCTAGTCTTGTTGAGAAGTCGAGGGTTGACATCTCCTCAAGCTGCCGAACGCCTCGAGCTTCGAGGCGCGCACCTTCGACCACATGACTTCATTTTTTTCCGAGTGCTCGCGCCTCCTTGTTGCTTTTGCCATGACTCTCAACGCGTCGTTTGCTATATAATGACAAATCAGACAACGAAGTCGTTGAAAATGCACGTGTCATGGAACAGTTCAGTGGATCGAAAGCGCTACAATATGAAACGTAACGCTGCAGTGTATACAAGTACTGTTGGAAGGGCGCGCTTTTTGTGCAGCAGCTAGCGTCGCCATTTTG
>CM047581.1:7880872-7894414 GCA_026184515.1 Peronosclerospora sorghi | reverse complement strand
GACATGTCTTTGGGTTCCTTCTGGGAAACTATCTGTTGACGAAGCCGACGTGTCATTGTGGATACAATGTTGTTGATGTCAGCCAATCACAACGCCCCGTACACAGAATATTTTCGGAGAAGAATCTCAAGTTCAAGTTCAAGCTTCTCCTTGAAGTTCAAGTTCCGTGAGAATATTCTTCACGCTCAGCTTCAAGTTCAACCTAATTCAACCCAAGGTTTATTCTACATTTGTAGGGAGATTGCATATAACCCCATAAGACTCTAGGGAGAGGTTTCAGGAACCGTAAGCTCATTTCAATTCAGTTGCAAATTTGACGTCTTCTGCTCAAGTCTCCTCTTCACTGTCCTCCTCCCTCTTCGTCCCTCCAAGTCGGGACACTGCCAAGTCTTCCTCTACAGCGCAAGCTTGTGTGCCGTGTTATCGGGAACTGTATAAACAGCGTCCCGTTACACCTGGTAGCATTTGTGTTTCTTTCAGCGACCAAGCCAAGAGGGATAGCTGAATATCGTGAGCATTTCGAGATCCCAGTTTAAACGAAGGATTGGCAAAGCTGCGTTTCCCTTTGTACATCCTTAGTCAATACTCTCCCTGTCTGCGGATAAGACATCGAAAGGGATGGAGAGTCCGGCGAGCATGTTGACCGACGAGACCGTGACACTGACGAATGAAAAGTTTTCTCATCTGTCGGAGCACGAGTGGGCAGCACTCGAACGGATGCGCATTGTCATCGGAGAGGCATCTGTGATAACGTTGTTGAGATCAGCTACTACGGATGAACAGAAGAACGCGGCAGTGAGCTTCATGCACCATGAGGTCATGGACTCTTGTCAACAGCCCGCAACTCCTGTTTCGACCATGAGAGTGATGCCGCTGAAGCTCAACGTGTCTCCGTACCACGGCGGAGAGAACAAAGCTCTCGCAAGATGGTTGGTCGAGCTGGATGCAGCTATTGTTGCACGACAGCTTCGGGACCCAGAGCAGCAAGTGTTGTTCGCGATGTCCAACCATGCGGGTCGGGGTAAGAGTTGGGTGTTTGTTCTTCTACAATCTCGATGACTTCAATCGTGATTTGAAGCGCGCGTTAGAGCCTCCGCAGAGAGAATTCCGCGCTCGTGCCGAGTAACTCAAGTTTCAACAGGACACCCATATAACACACGTATGCACAGCGCGCACGATTTCTCGTGTCAAGCAACGTGGAGCAGCCGATTGACGTAGAAACGCAAGTTGTCACGTTAATGGCGGGACTGGACGAAGGACCGATCAGGAACCAACTCTTCCGCCAGTATCCTGATTCGCTGGACCAAGCTATCGAGAGGTAAATGCAAGAAGAATTCAGCATCAAGAAAGCCAAGTTTGGTGGTACGATTCTACGTCAAGTTCGCGCGTCGCCACCGAAGAACGATAGATCAGAGCCTATGGATCTGTCGTACGTCCAACAAGCCAACAATGTGGGAACTCGCAACCATGTGAAGTGTTTAAGTTGCGGGGAACGGGGTCACTTCACTCGGAACTTCAAAGTGTCCTTGCCACCTCGGCAAGAGGCACACGGGTCGCGATTCAACTCGAGCGAGAGACGATTTGCTGGCCGACTGTTTGATCGCTCCCGAGGGTAAAAATAAAGGAACAACCAGTAGGGGCGGGGATCCCCACTGGGCCCAACAAGAGGACTGTGGACATTGGGGAGACACAGGAATCTGGCCCCAATGTGCATCATGCACATGCAGTTTCCACTAAGAGTGATGGCAGTGTCGATAAGAGGTCCTCTTTGATCATACCCAAAGTCCATGTGGATGGTTTTGCAACGCCTCTACGTGCTTTGGTTGACACTGGTGCGTCGAACAACTTTGTTCGAGCAAACGTCGTGCTCGGGAGTGATGTGGCTCCACCCGATACGACGAATGCGATGGTGATTCGGTTGTCCATTGGGTCGACTGTGAAGATGCCGAAGCGAACTGTTTGCTTGGCAATGACGTTTGAAGATTTCCGAGATGAGGAAGAGTTCATTCTACTCGATCTCGATGCTAAGTTTTAAATCATCTTGCAATGCCGTGGTTGAAACTTACCATCCCCGCATTGACTGGATGGAGATGAAGATCTCCGTTGACAAGTCGTGCCACGCGGCAGACTTAAATTGTGCAACAATGGATGAAGTGACATGGGCATATGCGTCTGTCGAATATGCATCGTTGAATGAGAATCAGGAGTGCGATGTCCAATCAATCTCACAAGACCATCCCGCGGCAATAAATGGAGGTGGAGAAGTCAGGCGCCAGAAAAAGCATGTCTCCTTTGCCAAGGACGTTGAATAAATCCGTCCTGGCGAGAAGTTACGAGACCGGAAGAAGACCGACGCAAGAGGTTTCCGTCATCCGGCACCCCTGATCAAGATGCAAGTCTAGATGACAAAGGTGGTGACCCACAGAGAGGCACTACACAACGTTATGCGAACGTCGTGGTCTACGGTGAAGATGGAGACATCATAGAATTGCGTCACATCCGAGTGGAAAATCCTCCAAGTTCCGTCGAAGATTTGGTTTCCTTGCCTATGATGAGCAAGAAGGCGCTTACGCGTAGTCTGGCGAAAGGCGAAATTTCGCAGCTTTGTGCGATCGTCGAAGCGATCGACAAAGAATCCGTCAACGCATTATCTGTCCAATCAACGCGTCGGTCGCATCCACAGTAGCTGTGGATGTGACCGACGTGTTGATCGGAAGGACACGGAAGGAAAGGTTTGAGGAGCAGTCATGGGATGCCCTCAAGACTAACCCCATGCGGAAGCTTGTTCGGGAGTTTGAAGATATCTTCCCCGACAAGGTAACGGACGAACTGCCATTTGACAGAGTCATTCGTCACGAGATTGACGTACTTCCTGGCACGAAGTACTTCATCACACGACAGTGGCCGTTGCCGAAGGAACAAGTCAATGTAATCTATGAGTTCTTCGCATAACATGCAAAGGCTGGTCACGTGCGAGAAAGAAAGTCTCCGCATTGCGGCCCCGCTTTCTGTGTGAAAAAGGCGACTGGCGGAAGGCGCATTGTTTTTTTTCATGCATTCTACAAGCTCAACGACGCGACCATTCTGCTCAGACACCGATTCCACGCAAGGATATGATCCTTGATCGAATGGTTGGCAGTACTGTCTTCGGTGCCATCGATCTGAAAGATGGATTCTATCAGATTCGGATTCGTGAAGATGACGTACCACTAACTGCAGTGAGTACCCCGAGTGGTATGCTGTGGGAATGGTTAGTGATTCCACGAGGACTGAAGAATGCACCTGCGACTTTCAATCGCATGGGCACCAATGTTCTTCGTCCGCTGCGAGCATTCGCACCGAGCTACTTTGACGATATTTTCGTTCATAGTAAGGCGGTTGGTGGAAAGCCCTACGTCGATGCTCATTTGGATCATCTTCGCCGAGTCTTTGAGCTTATGAGAGAAACCAAGCTCTACGAAAACCTGAATAATTTTGTCTTCTTCTCACCAGAGATACCCGTACTAGGTTGCTTTGTTGGCAAAAACGGTGTTCGAGTTGACCCCGAGAAGGTCAAGGCAATTGAAGATTGTCTCGTGCCTCAGAAAGTCAAACAGCTACGTCAATGGTTGGGTCTAGTCAATTACTTGCACAAGTACATGCGCAATTATGCAGCGCTGGTGCAACCTCTCACACGACTGCTGAAGAAAGACGTCGAGTGGAAGTGGTCTGATGATCACCAAGCGGCATTCAAAGAAGTCAAGAGTAGTCTTCGTGAAGCTCCTGTGTTGGCTCTTCCAAATAACGATAAGCCGTTCCACGTCGTCAGTGATGCAAGCGACTATGCCATCGGTTGCGCTTTGATGCAACACGATGATAAGGGTCGAGAACGAGTTGTGGCATATCAGTCACGACAACTCCGACCCGCAGAACGGAACTACCCAGTGCATGGCAAGAAACTTCTTGCGATGAAATACTCCTTAGTCAAGTTCCATGTATACTTGCTTGGCGAGGAACGCTTCGCGATCTACACAGATCATGCGTCTCTGCGACTGCAGTGAAGACTCCTCACTTGTCCCAAATAATGGCGAGATGGCTCTCCTTCTTTGCGGATACAACTTTGTTGTGCACTAAAAGCCAGGCAAGATGAACATCTTGACCGACGTTTTATCAAGACGTCCGGACTAAGATCCCAAGACCAATAATGAGGATTCGAACGAAGCGTGTCGTCTCTGTGAAGATGTTCAAGTAGTTGCTGTTCAAGCTGCGCCTACAGTGCGTGAAGTCATTGTCGAGGGTTACAAGTCTGACGACACCTGTCAGGACTTGCTAAAGTATTTCAAGGACTCCTCCTACAAGGCCCTGCAAGGTCTGACAGCACGAAAAAGGTCGCGTGTCCACCGCTTCCACATACGCAACGGGTTGCTGTACTACGCGGTCGAGAACGGGGATTCAGCACGTGTTGTTGTTCCCATCGATGAAGGCGTGCGTCATTGACTCTTGCATGAGTATCATGACAGCCCTTCTGGTAGCCATCTCGGACGTGAGAAGACGTTTCTCAGTGTTTCCCGAGATTACTACTGTCCACACATGTACAAGTGGGTTCGCAAGTACGTGAGGATTTGCGATATCTTCCAACGAGTTAATACTTTCGGTTCTACTCAGGCCCCACATCGTTCATTGCCTGTCTCTCAGGACAGCTGGAGGTCCGTGAGTATGGACTTTATATTCGGACTTCCAAGGGACAAACACGGCAGGAATGACACCCTGGTGTTTGTGGACCGATTCAGAAAGATGGTCCATCTTACGCCTGTTTTGGACAAGATCTCAGCCCAGAAGCCAGCAAAGGTCTTCCTCGATGTGGTATTTCGTTTGCACGGTTTGTCAACTGAGATCGTGTCAGATTGCGACACCCGTTTCACGTCGAAGTTTTGGCGTTCACTGTTCAGACTTTTGGGCACCCAGTTATCCATGTCAACAGCGGCACATCCAGAAACGGACGGTCTAACAGAGCGTGTGAATCGAGTCCTCGAAGACTCTTTGCGAAGTTACGCTACGACATTCAAAGAGTGGAGCGAATTTCTCCCTCTTTTCGAGTTTGCGTTGAACAATTCCACGCATGTATCGACGGTTTATTCATCATTCTTCGTGAACTACGGTCTCCATCCGAGAGTACCAGCTTCACTAGTGGGTGAGGTCTCTACCTTATGTGGAAGAGGGACTACGGCTCCTGTCAATTCGTCGCAGTCGTTTAACTTGAATGATGCTTCCGAGCTCAAAGCCTACTTTGACTCGATGGAACCTTTGACCGACATGAAGAGTCGTGATAAGAAGCAGCTCGATGAGTTCATCGAGAAGAGAAAGGTGATCGTGTGGTAAGTTTGAGACGCATTCGCTAAGGCTCAGGATCTTCAAAAGCAACAAGCAGACAAGAGTGGAAGGAAGAACAAGCAATCATACAGGATCAATGAACTTGTCTTGATTAGTACGGCAAAACTTCCTGAACATGCAATGTACAACTTGGGAAGCTCAAAGCTTCTACCAAGATTCATCGGACCGTTCATGGTGGTGAAATGCAATGGCGATGCCTACACCATAAACATACCTACAAGAATGCGTCTACACCTGACGTTTTACTTGGGTAGACTGAAGCCTTACCTTTCGAGTGGCTCAGCCGACCCTAATGAGTCCTGCGCGGATGATCCAAGCGATCCTGATGTTGCTCCACTTGATTACGAAGAGTTCTCAACTCATCGTCATGGAGCCCCCTCTCGGCATAAAGGAGCTGAAGCACGTCATAAAATTTATCCTTCACAGCTTCCAGTACACGAAGGCGAGACTGGTACTCCTTCTGACGTAGCTCGGGAAGAGCCCCTGCCTCCGCCACGGCACGAAGAATACTCTCGTGGAGGGCCTCACGGGTCTTCTCAGCCTTCTGGAGTCGCACGAGTTTATCATGAACTTGATCGAACCGATTATTGATTCGAGACTCCATTGCCGACAACTGGTTTGACCATCGGTCAGCAAGTCAATAGTTGACTCCTGACTCTTCAGCTGGTCATCGAAGCTTTCGCACAGGTGTTGAAGAACAGAGTGGCAAACTTCCAGCGCCTCGATACGAACGCGATGAGCACTCTTCCACTTCCAGAGTCGATCGATCGTTTTCGCGTTCATCCACATCTCCTCTGATTGATCATCAGGGAGATCGTCGATGGATCGTGGAGTCGATTCTTGGTCACGAGGACCAAAAGAATCGCGGGAAGATGCGGTTGACTCGTCAACACTTCTATCGGGTTCGGTGGCGCGGCTATCCACCGAGTTCGGACACGTGGGAATCGAAACCGGCTCTCATGTCTGATGTTCCCGACGTGGTTCGCAGCTACGAGGCAAGCTTGTAGCATCGCGAAAGACGCTGCCGCGACGAAGGTCATGGTCTGCCTTGTCGTGACTTGGAGTGTTGCTGAGCAAGCGCTCCATCTTGCCCTCGTTCTTAATACAAGCGAATGATCGCCATGATTACACTTTAGCTGCGAAGGGTTGGTCCGGATCATTACGATTGTTGATCCGACGCCAACGGAAGAACCGTTCCTTGTAGAACTTAGTGTCTCCCACCCGATGGCGGATGAGAGTCACAATGTAGAGCTCGGGGCTCGACACTGGTGCTTACGCACATCGGGTTCTTCATGAGAGGGTTGGTCACTTGCGCTTCTTCACGAATCGCAAAGTGAGCCGAAGTCAACCCAAAGGAGAGCGAGTGATCGCTACTTTAAGGGGAGATGATGTAATGGTCCTATGCAATAGTGCCATTACATGGCGATGTCCAATTACGGATTAGTGATTCCCACTAATTGTTTTGGATCGCCAGGTGTCACATATATGATCCATGTCTACACACCGACACTCACGGAGTAATCATTGATTACGTCCGCACGTAATGTTCTCAAACATTCTCGAGTGTTCTCTGCCTTCGACATGTCTTTGGGTTCCTTCTGGGAAACTATCTGTTGACGAAGCCGACGTGTCATTGTGGATACAATGTTGTTGATGTCAGCCAATCACAACGCCCCGTACACAGAATATTTTCGGAGAATAATCTCAAGTTCAAGTTCAAGCTTCTCCTTGAAGTTCAAGTTCCGTGAGAATATTCTTCACGCTCAGCTTCAAGTTCAACCTAATTCAACCCAAGGTTTATTCTGCATTTGTAGGGAGATTGCATATAACCCCATAAGACTCTAGGGAGAGGTTTCAGGAATCGTAAGCTCATTTCACTTCAGTTGCAAATTTGACGTCTACTCCTCACTGTTCTCTTCCCTCTTCGTCCCTCCAAGTCGGGACACTGTCAAGTCTTCCTCTACAGCGCAAGTTTGTGTGCCATGTTATCGGGAACTGTATAAACAGCTTCCCGTTACAGTGATGTACTTAATTGGGTCGTTCAATGCAGGCAAAGCAGACGGAGTTTCAGATCCACCACCTGATACCCCTCCATCCGCTTCCCCTCACCTGCTCGTACAACTGTACGTACGGATTGTGTGTTCGAGAATGGCTTGAAGTTCCCCCATGAAGCGTAGATACAGATGCGGGAATACATCCATGCGGCCACCAAGCGCGATGATATTGTCAACGATATACAACTACAAGAACTTCTTTGGCTGACCTGGCTCCGGCAACAGCGATCCCATTCGGTGGCACAGGGGAACTTGGAGTTGAAAGGCGTACAAACCACCGTTCATCCAACTTCGAAACCAGGGACGTGAACGCCAGCACGCTTTTTGTACGCCCTGATATTGGTGCGGAACGCTGGGCAATAGGCGATTAATACCGTAGCAGACTCCGTAGCGGCTCTGGTGGCTGTGCCCATAGTGGGAAGTTGGCACCTTGCCACGGTCGCAGCATATGGTGAAAAGTCGGCCAAAAGTTGATATAGAAACCTTCACATCCTCCTCAATACAATGGTGCTGCCCGCAGTTGTGGCAGCAGACGTCAGCCCGGTTGAAAACAAAGAATAGCTAGGCGGGATTTTCGGGGATCCCCAGACGTGCAAGGGAGAACTCTGGTTCAGCGGAGCGCAAGCGATCTTCTAGAAGCTGCCCCGTGCACGATGAGCACTTCTTGCCGCTGCCTGGGATTGGTGTCGATGTTCTTGTTGTTCTTGCTTCTCAAGAGCACGTTGTCGAGCACGCCGCTCCTGAGCCAGTCGATTTCGTTTTCTTATTGTCTGGAGTCTGAACAGCTTGTTGTCGAGCATGCCTTTCCGGGACCAGTCGATTTCGCCGTAATCGCGGACTCTCTGCTTGCTGTGGCATTGGGGGGACTAATGCGGGAGATAATGTGGGTGCAGGCATGGTGGGATATATAGGTAAAATCGCTTTTTATTAAATTAAAGTGGAATTCAATTAGGTCCGATTGATAGTATAGTTTGAGCTCGATTAGGTACAGGATCGCGACTTCAATTTTTTCAGTTTCAATTCTTTCTTTATGTAGATGGATAGAAATATTCGATTAGGTAAGAAATCGCAATATCAATTTGTTTTGTGGTATAGATAGATATAGATATTCGATTAGGTGCGGGATCATTGAATCGACGTCAATTCTAATATTACATAGATAGACGTAATGACTTGACTGATTTAATTATGAAATTGAATCCTCTGGATTTAGTTAAGTGAACAAAGATGATGCAGAATAATCTTCCAGTATTGATCTAGAGGACAGTACGACCCATGGTGCAGATGTCGCCAAGGCAACATGTGGCAGATCGGACACAGATCGACAAGTCCTCTATGACAGTTTTGACTTGCAACTTTAGCGACAGTGGTGTAGAGTCAAAGAGTTAAGCAGAGTTTTAAAGACTACTACCCCGAAGCGTCGGAAAGTATCGCAAAAATTGATTTTTGTTCGGAAAATTCCACATTTTCAGTCTCGGTCAAAACTTTATTCGCGTATTGATATCAAAGAGCAATATTTTGATGCTCCATATCGCGCTGTACCATGACGCGTTTATAATGAAGTTAAGTCATCTTGCACCCCTTTCCCTCGAGTAATCCATCGGAATGGATGTTTCTAGCCAAACCAAATTTCTACGTAATATACGTCATCAATTCGCTAAACGTAATTGGGCTTGCTCGATTTTACGTAGCCTTTCACCTACGTTTCGATGTACCCCAAACGTTTTTCTTCTACTTGAAATCATTTCCCTTTACGTCGACATCGTATCGAACTAAGAAACGTCATTTACAAGGTGTATGCCCGACCTTCTGTCTAGAATCCAATCCAGACCATTCTGCTTCTTTCCATTCTCCGTTATAGCAAGAATGAAAATCGGCCTACTTTACTTTTTCTTGGTACAATTTGATTTGATATAACGCAATTCGTCACAATTATACTTCTTTGGGTTAGGCTTGTTTTGGAGGCAATTCACCGATTAATACCCCAAAGTCTCCCTTGTTTTGTTTCATTTCAACCGCTTGTGCAAATTCACACAGCTCTTCCGCTTACCCCTCCTAGAAAATCAGGTTGTGTGATCATGGTTTGCCATCAAATGTTCTCGTAATTTAATTAAGGCTTATGAATCACGTTGGCAATAGCCAATGCATCGCTACCTTCAACAGCTATCTAGATTGCAGATAAGTACAAGTAGTGCTCGCTCCATTTTTTCCCGCAATTTTCTTGCTTGGAATATGTTTTCTCGGCTGTGGTAATCGTCGAACTAAGCATTTTGTTCATAACATGGTACACTATGAACCACCTACTCTTGTAATATTTCCCGGCAAGTTCACATAAATTAATGTCCATGCAAATCGACTTCAATGTCTTTGCTTCATAAAAAAAATTACGCCAACTTGGCAATTTTAACTTAATGTAACGGGGTTACATTCGAGTTACACTGAGTCTTGGTTTACATGAGTACACCACGGTTGAGGTCGGTATTGACCTGTTTGAAAGGTTTTAAGCCTTTGGTTATTTTAACCAATCAGGGCAGGGGCCCTTGGTGTGGTGGTGTGTCAGCCATCCACGTGTCAGTACACAGGTGTGTACACTACATTTTAGCTAGGTACGAATTAGGAATATTCTACTTAGTATTACATATAGTTTATATTAGTTTAAATTAATTTAGGCTAATTAAATATTATATACATTCAGTTTACATTTCACTCTATTAAGCGGACGCGCGACCTCGACCGGTCGCGCGTACAGTAAGTGTCGTAGGTAAGAGGGAGCCCTCACTTTACTTACATCCCGTAAAGGGAATACAGCCGTTAAGGCTAAGTCGTAAACCAACCCGGGAATCTTGGCCCCGAGTAGGAGAACTCTCCTACTAAGCCCTTTACAAGGGCGTATCGGCTAAGTAGCGGTAGGTACCGCTTTAAGGAAGAGTCTTCCTCTGTGCGTTAGCCGCACCGTGCGTATACGAACCGGCTACATCTGGTAGCACTTGTAGTCAATCCAACACCTGTGTTGGTAGGCTAGGCATCCTCTGCAAAGGATGAATCAGGACGATTGGGATAGTTTGACCCTCGTCAAGAAGGAAGCCTTTAAAAGGCTGTTACCCTTAACGGGAGAAGAAGGCATGAAACTCCTAGTGGAGCAGGGCCTTGAGGCCGTAAAGGCAAGGTTAAATGCCCTCATCGCTCATGAGGCGAGTTGGAGTTGAGGTCATTCCACGGGGGTGCGCCCCCCATTATCGTTTAAGATAAAGGAGTTCACCGGAGAGAAGGGTGACAACCTTTACGTTTGATTGCGAGAGGTCGAAACGGCCTTCGCCACAGCGAACATGACCGCTGATCACTTGCAAGTGGAACTTGCATTGACCCATCTTACGGGAAAAGCCCGTGCATGGCCGTTTACATGCTCGGAGTCAGTCACGGACGTGTTTCCAACATGGAAGGTCCTTAAGCAGAAGCTTATGGACATGTACGCAACGCCTGATCTGGTTTTCCAGAATCAACCGGCGTTCCTGAGGTGCCGTCAAGGCACTAAGGACCTGGAGGTTTATATACTGGAGCTTAAGACCCTGTTGGCAGAGATTTACGCGAAGGCGTATTCGGACGATGTGTCCAACCCCGTCTTCATCGGAGGCCTGAGAGAAGGGCCAGAACGTTCGGAATTGCTCCGATGCCGACCCCAATCCATGGAGGAGGCGTTCAAGATGGCGTTCAACGACGAGAGGAACTTACGTTCCTCTAAGGTGGGTCCCGAACCCATGGACCTGAGTCAGGTCGAAGCGGAGGAGAAACCTTCCGCTAAGAGTCACTCTGACTCCTTGCCGCAGGGCTTCGGAGCAGAGCTCCTTGCAATGTTGCAGCGGCATGTATCGCTAAGATGCTTCCAGTGTAGGAGCACTGAACATCTGCGGAACAAATGTCCGCGGAACCCCCAGCGAGATACTCGCTTAAAAGGGCCAAGGGTTGGGAAGAAGCACTCGCCCAAGCCGTCGGGAAACGACGGCTCCCAGTAGGTGCGGGGCGCCCTACTGGGGGACTTCTCAGTGCTGTAGGCCCCAGGGTAGGGGACGACAGCTCAAAGCCCCGATGGAAGCGGTGCTTTCTAGCACCGAGTTGGTGTACCAGCCAGGTTTGCTGGTAGTCCTTGCGGACGTGAAAGGATTTGATAAGCCTTGGAGAGTCTTTCTAGACTCTGGAGCGTCTAACAATTATGTCAGACGAGCTTCTGTGGAGAAGAGTCGGCTGTATGCCGATGCCCTAGAGGCACGTTCTCGTGACGTTGTCACGGTCCTTCTTGCGACGGGCGTACATGTTTCTGTACCCAAGGTCTCGATTGACCTTAAGCTGAAGTTTGCAGACTTCGACATCTTAGAACGTTGCCTAGTCCTGGATTTGGACTCGAGGTATGACCTGATTTTGGGCATGAAGTGGCTGGAAGGCCACGAGCCATGGATAGACTAGAATTATAAGTCCATTGGCTCTACGCACCCGCGGTCGGGTGAAGCATTGGCGAGTCATGAACCCACCTTTGCTCGATCGCAAAAGCGATTCTGGCGTGAGATGCCAGAGATTGGGATGTCTGAAATGATCATCCCAATGGCGTTAAGGAAGAGTTCCTTAACGAGGGGGATTCGGCGGTTAATCCCCGCGCCGATATAGGCGAGACTGGTGAGTCGCCAGTGATAGAGGTGGAATCCTCTGAGAGTAAGCGCGAGACGCTTAGAGAAGAGACCCGAAATTCGTCTCTTCTACAGGTCGGAATTGATTCCGACCACGCCTTGTCCGGCGAACAAGTTGCGACTCTAGTGGTAGGGGTAGCGACCCCTGTGGTTAAGCGCGAGGCGCTTCCAAGCGAAGAGACCCGAAGTATGTCTCTTTCGCACGTCGGAAATGATTCCGACTTTGCCGTTATAGGTGAGACCGGCGAGTCACCGGTGGTAGAGGTAGATACATCTGTGGATAGGCGCGTGGCGCTTCCAATAGATGGGGCAATTGACTCCCCCCATCTGGGTCTCGGGATGAGTCCCGAGGTCAGTAGTCAGCAGTCCTATCGGATGCTGAATAGTGTGACAGGTGTTGTCACAGAAGGCGTAAGCCTGGAACGGTTGCCTGGGGTAGGCGAACTGTTGTCTTGGAGGAGATGTCCTTCAACAAATTTGAAGCTGCTTTGAAATCAGATGAAATCGACGAGGTTGTCGTATTACGTCCGGAAGAGGAGTTAAACTCCTCATCCACGATGGGCGAGTCAGTTTTGGTGCAAACCAAACAGGCATTAAATGCCCGAAGCGGCCTCAAGATCCTCGAGGATCCTGAGGACCCTTACCATTCCTTATTAAAGGAATTTGGAGATGTCATTAGTGAAAACCCGCCGATGGGGTTACCACCGGATCGGGGAGTCCGACATGAAATTGATTGGTTCCTGGAACCAAATACTGCGTCACTAGGCAGTGGCCTCTTCCCAAGGAACAATGCGACGTCATCGACGCATTCTTCAAGGGGAAAGAAGAGGCAGGGATGGTACGGGAGAGCAAGTCTCCCCACTCATCACCCATCTTTTTTGTTCGTAAACCGAACGGAAAGTGGCGAATTGTGTATGCGTACAACAAGCTCAAGACAGCTACTGTACCCATGCAGACTCCGATTCCTCGGAAGGATGTCCTCCAGAACACTATGGCGGGCTGTACTGTATACAGTGCCTTAGATCTGGTGGACGGGTATTATCAGGTGCTCATGCGAGCATCCGATATTCCGCTTACAGCGGTCAGACGCCTAGTGGCATGCTGTGGGAATGGCTTGTTATGCCACAAGGGCTTTCGAATGCACCACCGACTTTCAATCTCTTGATGACTTAACTCTTCCGCCCTCATAGGAAGTACGCTCAGACGTACTTCGACGATATATTCGTTCATAGTCGCGCGGAAGGCGACTCGTCTGATGTTCAGACGCACCTTATACACCTTCGAGCTGTGCTCGAATGTATGCGAGAGCATAAGTTATATGCGAACGCATCCAAATGTATATTTGTTGCTGAGGAAATTCCTTTCCTCGGATGCTTCATCGGTAAGGATGGATTGCGGGCGGATCCCGCGAAGGTGAAAGCCATTGTGGAGTGGCCTTCGCC
>CM047581.1:7865184-7876868 GCA_026184515.1 Peronosclerospora sorghi | reverse complement strand
ATTTTGATTTAATTCTGTCACGTGACTATTGTGGACACAAGTACGCCGTGTTTGTAGGCGGAAGTATCTGTGGATTCTCTCGTGGATTGTGGATTACGTTACGGTTTCTCGTCAAGTTACGTAGTGCAAGTGGAATTTAACGTGGATAATACAAGTTGTTTGCGTTTTATTGTTGGCATTACGTTTTCTTCTGTTTCTGTCGTTTTCTCGTGGAAAGCTTGCGCTAGTACTCAGAGAGTGTTAGGAACGCGCGTATGTGAGTACAGGAAACGGCATGAATGACTTTGAACACTCATAACATTTTGAATCGTTTTTAGCACCATTCTCGCAGAAATTATAATGTGAATTGATGCCTCTAGCAGCCGTTGATGTTTGTGATATTTTATTTCCGGACCAATATTTGTAATGGACCGAAATAAGTAACAGACCAAATTCATAGGGAATCCTTGATATTCACCCCCCCCCTTTACAATCGCCCTTAATATATTTGTTGCTTAAATATTTTATGGTGTTAGAACTTGATGAAGGAGAAGTAAAATATTTTAAGTATTGATTACTAAAAATATTGAGGTCTACTAAACAGTACCGTGTCCAAATAGGCTTATTTAGAACTCGATTTTACTCGATTTTGATTGGATGTTTTCAGCCTGCATTTTTTGCATTTTTTGGGTCCCGCTCACTTTTGGCGCCTCTCCGCTGTCTCACATATACCACCTCATCCCACCAAGCAAACAATCAATTAACCAACTAACCAACCAACCAATTGACCACGGAAACTTACCAAACAAACAAACAACCCTAAACCCTAAACCCTGCAGGCTGAAAACAGCCAATCAAAATCGAGTAAAAACGAGTTCTAAATAGGCCTATTTGGACACGGTACTGTTTAGTTTTTCCCTAAAATATTTTATGGTGTTAGAACTTGATGAAGGAGAAAGAAGAGAAAATGAGTAAATTGATAAAGAAGACGAAGTGATTCCGACTCTTCATGAGACCTTCAAGATGTTTTGATGGTGTATTATGAGTCAAGCTGCATGACCACATGCATAGATACTTAATCATTGTCACGACAGCTTAGTTTCGACAGCGATATCATCGCACAAGAAGGAGCGAATTGTAGTCTTGACTTGAAGCGGCCCCCTTTAGGTCAGGACAAGATACTCAGTGCGATTACAATTTGTCTTACTGATGTTCCTCTGCTTGCTACAGGTACGTCGTGGCTACGCGTGCGTACAGTACAAATTGCGCATTAAATTTGTTCTCAAGATTGCTCGTCCAGATGAAGACAATTTTGCCGATGTTTTCCATTCTTTTGGTAACCACAGGGTCAGTTTACTCTGTATCAGAAAGGTAGTTCAATGTGATGTCTAATACAGCTTCATAGAGAAAGTGAAGGTTGACAAGATACCGCAACTTCACTTGATCTTCACGATATACGATAAAACCGTCAAACCGCCTTCAGTAGGTGTAAAGTTCCCAAGGGGAACAACGACCTAAAATCCAACGCACTGTCTTTGACAAGCTGTAAAAATAACAACAACAGGTAAAAATATTTACATGGTATGGTATTCCTCTGCAGGGGCAACCATTCTGCAAATCTTGTGCGTGATGTCACATCCTTTTGTTCTCTTAGTGTAAGTCAAATCTAGCTTTCATGTGCTTGGTAAGGGTTTCCCAGGTCCACCTCAGCTAGAAATAACACACCCAGCCACGTAAGTCGATCCAAGCCAAGTTTTATTAACTGTGGCAATAGAAGCTCAATAGGTGTATGCTGTACATGTACGTACCTTTGGATTCTGCTGCGTAGTCCAACAATACTTAGCTGACTTGGAGACAGAATCAGCAAAAATAGATCTAAGTACAATCACAGGATTTTTGCACAATAATGTTAATTACCTCAAGACATACATAATTGCATACGCCTTTTACCAAACATGTATCCGTTGTTTGGAGCCCCTGTGGGTGCTACTCGAAGTTCATTGGAGAAAATTCCGACAAAGTTCGACATCCGACTGTTTATGGCATAATCGAAGGCGAAATTAGAGTGAGCCAATCATATGCTAGGAGGATGTTTCACTTCTTCATTAAAGGGGGGTGTTTAGTAGGGGGGTCTAGCAATTTCCATTTCATATATAGTCCCTTCTGAGCTGATTTATTCTTCACCATTACGACAAAAGAATATATCCACGAAGGTTACGTTCACTATGCGATACCTCCATCTAAGGTAGATAAAACGTAAATGTTCACGGTAAACCAAATAATCGTAATATCTACAGTAATCCACGTAAACGTAATACCAACTGTAATCCACGTAAACGTAAAGTCCACAGTATGTTCCGTAATAGTCGTCACTTGATGCACACAGCGCAAGCGTAAGGGTCGGAGAAACAAACGAGAGAAAAGTCCAGTAAAAAAAAGAAAATGTAAAAGTAAATATATTTGACCTAATCTAATTATAATCAGTCACAAAATGTAAAATTGAGTACACCTATTTCCGGGAATTGTGCGATGATGCTTCAGACGTAATACCGTCGTACTTCAGCATATGGTCGTATTTCAACAGTCCTTCTCATCATTGCGCACTTCCGAAAAAGTATCACTCAATGCTCCATCATGTGGTAAAGTGACGTTTTAATTCCAATGATGGATAAAACTGATGTGGCTCAGTTATGGATAGGGCTTAGTCGGTAAAGAAGTAACGGTCAAGTATTGTAGTCAGCACTGAAGTAACCAAGAAAGAGTAGGTAAAAAGAAGTGTACGACTTAAAACAGGACTTAGTAATACTTAATAGATTAATTTCCCTCTCTGCACAACAGTCGTTTGCAATCTTACAGCAATCCTTCCTTACCGTTCCTATATTGAAATCAAGTTTAATACAAGAAGGTCTTTAAGTGAGCATCTAAGTGAGAGAGGCAACCGTTATCTGTGGCCACTAGAGTTGGGATCAGTCTGAGATTCTTTGGGAAGTGTGTTATAACGTGTTTGGTAACATTTTTGGTTCGGACGTTATTACTAAGAACCTGAAAAGTTTAAGCAGGAAGGACAGAATTATTGCCTTCTTGTGTTGTAATTTGAGTGGAAACACCGAATTTTAAGTTCCTTCACGACAACTGGTGCCACGTCCCGGGACTAACGTCGACCTTATGTTCAAACACACCAACATAGCTGTGGTATTAAAAGGGAAAGGCAAAACGCTCCTTTTCATGTTGGAGTACTCTCAAGATGATACGAACCGAACATACACTTTCTCAGAGGCCTGTGCGAAAATGGCTCTGTACCAGCAACAGGTTCTCAAGTTACCTGATGATTAAGGTAGTTGGTGCTCGCTATTTGAAATACGCAAATAAAAGCAGGCTGCGCCCAACGTTAGATTGAGAGAGGATCTAAGATCGTTTGGAGATTTAACCGAGTCTGTTGAAGCGTTAGAATCGTTTTTTACAAAGTGTGGGTATGAGATTGTTCGTCGGGATGAATTTGAAAGCGCGTGTGATTTTAATCTGGATCGTGCCGCAGAAGATATTTGATTAATGGTATCATTATTACTAGCAGAAAATCAATGGGAAACGTCACTAATGGTACATCAAGAAGAGTCAACCAGTACTATTCCACTTATTATATTGTACCAGATACCACACATACGTCGGTTAAGGAGTCGGAACCACCGGGTATGTTAGAACTCTGTCAAAGAGACGAGTTTGTTGAAGATCCAGTGTTACGACCAAGGAAAGCTACAAATACAAAGAAAAACTGGATTTTTTCCTCACAGAAGATGTGATTATGCCTTTGCCACAACCGGCTGTGCCTAAGCAAGATCCTGTAGTGGCTAATTTGGCTAAAATGATGCAAGATGGGCATTTGAGTTTGGAAGGGTTGACAAAGATAACAGAATCTCTTTCAGCTAGTCGCACACCTAACACAATGAGAGGGGCGACTAGTATACCATATCGTACACCGGCTACTCAAACACGGAAACATCACGTTAACTCAGGGTATGGTATGCCCGGTGGAAGTGCGATCGCGTGGGCGCCTTCAAGTCAACCAGTCACGGCTATTATTCAAAACACGGAAATTAAACCATTTAATGGAAATAGACAGGATGCAGGAAGCGAACGGGCATGGGTTTCTCGATTCTCGCATGTGGCGAACATTTCACATTGGTATGAGAATCAACGCTTAGGAGTTTTCATTGATAGTTTGACAAGCACGGCTTCATTGTGGTATGAACAACTGGCAGATTCGGTTAAATATGATTGGAATGCCGTGATAGCCCTTTCCAAAAAAAATTGCGTGGACAAAGTGTCACCCCGAGTTATGTACTCGAAATTGACGCAAAAGCACGATGAGCCGGCAACTACCTATTTTTGATTAAATGCAGCATCGTTGGGAGCGGGAATGGATTTTAGAGATGTGTATAACACCTCCCTGTTGGAATAATATATTCAACAGTTTTTTTATACTATTCATGATCGAACTATACAGATGCAGTACCAGCACATGACTTTTGTGACTATCGATGAACTAGAGAGGTTGCTGACCAAACATGAGGCGCGTCTTATGAGACCTGTAAAAAAGTGGCTGTACGTAACAACACTGACGTGATGCATGAGGATCCACAACCTAGCATGCATGCGATAGGTGGGAAAGTGCATGTGGTGCAGCGGATGCGACCTGGGTACGAGGATAGAAGTGCGCGGTCTAATGCAAATCCCAATTCAGACGGTGGTGTGGCATGCGAACACTGTAATCGGAAGGGGAATGAAAAGAGTAACTGCTGTAAATTGTTGAAGTGTGAACATTGTGATAGCCTTGGGCATGATGTGAACTATTGCCGGAAGTTTATTGAGGAAATGGAGGAAATGCGCAGTAAGCTGAAATCGGGAGAGCTGACTAAGGCTCAGGTGGCGGAGAAGTTAAACGCCTAACCCCACAGTGCGCTGCAACCACTGTCAAGAGAAAAGGGCTGAATTATCGATAAAGTGGAAACGACACGGTTGTCACCCTGAATGAATAAGAAGACCAAGAAAAATAATACATGTTATGTGAATGGATCACTCATTCTGGACGAGGATCAAGAAATAAAAATAAATCAAGAAAAAATGAAATAACAAGCTACTTCTGATGAGGATAATAAGCAAGATAAGTTGATAAGTGATAGAGCAACAGAGACCTCAGCATATGTCACGCCGGTGGATAAAAATATGGGAGAGCGAGAAGGATGGCAGCAGTCGGTTGAAGCAAAACAACCTGCAAATCAAGTTTACCTAATGGAGCAATTGATGATTTTGAGCTGCCATTAATGCTAGCCTCTGGTGCAAATATATCAGTTCTGGATACCAATGTGGCGCGGAAGTTGCAAGTAGCAGTTCAGATGTTCGACACTCCAACTAGCTTTTGTGGTCTGACGGACAGTACCATTGGATCACATTGGAGCAATAGGTGTGTCTATAGTCAAGGTTCGCGTGGGTCCATCAGTGGTATTCAACTATGCGATGTGGGTTACTAGTATTAAGACGCATGCATTAGCGATACTGGCTACACACTTTTTGGTCAAAGCGGGTGTAATTCTGAACATGAAGGATAAAAGTTGTCAGATTCCAGGGAAAAACCATTACCATTGATGACACGAGAGGATTTAATCTCTGAAGACTATCTACAAGTGCATAAACAAGTGATGGGGAGTACTGGTATGCCGATTTACTGGATCAACGTGAAAGCAGTAAGGACGGTTGGAGATAAAACCGCTGTCTACGTAATGGATGCTATAGACCCGATGAAGGTAGATCAAACGAAATTGGCGAGAGAAGTCTACCTGCATCAAGGAGTCGAGATGTCAGCTGAATCTATGGAAGAACAGCTGGAGCTCATTCCGGAAGTGGAAAAATTCCCAACAAAACCACATGGCTACCGCGGATATAGGAGAGCCGGGAGTTACAACCAAGGAAAAGGAAGACAGTTTACGAGTATTACTGTATGAGTATGCCGATGGTTTCATAAGCTCCGGTAATGCGTTACCACCACCAGCTAAAGGCGTAGTTTGCGATGTGGATGTTGGGTATAATGCACCTATTGCACAGCGAGCGCGTAAAGTACCACCTACACTTCCTCCGAAGTTATACGAATTGATACGAGGTTTATTACAAGCAGGACTAATTCGGTACTCAGAATCTGCTTGGGCATCACCATCGTCATAATACTCAGGAATAATAAAACGGACATACGGTTGTGCATTTTTTATCGAGTCTTGAATGAAAAGACGAGACTGATGATGTTTTCATGCCTTTGATTGACGATTTGTTAGATAATTTCAAAGGGGTGAAATGGCTTTGTTCAATGGATAATGCGAGAGGATATTGGGCTATACCTATGGCAAAGAGGGTCGGTTGATTACGGCTTTTATTTGTCCTTTAGGACACTTTGAATGGTTTCGGATGCCCCAAGGTCTTAAAAAGGCACCTCAAATATACCAGCGTATAGTAGATAATGCTTTGTGGACGATGGTACGGCGATCACAGCAGATGGAAGTGACGTGCAACTTGCTGGACAACAAGCGTGTCATGGACACTGATAATGAGGAGGCATGAGCTTTGGAGACAGATGTATCCATCACTCAAGATGTGTTTCATAACGGTCAAGTGGTAATGAATGATGAGCACCCTATCATTGGGAGGCGATAATAACTGGATGATATTACTTTTGGTGCTAACAGCTGGGAAAATCTGTGGTTCATGCTTAAGAATCTTCTGGAGTCGTTCAAATATTGTAGATTCACTATAATCTTGCCAAAGGGTGTTTTTGGTAAGCAAAGTGTAGAGTTTCTAAGCTATCGCATATCCGCAGAAGGAATTAAGGCTTCCCCGCGAAATCTGGAGTATATTGTAAAAATGGCATTTCCACGGACGTTGAAATGGGTTCAGAGATTCACCGGTAGTTTGATATACTATCTAAGGTTTTTTGCGGCATCTCTGTCTGAGTTAACAGAGCTAAAGATAATACACGGTACCGAATTGGAGCATGCTGAGAAGTCGTTTTCGTTGCTAAAGGATCTTCTTGTGAACTCACCATTGTTACGACACATCAAGCTATCGAAACCATTAAGTGTAATTTTATACACAAATCCATGGCGTTTGGAGCAAGGTGTGTCAGGAGTATGACGGAGTACTACATCCAGTGCGTTACGAAAGTAAGGTGTTTAAATATGATGAGACGAGGTATTCAGGGGCGAGACAAGAGGTGCTGGCGTTATACAAGACGTTATATGATGCCATCACATTTTGTTCGGGCAACATGTAACAGTGTTACATTCGGGTCACATTTAATAGGTGGTGTACGTGAGTACACTACGGTTGGGGTCAGTATTAACCGGTCAGAAAGCTTTTGGACCATTGGTTATTTTAACCAATCAGGGCAGGAGCCCTTGGTGGTGGCGTGGCAGCCAGCCACGTGTTCGTACACAGGTGGTGTAGACTACATTTTAGCTAGGTACGAATTTAGTAAGTTCTACTTAGTATTACATATAGTTTACCTTAGTTTAAATTAATTTAGGCTAATTATTTATTAAATATACATTCAGTTTACAAGAATACTTAAGACTACTAGGCGCGCGACCACGCCCGGGCGCGCGCGCAGTGAGTATTGTAGCCTAAGGGAGTTCTCCCTTACGCTACATCCCTTTATAAGGGAAGCCTTGTTACAAGGGGTTAGCGAAAGCTATCTGTAAACCACCCCGGGTATATTGGCCCCGAGTAGGAGATCTCTCTCCTACTAAGCCCTTTATAAGGGAGTGTCGGCTAAGTAGCGGCGAACGCCGCTTAAAGGAAAGTCTTCCTCTGTGCGCTAGCCGCACCGTGCGTGTACGCACCCGGATACTCTGGTAACACTCGTAGTCAATCCAATACCTGTGTTGGTGATCAACATCCTCTGCAAGGGATGGATCAGGACGATTCGGGTAAGCTAACCCCCGTCCAACAGGAAGCCTTTAAAAGGCTGTTACCCATATTGGGTGGGTATGGCATGCGACATCTAGTGGAGCAGGGCCTCGATGCCGTGCGTGAAAGGGTGAATGCCCTTATCGCCCACGAGGCGAGTCTTAGCGGGAGTTATCCCGCGACTACGAGGGTGCGCCCTCCGATGTCCTTTAATATAAAGGAATTCACCGGCGAGAAAGGTGAAAACCTTTATGTGTGGATTCGAGAGGTTGAAACCGCATTCGCCACCGCGAACGTGATCGAGGATCACCTGCAAGTAGGACTTTCACTGACCCATCTTACGGGCAAAGCCCGTACATGGGCGTTTACGTGTCAGGATTCGGTCACGACCGTGTTCCCGAACTGGGGAGTCCTTAAGCGAAAGCTTATGGACATGTACGCAACGCCTGATCTGGTTTTCCAGAACCAGCTGGCGTTTTTGAGGTGCCTTCAGGGCAGTAGGGACTTGGAAACGTACATCCAAGAACTTAAGACCCTGTTGGCAGGGATGTACGCGAAGGCGTTCGGGGACGATGTGTCCATTCCCGTGTTCATGGGAGGCCTGAGAGAAGGGCCAGCACGTTCGGAGCTATTTCGAAGCCGACCCCAATCCCGGGAGGAAGCGTTTAAGATGGCGTTTAACGCCGAGAGGAACTTTCGTTCTTCTAAGGTGGGTCTTGAGCCCATGGACCTGAGTCAGGTCGAAGTGGAGGGGAAACCTTCCGCTAAGAGGCACTCTGACTCTTTTTCGCAGAGCTTTGGGGCGGATCTCTTAGCTATATTGAAGCGGCGTGGGCCGCTAAGGTGCTTCCTATGCGGAAGCGTGGATCATCTGCGGAACAGATGTCCACAAAATCCCCAGCGAGATAGTCGCTGGAAGGGGCCGAAGGCGGCAAAAAGGCCCTCGCCCAAGCCGTCGGGAAACGACGGCTCCCAGTAGGTGCGGGGCGCCCTACTGGGGGGGGAACCCTCAGTGCAGTTAATCCCCAGGGTAGGGGACGACAGCACAAAGCCCCGAGGGAAGCGGTGCTTTCTAGCGCCGAGTTGGTGTACCATCCAGGGTTTCTGGCAGTCCTTGTGGACGTGAAAGGCTTTGATAAGCCTTGGAGAGTCTTGATAGACTCTGGAGCGTCTGACAGTTATGTCAGGAGGACTTCTGTTGAGAAGAGTCGGCTGTATACCGAGGCCCTAGAGGCACGTTCTCGTGACGTTGTCACGGCCCGTCTTGCGACGGGCGTATAGGTTTCTGTACCCAAGGTCTCGATTGACCTTAAGCTGAAGTTTGCAAATTTCGATAGCTAAGAACGTTGCCTAGTTCTGGATTTGGACTCATTCTGGGCATGAAGTGGCTGGAACGCCACGAGCCATGGATACACTGGAAGTCTAAGTCCATTGGCTCAACGCACCTGCGATCGGGTGAAGCATTGGCGAGTCATGAACCCACCTTTGCTCGATCGCAAAAGCGATTCTGGCGTGAGACGCCAGAGATTGGGATGTCTGAAATGATCAGTCCCAATGACGTTAAGGAAGAGTTACTTAACGAGGGGGATTCGGCGGTTAATCCCCACGCCGTTAACGGTAAGACTGGTGAGTTGCCAGTGGCAGATGTGGATTCCTCTGAGGCGACTCCAGTGGTAGGGGGAGAGTAGAGACCCCTGTGGTTAAGCGCGAGGCGCTTCCAAGCGAAGAGACCCGTAGTCCGTCTCTTTCGCACGTCGGAATTGATTCCGACCACGCCGGTATAGGCGAGACAGGTGAGTCACCAGTGGCAGAGATAGATTCCTCTGAGGCGACTCCAGTGGTAGGGGTAGAGACCCCTTTGGTTAAGCGAGGCGCTTCCAAGCGAAGAGACCCGTAGTTTGTCTCTTTCGCACGTTGGAATAGATTCCGACCACGCCGTTGTAGGTGAGACCGGCGACTCACCGTTGGTAGAGGTAGAGACCTCTGTTGATAGGCGCGGTGCGCTTCCAATAGATGGGTCAATTGACTCCCCCATCTGGGCCCCGGGATGATTCCCGAGGCCAGTAGTCAGCAGTCCTATCGGATGCTGAATAGTGTGACTGGTATTGTCACTGAAGGCTTAAGCCTTTAACAGTTGCCTGGGGTAGGCGAACTGTTGTCGTTGGAGGAAATGTCCTTCAACGAGTTTGGAACTGCTTTGAGAGCAGGTGAAATCGACGAGGTCGTCGTGTTGCGTCCGGAAAAGGAGTTGAACTCCTCATCCACGATGGACTAGTCAGTATTGGTGAAAACAAAACTGGGATTGAATGCCCGAAGCGGCCTCAAGATCCTTGCGGATCCTGAGGACCCTTACCATTCCTTATTAAAGGAATTTGGAGATGTCATTAGTGACAACCCGCCGATGGGGTTACCACCGGATCGGGGAGTCCGACATGAAATTGATTTGGTTCCCAGAACCAAAAACTGCGTCACTAGGCAGTGGCATCTCCCCAAGGAACAATGCGACGTCATCGATACATTCTTCAAGGGGAAAGAAGAGGCAGGGATGGTACGGGAGAGTAAGTCTCCTCACTTATCTCCCACTTTTTGTGTTCGTAAACCGAACGGAAAGTGGCGCATTGTGCATGCGTATAACAAGCTGAATGCAGCTACTGTACCCATGCAGACTCCGATTCCTCGGAAGGATGTCCTCCAGAACAATATGGCCGGCTGTAATGTGTACAGTGCCTTGGATATGGTGGACGGGTATTATCGGGCGCTCATGCCAGCATCCGATATTCCGCTTACAGCGTTCAGCACGCCTAGTGGCATGCTGTGGGAGTGGCTTTTTTATGCCACAAGGGCTTTCGAATGAACCAGCGATTTTCAATCGTTTGGTGACTAAACTCTTCCGCCCTTATAGCAAGTACGCTCAGACGTACTTCGACGATATATTCGTCCATAGTCGCGCGGAAGGCGACTCGTCTGATGTTCAGACGCACCTTATACACCTTCAAGCAGTGCTCGAATGTATGCGAGAGCATAAGCTATATGCAAACGCATCCAAATGTATCTTTGGTGCTGAGGAAATTTCTTTCCTCGGATGCATCATTGGTAGCGATGGAGTTCGGGCGGATCCCGCGAAGGTGAAAGCCATTGTGGAGTGGCCTTCGCCTGTAAATGTTAGATATTTACGGAAGTGGATTGGATTATCCAACTATCTCCACAAGTACAGCGAGAACTACGCTGAAATGGCGAAGCCATTGACCGACCTTCTTAAGAAGGATGTTGATTGGTGTTGGAAACCGAACACCAAAACGCTTTTGAAGCGGTTAAGAGGAGCTTGTTAAAAGCTCCCGTTCTTGCTCTCCCAGATTTTGGGAAACCATTTAGTGTCGTCTGCGACGCCTCCTATTTTGCAATCGTATGTGCTTTGTTACAAGCAGACGACGCGGGACGAGAATGCGTGATTGCTTTTGAGACGAGGCAGCTTAAAGCATCGGAACGAAATTATCCGGTTCATAACAAGGAGCTACTTGCAATGAAGTATGCTCTTGTCAAATTTAGGGATCACCTACTCGGCTCAAAGCCGTTCGTGGTTTATGCTGACCACGCGTCCTTACGGACAGCGACGAAGTCTCCTCATATATCGAAACGGATGGCCCGTTGGCTCTCATTCTTTGCGGAGTACAATTTTGAGGTAAAGTTCAAACCGGGAAAAGTACAAACCGGGAAAATAGAATGTACTTGCAGACGCGTTGTCGCGTCGTCCCGATTAC
>CM047581.1:7829258-7865084 GCA_026184515.1 Peronosclerospora sorghi | reverse complement strand
GAAAATAGAATGTACTTGCAGACGCGTTGTCGCGTCGTCCCGATTACGAGCTCGCTCACGCGACATTGATCACCTCTTCCGCGGTCGATCTCATACGCCAGGCGTATGAGAAAGACCCACAATGTACGGCGCTTATCAGCGCGTTAGGTGAAAAGGGTTTTGGCTCGTCTGAGCCAACCCTGTCAAGTCGAGCTAAACCTCGTTTACCTCGTTACAGGTACTGTGACGGTTTGCGATATTATAGCACGAGCGCGGAGGACACTCCGCGGGTGGTTGTTCCTCATGATGAGGAACTGAAATATAAAGTCCTCTTTGTGGCACATGACGCCCCTACCGGGGGTCACTTAGGTCGGGATAATACCTACGGCGCTTTAAGCGCTTTGTATTGGTGGCCCAAAATGTACAAGCGGGTCGGTGCGTATATTCGCACTTGTGAGTCGTGCTAGAGGGTCAAACCCTCTACAGATTCAGCTGCTATAGGAAACAGTTGGAAATTGCCAACTTTTCGTGTGTACCAAGTCAACCTATAGCATACAATTGGAAATTGCCAATTGTTCGTGTGGACCAAGCCCATCTACAAATATGAGGGCGAGCCTTTGGCTGAGTAGCCGTTCCAACGGCGTGTTGAAAATCCATTAGTATGGATTTCATCTTCGGTTTTTCCAAAGGCCGGTTTCACCGGCATTTTAATCTTTGTAGCAGCGGTGCTAGAGTCCAGTAATGGACAAAATGAAACGCGTTAATCGCGTGAAATCCATTAGTATGGATTTATCTTAGGTTTTTCCGAAGAGAAAGGCCGGTTTCACCGGCGTTTCGGTCTTTGTAGACCGTTTGAGCAAGATGCTCACCTGGCAGCGGTGCCAGAGTCCATTGATGGACAAGACGGAACGCGTTAATCGCGTTGTTGAGGATATTCTCCGGAGCTTATGTCCGGATGCTCCAAGAGTTGGAGTGAGATGCTTCCTATGACCGAATTTGCCATAAACAATTCGGTGCATGCATCTACGGGGTTTACCCCGTTTAATGTGAACGGATTAGTAAATCCGCGGGTTATGTTGACGCCACGTGTGTGTTTCCCAGGGCTTGAGGGGGGAGGAGTCCCCGATTTCAACCCTGTATGCTCCTGTCCGTTTGTTTGGACTACCAGGCAGGGCGGCCGGCAGGCTTCCCGACCGGGTGCAGCTCAGGTCCGCGCTTCTAGCTGCCACGGCTCGTGTAACAGGGTTACATTCGAGTCACATTAAGTAGGTGGTGTACGGGAGTACACTACGGTTGGGGTCAGTATTGACCGGTCCGAAAGGTTTTGGACCATTGGTTATTTTAACCAATCAGGGCAGGAGCCCTTGGTGGTTGCGTGGCAGCCAGCCACGTGTTGGTACACAGGTGGTGTAATGGGGTGCCATTACATAATTGATATTCAAGTTAGAATATCACAGTTTAATTTCAGACGCGTTGTCTGAAATTTAAATAAGAGATTATAAGTTGTTATAATCTAAGAAGGAAAAATCGATTCGGTATAAATACCAAATCATGCAGGTTAACTAATAGTACAGTTAGTTTAATACTTGATATTATTATATTATTTAGGTAATTACTATACTGTTAGCCGCTAACCACCCATTTAATAAACACTCTTAATTTTGCGTTCTAAAGAATAAGTAAATACTTATATTTACTTTTAGTATAGGATTAGTTGTTACCAACTAATCCTGCCCTTATTGTATTGCGCGCTTCCTCGCAAAATACAGTGTAAGCCCGTAACAGGATCAGTCCTGTTACACCTGGTAGCACTTTGTGGTCCGTTTAACGACCACAGTTCCGTTCCGCTAGTCAACTAGCGGAGCGAAGATTAAGAGCCGCTCGGCATCATGTCGCGAGACATGTCGGCTGCCGAGCGAGAAATAACGCTGTAGGAGGTGAATAAACACTTCCCTCACTTCTCGTCGCGTAGTAAAGACGCGACGGTGGAAATGATTCGGTCTATAGGGGCGACATCATTACCTTCCTCAAGAATAAGTCCCCGGAGGAAGTGGTACAGGTGGTGAATCGCTTTAGGCGAAACCACCTAGAAAAGTCAGAACGGCCCGCGCCAGAGGCAGCGCGGACCGCAACTGCACCTGCAACGCATAGCGTTGAAGTAGTAAAGGTGCGAGTACCGCCCTTTACCGGCGAATGGGGCGAGCCCCTTCGTAGATGGTTCGCAGAGGTGGAGGATGCCATCACTTCGCAAAATATTGTTGACAAACGTCAACAGGCGAACTTCGCCACAACATGTCTAGGCGGCAGAGCCAGGGCATGGGAGATGAGGCGTAGAGCCACTGATGACTCTGCGTTGCTTACTTATAAGGAATTTAAAGCTGAGCTAAAGCTCAACTTTGAAGATCCAGAAATGGAGCTAAGTAGTCGGCAGGAGTTCATGGAACTCCGGCAAGGTAATCTTGACCTCCAAGCTTACGCTCAGAAGACGCAATATTTGCTGTCAAATATTGTGTATGAGCCGGTGCCCCCTGCTATGCAGGTCACTGGCTTCATGAAGGGACTCAATGATGGTCCCGTCAAACAGAGTCTCTATCGGCACCCGCCAGATACTCTGAGGGATGCCATTGATATGAGCATCCTTGAGGAGTTCAGCATGCGATCAGCGTCATCGCATGCTGGTTACAGCCGAAGGGCTCAACAGCCCTTCGCTTTTGACATGCCGCAACGGCATGTCAACAATCAGCAGTCAGGCAGACGAAGATCACACTTCGTCTCAAGAAACAGCCACCCGCGCCAGAGCATGGGCGGTGAAGGTCCAGAGCCGATGGACCTATCGGTTGCGGTTGTTTCGAACACGAAGCAACCGAAATTTAAGAAGAAAGTCGCTGCAATAGATGCGCGAAAATGGGGCATTTTGCCCATGAGTGTATGGCACCGCGTCCGGTGCCATGCAGTCAGCGAACGGAACCGTCCGCTGCACGGCGACACCAACAGGGTGATGTCCCTGTTGGTGCAAAAAAAGAGAATCGCCAGTAGGGGCGGGGCGCCCTACTGGGAATGTTATCCCACATGCCGAAATAGGGCATGTGAGGGTAATAGCCCCAGACGGGACTATGTCCTGTCAAAAGGTGAAGGGTGATGGGAAGCCTCTTATCACCCTGGAGGTTAAGCCGCACGGGAGCGATGTCCCCATGCGAGCTTTGTTTGACACAGGAGCGTCAAACAATTTCGTTAGAACTCAGAGTCTAACGCTGTTGAGCTTCGTGGAGGTAGAAACCCCACGAAGTATGTTGTCAGTCCGGTTAGCAACAGGTGCAACCGTGACTATTCCAAAGCGTGTGATTAAAACACGCTTCGAGTTGAATGAACTGTCATTCGAGGATGAATTCATCGTCCTCGATTTAGATGACAAGTTCGATGTGATACTTGGAATCCCATGGATGTCCAAGTTTAAACCTTCGATCGATTGGGTTAACCTATCGATCGAATGCGGCGGACGTACAGGATCTGATCACCCTGTGTGTAATCCGGCTGTATCAGATGATACAACCGCAGCGTTAGACAGTCTGGTGGATAGCGATGGCACCACCAGGTCTGTTCTGACACGATCAGCGGAAGGTACCTCCGCTGGAGAGAGTCCAGAGGGACTACCACACCCAACAGAAGAGTCGTTGCGTGTTGGAGAGAAACATTCCACGGGTGATAAAGACCACCGTGAGAATGAAGTTATATCCACGGTGAGAAACACCCACCGTGAGAATGAAGTGATATCCACGGTGGGAAACACCCACCGTGAGAATGAAAATGTATCCACAGTGGGAAACACCCACTGTGCGACCGAAGGTTCCAACACGACGAATGAATTCCGTGTTGATGAGAGTGAACTCACGATCGAGTGCAATCGTGAGCAAAACCCCGTGGTGGCCAGTGCCCACTACGTTGCGTTAGCCATGCGCACGGGTGATAAAGACCACCGTGTCGCAGAAAAGGCGGCCGATCAGACGAGCACATCTGATCGCCAAAATTCCAGGTAGGCAGTGGCCACCATGATGATGAGTATTCGCACACGGTGAATCGTAATCACCGTGTAGCAGTCAATCAGACGAGTGCGTCTGATTGCATGGGCAGTTCCTTCGAGACGATCAACGTCTTGACGCAAACGGAGACCGGATTAGCTACCCAGTCTCTGTTGATGGAACACCCTCCGAAAGAAGGTTCGGAGGTGATGGCTCTTCCAGCGCTAAGCTGGAAGAAGTTTGTGAGAAACTTGCACGATGTTCAGATCGAACAGATCTGTATCATCGTTGCAACAGATGATGTAGTGGATATTCGTGAACGAATATCCACATTACAAGTGGAAAACATTGGGAAAGAGGTTCCCAATGATCAAACGAGAGTTCAGCGCTTTGAAGCGCAGAGCTGGGAGTCGCTTAAAGCGAACTCCCCATTTTATGAGGTACTTCGGGAATACGCTGACGTATTCCCAGAAGAAGTACCTAGCGAGCTCCCTAAGGATAAGGGAACTCGTCATGAAATTGACCTCGTGCCAGGCACAAAGTATTGTGTCACGCGGCAATGGCCGTTGCCGCGTGATCAGGTAAGATCGATCGATGAGTTCTTCGAAGCTCGTCGTAAATCAGGCCAAGTGCGGGAGTCTACCTCACCGCACTCTACCCCCACCTTTTGTGTGAAGAAGTCCACAGGTGGGTGGAGAATCGTTCACGCTTACAACAAGCTGAACGCATCGACAGTACCGGCACAGACACCGATACCTCGGAAGGATGTCATCATAGATGGCATGTGCGGGAGCACAATCTTTAGTGCTATCGATCTAAGAGATGGATTTTATCAAATCCTAATGCGTGAGAAGGATATCCCTCTCACGGCGGTAAGCACCCCAAGTGGCATGCTTTGGGAGTAGATTGTTATGCCACAGGGGCTTCGAAATTCCCCTGCTACGTTTAACAGATGCGTAACGCATCTATTACGCCCGGTGCGAGAATTCGAACCGAGTTATTTCGATGACGTGTTCATCCATAGTAATGGTGAACACGATAAAAGCGATGTAGATGTCCATAGGGAGCACCTACGTCGAGTGTTAGAGCTTATGCGTAAGCATAAGCTCTATGAAAATCTGAAGAAGTGCACCTTTGGTGCACCTGAGATACCCGTTCTTGGATGCTTTGTGGGCAAGAACGGGGTGCGTCCTGATCCAGACAAGATCAGGGTGTTCGTTGAATGGCCTACGCCAAACAACGTTAAGGAACTTCGAAAGTTCCTTGGGTTGGCAACATATTTGCACAAGTATTCGTGCAACTATGCTGGGTTGATACGAACTCTTTCTAAATTACTTAAGAAAGATGTCGAATGGCATTTGGATACCCAATGTCCAGATGCTTTTGATGCAGTCAAGCAAAGCTTGACTGAAGAGCCCGTCTTGGCTATAGCCGATAACGAGCGTCCGTTCCACGTCGTTTTTGACGCGAGCGATTTCGCTATCGGCTGTGCTTTGATGCAGCGTGATCACGATGATCGTGATCGCGTAATCCGCTATCAATCGCGTCAGTTGCGCCCATCCGAGCGCAACTATCCAGTGCATGACAAGGAACTCCTTGCCATGAAGTACGCACTGGCTAAGTTTCGGATCTATCTATTGGGAGATAGACCGTTTGTGGTTTACACGGACCATGCGTCGCTACGCACGGCCGTGAATTCACCTCACATTTCTCAAAGAATGGCTCGATGGCTGTCATTCTTTGCTGAGTACAACTTTACGGTTGAACACAAACCCGGAAAGTTGAACGTGATAGCAGATGCGCTATCACGAAGGCCCGATTACGAGACGAAACCGTCCGTAACCGAAGGGGCCAGTGCAAACGCGATCCGTTGCACTGCTTTGTCGTCGTCAATTATACGACAAAAACGCGAGGCGTACAAAACAGACGAGGAGACACGTCTGTTGATTGATTACTTACGTAATCAATCAAGTGAGAAACGCGACGAACTCCCAGAGTTCCTCCGCGCTTGCGTGCATCGGTATCGACTGCACGATGGTCTGCTGTTCTACAGCACAGACCAAAAAGATGAAAGTCGCATCGTCGTTCCAAACGACGATGATCTCAAACATCAAATTATGTTTGAGTATCATGATGCACCGATTTCGGGGCATCAAGGTCGAGAGAAGACATACGCTTCTCTCGCACGTGACTTTTACTGGCGAAACCAGTACAAATGGGTACGAAAATACGTACGCGCTTGCGAGATTTGATTTACAGCACGTTAAGCCTGTGCATTCTGCAAAGTCTCCGCTGCAATCTCTGCCGGTTCCGACAGAGTGTTGGAAGTCCATTTCAATGGACTTCGTATTCGGTCTTCCACCCGACAATAGTCGGAAGACTGGAATAGTGGTCTTTGTAGACCGTTTCAGTAAGATGGTACATCTTACTACAGTATCAGCGAATGTAACCGCCGCTCAAACAGCACGGATATTCGTTGATACGGTATTCCGTTTGCACGGTATGCCGGAAGACATTGTCTCGGATCGAGATCCGAGATTTACAGGACGTTTCTGGCAAGAAACGTTCTCATTGTTGGGAACCCAGTTGAAGATGTCAACTGCGGACCATCCGGAAACGGATGGGCAGACGGAACGGGTTAACCGCGTTCTCGAAGACATGTTGCGATCATACGTACATGCCTTTGAACAGTGGAGTGACTACCTGTCACTCACTGAATTTGCGATTAACAATTCGGTGCATGCTTCAACTAAACATACACCGCTCTACGTGAATGCCTTAAGGCATCCACGAACCCCAGCTTTACTTGGCGGTACGCCAAGTCTAAGTGGGGGAGGGACCCGCTCAAATTTCGAGTGAGTCAATGCACAAGTTGCGACTGCAACTTGTGAACAAAACAAAGGCACTTCTACTGAAAATACAGTAGAAGCGGAAGCAGCTTCAATTGAAACTGAAGCTGCATACGATGAATATGTGGCTGCAGAAATGGCTGCAGACAACGAGGAAAATGCACCTACTGCTGATAAAGCAGTAGATGAATTCGTATTACAGCGCCAAGCTGTAATACTCTATGTAAAGGATGCACTTGCCTCTGCTTTTGATAAGCAGAAGCAAAATGCAGATAAACAAG
The DNA here is from genome assembly GCA_026184515.1 of Peronosclerospora sorghi. NCBI lineage: Eukaryota > Oomycota > Peronosporomycetes > Peronosporales > Peronosporaceae > Peronosclerospora > Peronosclerospora sorghi. The sequence continues at coordinate 7,857,959 of CM047581.1, read as the reverse complement.
GAAGGTAGAACAAAAACTCCTTTCTTAAAGGTGAATTAGTATTATTAAGTACTACTAATTTGCCTACACATGCAATAAGCAACTTCCCTACACGGAAGTTGCTTCCTAAGTACATTGGACCCTTCAAGGTCCAAGAGATTCGGGGGAATGCCTATACTTTAGACATTCCCACAGCAATGCGGCTTCACCCAACATTCTATGTTGGGCGGCTCAAGCCGTATCACTCGTCTTCGTCTTACGACGGGACGCAGAACCACGGAAGATGCCGTGCTTCTCCAAGTCTCCCAAGAGAGACTTGTAATCGGCCTCCAGCCGTTGGTGAGCAGAGCGGAGAGTCGTTACCTCCGCCTTCGACTGCTCGAGATCAGCCGTGCGCCGATCGAGCTCTCTCTTATAGCGAGAAAGCTCAATGTACAGAAGATCATTCTTCTGCTGGAGGGCAGTGTGCGCCCCGAGGATGTCGCGGACATCCTCGCGAAGAGACCGATATATCTTCACACAGTGAGACATATCGCTGCTCAAGGAGGAATAAACCTCCTCGAGCTTGCAGAGCAAAGAACCATGCTCCGCAACAACAACGGCGAGGGAATTCTCAACCTCCGCCGCCCCTGATTGATAATCAGGGGAATAAGCGATATATCCTCGAGCGCTTGATCTCGAAGCGCTCGGTTCCTTTGAAGAAGGGGCAGCGTACCGAGTACTTGGTACGCTGTCTGGGATATCCCCAATAGTTCGACTCTTGGGAACCGATTGAGGGTCTGAGGGCCGACGCCCCAGAACTTTTGACTGAGTTTGAGAGGAAGTCTCAAACTCATAATGCGAAGTAGCATCAACAGTAGGTGTTGATGCATTCAGGGTATCAATTAAACCCTGAATTTCGGCGGGTATGGAAAAGCAACCGTACCCCCGCAACTCCTCCTCTGACAGACGAGAAGTGACCTGCGTACACCGCGGGCAAACGAGGTGAGAAGGGACACCACACTTTAACCCTTCTTGCAAGCAAAATGGATGTATTCCATTTTGCCTGTTCGTGAGTGCTTTAAAAAGCGCTCGCGCATTACGTGAACTTTATTCACGTAATCATCTGGGCTTTTGTTGTAGTTGTCAACAAAAGCATTCCAACTCTGAGTCAGGGCGTCTTTATCGTCCCTGTTCCTCCTTGACCCTTTCCGGCTCGAATAATATCGAACCTGGAAAAAGAGGTCAATAAAGTACAGACGTCTATCGTCTGTACTTCGATCGAATCGACGTGACTGGATGTCTTCGCAGTCATCCAGCACGTTGATATCGAACAACGCATACTGGAAGTCTCGTTTACGGTGACCGCCACTGTTGGGGGCGATAGCCCCGCCAGGGGCCCCAAACCCCACTTTGTACGGAACATGAGGTTACGTACGATGATACGCTTTAGAAGCGGCAGGCGCCGCTTCTGTTAGATCTCTTTTATCAGGCGGAGCACCGCCTGCTTCAACACCACGCGCCGGGGTTAAATCACCCCGACGTGGAGAAGTACTTGGTCCAGGTGGGGCTCTGCGTTCCCGCAACCACCTGTGATAATCATTGTCGCTGTCATATCTGACAGCGACACCAGAGTCGTCATTGCTGTTAGGCGATGAGCACCTAGCGAGTTTCGACTCGCTAGATCCTTTAGTGGGGACATCTGTATCCCCATCACTTTGTTCGGAGTCAGAACTCCCGAACATGGCCCTCTTGGCAACACGCCATTCGGTAGTAGCCATCATGCGAGATGTTGCATTAGCAAAATCTCCCTGTTCCTTGCCAGATGCCGCCTTAGCAGCATCTGTGGTCGAAGAAGGTACGTCTTCCGACCTTTGCGTAGTTGACGCTGCTAATGCAGCGTCACCGTTGTCACTCAACACCTCAGCACCTAGTGCTGAGGCGGAGGAAGAAGCTCGTTCATTGTTTTCAGCAGCGCTCTTTAGAGTGCCGCCGCCGTGTGCTTTGACCATCGAGTCGATGGTCAATCAGTTGGTGAATGAGAAATTCCGACCAACAAGTGCCACCCATGATTGGCCAAAATAAAAATTATTATTGGCCAACCACCTTAAGTGGGGGGCGATGTAATGGGGTACCATTACATAATTGATATTAAAGTTAAAATATAACAGTTTAATTCAGACGCGTTGTCTGAAATTTAAATAAGAGATTATAAGTTGTTATAATCTAAGAAGTAAAAGTCGATTCGGTATAAATACCGAATCTTGCAGGTTAACTAATAGTACAGTTAGTTTAAGACTTGATATTATTATATTAATTAGTTAGTTACTATACTATTAGCCTCTAAACCACCCATTAAATAAACACTCTTAATTTTGCGTTCTAAGACTAAAGCGAATATAAATATATTTACTTTTATTATAGGATTAGTTGTTACCAACTAATCCTGCCCTAATTGTATTGCGCGCTTCCTCGCAAGATGCAGTGTAAGCCAGTAACAGGATCAGTCCTGTTACAGGTGGTGTACACTACATTTTAGCTAGGTACGAATTTAGTAAGTTCTACTTAGTACTACATATAGTTTACATTAGTTTAAATTAATTTAGGCTAATTATATATTAAATATACATTCAGTTTACAAAAATACTTAAGACTGATAGGCGCGCGACCACGCCCGGTCGCGCGCGCAGTGAGTTCAGTAGCGTAAAGGGAGCCCTCCCTTTAGCTACGCCCTTAGTAAGGGAGCCTTGCCGTTAAGGCATTAGCGGAGCTAGGCGCGCGACCACGCCCGGTCGCGCGCGCAGTGAGTATTGTAGCCTAAGGGGGTTCTCCTTTACGCTACCTCCCTTTATAAGGGAAGCCTTGTTACAAGGGGTTAGCGAAAGCTATCTGTAAACCACCCAGGGAATCTTGACTCCGAGTAGGAGAGCTCTCTCCTACTAAGCCCTTTTATAATGGCGTATCGGCTAAGTAGCGGCGAACGCCGCTTAAAGGAAAGTCTTCCTATTTGCGCTAGCCGCACCGTGCGTGTGCGCACCCGGCTACACAACATGTAACGGTTTATGCAAGATACTCTACGTTGCGATGGCTATTTACATCGAAAAGTTTAACGGGAAGAGGGATTCAGTGGGCGGTAATGTTGTCTCCATGGTCTTTGGAAATAATACGAACGTATCATGAGGCTGTGGGCTTACCTGCGCTATTAGCAACGTCTATAGTGCCTGTGGAGAAGATGGATGAAGTGTTAGAAGATATTGACCTGCTGAAATTATTGAAGGATGTGGCAATCATCAAACCAATTCCTAGTCTGCATCGCCATGGCACTGGATATGTTTTATTATTTGATGGTGCGGTGCGGATAAAGAACGATCCGAAAGGTGCTTTTGGAATGATCATATGGGAACTACTAACTTGTACTATAGTAGCGGCAGAATATGGAATTCCAGACAACCTCACCGTGAATGAAAGCGAGTTAGTTTTTAGGCTAACTCATTATCAGCCTCATCAGTTTCCTATTACTCTCTTTCATCTTAGAATTAATTTATCGGAAAAAATGATTCGAACCTTTGATCTTCTGTTCCCAAATACAAAATAAAATATTTTATTGCTTTAAACCAAGTTCTTTAAAAAACAACTATTAATAGAATTAATTCGATCAATAGTTGATCCTAATATAAAATATTTTGTAATTCAATCGATAAATAATTCCATATCAGGTGCTCCAATTAATAAAGGAACAAACCAAAACCGCCAATTAAAGCTGGCATAACTAAAAAGAAAACCATGCAGAGTGTGCTCACTGGTACAAAGCTTTGAAGCAGTCAGTTTGGTACATGTGGCGCGCAAGTATAATCAATCAGCCAATTTCTTAACACAGTGTGCCATGAAAGAACAACAGACAGGGGAAATTTTTAGTACTCAGAAAAAAGCAGATCTGCAACTGTTGAATTGTTTGCCAGAATTGCTGTACGCCAGATGAGTTCCAAGAGAAGAATGAGGCTGAAAGTATCCAAGATACACCCAAAGAAAGTACCCTGTGAGTATGCAGTAATTCCAGTAACGATGCTCAAGTTGTCACGAAGCAAAGAGATATCTGGGAGAATGAGGAATATTCGTCGCCGCGCGTATTTGTGATCACTTGGAGTATGGGGATGCTAAATAACAGACATCCTTAACACAGGAAAAGTGTGAACGTTGAACAAGGAGCGGACATAAATGGTGATTCATACTCTGTGGAAGGTGATATGGCTGGATCCGAGGAACATCAGAACGTAGCAGAAGAAGATCCATATGAAAATGCGCAAGCCATCAGAGTTGATCAAAATGGCAACAGCTTAGATACATGACGAGTGGTGTAGCAAGGTTATGGCTTATTTACGAGGAGATGACGATAAGATAAACTTCGCAATCGAATGGAAAAAGAAAGCTCGACATGCGATCACTTATGTGTTGGATAGTAAAGGTGTCCTGTATTATACCTCAAAAGATCAAGATAAAACAACAGGATATGTATGGCGATTGGTGGTACCGACCATATTACAGGAAGATGTGTTCGATGCTTATCACGTGGAAATCGGTATCGGGGCACATCAAGGAGTTGGAAAGGTTAATTCTCGGTTGAGATGCAAATATTATTGGAGAGGGATGTATGCCCGTATTGAAAACTATGTTGCAGCGTGTGAGGATCGTGCCACTGCAAAAGGGAGGCCAAGATACCTGGGGCGCACTAGCGGAAATATTGTGGTATCAAGACCATTTCAAATCTTAGCAATGGATTTTGCATTGCACTTACCACAGACTAAAATGGGACATGAGTCGTTATTGTGCTTCATATGTTTGTTCTATGGATATGTGATCCTGATTCCGATGAGCACCACCACAGCACAAGATGTAAAAGAAGCATATATGGTGGGAGTTTATAAGAGATTTGGAGCACAAAAAATGCTGAGACACGATAGAGATCCAAGATTTATGAGCTCGTTTTTCAGGAGATTTAATCGAATGCTAAAACTGAATCAAAGGCCTACGTTAGCATATCGACCGTAAGCCAACGGTAAACGAAAAAATCGGTACAAAGAGTGATCAAGGCAATAAAGTGTTACATAACGGATCCTGAGAAGAGAGATTGGGATGAATATGTGGATCCGTTGGAGTTTGCATTGAATACTTCAGTGGATCTTCAACATTATCAAACTCCGTTTTATTTGGTGCATGGTTGGGAACCCAGAACCACATTAGAAGCAATGATATCACCCAAGGATTCATCTATCACATAAAAGGATGCATTGGAGTGGAGATTAGCTTCAATTGAGAAGCATATGAGAGATCAAGCACAGGCGGCAATTATACAAGAACAAGTGATGAAAGACAGATCCCAACGCCATAATGAAACAGTCGCATCTAAAGTGTGTTCAACCACCAAAACGGCATATCGACCTGGTGAATTAGTTTGGCTATACAACGATCTGGTTAAGCCAGGGTTGGTAAAGAAGTTGGCGCATTTATGGCATGGACCGTATGTGGTTGATGAGCGGGTAAACGATGTGGTGTATCGGTTAGTGATAACAACCGCTGAAAGTCGAATATTCACGCTGGTGCATATTGCTAGGTTAAACCGTATATCAATAAGATTAGACGGCCTCGGGAGAAGCTTCAGATTTGGAATACATTGGAATTGGATGAGGCGTTACTTCCAGAAGATTCATGGTATGAACCTGGGCGAGATGATGAATGGGAGGTGGAACGTATAGTGGATTTTCGGATTAAAAAACGGACAAGGAACGGACGTCGGACGTATGAATATTATGTCAAGTGTAAAGACACCGATCAGATGACGCGGGAGCCAGAGGATAATCTATCATGTACCGTCTTACTGTACGAGTTCGACGCGCAGCGAGATTGGGAGAATTGACACTATGCAGCTCCTACAGCAGAAGAGGACACTGCGGAGGTTGAAATGTAGAAGCTTCACAAGATAAGAAAAAAGAGACGAAAATGTCAGGACATTCAATAAAATAGCAATAAAAAGAAAGAACAAGTAAGACAAGACCCCTGAAGATGTAGTACAAACCTATCACGAACCCATGTTGGTTGTGATGAGTACAATGCGGACCCGAGTTTGGTTGCATTAGGTGTCATAAAAACAAAAAGCAGAATACAAAACAAAGATACATGCTTTAAACAAGAACTGGAAGTTTGTTGGAACATGTGGATAAATCACGTCGCTTTTTAATTTTTATTGGCGCAATATGGTTAACTATGACGATGGTAATATGGAGAGTGAGCTGATGAGTGCTCCATGAATTAGTAATGAGATGTGAAACTCGTGTATTAAAGAAGAGTGTACGAAGTGATACATACCCCTAGGGTCCCAAAGGTGCAAAAACGGTACGCCTGGCACACGGTAACACGAAGAAATGCATATCAAAATGAAATCGTATGAAGAGATACCTGTCAAGGTCCTAAAGGTGCAACACCTGTACGGAAAAAACAATATGATACGAAGCGATACCTGGCAAGGTCCCAAAGGTGCAAAACCTGTACATCTATTGTAAAACCGCGGAGAAACGCACAACAAGAATGAAATCGTACGAAGAGATACATATCAAGTTCCTAAAGATGCAAAATCTGTACGGCAACAACAAGATGATACAAAGAGATACCTGTCAAGGTCCCAAAGGTGCAAAACCTATACATCTATTGTAAAACACGCGGAGAAAAGCACAACAAGAATGAGATCGTACAAAGAGGTACCTGTCAAGGTCGTAAAGGTTGCAAAACCTGTACGGTAACAAAAAGATGATACGAAGAGATACCTGTCAAGGTTCTCAAGGTGCAAAACCTGTACATCTATTATAACATAACACGAAGAAACCCGTTAATCTAGGGCAACCGTACGAAGAGATACCCGAGGGGCCCAACAGTTGCAAAACCTGTACGGAGAGTCACAAGATGTTAAAAAAAATAAGCCATAGGGCAACAAACCTGACTGTCAATGATATCCTTACGAAGAGATGCCAATTTAGGTGCTTAAGGTGCAAAACCTGTATGGCAGTCAAAGAGACAAAAACGAAATTCAAGACAACTAGTTGGGCTTCGATAGAATAAGGACAAAAAAGAACATACGACATGAGGGGAAGTCCCAGAGAGTATAAATTGGCCTAAAAGTGTAACGAAGCAAGTGAGTGAGCTACCTGTTGCATTGAGAAGATGATATATATTGAGGGAGGAAGAAAAAGAAATTGACTTACCGGGGCTGGAAGAATGTCTAAAGAATTGGATCACATACGGCGATTATTCTGGAGGTTAGAGTCCATGTATGGTCCATAAGAGCGCTCGCGTTACCTGTGGGGAGTGAATACGGAATGTCGGGAGTTGGAGTGACATTGAATTTTTTGAGTGAAAATAATTGACCAATCAGATTCTGTCATGGACGGCCATCTCACGCCGGCCATCTCAAGACCGATTGAATTATGGAGGGTCTGAGTATGATTGGGATGAATATTTGGATTTTGAGTTGAAAGTTTCGACCAATCAGATGCTACCATGGACGGTCATCTCACGCCGGCCATCTCAAGACCGATCGAATTATGGAGGGTCTGAGTATGATTGGTGTAATACTGGATCTTGGGTAGAGTTTTCCACCAATTGAGTGCTAAAGAATGCTATTTTCAATTGATTGCCAGAGAAATCTGTTACGTTAGGGCCCGCCAGCGCACCTCAGCCAAAACAGTCAACAGAGGAAATTGTCTAGTGAAACACCTACCAAAAGCGTACATTATATTCAAGTTGAGTTAACGTGGAAGTAAAGTCGTTAAAAGAAGAAGACAACATCTGTGACTGCTTACGAATTCAACGGGAACGCCGGATGAGCAACACGGATATGATAGAGACACTAGTAAGTTTAAGAGCGCCAGTACAAGTAGATGAAAAGGTGAGGAGCGACAAGGAAGATGCCCCCATCTATGAGAATGTATCCCAAAAATGAGCGAATCAACAACTACAACTGCACCAGCATCTAAATCTACCCCACTATGGACTAACGAAGAATAGGAAGAGTTATTGAAGATACAACGTGCAAGCGAAAGTCTGGAAACATCAGTTCATGATATATATGACTTATATAATCGGCAATGCCACACAAAAGGATGTACCAAAACGACTAAGAATGGGGTCATATCTATGTTAGGGCGACTGGTAGTTAAACGTAAACGAGGTGTTGAGTGGGAAGAGCGTGAAGTGAAATGGTTAAGTATGATAGAACAGGAAGCTACTGCCGAAGAAATAGTTGAGCAATATACAGTAAATTCCCCAATCTAAGAAGATACGCACTATAGGGGATGTGCAAAATTCAGACATTGTGTTGTTCCAAAAAAGGCAAAACCCAGACACCACCGGATCAAGAAAAGATTCGACGTGCACCTAAAGAAAACAGCAGAAGATACACAAAACGAGAAGATGATATATTGGTAGAGGCGATCAAATGTGCAGATGTGGATGCTAAAGTTATCGCAAAAAGGTTGCTCGATGCCGCAAATACGACTGGACGTAAGCACGTGCCGAGAATAGAAAGTGAAATTAGGCATAGACTCCTCCGACTAAAAGACAAGCTGCAGAACACCAAACAATCATTCATACAGCAAATTTCTTCATCGGAACAAGGAAATATTGTGGAAAATGATGAGGATCATAGTCATAATCATCAAACAATGCCCAAGAGCCAGAAATGAGGATCAGAAGATGAAGACTAGTCAAAGCAGTTAATCGAGCTTACATCAAATCAACTAGAGCAATCGTTAATGGTAAGCGAGGATGTGGATGTGGAAGTCAAAGATATTGAGCATGACACAGTGGTGACCAAAGAAATTGATTATGGGTGAATAGACGATGGGAGCACCACTAGATGATGAAAATTCTAGATGCACCGTATAGTATGATGAAGAAGCCAAGCCAACTATACCAATGTGGTGGAGCGGCTGATCAAAGTTTTTGACGCTTGATCAGGCGGTACCACGGCGCCCGGACTGCCGACTAACGAAGGGGGTCCTCCGGTTTTCCTTGACTGCTTGTGTTTATGCTCACCTTGTGTGTACCCGACGGCTTAGGCGTGGGTAGCTCTCCAGGTGGCGGGGATGTAGACGTGGCAATTCCTTGATGCAAGATTGGGGAACTTGTAATGAGTTGTTCGAGGTGCTGATCAGACGTGATCCGGTGTAATCGAGCTCAAATCAGGTGCGAACAGGCTTGACCAGCAGTGATCAGGCTTGGGCAGGCACCGAAAGTCGTTGATCAGCTGTGATCAGGCTTGATCAGGCTTGATCAGGCACCAAAAGTAGTTGATCAGCGGTGATCAGACTTGATCAGGCTTGTTTAGGCACCAAAAGTAGTTGATAAGCGGTGATCAGACTTGATCAGGCTTGATTAGGCACCAAAAGTAGTTGATCAGCGGTGATCAGACTTGATTAGGTGCCAAACGTCACTCAGGTACAAGTTGTTGCGGTCTGCGAGTTGTTGATCGCGGGTCACGAGTATCAGAGTTTCGATCAGGTGTTGATCGGCGAAGGGGGTACTTGATCAGGCAGTGGAAGTCTTCACTGCCCGATCACGGAGACTCTGAGTCTTCAAACAGCTAAAGGAACACCCAAATATATGTATTCCTATCCTAGCCTACGATGGGGGGGGGGTAAATTTTGCTTAATCCACCTAGAGTTCCCGTGGGGCGCTTACAGCAGCCGAACTCTAGGGGCCAAACGCGAACCAAACGTGGAGAGGTTAGAGCACTGCTCAATCACACTCTAAAAACCAAAAAACCTTTACTGAAGAACCGCTGACACAGCGGGCGGAGTTGCGGAGTGAGTTCCCAACACTTTACGTCTGCCGGTGGGCCAAAAATGCACTAAGTGGTCCCGCCCGAGACGTAGAGGTATATACTAGTGAGGGAGGTGCAAAGGTGCCGTCCCTAAAACGATCTGCTACATCGAACGCAAAAGGAGAACTTTATTATTGCTTAAATCCTAAGAACTACCAATTTCATAATATCCACCAATCAGAACTACCCGTTCCAGCGTCCTCCGTCGAACAGTCGACCTGATTTGTCCGTCTACCGTCTCCGCTCGTCGATGTTCGCGGATTACCTGTACGTAATCTTCCCATCTTCCTATGCCCTGTCTATGTCCTGACTATGTGCACCACGGTTGTACACGCAACTGTATACGCCGTGGTACCCACAATACTATACGATTACGTACCGATTCTGACCGTAATCGCCCCCCCCTAAATCAGGCCCTATAATAAGGCCCTATAATAAGGCCCTATAATAAGGCCTTATAGTAAGGCCCGTTATTGGGCCCAATTATAACACGCTTTACGACACCAAGGGTAGAGAATTTGGTCGATTCGACAGAAGATTCGGAATCCAGTTATAGTAATGGTGATGAGGAGGACTTGGTATCTGGAGAAGATGAGATGTCATGTACCGAGGGTTGTGAGGTATTGGAAGAGGAGGATAAAGGTACCACGGAAGGTGTTGAATTATCTACAACTGTAGAAAGTGAACATGATGAGTCATGTGGAGAAGTCTTGAGTCACCTCACTTCAATGGTTAATGTTGATGCAGAGGTAGCCCAAACGGTTCCTCAGAGGGCAGACGAGTATCTAAAGTACAAGTTCACTAATGGTTTGGTCATAGCAGAGCATCGAGAGTTATTGTGGCGTAGTAGATGTAAACCAGGGTATATGGCGAGGCGAGTGATAATACGTATGACAGATGTTGAAATAGAATGGTTTCAGGAGGTCGATAAAATCACTATTTACCCAGGAACTATTATTAGTGGGACCAATTCTTTGGACTTAAACACAAGAGAACTTGATGGAAGACAACAAATCAAATCAATCACTCCAGAAGATGCAAGAAACGTATTATTACACTACTGTTAATAGATTCAGAATCCTTAGTGTCCTTCCTTCATGAGTTCTGTGGTGGTGGTTATGGACCTTGTAGAGATGACTTATGTTGTATGAAGTATGATGTGACTATACCACAATTCAACTATCAAGAAGAATTCAGACATTGGCTATATCTCAAATCTCGGGAGGTGTACATGGACAAAGTCAAGTCGGTGAATGAATACCTTCTCACTATGTTTGATAATGCATTTAGAAGCATTTTTCGTTACCAAACCGATTTAATACGAGTGGGATAAAAAAGATGCTGTGTCAACCATTGAGCTTCATGTTTCATCTTACGGGATTGGGCAGTGTTTAGCCAAAAGATAGGATACCTACGACAATGGCCGAGGTACCGATCATTTCATGCCATTAATGAGAGGATAATATATCTGCATGTAACCGGAGATACCATGAATGATCAGGTAAACACAGATACAGCCAGCTTAAGGAGATGGGGTTATGGGAAAGTGTGTATCCTACGGCACAATAAGCTGCAATTTTTGGATTATGGGATAGTATGTTCCATTGGACTCAGATACGTCATTTTAACCACCACTAATGGAGGAGATATACACAATAACATCTACGAGTTACGATGGTTACCCATGGCCAATATTATGAATTATGTCTGAATATTTGGCATGGTGCATAAATTAACTAGAGAGCCGCCGTCCTCATTATTACAATTGATGACTAGAAGAGAGACTGTTGAGTCGATGAGGGCTGCATCAGTGTGTGGTGAAGTGGATCTATATTTACAATATGTAGGATGTGATCTGCAACAGATATTATTTTATGGTATTTTTGTTCATACCAAGACTTTAAATACTAGCACAATCTTGATTTTTACGCTGGCGATTTCCTCAAGCATATGTATACAACCATCTCATGTTCTCATCAAAGAAAGTATCAATTACAACATTCTTGTCTTGTCAACACTGAACATTAACATCAAAGATCGTTGTGTGCGTCCATCACGTGAACACCTGTTTCAAAGAATTTGTGGTAGCCCTAACACATCCGAAGGTGCAAGCGTTTTAGTCAAAATGCTATGCTCTTTTGAGTAACATCAACTAAGAAGATGAAGACACGGACACAGCTTACATGCACTACGGCAAATCCAATCCTGGCAAATAAGTCAACAAAAGGTCCTGCACTTTTGGCTGCGGAAACTGTTCACATACAGTCCTGCAGTTATGGGCGCTAGGGCGCGGACAGTGGCAGACAAACAGATCATGGAAACAAATTGTCAGCACCACTACAGAAAGACAAGCCACAGACGCATCTTACATACACAACAGCAGGTTCAATCCCATAGGTAAAGCTAACGAGAAGTCATGTGATCTCAGCTTCACATACTGTCCTGCAGCTATGGGCGCTAGGGCGCGGGCTGTAGCAGACAAACCAGGTCACGAACACAAACTGTCAGCACCACTACAGAAAGTCAAGATACAGGCGCACCTTATAAGCATAGTGTCAGGTCTGATTGTGGTGGGAAGCTCCCGGAAAGTCATGGGCCTTCCAAGGAATCGGAGTCTGCATGGGTACAGTAGCTGTATTCAGCTTGTTGTACGCATGCACAATGCGCCACTTTCCGTTCGGTTTACGACTCAAAAGGTGGGAGATGAGTGGGGAGACTTGCTCTCCCGTACCATCGCTTCCTCTTCTTTCCCTTTAAGAATGCTTCGCTGACGTCGCATTGCTCCTTGGGGATAGGCCATTGCTAGTGACGCAGTATTTGGTTCCAGGAACCAAGTAAATCTCATGTCGGACTCCCCGATCCGGTGGTAACCCCATCGGTGGGTTGTCACTAATGAAATCTCCAAATTCCTTTAATAAGGAATGGTAGGGGTCTCAGGATACGCGAGGATATTGAGACCGCTTCGGGCATCCAATTCCTGTTTGGTTTGCACCAAAACTGACTCGTCCATCGTGGATGAGGAGTTCAACTCCTCTTCCGGACGTAATACGACATCCTCGTCGATTTTATCTGCTTTCAAAGCAGTTTCAAACAAGTTGAAGGACATCTCCTCCAACGACAACAGTTCGACTACCCCAGGCAACCGTTCCAGGCTTACGCCTTCTGTGACAATACCTGTCACACTATTCAGCATCCGATAGGACTGCTGACTACTGGCCTCGGGACTCATCCCGAGACCCAGATGGGGGGATTCAATTGCCCCATCTATTGGAATCGCCACGAGCCTACCCACAGAGGTCTCTACCTCTACCACCGGTGACTCGCCGGTCTCACCTATAACGGCGTAGTCGGAATCATTTCCGACGTGCGAAACTGGTCTCTTCGCTCGGACGCGCCTCGCGCTTAACTACAGGGGTCTCTACCCCTACCACTGGAGTCGCAACTTGTTCGCCGTACACGGCGTGGTAGGAATCAATTCCGATCTGTAGAATAGACGAACTTCGGGTCTCTTCTCTAAGCACCTCGCGCTTACTCTCAGAGGAATCCACCTCTATCACTGGCGACTCACCAGTCTCGCCTACATCGGCGCGGGGATTAACCGCCAAATCCCCCTCGTTAAGGAACTCTTCCTTAACGCCATTGGGAATGATCATTTCAGACATCCCAATATCTGGCATCTCACGCCAGAATCGCTTTTGCGATAGAGCAATGGTGGGTTCATGACTCGCCAATGCTTCACCCGACCGCGGGTGCGTTGAGCCAATGGACTTAGACTTCCAGTCTATCCATGGCTCGTGGCGTTCCAGCCACTTCATGCCCAGAATGAGGTCATACCTCGAGTCCAAATCCAGGACTAGGCAACGTTCTAAGCTGTCGAAGTCTGCAAATTTCAGCTTAAGGTCAATCGAGACCTTGGGTACAGAAACCTGTACGCCCGTCGCTAGACGGACCGTGACAACGTCACGAGAACGTGACTCTAGGTTCTCGGAATACAGCCGACTCTTCTCAGCAGAAGCCCGTCTGACATAATTATCAGACGCTCCAGAATATATCAAGACTCTACAAGGCTTATCAAAGCCTTTCACGTCCGCAAGGACGACCAGCAAACCTGGCTGGTATACCAAATCGGTGCTAGAAAAAACCGTTTCCCTCGGGGCATTGTGCTGTCGGCCCCTACCCTGTGGTTTAACAGCACTGAGGGGTCCCCCAGTAGGGTGCCCCGCACATACTGGGAGCCGTCGTTTTCCGACGGCTTGGACAAGGGATTTTTCCCCACCCTTGGTCCCTTGTAGCGAGTGTCTCGCTGGGGATTTTTCGTACATCTCTTCCTCAGATGATCCGTGATTCCACACAGGAAGCATCTCAGCGGCCTATGCCGCTGCAACATAGCTAAGAGCTCTGCCTCGGCTCTGTGAAAAAGAGTCAGAGTGACTCTGAGCAGAAGGTTTCTCCTCCGCTTCGACCTGACTCAGGTCCATGGGTTCGGGACCCACCCTAGAGGAACGGAAATTCCTCTCGGCGTCAAACGCCATCTTGAACGCCTCCTCCAGGGATTGGGGTCAGCATCGGAACAATTCCGAATGTTCTAGCCCTTCTCTCAAGGCCTCCCATGAAGACGGGGATGGACACATCGTCCGAATACGCTTTCGCGTACATACCTGCCAACAGGGTCTTCAGTTCTTGGACGTATGTCTCCAAGTCCCTAGTGCCCTGACGGCACCTCAAAAACGCCAGCTGATTCTGGAAAACCCGATCAGGCATGGCGTACATATCCATAAGCTGTTGCTTAAGGACTTCCCAGGTTGGGGACACGTCCGTGACCGAATCCGGACACGTAAACGCCCATGTACGGGCTTTGCCCGTGAGATGGGTCAGTACAAGTCCCACTTGCAAGTGATCCTCGATCACATTCGCTGAGGCGAAGGCCGTTTCGACCTCGCGAAGCCACACATAAAGGTTATCACCTTATCACCCGTGAATTCCTTTATCTTAAAGGATAACGGAGGGAGCACCCCCGTGGACGTGGAATGACTTCCACGAAGATTCGCCTCATGGGCGATGAGGGAGTTGACCCTCGCCTTTACGGCATCAAGGCCCTGCTCGGCTAGGATCTGCATGCCTTCGTCACCCAGTATGGATAACAGCCTGTTAAAGGCTTCCTGCAGGACGAGGGTTAGCCTCTCCCAATCGTCCTGATTCATCCTTTGCAGAGGATGTTGTCGTCTACCAACACAGGTGTTGGATTGACTACGAGTGCTACCAGATGTAGCAGGTGCGTATACGCACGGTGCGGCTAGAGCACAGAGGAAGACTTTCCTGGAGCGGCGATGTGCCGCTACTTAGCCGATACGCCCTTATAAAAGGGCTTAGTAAGATAGTTCTCTCTTACTCGGGGCCAAGATTTCCCTTGGTTTATCAGTTAGAGTTAACTAACGCCTTGAAACAAGGCTTCCCTTAGAAAGGGAGTAGCTAAGGGAGGTATTTCCTTTGGCTACAAACACTCACAGCACGCGCAACCAGTCGAGGTCGTGCGTCTAGCTGGATTGACGCGTCTTGTAAACTGAATGTATATTTAATATGTAATTAGCCTAATTTAATTAAACTAATGTAAACTATATGTAATACTAAGTAGAACTTATTCAATTCGTACCTAGCCAAAATGTAATGTACACCACCTGTGTACCAACACGTGGCAGGATGCCACGCCTCCACTAAGGGCTCCTGCCCTGATTGGTTAAAATAACCAATAGGTCCAGACCTTTCGGACCGGTCAATACTGACCTCAATCGTAGTGTACTTACGTACAATCGTAGTGTACTTACGTTCATAACATAACCAAATGTAACCAAATGTAACCCTGTTACAGCGTTAGGCTTTACTAACAAGTAAACCAAGGGAATCTTGGCCCCAAGTAAGAGAGCGATCTCTTACTAATCCCTTATATAAGGGCGTATCGACTAAGTATCGGCGTATCTCCGCTTAAGGAAATTCTTCCTCTGTGCGCTAGCGGCACCTTGCGTGTACGCACCTGCTACAATTAACCTTCAATCTTTTTTTTCAGTCCACTTGAATCCTGACGTCTACTCACCAATCTCGATGGCCTCCAGGAAAAAGTAGGTCCACAGCTTGAACCCAGCACCTTGGACAGGGTATATTTCCTTCCCCGAAAACTTTTCCGCAGCTAACTTGGGGGTCTTGTGCATCGCATGATCGAAATTCGGCGCATGTATTTGTTATGCGGCCATATTCGCGCCGCACGCACCTGACACTGCACCTGGTGCTACACAGGGTGCTGCATCCACATTTGGGCGTGGCCTAGCGCCAACTTCCACCCGGTCAGGTCGTGCAAAGTCATCTGCTGACCAAACGGACGGTAGTTCCTCAAGCTGTTACGGAACTCTGTGTCTTTTACGCGTACTGGGGAGCCCTTCCTCGACCCAGACTGTAACAGGGTTACATTCGAGTCACATTTAGTAGGTGGTGTACGGGAGTACACTACGGTTGGGGTCAGTATTGACCGGCCCGAAAGGTTTTGGACCATTGGTTATTTTAACCAATCAGGGCAGGAGCCCTTGGTGGTGGCGTGGCAGCCAGCCACATGTTGGTGCACAGGTGGTGTACACTACACTTTAGCTAGGTACGAATTTAGTAAGTTCTACTTAGTATTACATATAGTTTACATTAGTTTAAATTAGTTTAGGCTAATTATATATTAAATATACATTCAGTTTACAAAAAAACTTAAGACTGATAGGCGCGCGACCACGCCCGGTCGCGCGCGCAGTAAGTATTGTAGCCTAAGGGAGTTCTCCTTTACGCTACCTCCCTTTATAAGGGAAGCCTTGTTACAAGGGGTTAGCGAAAGCTATCTGTAAACCACGCCGGGAATTTTGGCCCCGATTAGGAGAGCTCTATCCTACTAAGCCTTTTTATAAGGGCGTATCGGCTAGGTATCGGCGAACTCCGCTTAAAGGAATTTCTTCCTCTGTGCGCTAGCCGCACCGTGCGTGTACGCACTCGGCTACATCTGCTAGCACTTGTAGTCAATCCAACACCTGTGTTGGTGATCAACATCCTCTGTAAGGGATGGATCAGGACGATTGGGGTAAGCTAACCCCCGTCCAACAGGAAGCCTTTAAAAGGCTGTTACCCATATTGGGTGAGGATGGCATGCGCCATCTATTGGAGCAGGGCCTCGATACCGTGCATGAAAGGGAGAATGACCTTATCGCCCATGGGGCGAGTCTTCGCGGGAGTTATCCCGCGTCTACGAGGGTGAGCCCTCCGATTTCCTTTAAGATAAAGGAATTCACCGGCGAGAAAGGTGATAACCTTTATGTGTGGCTCCGAGAGGTTGAAACCGCATTTGCCACCGCGAACGTGATCGAGGATCACCTGCAAGTGGGACTTGCACTGACCCATCTTACGGGAAAAGCCCGTACATGGGCGTTTACGTGTCAGGATTCGGTCACGACCGTGTTCCCGAACTGGGGAGTCCGTAAGCGAAAGCTTATGGACAGGTATGCAACGCCTGATCTGGTTTTCCAGAATCAGCTGGCGTTTTTGAGGTGCCGTCAGGTCACTAGGGACTTGGAGACATACGTCCAAGGACTGAAGACCCTGTTGGCAGGGATGTACGCGAAAAAGCGTATTCGGACGATGTGTCCATACCCGTCTTCATGGGAGGCCTGAAAGAAGGGCCATCACGTTCGGAACTGTTCCGATGCCGACCCCAATTCCTGGGGGAGGCGTTTAAGATGGCGTTTAACGCCTAGAGGAACTTTCGTTCCTCTAAGGGGGGTACCGAACCCATGGACCTGAGTCAGGTCGAAGCGGAAGAGAAACCTTCCGCTAAGAGTCACACTGACTCTTTTTCGCAGAGCTCCGGGGCAGAGCTCTTAGCTATGTTGCAGCGGCGTGGGCCGCTAAGGTGCTTCCTATGTGGAAGCGTGGATCATCTGAGGAAGAGATGTACGAAAAATCCCCAGCGAGACACTCGCTACAAGGGACCAAGGGTGGGGAAAAATCCCTTGTCCAAGCCGTCGGAAAACGACGGCTCCCAGTAGGTGCGGGGCGCCCTACTGGGGGGGGCTCAGTGCTGTTAAACCACAGGGTAGGGGCCGACAGCACAATGCCCCGAGGGAAACGGTTTTTTCTAGCACCGATTTGGTATACCAGCCAGGTTTGCTGGTCGTCCTTGCGGACGTGAAAGGCTTTGATAAGCCTTGTAGAGTCTTGATATATTCTGGAGCGTCTGATAATTATGTCAGACGGGCTTCTGCTGAGAAGAGTCGTCTGTATTCCGAGAACCTAGAGTCACGTTCTCGTGACGTTGTCACGGTCCGTCTAGCGACGGGCGTACAGGTTTCTGTACCCAAGGTCTCGATTGACCTTAAGCTGAAATTTGCAGACTTCGACAGCTTAGAACGTTGCCTAGTCCTGGATTTGGACTCGAGGTATGACCTCATTCTGGGCATGAAGTGGCTGGAACGCCACGAGCCATGGATAGACTGGAAGTCTAAGTCCATTGGCTCAACGCACCCGCGGTCGGGTGAAGAATTGGCGAGTCATGAACCCACTTTTTCTCGATCGCAAAAGCGATTCTGGCGTGAGATGCCAGATATGGGATGTCTGAAATGATCATTCCCAATCAGGTTAAAGAAGAGTTCCTTAACGAGGGGGATTCGGCGGTTAGTCCCCACGCCGTTAACGGTGAGACTGGTGAGGTGCCAGGGGCAGAGGTGGATTCCTCTGAGGCGACTCCAGTGGGAGGGGTAGAGACCCCTGTGGTTAAGCGTGAGGCAATTCCAATCGAAGAGACCCGTAGTTTGTCTCTTTCGCACGTCGGAAATGATTCCGACTACGCCGTTGTAGGTGAGACCGGCGAGTCACCGGTGGTAGAGGTAGAGACCTCTGTGGGTAGGCGAGAGGCGCTTCCAATAGATGGGGGCAATTGACTCCCCCCATCTGGGTCCCGGGATGAGTCCCGAGGCCAGTAGTCAGCAGTCCTATCGGATGAAGAATAGTGTAACTGGTGTTGTCACTGAAGGCGTAAGCCTTGAACAGTTGCCTGGGGTAGGCGAACTGTTGTCGCTGGAGGAGATGTCCTTCAACTTGTTTGAAACTGCTTTGAAAGCAGATGAAATTGACGAGGTTGTCGTATTACGTCCGGAAGAGGCGTTGAACACCTCATCCACGATGGATGAGTCAGTTTTGGTGAAAACCAAACAATGAACCAGCAATTTTTAATCGCTTGGTGATCCAACTCTTCCTCCCTCATAGAAAGTACGCTCAGACGTACTTCGACGATATATTCGTTCATATTCGTGCGGAAGGCGACTTGTCCGATATTTAGACGCACCTGATACATCTTCGAGCGGTGCTCGAATGTATGCGAGAGCATAAGTTATATGCAAACGCATTCAAATGAATCTTTGGTGCTGAGGAAATTCCTTTCCTTGGATGCTTCATCGGTAAGGATGGAGTACGGGCGGATCCCGCGAAGGTGAAAGCCATTGTGGAGTGGCCTTCGCCTGTAAATCTTAGCGATTTACGGAAGTGGCTTGGATTAGCCAACTATCTCCACAAATGCAGCGAGAACTACGCTGAGATGGCGAAGCCATCGACTGACCTTCTTAAGAAGGATGTTGATTGGTGTTGGGAAACTAAACACCAGAACGCTTTTGAAGCGGTTAAGGGGAGCTTGTTACAATCTCCCGTTCTTGCTCTCCCAGACTCTGGGAAACCATTTAGTGTCGTCTGTGACGCCTACGATTTCGCAATCGGATGTGCTGTTACAAGCAGACGATGCAGGAAGGGAACGCGTAATTGCGTTTGAGTCGAGGCAGCTTAAAGCTGCGGAACGGAATTATCCCGTTCACGACAAGGGGCTACTTGCAATGAAGTATGCTCTTGTTAAATTTAGGGTTCACCTACTCGGCTCAAAGCCTTTCGTGGTTTATACTGACCACGCGTCCTTACGGACAGCGACAAAGTCGCCTCATCTCTCGCAACGGATGGCCCGTTGGCTCTACTTCTTTGCGGAGTACAACTTTGAGGTTAAGTATAAACCTGTCAAACAGAACGTGCTTGCAGACGCGTTATCGCGTCGTCCCGATTACGAGCTCGCTCACGCGACATTCGTCACCACATCTGTGGTGGATCTCATACGCCTTGCGTATGAGAAAGACCCACAATGTACGGCGCTAATCAGCGCGTTGGGTGGAAAGGGACTTGGCTCGTCTGAGCCAACCTGTCAAGTCGAGCTAAAGCTCGTTTACACCGTTACAGGTACTGTGACGGTTTGCTATATTATAGCACGAGCGCAGAGGACACTCCGCGGGTGGTTGGTCCTCATGATGAGGAACTAAAGTACAGAGTCCTCTTTGAGGCACATGACTCCCCTACCGGGGGTCATTTAGGTCGGGATAAGACCTACAGCGCTTTGAGCTCTTTGTATTGATGGCCCAACATGTATAAGTGGGTCGGTGCTTATATACGCACCTGTGAGACGTTTCAGAGGGTTAAACCCTCTGCAAGTTCAGCTGCGCCTTTGGCGAGCTTATCGGCTCCAACGGAGTGTTGGAAATCCATTAGCATGGATTTTATCTTCGGTTTTCCGAAGGATAAGGCCGGGAACACCGGCATATCGGTCTTTGTAGACCGTTTGAGCAAGATGGCTAACCTGGCGGCGGTGCCAGATTCCATTGATGGACAAGATGGAACGCGTTGATCGCGTTCTTGAGGATATTCTCCGGAGCTTATGTCCGGATGCTCCCAGAGTTGGAGTGAGATGATTCCTATGACCGAATTTGCCATAAACAACTCGGTACATGCAAGTACGGGGTTTACCCCGTTTAATGTGAACGGATTACTAAATCCGCGGGTTACGTTGACGCCATGTGTGTGTGGCCCAGGGCTTGAGGGGGGAGGAATCCCCGATGTCAGCCGTGTATGCTCCTGTCCGTTTGTTTGGCGTACCCGGCTGGGCGGCCGGCAGGCTGCCCGACCGGGTGCAGCTCGGGTCTGCGCTTGTAGCCGCCACGGCTCGCGCACTGGGCGCCTTCCACGGCCCCAGCAACCTAGAAGAATCTATTGTTTGTTTTTTGGGCCTACCCGGCAGGGCGGCCGGCAGGCCGCCCGACGGCAGGACGGGGCGGAGCGTTTGATGGCGCGACTCCATCATCGGGGTCAAGCCCAGTATTTGGTGAAGTGGAAGGGTTATCCCCATTCACAGAGTTCGTGGGAGTTCGAGACTCCCCTGCGACAGGATTGCCGTGACGTCGTTGACGCTTTCGAGCGGGATAATCCCGATGTGAGCCAACGACCAAAGGGGAGGGGTAAGCCCCTTCACTCCCAGTAGTTGGGAGCCCTCCGGAGGCAGATGCGGAACCCACACTGTGCTCCGGCACCGTAGTGAGGACACGGGCGCTAGCACAGCGCATGCGATAAGGGGCACGTAACTTCCCTATGACTTTGGTTCTGGAAAACGCCAAGAACAATGCCCTCTCTATCCGAACGTCACGTTCGAAATAGCTGTTGTACAGCTTTAAAAACTCGGGGAGACGTATCTACCATCCGCCCAAGCGCGGAACTTCTGCTCTGTCTCTTTGGCATATTCCCCTTGCAGGAGAATGAAGGGAACCTCGCGGAGGTTCCCAACAACGGCACCCTGTGCCTGTTTCTCGAGGCGCTCTCGATATGAGGCAGCAGTGAACTGCTTCTGCGTGAGCAGTTTTCCCGGAGTTGATTCCGGCGTGTGATGTGTTGCGGCTGTACAGTCGCGAGGCCAGGGGTATAGAAGACTAAACCCTTCTGTACCTCATTCCTGGCCCACTTTGGGAGGTCACGAGGACCTTCAAAATGATATGCCGCCCGTGGAGGGCGCATGGAAGGCGTGCAAGGAAGCTTGTAATGCCTGTGCGGCATTTTGAGCCTCTTGATCTGCGTCCAGCTCAGTAGTGGTCATCGCCTTCGGCGATTCGGATATGTCATCCGAGGTTGGTAATAGTCGCGCACGAGTTAGTGCGTTTTCCCCACGTGTAAGGAATGGGTTGGATGAACGACACCGCCGTTCGGCGCTGTCGGAGTGGTCAGCCGTTGGGGAGATCTCCCCAAGGGCATCCACTTCCGAGTTATCGGAATAGTTTTCTTCCATAGCACCGCTAATGTGCTCATGGTCAGCAGGAGGTACTGGCAGTTGGAGTTCTCCAACAAAATTATTTTATTGCGTAAGCAATAGTCTTGATGGGGAGGATGTAACAGGGTTACATTCGAGTCACATTTAGTAGGTGGTGTACGGGAGTACACTACGGTTGGGGTCAGTATTGACGGGTCCGAAAGGTTTTGGACCATTGGTTATTTTAACCAATCAGGGCAGGAGCCGTTGGTGGTGGCGTGGCAGCCAGCCACGTGTTGGTACACAGGTGGTGTACACTACATTTTAGCTAGGTACGAATTTAGTAAGTTCTACTTAGTATTACATATAGTTTACATTAGTTTAAATTAATTTAGGCTAATTATATATTAAATATACATTCAGTTTACAAAAATACTTAAGGCGCGACCACGCCCGGTCGCGCGCGCAGTGAGTTCAGTAGCGTAAAGGGAGCCCTCCCTTTATCTACACTGTAGCCGGTGCGTATACGCACGGTGCGGCTAGCGCACAGAGGAAGACTCTTCCTTAAAGCGGTAGCTACCGCTACTTAGCCGATACGCCCTTGTAAAGGGCTTAGTAGGAGAGTTCTCCTACTCGGGTCAAGATTCCAGGGTTGGTTTACGACTTAGCCTTAACGGCTGTATTCCCTTTACGGGATGTAAGTAAAGGGAGGGCTCCCTCTTACCTACGACACTCACTGTACGCGCGACCGGTCGAGGTCGCGCGACTGCACTTTAGAGTGAAATGTAAACTGAATATATTTAATATGTAATTAGCCTAAATTAATTTAAACTAATATAAACTATATGTAATACTAAGTAGAATATTCCTAATTCGTACCTAGCTAAACTGTAGTGTACACACCTGTGTACTGACACGTGGATGGCTGACACACCACCACACCAAGGGCCCCTGCCCTGATTGGTTAAAATAACCAAAGGTTTAAAACCTTTCAAACAGGTCAATACCGACCTCAACCGTGGTGTACTCATGTACACCAACATTATATGTAACTCGAACGTAACCCCGTTACATACACCCTTAGTAAGGGAGCCTTGCCGTTAAGGCATTAGCGGAGCTAGGCACGAGACCATCCTCGGTCGCGCGCGCAGTGAGTATTGTAGCCTAAGGGAGTTCTCCCTTACGCTGCATCCATTTATAAGGGAAGCCTTGTTACAAGGGGTTAGCGAAAGCTATCTGTAAACCACCCCGGGAAACTTGGCCCCGAGAAGAAGAGCTCTCTCCTACTAAGCCCTTTTATCAGTGCGTATCGGCTAAGTAGCGGCGAACGCCGCTTAAAGGAATTTCTTCCTCTGTGCGCTAGCCTCACCGTGCGTGTACGCACCCGGCTACACAGACGACACACTACTAACCGAGCGCTTGCATTGTGAATCTCCATCAGAGGTTAGGCGTGCTGAAATGTCCTTCAGACCTTCCATAATGGCTTGTAGAGCAGCATTTTGCCCTCTCGGGGCTTCGTCTTCGTAATCACTCATTTTTTTCGCCAAAACCAATCGTTCAATAATAAAAGTCACCCCACTAGCCCTTGCAACAAGGAAATTTTACACTAGTTCCAAGTGACAAACGTAATATATCGAAAAGAAGACAAACTCGTAACGCCAATTAAACTACCTCGTCTGAAAATTTTTTGAACAGGTAGGAGCTTCGGCAGGGGTTGACTTTTGCGCTTGCCACGCCGTGAAGGTTTCAGCTGAGTTTGTGAAAGAGATAAGAAAAGAAAGTGCATTATGTGAAGATACCTTAAAATACAATCACACCAGACTGTATACTAAAAGTAACCTCAAATGTAAGCACCCATTTTAGCTAATGGGGTTTCATCATCTTGGAGGGACGCAAGAACACAAAATGGGTACATTTGCTTCCAACAATAATGGTGTCACAATGTGTGCCATACATTTTGACGGCATTAAGTACGTTTACAGTTGGGTGCTGACCTGCAATTATTGTCACTTGGCTCGGTATTACACCAAGAGCGTGGTCGTTAGGTTGTGCAGCCGTATGCAATGACGGCGGTGGGTCATTGAGAAGTCAACTGTAGCGCCAAAAGCATGTTTGTCTGATATATTTAAAAAAAAACTCGAGAAATAGTCGCACTTCATTCACGTCGCTAACTTCTCGTAACGCGCCTGCCAATTTTTTTAATCGTCGGCAGCAAGTTTGGGATACACACGACCCGTGTAAAGAATTGTTAGAAGCGAGAGGGCGAGAAGAGGCACGAAGGTCCAGTTAAGGACATACTGGATGCCGGGTAAACCTGCCAAGGTGATCGTGACATCCCCAATAGCACGGCCAAATGTACCAGCCTCTGTGGCCAGCAATCCGGAATTGAAAGTACCTTTTGCAAAAGATTTTGGAATCGTCTTGGACAGCAGCGACATATTCACGCCTTCAAGTACATTCGTAGAGATAAAAATGATGACGCCTCCTGCAACAAATTGCGCGACAGAGTAGTAGCCATAATTAACGATGATGGCCACACCAACAAACATGGCGACTTCAGACAGCATAATCATCTCCCGATCTTCGTAGCGGAAACTCATCCAGCCTACAACCATATTGGTCGGGAACATCAAAAGCCCGAGTGCAGCAAGGTACATGCCATTCTTGGCGGACTCCCACTTGAAGTGATACATGGCAATTGTCGAGCTAGCCGTAATCAGACACTCCACTACTAACTTGAGAGTGATGTAGATGAAAAGTGCCGCAATGACAGGCACATTGTGTCTCAGAGAGCACAATGTTGAAGGGCTATCGGTTACCGGTGAGACTGGCAGATTTAATGGCGTGGCTTCTTCCATTTTCGCCGTAACTGCTAAAATACTTGAGTTTCCCATACCCCGCTCCAGCATGGATCGTCGATGAACCAGGAATCGTTCTCTCTCCAACCGATCGGGCTCCTCAAACCAAATTAAGAGAGCAATGAGATAAATAATCCACAACGCAAACATGATCCAGCCCGGTGACGTTTCTGTCGTGATATTGATTCCACGAAAAGTGTATTCAGGCAGATAATGAAGTCCAGCCGCAAGAGCTGGGCCTGCTGCCATGCCGAGGGCACTAGACGTTACAAACAACGCGGACGCCTGCGTCCGCTCCTCACGAGAGTAATTGTCAGCAATATAGCGGCGATTGATGGCGCGAGCACCGCCAAAACCATTCAGCATACGACCAGTTAATGCCATAGCCACGCTGTCGTATGAGAGCGCCAAACCGTAAAGCAAGTTACCCAGGATCAGGCACAAAGTTGCAAAGCTTAACGAGCCCTTATACGAGTGATTAGCCCACCAGCTGTAGAGCACAGCACTAGCAAGGGAGGCGACTGGTGTCATACCCACAATGACACCACTCATGGAAGCCTCAGCACCCAACTTAGCGGCATACTTGCTGCTGGAAGGAGCGACAATGTAGTAGTTGCTCATGTAGAGGAACGTGTTAAGCATATTAAGGAAACGCGATGGCTCAGACGCTTGCTTTAGCCGCTTCAGCATGTCGTACGTCTCGTCTTCATCTTCAGAAGACTCCGGATCGAAGATAAGCGAGCGCGCAGCTACGGTCTTAGCGTACTGCGTGGACTTGTGCAATTTACGACGCGCTTGACCAATCCGACAAAGCACAGGCTCATCTTCCGAAATTGTTCGCGTCATGGCTGTACTAGTCGCGTCGGTTGCGAGCTGAAGCTCCAGCTTCCGCAACTTGGTCAAAGCCGAGCGAATACTAGCTATAATGGCCGAAATACCTTCATCGTGGTATAATTGCTGCAGATGGGACGCCTGCGAGTCTGTTCTCGACAACAAGTACGAGCCCATAATCTTGTGCTCTTTCAGGGTCTTGTCATGTTTCTTTAAGATCTTCCGTATTCCAGTAGCATTTAACTCCACAAAATTCAGTAGTTGTACCAAGTTGTCTCCCACTTGTCGGTATTTGTCAGCTATGGAATGCATTGCTTCTATGTCTTCCGCTACCAGCTCCAGCTGCTGCGTACGTAACTCCTGCAGCGTCGAAGCAAACTTTCCCTGTTGCGTCAAAAAGAACAGCACTACACGTTCCACTTCTGAGTCAAGCGCATGCTTAAAGTTCTCTTGCTCTTGACGAGTTTCCTCCTGATGGGCTTCCACCACCTCGCGCAACTTTTTCTTAAGCTGCTTGTACTCGAGATAGTGGCTACGATACACAACATATTGTTAGAGAAGATTCCATGTTATCTTCAATTGGTTTAGCCACACCCTTTCCACTCCGGACGCTGAGCTGCCGCCATCTTCTTGGCGAACTGGACCATGTTCAGTTGGTTTTTGGATCGAAAAGATAATCGTGACATGATTGGTTAGAATGGCAAACAATCAAATTGGTTATACTAGTGCATAGCATGGTCCAAATTTAGAGATAGCGCAACAAAACGATGACTGCCTTGATGGTTGGTAAAAAGGTCTCTACATTAACAGCGTCAGCGTCTCGGCAGAACGCGGGCAAATACTTGGCCGAGAAGCAGCGTAAAATTGTTTAATTATTTGTTGAAGTGCCCCGATATTCTGCCGCGCCGTAGTCGGACGTATTTGAGCATTTGCGACTTTCAGTAAAAGGGATTTGGACAATTACCCAATTTTATGGGTCATACCCAATTATATATGAGAAATTACACAGAATGGGTCGGTTTTTCACGGAAATTCACAGAATGGGTCAGTTTTCTATCTTCTATATAATAACATCTATATCTATAAAAACGTGTAGCTCGAGGTATACAATAGACTATATGTCTGGTGTACGTAGCCCTCCTTTTGATTGGCTGAAATTGACAGCTCTCACTCATTTTGATTGGCTGAAATTGACATTTGTCCATTGGTTAGGAAAGAGCGGGGTATAAAGTGACTTACGTAGAATAGCATATAGCCTGACTTACTTACTGGCTCAATTATATTCCAGTAAATTAAACTCCTCAACAATATCATTCAGTATTTTTAAAGCCTTTGGTGTTTCTTTTATATTTACGCCTTCACAGTTAACAATTCTTATGCATTTACTGATTGTATTTGGATCATAGTGCTTAAGCTCTCTTACATTGACAGGCTTGCCCACTTTTGGTAAAGTCGCGCGCCTGGCTAAACCTAGTGAAATAGGCTAAATGGATAACAAAACAGAAGAGTTTTCGTATAACCAAGCAATTAACCTAATATGCAATCAATTACAAGCACTTGGTATAACAGATATCCTCGTCATGGCCGTCATCATTTACACCTAAGGAAGCCTGGGAGTCGGGTTGCTGGTTGAACAATGCTTGTATATTCATTGCCGCCATTTTGAATGGCAAAATAAACAAGTTTTCTCAGCTGATCTATAGTACGACGTATTAAGATTCAAGAATTGAAAATATAAACAAAAAAGTATAAGTAACATACAAGTAAACCGACAACTCAGGAACAAGATAATGCAATGGCGGAATAATAGGGATATGCGTATGAGTGAGACTGCTACCTGAACCAAGTCTGTGCGTATTGGAACAGTGCAGAGCTCTTACTTTAGGACAGAGAAACTCCGACCAGAACTCCGACAACGACAGACAACGAGCTTCAAGTGGCTGTAAAAACTACGAACCCAAACAAGCAAAGTAGGCTATAATTTTATTTTATTTACAATCACTGCCATGTCTAGCGCCTTGTCCGAAAGCTGGTGAAGACGCGCACAAAAAGCCCAGAAAGGAAAAAGTATTTCCTAAAAACTCGCTTGGAGCCTCACTTGGTTCTGGTTAGTCTTTCATTTGGTGCTGTTTAGCGTCCCCTCAATTAGATAATATAAAGAATATAGTGTATATCTATTTGCCATGACTTCGCATTTTTCTTAGGTCAACCCCAATTTACATTCTGCAGTGTTACAAATATTAAATTTATTGCCCCGTTGGTACAACGGGGCACTATGCTAGTCTATTTATATAATAAAATTTGATACGTCTTTCGTGTACGTAGCTCGATGTATACAAAAGACTATATATTTGGTGTACGTAGCTGTAACAGGACTGATCCTGTTACAGGCTTACACTGTATTTTGCGAGGAAGCTCGCAATACAATAGGGCAGGATTAGTTGATAACAACTAATCCTATAGTAAAAGTAAATATAAATATTTACTTAGTTTCTAGAACGCAAAATTAAGAGTGTTTATTTAATGGGTGGTTTAGAGGCTAATATTATAGTAACTAACTAATTAATATAATAATATCAATTCTTTAACTAACTGTACTATTAGTTAACCTGCAAGATTCGGTATTTATACCGAATCTACTTTTCCTTCTTAGATTATAATAACTTATAATCTCTTATTTAAATTTCAGACAACGCGTCTGAAATTAAACTGTGATATTCTAACTTGAATATCAACTATGTAATGGCACCCCATTACATCTCCCCCACTGAAGGTGGTTGGCCAATAATAATTCTTATTTTGGCCAATCATGGGTGGCACTTGTTGGTCGGAATTTCTCATTCACCAACTGATTGACCATCGACTCGATGGTCAAAGCACACGGCGGCGGCGCTCTAAAGAGCGCTGCTGAAAACAATGAACGAGCTTCTTCCTCCGCCTCAGCACTAGGTGCTGAGGTGTTGAGTGACAACGGTGACGCTGCATTAGCAGCGTCAACTACGCAAAGGTCGGAAGACGTACCGTCTTCGACCACAGATGCTGCTAAGGCGGCATCTGGCAAGGAACAG
>CM047581.1:7772521-7822363 GCA_026184515.1 Peronosclerospora sorghi | reverse complement strand
CAGCACAAAGCCCCGAGGGAAGCGGTGCTTTCTAGCACCGAGTTGGTATACCAGCCAGGGTTGCTGGTCGTCCTTGCGGACGTGAAAGGCTTTGATAAGCCTTGGCGAGTCTTGATAGACTCTGGAGCGTCTGAAAATTATGTCAGACGAGCTTCTGTGGAGAAGAGTCGGTGTATGCCGAGGCCTCAGAGGCACGTTCTCGTGACGTTGTCACGGTCCGTCTTGCGACGGGCGTACAGATTTCTGTACCCAAGGTCTCGATTGACCTTAAGCTGAAGTTTGCAGACTTCGACAGCTTGGAACGTTGCCTAGTACTGGATTTGGACTCGAGGTATGAACTCATTCTGGGCATGAAGTGGCTGAACGCCACGAGCCATTGATAGACTGGAAGTCTAAGTCCATTGGCTCAACGCACCCGCGATCGGGTGAAGCATTGGCGAGTCATGAACCCACCTTTGCTCGATCGCAAAAGCAATTCTGGCGTGAGATACCAGAGTTTGGGATGTCTTAGATGATCAGTCCCATTGAGGTCAAGGAAGTGTTACTTGACGAGGGGGAGTCGGCGGTTAATCCCCACGCCGATATAGGCGAGACTGGTGAGTCGCCAGTGGTAGAGGTGGATTCCTCTGAGGTTAAGCGCGAGGCGCTTCCAAGCCAAGAGACCCTAAGTTCGTCTCTTTCGCACGTCGAAATTGATTCCGACCACGCCTTGTTAGGTGAGACCGGCGAGTCACCGGTGGTAGAGGTAACGACCTCTGTGGATAGGCGCGATGCGCTTCCAATAGATGTGACAATTGACTCCCCCCCTCTGGGTCCCAGGAAGAGTCCCGAGTTCAGTATTCAGCAGTCCTGCCGGGTGCTGAATAGCGTGACAGGTGTTGTCACGGAAGGCGTAAGCCTGGAATGGTTGCCTGGGGTAGGCGAACTGTTGTCGTTGGAGGAGATGTCCTTCAACGAGTTTGAAACTGCTGTGAAAGCAGGTGAATCGACGAGGTTGTCGTATTGCGTCCGGAAGAGTAGTTGAACTCCTCATCTACGATGGACGAGTCAGTTTTGGTGCAAACTAAACAGGCATTAAATGCCCGAAGCGGCCTCAAGATCCTCGCGGATCCTGAGGACCCTTACCATTCCTTATTGAAGGAATTTGGAGATGTCATTAGTGACAACCCGACGATGGGGTTACCACCGGATCGGGGAGTCCGACATGAGATTGACTTGGTTCCTGGAACCAAATACTGCGTCACTAGGCATTGGCCTCTCTCCCAAGGAGCAATGCGACGTCATCGACGAATTCTTCAAGGAGAAAGAAGAGGTAGGGATGGTACGGGAGATCAAGTCTCCCCACTCATCTCCCCCTTTTTGTGTTGTAAACCGAACGGAAAGTGGCGCATTGTTCATGCGTATAACAAGCGGAATGCAGATACTGTACCCATGCAGACTCCGATTCCTCGGAAGGATATCCTCCAGAACAATATGGCGGGCTGTACTGTGTACAGTGCCTTAGATCTGGTGGACGGGTATTATCAGGTGCTCATGCGAGCATCCGATATTCCGCTTACAGCGGTCAGACGCCTAGTGACATGTTGTGGGAGTGGCTTGTTATGCCACAAGGGCTTTCGAATGCACCAGCGACTTTCAATCGCTTGGTGACTCAACTCTTCCGCCCTCATAGAAAGTACGCTCAGACGTACTTCGACGATATATTCGTTCATAGGCGTGCGGAAGGAGACTCGTCTGATGTTCAGACGCACCTTATACACCTTCTAGCTGTGCTCGAATGTATGCGAGAGCATAAGTTATATGCGAACGCATCCAAATGTATATTTGTTGCTGAGGAAATTCCTTTCGTCGGATGCTTCATCGGTAAGGATGGAGTGCGGGCGGATCCCGCGAAGGTGAAAGTCATTGTGGAGTGGCCTTAGCCTTTAACTCTTAAAGATTTACGGAAGTGGCTTGGATTAGCCAACTATCTCCACAAGTACAGCGAGAACTACGCTGAAATGGCGAAGCCATTGACCGACCTTCTTAAGAAGGATGTTGATTGGTGTTGGAAAACCGAACACCCAAACGCTTTTGAAGCGGTTAAGGGAAGCTTGTTAAAAGCTTCCGTTCTTGCTCTCCCAGACCCTGGGAAACCATTTAGTGTCGTCTGCGACGCCTCCGATTTCGCAATCGGATGTGCTTTGTTACAAGCAGACGATGTAGGAAGGGAACGCGTAATTGCGTTTGAGTAGAGGCAGCTTAAAGCTGCAGAACGAAATTATCCCGTTCATGATAAGGAGCTTTTTGCAATGAAGTATGCTTTTGTCAAATTTAGGGTTCACCTACTCGTCTCAAATCCGTTCGTGGTTTATGCTGACCACGCGTCCTTACGGACAGCGACAAAGTCGCCTCATCTCTCGCAACGGATGGCCCGTTGGCTCTCCTTCTTTGCGGAGTACAACTTTGTGCGTTAAAGTACAAGCCTGGTAAACAGAATGTACTTGCAGACGCATTGTCGCGTCGTCCCAATTACGAGCTCGCTCACGTGACATTCATCACCTCGTCTATGGTGGATCTCATACGCCAGGCGTATGAGAAAGACCCACAATGTACGGCGCTTATCAGCGCGATGGGTGGAAAGGGACTTGGCTCGTCTGATCCTACCCTGTCAAGTCGAGCTAGAGCCCGGTTACACCGTTACAGGTACTGTGACAGTTTGCTATATTATAGCACGAGCGCGGAGGACACTCCGCGGGTGGTAGTTCCTCATGATGAGGAACTGAAGTAGAGTCCTCTTTGAGGCACATGACGCCCCTACCGGGGGTCATTTAGGTCGAGATAAGACCTACAGCGCTTTAAGCGCTTTGTATTGGTGGCCCAACATGTATAAGTGGTTCGGTGCGTATATACGCACCTGTGAGTCATGTCAGAGGGTTAAATCCTCTGCAAGTTCAGCTGCGCCATTGGCGAGCTTATCGGCTCCAACGGAGTGTTGGAAATCCATTAGCATGGATTTTATCTTCGGTTTTCCGAAGGATAAGGCTGGGAACACCGGCATATTGGTCTTTGTAGACCAATTGAGCAAGATGGCTTACCTGGCGGCGGTGCCAGAGTCCATAGGTGGACAAGGAACAGCGAAAGTGTTCCTAGAACGTGTCTTTAGACAGCATGGTCTACCCGATTCCGTTGTGTCGGGATCGGGATCCCCGTTATACGGGACAATTCTGGGGAGCGTTGTTTAAGGTGCTAGGCACCAAGCTCCTCATGTCCACTGCGGATCACCCGCAGACGGACGGTCAGACGGAACGCGTTAATCGCGTGGGAGGATATTCTCCGGAGTTTATGCCCGGAGTCTCCAAAGAGTTGGATTGAGATGCTTCCGATGGCCGAATTTGCTATAAACAATTCGGTCCATGCATCTACGGGGTTTACCCCGTTTTAGGTGAACGGATTAGTGAATGCGAGGGTTCCGTTGACGCCACGTGTGTGTGGCCCATGGCTTGAGGGGGAGGATTCCCCGATGTCAGCCCTGTATCTGTGCGAAAGCACATCGATAAGTTTTTATCGGCGCGCCTTAGTGTCTTACGACACGTTTGCGACGCCATGGCGGAAAGCCAAGACAAATAAAAGGAACAGGCAGACCGCAAGGGTCGGCGTAACCGAAAGGCGTATAAAGTAGAAGAAAGTGTTTTATTAACGCTAAAAATCTTCCTACACATGTAGTTTCTAACGTGTTACGGAACAAACTGCGCCCCAGGTTTGTGGGGCCTTTCAAGGTGCTATCCCGAAAGGGCTTGGTGTACACCTTGGATATTCCGAAGGCGATGCGTACGCATCCAACCTTTTATGTAGGTATGCTTAAGCCATACCAGAACCCGGAGGCGGGTCCTCTTATGGAGGGGGTTGAAAAGGCGAATAGCCGTAAAAGCCGTAAGGAGCGGCAGGTCGGAATAACTCCGCCAGGGTCGAAAGGAAACGACGCAACCCGCAAAGGCTTACTCGAGAGAGGCAAGCCGCCTCTCGGTGCGGTCAGTCGCACTCTCCTCATCACGGAGGCCCTCCTGGACATCACGGATGCGATTACTGTGTCGATCACAGCGCTCGTGAATCTCACGTCGCAATTACGCGACCTCTTCCTCCAGCTATCGATACGGAGGGTAATCCACATTATCATGTGGAGCGTCTGATGGCGAGACACCATCATCGGGGTCAAACCCAATATCTGGTGAAGTGTTAGGGTTATCCACATTCTCAGAGTTCGTGGGAGTCCGAGACTCCCTTGCGGCAGGATTGCCGTGATATCGTTTACGCTTTCGAGCGGGAGAATCCCGCTGCAAGTCAACGACCAAAGGGGCGCGAGAAGCCCCTTCACTCCCAGTAGGTGGGAGTTCGCCGGAGGCAGATGCGGCGCTCGCACTGTTCTCTGGCACCGCGTTGGGAGTACGAACGCTGGCATAGCGTGTGCGATAGGGGGCACGTAATTGCCCCATCGCTTTGGCTCGGGCAAACGCCATGCAAAACGCCCTCTCCACCCGAACGTCACGTTCGGAATAGCTGTCGTGCAGCTCAGTAAAGTTAGGGAGGAGTTTCTCCCCTTCCGCCCAAGCGCGGAACTTCTTTTAGGCATCTTCGGCACTTTCTCCCGGAGAAAGAACAATAGTAACCTCGTGGAGGTTCTCAACAGGGGCACCCTGTGCCTGTCTGCCAAGGAGATCTCGGTATGAGACGCTAGTGAACTGCTTCTGCGTGAGCAGTTGCTCCCGGATTTTCTCCCGGCGTTCGCATTGATACAGCTGTTTATCCGCAGGGCTTGGAGTATAGAATGTTAAACCATTCCTTACCATAGGCCTAGCCAACTTTGGGAGGTTACGAGGACCTTCAAACTTATATGACGCCCGTGGAGGTCGTTTGGGGGCGCGCAACGCAGCCCTTCGTTCTTGTGCGACAAGTTGGGATTCTTGAGCCGCATCTAACTCATTGGTGATGATCGCCTTCGGCGATCCGGATGTCTCATCCGACATTGGCAGGGGTGGCGCTCTAGCTAGTGCGTTTTCCCCACGTGTGGAGAACGGATTGGGTTCCCGACATCGCCGTTCGGCGATGTAGGAGTGGTCAGCCATTGGGGAGATATCCCCCGGGCATCCACCTCCAAGTATTCGGAATATTCAACCTCCTCTTTTTGAGGAGAACCCTCAGAACCACTAAAGGTGCTCATGGTTAGCCAGAAGTTCTGGCAGTTGGAGTTCTACAACTATAATTGATTTTTTGCGTAAGCAATAGTCTTGATGGGGGAGGATGTAACAGGGTTACATTCTGGTTACATTTAGTTATGTTGTGTACGTAAGTACACTACGGTTGGGGTCAGTATTGAGCGGTCCGAAAGGTTTGGACCTATTGGTTATTTTAACCAATCAGGACAGGAGCCCTTGGTGGAGGCGTGGCAGCCTGCCACGTGTTGGTACATAGGTGTGTACATTACATTTCGGCTAGGTACGAATGGAGTAAGTTCTACTTAGTATTACATATAGTTTACATTAGTTTAATTAATTTAGGCTAATTACATATTAAATATACATCAGTTTACATTTCATACTAAAGACTGCTAGGCGCACGACCTCGACCGGTCGCGCGCGCAGTGAGTGTTTGTAGCCAAAGGGAATATCTTCCTTTAGCTACTCCCTTTCTAAGGGAAGCCTTGTTTTAAGGCGTTAGTTAATTCTAACAAGTAAACCAAGGGAAATCTTGGTCCCGAGTAAGAGAGAACTCTCTTAGTAAGCCCTTTTACAAGGGCGTATCGGCTAAATAGCAACACATCTCCGCTTAAGGAAAGTCTTCCTCTGTGCGCTAGCCGCACCGTGCGTATACACACCGGCTACATCGAGCGCGTCCGACATCTTATTCACCAACGGATTGTTCCTGATGCGGGGAGACGAAGGGAAGACTTAAGGACGGTATTATATATCAGGGTCTTCAGCACCTCAAGACAGGCTTATGAAGTCTTACCTCCAGTGTGAGCCGATCCAACTGTATATATACATTTTGCCTCTCCTGAATGTTGGGCATTAGATGTTTGTTTTTGGAAAAGGGTGTTGGTTTGTATTTTGTTGCCGTTGAAGCAGAGTCGTTGAATAAATCTTGGCCAAAACATAACACCGGATATATCCAATATTGATCCCTAGATGCGATTTTTAGGACAAACCGAAAGAGGAAAGGTGAACAAATCCAGCCAATCCCGTTTTTGGGGAGCGAACATGCAGCCAATCACAGTCTTGTAAGGGAAAAAATCCAGCCAATCCCGATTTTTCGAACCCACGGACAGACACCAATTTATATATATATATATATATATATTGTTAGATATAGGTTTCTACTTAATTCTAATAGACTCACTTCAGAATTCTAACTGTAGTACATAAGTACGCAGGTAAGACATAGTACGTTTGCGCACGCGGGGCACACGAGTGGAATTGATTACCATTAGAAACGTGGAAGTGGGATTACGCTACGTTTGTGGTCTGATCTTATTACTTTTGATTTACTTTCGATTTGGAATTGATCGCGTGGAATATAAGTGGTTTTATATTACGTGGTTGTAGTACAAGCATTTATTTCGCATACATTATTACGATTTGGAAGCACGTTATATGGAGCAAGCTAGCGTGAACAGTAGAGCGTAGTGATATGAGTGAGGAGCATGAAGTAGAGAGCAAAGTTCAACATTATTAAAATTAGGTAGGACTATTTGTTTAGGTAGCAATCTGCATTTCGTACTTTTAGTAGCTAAAAAAAGTGTACTCGTACTCGCTTCTGAGTACACATATTTTTGGTACGGATAAGTAGTGTACGAAACACAACAGGTGTTAGAAGTTTACTATAGCTTCAACATCTTATGCATATTCATATCAGGCTAGCTAATCTCTTCTTAATACACATTCCAATGATCAAGACCCTGGTTTGTTCACTTTTTTCTACTCTTTAAGATCTATCTACGGGTGTCACTTTCTCAGTCTAGCGATAATTGGCTGTTGAGATATTGACTAAGACGATTTAGTTATATTAGGGGGTGTCAAACATTAGAAATTTCAGCAGGTTTATGTCACTTTTTAAGGATGCGTTTTCTAGATATTATTTGTACCGTATTTCAGCTGTTAGTCCCCGTCTCAAAGTCTGACACAACTGAGATAACAAGTGTAAGGAGTGGAACTGCACTGCCGTAAAAACAAGAGATGGTATCGTGCAGCGGTAACAAGCCACAATACCGCGCTGCAGATACTTTTTTTCCGCTGCACGATACCATCTCATATTTTATTTGTATCAACTTCATGAATACCTGTACCATATTTCATAAAGTTGTACGCATGACAGAAAACGTCTCGCGTGTATGCCTGACGCGTTGTACGCTACCGGAAGCAGATAACCGAGTGCACTCACTACCATGTCGTATTCATTTCGATGGATCAGCAGTCGTTTAGGACTTCTTTAATCCGCAGAGCGATGGCACTAATGACAGGACAGACCAGGACGGAGTGAATTTGGGGCAGCAAGACGTTGCGATGAAGAAGGATGAAAAATGGATCGACAATAAGCAATATGCATAGTTTCGTGGTATTAAATTGGAGGGCCAGAAGCTGTCCTTAACGCCCATGGGCTTTGTCGGTGCGTTATTACTTTATAGTGACCAGACCACATCTGATGTGTCACGTGTGGTTATTATCCAGGCCTCGTACTGGAAGACAATGGCATGCGCCACCAAGAAGATGAAGGCCGCATCTGGGAAGTTGGAGACCATTTTGACGAACTGACGTGGTGGTAAGGCGTGAAATTTTGCAGTTATGGTCTGGCTGAACAAAACTTTACGGTATGAGTTTGTTGTTCCTGCCTTAAGGAATCTACCCAACGACACCACAAGCAAAACGCAGCAACTACCTCTGGTGCTGCAGCAGTGGTACAAACTTTCCTCCGTGGTACGTGTAGGTGCGGTAGAGATGCCAGCGTTGGCTATGCGCAAACCTTGGTAAAACTTCCATCTCGATTATTTTGCAGGTTCATGAAGCATAACTCTGTAGGGATCGAGTTGGCGCCGATCCCTGAATTCTGTGTGGGGTTGTCTTTGGTTGAATGTACCCAATTTCAGAAACACGATGTAATGTTCGAAATCACATTAAATTGATATGATATGGTCATAATTGACGAGTGATAGATTGATGGAGATTATTAACGAAATAGAATATAATCTACCATGCAGATCACAGAGTTTAGGTTAGTCCGAGGGTACGGAATAATACAAGGAAGGATTCTTCCTTTTTTTCTACAGCACTGGCGTGTTTTTTTTTCGCGGTCGGCGGTCAGAGTGGTTGCGGGAGAGGTGAGGTGTGCGTTGGTGTCAGGTGGAATAACGGCGGAGATTCAAGTGAGATTAGGCCAAATCTTATTCACCACCTCCAGAGGAGGTGCACAACATTAAAAGCGGGATAAGTTCCCAATCTCATCATCTCTTTTTTCCACTTTTTTCCACTGAAATTCCACCAGATTTGCTGATGTTTGACACCCCTTAATAGAGTTACTATTGGACATCTAGGACTCGGCGTTTTCAACTACTCTGCGCAAGTATGGATGAAAACACCTTTCAAAATGTTACGAGCCCAACGGTTCATGATTTTTCCAGCGATGATGGCTCTCATGAAGAAAAACCGTCAGGCTATGGTGCCGAAGGAATGAAGATTTTGGAAATGTTCCAAAAGGTTTGCGATCGTCTTGACAAGCTCGAAAATTCAAGGGCTGCCCAAGACGAGAACAATTTCGGCGTCAATAACTCGATGCGTTTGGGTACCCACATGGTATTTGCGTCGCTTGAAAGCACGCCCTAAATGAAGACGTGAAATCAACCTGGTTTTAATAAACAAAATTATGGTATGGTTACACCAATGGAAAATCGCCCTCCTACCTACAAGACGCTTTCGGCCAAGGCGTGCAAGCTATCTATAAGAGTATTTTGATGGAACCGAAGTGTATCGTGGCCTTGGATCTGGATTCAAGGAATGGGGCACACGTTTTATTCGAAAAATTTCAATAGCCGAATCGGCTTGTGGATATTTTTGGAGTGAAGATATCAAGGTTGACCTTTTAGGACACTAACTCAGCGGTGCAGCCGAGAGCTATTAAAACCGACAGGTTGACTCGTGGTGGAACGAGTCAACGAATTTGTTGCATGTGATGAACAAGATGTTGACTGCGTTTCATACATCGATCACTTCTGCACAATCGATGAAGTTATTCACCTGCCGGAAGAGTCCTAAGGGTTCGTGGAACGATCATTTTCTCTATTTGTTTGCGATTAGGGAAGCTTTTGGCGGCAGTTAACCACTTGTTTTGGATAACGTGGTTTACTATGCCTCGCTAGATTTGAAGACTTTACTCATGGCGAAATATGATCATACTCGATCAGATTTTCTGCGCCATGATGAAGAACTGTGCCATTTTGCACAAGCAGTCGTAAGAGAGTCACGTAGTGCTAAGGCAATTAATGCTGAAGCAGTAAATTTGGTGGAAAAAGAATAAAGTGGTGAAGTGTCGCGGTTGTGGAAAAGTTGGTAACATTAGACCTAAATGTCCCAATACGCCGGAGAAAAAAGTTGATTTATCGTTCACTATCACGGATTTTGCATCGAAAACAGGATGTATCACTTGGATTCTTGATTACGGTGCCAGTATGCATCTGGTTAACGACCACAAATACCTGCGTGATAGTTAGTGAGGAAGTTGACGGCACGTGCTTTCAGGCTGATGGAAAACAGCTGAAAAGTTCGCTAAAAGGTTAAATATTGATCCGAGTTTTTGAGAGTGGAAAACCTAAGACCATTCGAGTGGATAACGTATATTTTGGCGAGACCTTGACGAAAAACATCTTGTCCTATGGTCTTCCGGATGAGATGGGGTGCGAAATGGCATATGTAGCCGGTGCGTACACGCACGGTGCGGCTAGCGCACAGAGGAAGACTTTCCTAAAGCGGCGATGTGCCGCTACTTATCCGATACGCCTTTATAAAAGGGCTTAGTAAGATAGAACTCTCTTACTTGGGGCCAAGATTCCACTTTGGTTTACCAGTTGCCTTAACACAAGGCTCCCTTTGTTGGAAGAGTGTGTATCCATTTTGAGTTTGCACTCTTCCGTATAGTGGAAGCCCACTGGATGTTGCAGGTAAGCCCATACATTTTTACATATAAAAAGCAGTTACACTTTTAAGTTGCAGTAAGGACTGGATAGCGACTTAAGTAACAATACATAATATACTTTACTTTCCGTTTTGCATCAAAACACACAGTGCCAGAATGAATACATCCTAGGGCTACGACGCGACGCACACCGTTCTGCACCTTCCGCTGATCCTCCCACACTGTAACTTGGCCAGGTGGTGAGTATTGATCGGGTTGAGTGTTTGCAACCTTTTCTGTGTTGTTTTAACAGGTTATGAGCCCAAGTTGCGTCAAGTAATCCAGTGGGGTTTTCTTGGTCGTTTGGAGCATTTTGTATTACGTTTTTTTCTTGGTGTTACGTTCCGTGGAGCTTGTGGAAATCCCCCTGTCGAAGGGGAAGCGGTTACCGGACGTGATTGAAATTTTTCGATAAGTTTACGATGATTGATTTTGATGAAGATGATATGCCCTCTCCGGAGCAATTCCGGGAGCTATTGAACAATTGGCGTGAAGCTGCGAGAGCTGCAAATGACCCTGATTCAGGGTAAGCTAGGCCTTCACCAGCGAAGAGGTCACCCGAGCGCAAGAGAGAAGCGCCGGTGCGTATACCGGAAAATAATTTCCGTGAAAGTTTGCGAAATTACCGTCCGTTCGGCCAGCAGATGGAATTGGATGATCTGGCCGAGGACGAAGGGGTGGAAGCTGGCGCGAAGCCACGCCCGAGAGCGCATGATGTACCTCGTGGGGCGCGCGCTGCGGCGCAAGGTGCAGGCGGTGACGCCCGCCGCGCAGCCAAGTGTACCGGTGCAATACACAGGGTACAAGATACCGAAATTAGGCATCGACAAATTTTCGGGAAGCGAATTATATCCCGGTCTGGGTGCAGGGTATCGCCAGTGGGCTTACCTGTTCATGGAAGCCATTGAGATTGCAGAGATGACCTCTGGCTTCCAGTGGAGTGAACGATTGAAGGTGAATAAGCTCGGCGAACATTTGGAGGGCACCGCCGCCGAATATTACCGCACAAATGTTGCGTGGTGGTGGCAGGTGCGGCCGACGTTGATTCACGTCATGGATCAGATGTGGTTGGGATTCAAGACGACGATATCCCACCACCAAGCCGCTGCGAGATTTGCGATGGAAAAGGATACACAACGCAGCTGGACAGAGCACTACTTATACCTAGTAGCTCTGGCTCGAGAAAGCGGGTCGAGTGAAAAGTTAATAGTTGAAAATATCGTCAAATATGCCGCGCCGCGACTCAAGATAATGTTGATGGCTAGGTATGAGCCGAGAAGGGGGGATTACCTAAGCCATGCGCAAGAGTTAATCGCATGGGCGCAGGAGCTCGAAGACGACATGGTGAAGTCGAAACCCGCCCCTAAGTTGCACGTGCATGCAGCAACATCTGGTCAGGGGCGGCGCGTGTGCTACGGCTGTGGTGGCGAGGGGCACATACAGAGGTATTCCCCCGAAAAGCGCCGTAAGAGTGGAGGTGAACGCACCCAAAGGCAGAGCCGTGGTGGAAATGAAGGGTCGTCAAAGCGTTTCGTGATTTCGACCATGGATGGTATTTTGAATGCGTGTGGAAATGGAAACGAAAATGAAGATATCGTGATTATTGATAGTGGGGCTAGTAGACACTTGGTGTCGAACGCTAGTTTGTTGGAAGACGCTAGGAATTGCAGTCCCGACGATAACTTTGCCTTGCCAGATAGTGGCACTCTTCAGGCAACCAAGGTCGGACGGCTTACGTTGCGGAGGTGCGACAAAAGTGAAACTGTCGTTGTCTTGACCGAAGTATACTTCGCTCCGCAACTAGCCAGAAACCTGATATCACTTGGTAGGTTGCGCGAAAAGGGTTGCACCATGGTTGATGATGGCAGCAAGATGCGCCTCATGACAAAAGGTGAAAAGTTGTTCGACGTGATGACGTATGGTTCTGTCTTTGTGGCTAAGTTGAAAGCCGAAAAAGCGCAAAGTTTTTCGGAAAATTTCGGTGACATGGTTGTCAACAGTGTGTCGGAAGATTTCTGTAAGGACGTCCACACTGGCAGCCTACACCATTTTTACATCTGTCTGGCACCTGGACTACGATACCATTGAAAGATTGGCCAGGGACCCGAGGTCTGGTATTGCCTTAACGGACAAAAATAGGCCGAATTGCCTTACGTGTGCCGAAGGGAAGGCTTCCAGAAAGGCACGACCGAAGGCAGATTCGGGCGGAAATGCGCCAATTGATCGCATAGGAGGAGTGATCTGCAGTGATCTCAAAGGTCCGATCACTCCCCGCGACAGACGTGGCAACCGGTACTTGGTTGTATTCGTGGATCATCATTCGAGTTACGTTAGAGTTTTTGAGGCACGCAACAAGGATTTAGCAGCGAAGATGTTCGGAAACGTTCTCGCTTGGTTTGAAAACCAATTTTCGTGCAGGGTGCACGTGCTGCGGACGGATGGCGGCGGAGAGTACCGAAACGTGGATCTGTTTTGTAGGCAGACCGGTATCCGCCGCCATGTAACAGAGCCAGGGTATCCGGCGTCGAACGGGAAGGCGGAGCGGATTAACCTGACCATTTTCAATATGGTTCGGTGCATGATTTTCGGTTCAGGTGTACCCCTCACGTATTGGCCGGAGGCGGCTGAGTATGATGCGTACATACTCAAGCGTACTCCGACGAGATCAAATGTTGGGCGAATTTCGCCATTGGAAGTGCTGACCGGCAAGAGGCCGACAGTAAATGATATCGTGGTTTTCGGGTCCCCGTGTATGGTTTGGCGGGACCCAAAGAAGAAGACGCTGGCGAAACATGCCGAGCGCGCCCTAATTTTGGGGAAGAGTGATGAAATCAAAGGTTTCATGGTACTGCTGATGAAGGACAGGGTGGTCGTGGTGACGTGGCACGTCACCGCGATCGAGACACTCAGTGCAGAAACACGTGAGAAGGTGACCAAGATGTTAGAAGGTGAACGCAGTCAAGAACGCGAGGAAATGGCCGAGTCGCGTTCAAGAAATGTCGGTTCGAATACGCAAAATAAAGGGCGCGGAAGTCAAGGAATACCGGAGGCTGCAGATGAGCCGAGGCGCGCCGAGAAACCAGTGCAGGGCACGAGAAAAAAACGCAGGAAGTCCAAGAAGACAGTGTAGGATCAAGAATATGAAGATTCAAGGGCCAAGGGGTGGCACCAAGTGTGGAAATTCCGGGAAAAATTGCTGGAATTAATGAAAATGTGGAAGGCGCTTTATGCGTGTATGCAGTATGTGAACCCGGTTGTGAGCAAACAGGTGTCTCGATGATACTGCCGGATCCGAAGAACTACCGTGAGGCGCACGGTGGCTCACAGTCAAGCATGTGGAAACAGGCGGAAATGGAGGAGCTTAAGGCCCTACAGGATTTGAAAACGTGGGATGTTGCTCGCCGCCCTGAGGGCAAGGTACCTCTCCCGACCAAATGGGTGTACAAGACAAAAGTCTGTGCAAATGGGTCGGTAGAGAGGTACAAGGCAAGGTTGGTCGCCAGGGGCGATAAGCAAGTTCTCGGGGACGATTTTTTTTCCACATTTTCCACTGTTATGGAATTGAACAACGTAAAGTTGATTCTGGTTTTGGCGCAAGTGGGGGGGGGGGGGGTAGCGGCACACCACGGCGATGTGCCTAGTGCATACCCCAAAGCCAAGTCTGAATAGGATGTGGAGATTTATTTACAGGTGCCGCAAGGCATGGAAATCTCGGTGGATACTTTGCGAAATTTTGGTGTCGATTCTCAAAGGAAGCTTGCATTGAAGTTGAAGAGAAATATTTATGGTTTGAAGCAGGCTGAGCGCCTATGGCACCAGTGCTTATGCGAAACATTGATGAAATTTGGATTGACGCAGTGCGTGACCGATACGTGCATTTTTGTGAAGCACCAGGGCGCCGAAACGGTGGTGGTCGGCGCATATGTGGATGACCTCCTGGTTACTGGAACCAGTGAGAGGATCGTAAAGGTTTTTTTTTGCAGATATGAAAATACTGGAATTGAAAGATTTGGGAAGCGTTACGAAGTTTTTGGGGATACGAATCCAAGGCGATCCAAAGAGTGGATACGTATTGGATCAGGAAGGAACGATCAGAGAGATCCTCAAGACAAACAAGCTCGAGAAGATGAACCCAGCCCGAACTCCGGTGCTGGCTCTGGATGATGTGAAGGAGTTTCAAGAACTATTACTATTGCATCCAAAGGAGAATCTACCGAGTGTGAAGCAGTTCCAGTCGCTGGTGGGCAGCTTGCTATGGGTTGCTCGGTGCACGCGTCCTGACATTTCGTTCG
The DNA here is from genome assembly GCA_026184515.1 of Peronosclerospora sorghi. Classification (NCBI taxonomy): domain Eukaryota; phylum Oomycota; class Peronosporomycetes; order Peronosporales; family Peronosporaceae; genus Peronosclerospora; species Peronosclerospora sorghi. The sequence continues at coordinate 7,807,877 of CM047581.1, read as the reverse complement.
TCGTGCACCGAGCCACGCGTAAGACCCATGCACCCACGGTGAGTGACTACAAAATTGCAAAGCGCATTCTGAAATATCTCAAGGGCACGATGGATTTAAAGCTGGTGCTAAAGCACGATAAGATTTGTCCATGTCACTCCGGATCATGGTCTACAGCGATGCAGATTTCGATGCTGACAAGACCGACCCGAAGAGTGTTTCAGCTATGGTTGTTTTCATAAATGGAATTCTCGTGAGTTGGGCCTTCAAGAAGCAGACTGCAGTTGCGCTTTCGACTGCGGAGGCAGAATTTGTTGCGGCAGCGATGGCCGGCAGAAAGGCATTGGGTTTGCGACAGCTGGTCGCTGAAATTGGGATGCACGCGAAGACGCCTATGATGTTCAAGATGGACAACCAAGCCGCGATACGGCATCTGGAGGACGGGACAAGTGGATCAAGTTCCAAGCACGTCGACGTCAAGTTAAAGTTCCTCAAGGATTATACGATGAAGGGCATTGTTGTGGCCAACCACGTGCCAAGTGAGGATATGTTAGCTGACTTGCTGACGAAGGACTTGGGAGCGCAGCGGATCCAAGTGTTGCGTGCGGCACTGGGCTTACAGTGATTGTAACAGGACTGATCCTGTTACTGGCTTACACTGTATTTGTGGGAGGAAGCGCGCAATACAATTAGGGCAGGATTAGTTGGTAACAACTAATCCTATAATAAAAGTAAATATATTAATATTCACTTATGCCTAAGAACGCAAAATTAAGTGTGTTTATTTAATGGGTGGTTTAGAGGCTAATAGTATAGTAACTAACTAATTAATATAATAATATCAAGTATTTAACTAACTGTACTATTAGTTAACCTGCAAGATTCGGTATTTATACCGAATCGACTTTTCCTTCTTAGATTATAATAACTTATAATCTCTTATTTAAATTTCAGACAACGCGTCTGAAATTAAACTGTGATATTCTAACTTGAATATCAACTATGTAATGGCACCCCATTACATCACCACCCACTGAAGGTGGTTGGCCAATAATAATTCTTATTTTGGCCAATCATGGGTGGCACTTGTTGGTCGGAATTTCTCATTCACCAACTGATTGACCATCGACTCGATGGTCAAAGCACACGGCGGCGGCGCTCTAAAGAGCGCTGCTGAAAACAATCAACGAGCTTCTTCCTCCGCCTCAACACTAGGTGCTGAGGTGTTGAGTGACAACGGTGACGCTGCATTAGCAGCGTCAACTACGCAAAGGTCGGAAGACGTAGCGTCTTCGACCACAAATGCTGCTAAGGCGGCATCTGGCAAGGAACAGGGAGATTTTGCTAATGCAACATCTCGCACTATGGCAACCTCCGAATGGCGTTTTGCCAAGAGGGCCATTTTCGGAGACAGTTCTGACTCCGAACAAAGTGATTGGGGCACAGCTGTCCCCGCGAAAGGATCTAGCGAGTCGAAACTCGCTAGGTGCTCATCGCCTAACAGCGATGACGACTCTGGTGTCGCTGTCTGCTATGACAGCGATAATGATTATCACAGGTGGTTGGGGGAACGCAGATCCCCACCTGGACCAAGTACGTCTCCACGTCGGGGTGGTTTAACCCCGGCGCGTGGTGTTGAAGCAGGCGGTGTTCCGCCTGCTAAAATAACTCTAACAGAATCGGCGCTTGCCGCTTCTGAAGCGTATCATCGTACGGAACCCCATGTTCCGTACAAAGTGGGGTTTTGGACCCCTGGATGGGCTATTGCCCCCAACAGTGGCGGTCACCGTAAGCGGGACTGCCAATATGCGTTGTTCGATATCAACGTGCTGGATGATTGCGAAGACATCCAGTCACGTCGATTCGATCGAAGTACAGACGATAGACGTCGTACTTTATTGACCACTTTTTCCAGGTTCGATATTATTCGAGCCGGAAAGGGTCAAGGAGGAACAGGGACGATAAGGACGCCCTGAATCAGTGTTGGAATGCTTTTGTTGACAACTACAACAAAAGCCCAGATGATTACGTGAATAAAGCTCACGTAATGCGTGAGCGCTTTTTAAAGCACTCACGAACAGGCAAAATGGAATACATCCATTTTTCTTGCCTCAATGAAGGGTTAAAGTGTGGTGTCCCTTCCCACCTCGTTTGCCCGCGGTGTCCGCAGGGCGCTCCTCGTCTGTCAGAGGAGGAGTTGCGGGGGTACGGTTGCTTTTCCGTACCCGCCGAAATTCAGGGTTTAATTGATACCCTGAATGCATCAACACCACTGTTGATGCTACTTCGCATTATGAGTTTGAGACTTCTTCTCAAACTCAGTCAAAAGGTCTGAGGCGTCGGCGCTCAGAACCTCAATCGGTTCCCAAGAGTCGAACTCTTGGGGATATCCCAGCCAGCGCACCAAGTACTCGGTACGCTGCCCCTTCTTCAAAGTCACCGAGCGCTTCGAGATCAAGCGCTCGAGGATATATCGCTTATTCCCCTGATTATCAATCAGGGGAGGCGGAGGCTGAGAATTCCCTCGCCGTTGTTGTTGCGGAGCATGGTTCTTCGCTCCGCAAGCTCGAGGAGGGTTATTCCTCCTTGAGCAGCGATATGTCTCACTGTGTGAAGACATATCGGTCTCTTCGCGAGGATGTACGCGACATCCTCGGGGCGCACACTGCCCTCCAGCAGAAGAATGATCTTCTGTACATTGAGCTTTCCCGCTATAAGGGAGAGCTCGATCGGCGCACGGCTGATCTTGAGCAGTCGAAGGCGGAGGTAACGACTCTCCGCTCTGCTCACCAACGGCTGGAAGCCGATTACAAGTCTCTCTTGGGAGACTTGGAGAAGCATGGTATCTTCCGTGGTTCTGCGTCTCGTCGGACGAAGACGTGTGATACGGCTTGAGCCGCCCAACATAGAATGTTGGGTGGAGCCGCATTGCTGTGGGAATGTCTAAGGTATAGGCATTCCCCCGAATCTCTTGGACCTTAAAGGGTACAATGTACTTAGGAAGCAACTTCCGTGTAGGTAAGTTGCTTATTGCATGTGTAGGCAAATTATTAGTACTTAATTATACTAATTCACCTTTAAGAAAGGAGTTTTTGTTCTTCCTTCCTTGTTTATCTGAATTTTGCTTCTGCGTGTCAAAAGCAGAGGCAAGTGCATCTTTACATAGCGTATTACAGCTTGGCGCTGTAATACGAATTCATCTACTGCTTTATCAGCAGTAGGTGCATTGTCCTCGTTGTCTGCAGCCATTGCTGCAGACACATATTCAGCGTATGTAGCTTCAGTTTCAATTGAAGCTGCTTCCGCTTCTACAGTATTTTCAGTAGAAGGACGATTGTTTTGTTCACAAGTTGCAGTCGCAACTTGAGCATTGACTCGCTCGAAAATTGAGCTGGTCCCTCCCCCACTTAGATTTGGCGTACCGCCAAGTAAAGCTGGGGTTCGTGGATGCCTTAAGGCATTCACGTAGAACGGTGTATGCTTAGTTGAAGCATGCACCGAATTGTTAATCGCAATTCAGTGAGTGGCAGATAGTCACTCCACTGTTCAAAGGCATGTGCGTATGATCGCAACATGTCTCCGAGAACGCGGTTAACCCGTTCCGGATGGTCCGCAGTTGACATCTTCAACTGGGTTCCTAAAAATGAGAACGTTTCTTGCCAGAAACGTCCTGTAAATCTCGGATCTCGATCCGAGACAATGTCTTCCGGCATTCTGTGCAAACGGAATACCGTATCAACGAATATCCGCGCTGTTTGAGTGGCGGTTACGTTCGCTGATACTGCAGTAAGATGTACCATCTTACTGAAACGGTCTACAAAGACCACTATTCCGGACTTCCGACTATTGTCGGGTGGAAGACCGAATACGAAGTCCATTTAAATGGACTTCCAACACTCTGTCGGAACAGGCAGAGATTGCAGCGGAGCCTGTGCAGACTGCGCAGGCTTAACGCGCTGGCAAATCTCGCAAGCGCGTACGTATTTTCGTACCCACTTGTACTGGTTTCGCCAGTAAAAGTCACGTGCGAGAGAAGCGTATGTCTTCTCTCGACCTTGATGCCCCGAAATCGGTGCATCATGATACTCAAACATAATTTGATGTTTGAGATCATCGTCGTTTGGAACGACGATGCGACTTTCATCTTTTTGGTCTGTGCTGTAGAGCAGCAGACCATCGTGCAGTCGATACCGATGCACGCAAGCGCGGAGGAACTCTGGGAGTTCGTCGCGTTTCCCACTTGATTGATTACGTAAGTAATCAATCAACAGACGTGTCTCCTCGTCTGTTTTGTACGCCTCGCGTTTTTGTCGTATAATTGACGACGACAAAGCAGTGCAACGGATCGCGTTTGCACTGGCCCCTTCGGTTACGGACGGTTTCGTCTCGTAATCGGGCCTTCGTGATAGCGCATCTGCTATCACGTTCAACTTTCCGGGTTTGTATTCAACCGTAAAGTTGTACTCAGCAAAGAATGACAGCCATCGAGCCATTCTTTGAGAAATGTGAGGTGAATTCACGGCCGTGCGTAGCGACGCATGGTCCGTGTAAACCACAAACGGTTTATCTCCCAATAGATAGATCCGAAACTTAGCCAGTGCGTACTTCATGGCAAGGAGTTCCTTGTCATGCACTGGATAGTTGCGCTCGGATGGGCGCAACTGACGCGATTGATAGCGGATTACGCGATCACGATCATCGTGATCACGCTGCATCAAAGCACAGCCGATAGCGAAATCGCTCGCGTCAAAAACGACGTGGAACGGACGCTCGTTATCGGCTATAGCCAAGACGGGCTCTTCAGTCAAGCTTTGCTTGACTGCATCAAAAGCATCTGGACATTGGGTATCCAAATGCCATTCGACATCTTTCTTAAGTAATTGAGAAAGAGGTCGTATCAACCCAGCATAGTTGCACGAATACTTGTGCAAATATGTTTCCAACCCAAGGAACTTTCGAAGTTCCTTAACGTTGTTTGGCGTAGGCCATTCAACGATCACCCTGATCTTTTCTGGATCAGGACGCACCCCGTTCTTGCCAACAAAGCATCCAAGAACGGGTATCTCAGGTGCACCAAAGGTGCACTTCTTCAGATTTGTATAGAGCTTATGTTTACGCATAAGCTCCAACACTCGACGTAGATGCTCCCTATGGACATCTACATCGCTTTTATCGTGTTCAACCTTACTATGGATAAACACGTCATCGAAATAACTCGGTGCGAATTCTCGCATCGGGCGTAATAGATTCGTTACGCATCTGTTAAACGTAGCAGGGGCATTTCGAAGCCCCTGTGGCATAACAAGCCAATCCCAAAGCATGCCGCTTAGGGTGCTTACCGCCGTGAGAGGTATATCCTTCTCACGCATTAGGATTTGATAAATCCATATCTTAGATCGAAAGAACTAAAGATGGTGCTCCCGCACATGCCATCTATGATGACATGCTTCCGCGGTATCGGTGTCTGTGCCGGTACCGTCGCTGTGTTCAGCTTGTTGTAAGCGTGAACGATTCTCCACCCACCTGTGGACTTCTTCACACAAAAGGTGGGGGTAGAGTGTGGTGAGGTGGGACTCCCGCACTTGGCCTGATCTACGACGAGCTTCGAAGAACTCGTCGATCGCTTTTACCTGATCACGCGGCAACGGCCATTGCCGCGTAACACAATACTTCGTGCCTGGCACGAGGTCAATTTTATGACGAGTTACCTTATCCTTAGGGAGCTCGCTAGGTACTTCTTCTGGAAATACGTCAGCGTATTCCCGAAGTACCTCATAAAATGGGGAGTTCGCTTTAAGCGACTCCCAGCTCTGCGCTTCAAAGCGCTGAACTTTGGTTTGATCATTGGGAACCTCGTTCCCAATGTTTTCCACTTGTAATGTGGATATTAGTTCGCGAATATCCACTACATCATCTGTTGCAACGATGATACAGATCTGTTCGATCTGACCATCGTGCAAGTTTCTCACAAACTTCTTCCAGCTTAGCGCTGGAAGAGCCATCACCTCCGAACCTTCTTTCGGAGGGTGTTCCATCAACAGAGACTGGGTAGCTAATCCGGTCTCCGTTTGCTTCAAGACGTTGATCGTCTCGGCGGAACTGCCCATGCAATCAGACGCACTCGTCTGATTGACTGCTACACGGTGATTACGATTCACCGTGTGCGAATACTCATCATCATGGTGGCCACTGCCTACCTGGAATTTTGGCGATCAGATGTGCTCGTCTGACCGGCCGCCTTTTCTGCGACACGGTGGTCTTTATCACCCATGCGCATGGCTAACGCAACGCGGTGGGCACTGGCCACCACGGAGTTGTGCTCACGATTGCACTCGATCGTGAGTTCACTCTCATCAACACGGAATTCTTTCGTCATGATGGAACCTTCGGTCGCACAGTGGGTGTTTCCCACTGTGGATACTATTTCATTCTCACGGTGGGTGTTTCCCACCGTGGATATCACTTCATTCTCACGGTGGTCTTTATCACCCGTGGAATGTTTCTCTCCAACACGCAACGACTCTTCTGTTGCGTGTGGTAGTCCCTCCGGACTCTCACCAGCGGAGGTACCTTCTGCTGATCGTGTCAGAACAGACCTGGTGGTGCCATCGTTATCCACCAGACTGTCTGATGCTGCGGTTGTATCCTCTGATACAGCCGGATTACACATAGGGTGATCAGATCCTGTGCATCCGCCGCAGTCGATCGATAGGTTAATCCATTCTATCGAAGGTTTAAACTTGGACATCCATGGGATTCCAAGTATCACATCGAACTTGTCATCTAAATCGAGGACGATGAATTCATCCTCGAATGACAGTTCATTCAACTCGAAGCGTGTTTTAATCACACGCTTTGGAATAGTCACGGTTGCACCTGTTGCTAACCGGACTGACAACATACTTCGTGGGCTTTCTACCTCAACGAAGCTCAACAGCGTTAGACTCTGAGTTCTAACGAAATTGTTTGACGCTCCTGTATCAAACAAAGCTCGCATGGGGACATCGCTCCCGTGCGGCTTAACCTCCAGGGTGATAAGAGGCTTCCCATCACCCTTCACCTTTTGACAGGACATAGTCCCGTCTGGGGCTATTACCCTCACATGCCCTATGTCGGCATGTGGGATAACATTCCCAGTAGGACGCCCCTCCCCTACTGGCGATTCTCGTTTTTTGCACCAACAGGGTGACGTCCCTGTTGGTGTCGCCGTGCAGCGGACGGTTCCGTCCGCTGACAGCGTGGCACCGGACGCGGTGCCATACACTCATGGGCGAAATGCCCCATATTCGCGCATGTATTGCAGCAAATATTCTACTTAAATTTCGGTTGCTTCGTGCTCGAAGCAACCGCAACTGATAGGTCCATCGGCTCTGGACCTCCACCGCCCATGCTCTGGCGCGGGTGGGTGTTTCTTGGGACGAAGTGTGAACTTCGTCTGCCTGAATGCTGATTGTTTACATGCTGTTGCGGCATGTCAAAAGAGAAGGGCTGTTGAGCCCTTCGGCTGTACCCAGCATGCGATGACGCTGGTCGCATGCTGAACTCCTCACGGATGCTCATATCAATGGCATCCCTCAGAGTATCTGGCGGGTGCCGATAGAGACTCTGTTTGACGGGACCATCATTGAGTCCCTTCATGAAGCCCGTGACCTGCATAGCAGGGGGCACCGGCTCATACACAATATTTGACATAAAATATTGCGTCTTCTGAGCGTAAGCTTGAAGGTCAAGATTACCTTGCCGGAGTTCCATAAACTCCTGCCGACTACTTAGCTCCATTTCTGGAGCTTCAAAGTTGAGCTTTAGCTCATCTTTAAATTCCTTATAAGTAAGGAACTCAGAGTCATCAGTGTCTCTGCGACTCATCGCCCATGCCCTGGCTCTGCCGCCCAGGCATGTTGTGGCGAAGTACGCCTGTTGACGTTCGTCAACAATATTTTGCGCAGAGATGGCATCCTCCACCTCTTCGAACCATCTACGAAGGGGCTCGCCCCCCTCGCCGGTAAAGGGCGGTACTCGCGCTTTACTACTTCAACGCTATGCGTTGCTGGTGCAGTTGCGGTCCGCGCTGCCTCTGGCGCGGGCCGTACTGGATTTTCTAGGTGGTTTCGCCTAAAGCGATTCACCACCTGTACCACTTCCTCCGGGGACTTACTCTTGAGGAAGGTAATGATGTCGGTCCCCATAGACCGAATCATTTCCACCGTCGCGTCTTTACTACGCGACGAGAAGTGAGGGAAGTGTTTATTCACCTCTTCCAGCGTTCTTTCTCGCTCGGCAGCCGACATGTCTCGCAACATGATGCCGAGAGGCTCTTAATCTTCGCTCCGCTAGTTAACTAGCAGAACGGAACTGTGGTCGTTAAGACGGACCACAAAGTGCTACCAGGTGTAACAGGACTGATCCTGTTACTTGCTTACACTGTATCTTGCGAGGAAGAGCGCAATACAATTAGGGCAGGATTAGTTGGTAACATTTAATCCTATAATAAAAGTAAATATATTAATATTCGCTTTAGTCTTAGAACGCAGAATTAAGAGTGTTTATTTAATGGGTGGTTTAGAGGCTAATAGTATAGTAACTAACTAATTAATATAATAATATCAAGTCTTTAACTAACTGTACTATTAGTTAACCTGCAAGATTCGGTATTTATACCGAATCGACTTTTCCTTCTTAGATTATAACAACTTATAATCTCTTATTTAAATTTCAGACAACGCGTCTGAAATTAAACTGTGATATTCTAACTTGAATATCAATTATGTAATGGCACCCCATTACAGTGATGGTGCTACAGCCTCGGTCTTCGAAGAGGAGTGTTGGAAGAGTGTGTATCCATTTTGGAGTTTGCACTCTTCCGTTATATATGGAAGCCCATTGGCTGTTGCAGGTAAGCCCATACATTTTTACATATAAAAAGCAGTTACACTTTTAAGTTGCAGTAAGGAATGGATAGCGACTTAAGTAACTATACATAATATACTTTACTTTCCGTTTTGTATTAAAACACATAGTGCCAGACTGAATACATCCTAGGGCTACGACGCTACGCACACAGTTCTGCACCTTCCGCTGATCCTCCCACACTGTAACTTGGCCACGTGGTGAGTATTGATCGCGTTAAGTGTTTGCAACCTTTTCTGTGTTGTTTTAACACCCTTAATAAGGGGGTGGCTAAAGGAAGAACTTCCCTTACGCTACTACACTCACTGCGAGCGCGACCGGTCGAGGTCATGCGTCCTGCAGTCTTTTGAGTGAAATGTAAAATGAATGTATATTTAATATGTAATTAGCCAAAATTAATTTAAACTAATGTAAACTATATGTAATACTAAGTAGAACTTACTAAATTCGTACCTAGCCAAAATGTAGTGTACACCCCCTGTGTACTAACACGTGGCTGGCTGCCACGCCTCCACTAAGGTCTCCTTCCCTGATTGGTTAAAATAACCAATAGGTCCAAACCTTTCGGACCGGTCAATACTGACACCAACTGTAGTGTGCTCACGTACACCACCTATCTGAATGTAACCCGAATGTAACCCTGTTACATCCAACCCCATCAAGACTATTGCTTACGCAATAAACCAATTTTAGTTGGAGAACTCCAACTGCCAGATCCTCTGGCTAACCATGAGCACCATTAGTGGTGCTGAGGATGGAAACTATTCCGATAACTCGGAGGTGGATGCCCTTGGCGATATCTCCCCAAAGGCAGACTACTCCGACAGCGCCAAACGGAGCTGTCGGTCATCCAATTAATTCCCCACACGTGGGGAAATCGCGCTAACTCGTGCGCCACCTCTACCAACTACGGATGATGCATCCTGGTCGCCGAAGGCGACCATCACCAATGACCCGGACACGGTTCATGAAGACCGACATGCCGTACCGGCACGGAAGGGACCTCATGGCCCTCAAAAGAAGGCTAAGAACGAGGTCAAGAGATATTTAGCCTCCTATACCCCTGGTCCTGCGGCTGTACTGCCGCGTGAAATTTTGCGCCGGAAACAACTCCGGGCCAAACTGCTAACGCCTAAGCAGTTCACTGTGAAGTCCTATCGAGAGCACCTCGGGAAACAGGCACGCGGGCCATCGTAGAGATCCTCCGCGAGGTTCCCTACGTTCTCCACGGGACGAAAGTGTCGAGGACGCAGAACGGGCATTCCGCGCTTGGGCTGAAGGGGAGAAGCGCCTCCCCAACTTTAATGAGCTGTACAACAGCTTTTCCGAACCCGACGTTCGGGTAGAGAGGGCGTTACGCTTGGCATATGCCCAGGCAAAAGGGCAGGGGAAATTACCTGCCTCTTCCTACACTCTCCTTGCTCTCGATGTGGTGCCGGAGAGCAATGCAAACTCTTCATCTGCCTACGGCAAACTCCCAGCTACTGGGAGTGAAGGGGCTTCTTCCTCCCCTTTGGTCGTTTACTCTCAGCGGGGTTCTCCCACTCGAAATCGTCAACGACGTCACGGCAATCCTGCCGCAGGGGAGTCTCGGACTCCCACGAACTCTGGTAATGTGGATAACCTTTCCACTTCACCAGATCTGGGTCTCACCCCGGTGATGGCGTCGTGCCATCAGACGCTACACATGATAATGTGGAGTACCCACCGTATCGAGAACGGGAGGAGGAGGTCGCGCTATTGCGACGTGAGTTCCACGAGCGCTGTATTCGATACAGCCGTCGCATCCAGGATGCCCAGGAGGAACTCTGCGACGACGGGGGGGGGGGGGGGTGCGAATGAACGCCTCGAGGGGCGGCTTTCCTCCCTCGAGTCTCTCGTTGCGGAGCTTCAGGGTCGTAGTTCGATCCTGTCGGAGATGTTCCGATCTGTCGTGCCTTTCGTCTATCCGACTTCAGACCCTCCTCCAAGAGGGGACCCGCCTTCGGGATCTGGTATGTCTTAAGCATACCCACATAGAAGGTTGGATGCGTACGCATCGCCTTCGGGATGTCCAAAGTATACGACAAGCCCTTTCGGGCTTATACCTTAAAAGGCCCAACAAAGCTGGGGCGCAGTTTATTCCGCAACACGTTGGAAACTGCATGCGTAGGAAGATTCTTAGTGTTTGATAAAACACTTTCTCCTGCTTTGTACACCTTTTCGTTACGCCGCCCCTTTCGGTCAGCTTGCTCCTTCTTCTTGTCTTGGCTTTCCGCCATGGCATCGCAGACGTGTCGTAAGACACTAAGGCGCGTCGATACAAACTTATCGATGTGCTTTCGCACAGATACAGGGCTGACATCAGGGAATCCTCCTCCCTCAAGCCCTGGGCCACACACGCGTGGCGTCAACGGAACCCTCGGATTCACCAATCAGTTCACGTAAAACGGGGTAAACCCCGTAGATGCATGTACCGAATTGTTGATAGCAAATTCAACCATCGGGAGCATCTCACTCCAACTCTTTGGAGAATCCGGACATAAACTACGGAGAATGTCTTCCACAACGCGATTAACGCGTTCCGTTTGACCGTACGTCTCCGGATGATCCGCAGTGGACATGAGGAGCTTGGTGCCCAGCCCCTTAAACAACGCTCCCCAAAACTGTCCCGTAAAACGGGGGTCCCGATCCGACAAAACGGAATCGGGTAGACATGGTGTCGAAAGACACGGTCTAGAAACACTTTTGCTGTTCCTTGTCCATCAATGGAATCTTTCACCGCCTCCAGGTTAGCCATCTTGATCAAACGGTCTACAAAGACCAATATGCCGGTGTTCCCGGCCTTATCCTTCGGAAAACCGAAGATAAAATCCATGCTAATGGATTTCCAACACTCCGTTGGAGCCGATAAGCTCGCCAAAGGCGCAGCTGAACTTGCAGAGGGTTTAACCCTCTGACACGTCTCACAGGTGCGTATATAAGCACCGACCCACTTATACATGTTGGGCCATCAATACAAAGCGCTCAAAGCGCTGTAGGTTTTATCCCGACCTAAATGACCCCCGGTAGGGGCGTCATGTACCTCAAAGAGGACTCTGTACTTTAGTTCCTCTTCATGAGGACCAACCACCCGCGGAGTGTCCTCTGCGCTCGTGCTATAATATAGCAAACCGTCACAGTACCTGTAACGGTGTAAACGAGCTTTAGCTCGACTTGACAGGTTGGCTCAGACGAGCCAAGTCCCTTTCCACCCAACGCGCTGATTAGCGCCGTATACTGTGGGTCTTTCTCATACGCCAGGTGTATGAGATCCACCACAGAGGTGGTGACGAATGTCGCGTGAGCGAGCTCGTAATCGGGACGACGCGATAACGCGTCTGCAAGCACTTTCTGCTTGCCAGGTTTATACTTAACCTCAAAGTTATACTCCGCAAAGAAGGAAAGCCAACGGTCCATCGGTTGGGAGAGATGAAGCGACTTCGTCGCTGTCCGGAAGGACGCGCGGTCAGTATAAACCACGAAAGGCTTTGAGCCGAGTAGGTGAACCCTAAATTTAACAAGAGCATACTTCATTGCAAGAATCCCCTTGTCATGAACGGGATAATTCCATTCCGCATCTTTAAGCTGCCTCGACTCAAACGTAATTACGCGTTCCCTTCCTGCATCGTCTGCTTGTAACAAAGCACATCCGATTGCGAAATCGGAGGCGTCGCAGACGACACTAAATGGTTTCACAGAATCTGGGAGAGCAAGAACGGGAGCTTTTAACAAGCTCCCCTTAACCGCTTCAATATCGTTTTGGTGTTTGGTTTCCCAACACCAGTTAACATCCTTCTTAAGAAGGTCGGTCAATGGCTTTGACATTTCAGCGTAGTTCTCGCTGTATTTGTGGAGATAATTGGCTAATCCAAGCCACTTCCGTAAATCTCTAAGAGTTAAAGGCTAAGGCCACTCCACAATGGCTTTCACCTTCGCGGGATCCGCCCGCACTCCATCCTTACCGATGAAGCCTCCGAGGAAAGGAATTTCCTCAGCACCAAAAATACATTTGGATGCGTTTGCATATAACTTATGCTTTCGCATACACTCGAGCACTGCTCGAAGATGTACTAGGTGCCTCTGAACATCAGACGAGTCGCCTTCCTCACGACTATGAACGAATATATCGTCGAAGCACGTCTGAGCGTACTTTCAACGAGGGCGGAAGAGTTGGGTCACCAAGCGATTAAAAATAGCTGGTTCATTGTTTGGTTTTCACCAAAACTGACTCGTCCATCGTGGATGAGGAGTTCAACTCCTCTTCCGGACGCAACACGACAACCTCGTCGATTTCACCTGCTTTCACAGCAGTTTCAAACTCGTTGAAGGACATCTCCTCCAACGACAACAGTTCGCCTACCCCAGTCAACCATTCCAGACTTACGCCTTCTGTGACAATACCTGTCACACTATTCAGTATCCGATAGGACTGCTGACTACTGACCTCGGGACTCTTTCCGGGACCCAGATGGGGGGGGGGAGTCAATTTCCCCATCTACTGGAAGCTCCACGCGCCTATCCACAGAGGTCTCTACCTCTACCACCGGTGACTCGTCGGTCTCACCTATAACGGCGTAGTCGGAATCATTTCCGACGTGCGAAAGAGACAAACTTCGGGTCTCTTCGCTTGGAAGCGCCTCGCGCTTAGCCACAGGGGTCTCTACTCCTACCACTGTAGTCGCAACTTTTTCTCCGAATACGGCGTGGTCGGAATCAGCTCCGACCTGCAGAAGAGACAAACTACGGATCTCTTCTCTAGGAAGCGCCTCGCGCTTAATCTCAGAGGAATCCACCTCTACGACTGGCGACTCACCAGTCTCGCTTATATCGGCGTGGGGATTAACCGATGACTCCCCCTCGTCAAGGAACACTACTTTGACCTCAATGGTACTGATCATCTCAGACATCCCAAACTATGGTATCTCACGCCAGAATCGCTTTTGCGATCGAGCAAAGGTGGGTTCATGACTCGCCAATGCTTCACCCGATCGCGGGTGTGTTGCGCCAATGGACTTAGACTTCCAGTCTATCCATGGCTCGTGGCGTTCCAGCCACTTCATGCACAGAATGAGGTCATACCTCGAGTCCAAATCCAGGACTAGGCAACGTTCTAAGCTGTCGAAGTCTGCAAACTTCAGCTTAAGTTCAATCGAGACCTTGGGACAGAAATCTGTACGCCCGTCGCAAGACGGACCATGACAACGTCACGAGAACGTGCCTCTGAGGCCTCGGAATACACCGACTCATCTCCACAGAAGCTCGTCTGACATAATTGTCGGACGCTACAGAGTCTATCAAGACTCTCCAAGGCTTATCAAAGCCTTTCAAGTCCGCAAGGACTACCAGCAAACCTGGCTGGTACACCAACTCGGTGCTAGAAAGCACCGTTTCCCTCGGGGCTTTGTGCTGTCGTCCCCTACCCTGGGGCTTAACAGCACTGAGGGGTCCCCCAGTAGGTCGACCCGCACCTACTGGGAGTCGTCGTTTCCCGACGGCTTGGACAAGGGCTTTTTCCCCACCCTCGGTCCCTTGTAGCGAGTGTCTCGCTGGGGATTTTTCGGACATCTGTTCCTCAGATGATCCGTGTTCCACACAGGAAGCATCTCAGCGGCCCATGCCGCTGCAACATAGCTAAGAGCTCTGCCTCGAAGCTCTGTGAAAAAGAGTCAGAATGACTCTTAGCGGGAGGTTTCTCCTCCGCTTCGACCTGACTCAGGTCCATGGGTTCGGGACCCACCTTAGAGGAACGAAAGTTCCTCTAGGCGTTGAACGCCATCTTGAACGCCTCCTCCAGGGATTGTGGTCGTCATCGGAACAATTCCGAACGTGCTGGCCCTTCTCTCAGGCCTCCCATGAAGACGGGATGGACACATCGTCCGAATACGCTTTCGTGTACATCCCTGCCAACAGGGTCTTAAGTTCTTGGATATATGTTTCCAAGTCCTTAGTGCCCTGACGGCACCTCAGAAACGCCAGCTGACTCTGAAAACCAGATCAGGCGTTGCATACATGTCCAAAAGCTTTTTCTTAAGGACTTCCGAGGTCGGGAACACGTCCGTGACTGACTCCGAACACGTAAACGCCCATGCACGGGCTTTGCCCGTAAGATGGGTCAATGCAAGTCCTCTTGCAAGTGATCAGCGGTCATATTCGCTGTGGCGAAGGCCGTTTCGACCTCTCGCAACTACACGTAAACGTTGTCACCCTTTTCACCGGTGAATTCCTTTATCTTAAAAGGACAATGGGGGACACACCCCCGTGGAACGACCTCCACCTAAACTCGCCTAATGGGCGATGAGGGCAGTGACCCTTGCCTTCACGGTCTCAATGCCCTTCTCCACTAGGAGCTGCATGCCTTCGTCACCCAGTAAGGATAACAGCCAGTTAAAGGCTTCCTGATGGACGAGGGCTAACCTTTCCCAATTGTCTCAATTCATCCCTTGCAGAGGATGCCTTAACCTACCAACACAGGTGTTGGATTGACTACAAGTGCTACCAGACGTAGCCGGTGCGGACACGCACGGTGCGGATAGCGGACAGAGGAAGACTTCCCTAAAGCGACGATGTGCCGCTACTTAGCCGATACGCCCTTAAAAAGGGCTTAGTAAGAGAGAACTCTCTTACTCGGGGCCACGATTCCACTTTGGCTTACCAGTTAGCACAAGATAACGCCTTAACACAAGGCTCGCTTAATAAGGGGGTAGCTAAGGGAAGAACTTCCCTTACGTTACTACACTCACTGCGTGCGATACCGGTCGAGGTGGTGCGTCCTGCAGTATTTTGAGTGAAATGTAAACTGAATGTATATTTAATATGTGATCAGCCTAAATTAATTTAAACTAATATAAAGTATATGTAATACTAAGTAGAATATTCCAAATTCGTACCTAGCCAAAATGTAGTGTACACAACTGTGTACCGACACGTGGATGGCTGACACACCACCACACCAAGGGCCCCTGCCCTGATTGGTTAAAATAACCAAAGGTTCGAAACCTTTCAAACCGGTCAGTACTGACCTCAACCGTAGTGTACTCATGTACACCACCTACTAAATGTAACCAGAATGTAACCCTGTTACAGCATATGTCAACGGAAACCGCATTTTGTTTCACACGTCCACCCGTTCTCAAATTTTCGACATCCAAAGGACCAACAAGGTCTTAGCAGTCAATGTCTCAGTGATTGTGGATAACGAAACAAGTTTTCCGGCCGTTATGGCAATTATCGAGGAGAGCCATACGGTATCGGTCCGAAAATTTATGTCCAAAAAGGGTCATTAATGCATTTTCATGCTAGACTCGGACATCTCAGTTACGATGCCATCGAACGTTTGGCAAAGGATGCCTCGAGTAGCATCAAATTGACGGATCACAAAAGATTGAATACCCGGTGCGCACTCCAATTGGACAAGATCCTGAATGTAACGGGGTTGCATTCGGGTTACATTTAATGTTGGTGTACATGAGTACACCACGGTTGAGGTCAGTATCGACCGGTTTGAAAGGTTCTGATCCTTTGGTTATTTTAACCAATCAGGGCAGGGGCCCTTGGTGTGGTGGTGTGTCAGCCATCCACGTGTCAGTACACAGGTCCGTACACTACATTTTAGCTAGGTACGAATTAGGAATATTCTACTTAGTATTACATATAGTTTATATTAGTTTAAATTAATTTAGGCTAATTTCATATTAAATATATTCAGTTTGCATTTCACTATATCTTGCGGACGTGCGACCTCGACCGGTCGCGCGTACAGTGAGTGTCGTAGGTAAGAGGGAGACCTCCCTTTACTTACATCCCGTAAAGGGAATACAGCCGTTAAGGCTAAGTAGTAAACCAACCCGGGAATCTTGGCCCCGAGTAGGTGATCTCTCCTACTAAGCCCTATACAAGGGCGGATCGGCTAAGTATCGGTAGATACCGTTTTAAGGAAGAGTCTTCCTCTGTGCGCTAGTCGCACCGTGCATATAGGCACCGGCTACATCTGGTAGCACTTGTAGTCAATACAACACCTCTGTTGGTAGACTAGGAATCCTCTTCAAAGGATGAATCAGGACGATTGGGATAGTTTGACCCTCGTCCAGCAGGAAGCCTTTAAAAGGCTGTTACCCTTAACGGGGAAGAAGGCATGAAGCTCCTAGTGGAGCAGGGACTTGAGGCCGTAAAGGCAAGAGTAAATGCCCTCATCGCTCATGAGGCGAGTTGTAGTGGAGGTCATTCCACGGGGGTGCCCCCTCCATTATCGTTTAAGATAAAGGAGTTCACCGGAGAGAAGGGTGACAACCTTTGTGTTTGGTTGCGAGAGGTCGAAACGGCCTTCGCCACAGCGAACATGACCGATGATCACTTGCAAGTGGGACTTTCATTGACCCATCTTACGGGCAAAGCCCGTGCATGGGCGTTTACGTGTTCGGAGTCAGTCACGGACGTGTTCCCAACATAGAAGGTCCTTAAGAAAAAGCTGATGGACATGTACGCAACGCCTTATCTGGTTTTCCAGAATCAACTGGCGTTCCTGAGGTGCCGTCAAGGCACTAAGGACCTGGAGATTTATATCCAGGAGCTTAAGACCCTGTTGGCAGGGATGTACACGAAAGCGTATTCGGACGATGTATCCATCCCCGTCTCCATGGGAGGACTGAGAGAAGGGCCAGCACGTTCGGAATTGTTCCGATGCCGACCCCAATCCCTGGAGGAGGCGTTCAAGATGGCGTTCAACGCCTAGAGGAACTTTCGTTCCTCTAAGGTGGGTCCCGAACCCATGGACCTGAGTCAGGTCGAAGCGGAGGAGAAACCTCCCGCTAAGAGTCATTCTGACTCTTTTTCACAGAGCTTCGAGGCAGAGCTCTTAGCTATGTTGCAGCGGCATGGGCCGCTGAGATGATTTTTGTGTGGGAGCATGGATCATCTGAGGAACAGATGTACGAAAAATCCCCAGCGAGACACTCGCTACAAGGGACCAAGGGTGGGGAAAAAGCCCTTGTCCAAGCCGTCGGGAAACGACGGCTCCCAGTAGGTGCGGGGCGCCCTACTGGGGGACCCCTCAGTGCTGTTAAGCCCCAGGGTAGGGGACGACAGCACAAAGCCCCGAGGGAAACGGTGCTTTCTAGCACCGAGTTGGTGTACCAGCCAGGTTTGCTGGTAGTCCTTGCGGACGTGAAAGGCTTTGATAAGACTTGGAGAGTCTTGATAGACTCTGGAGAGTCTGAAAATTATGTCAGACGAGCTTCTGTGGAGAAGGGTCGGCTGTATGCCGAGGCCCTAGAGGCACGTTCACGTGACGTTGTCACGTTCCGTCTTGCGACGGGAGTACAGGTTTCTGTACCCAAGGTCTCGATTGATCTTAAGCTGAAGTTTGCAGACTTCGACAGCTTAGAACGTTACCTAGTCCTGGATTTGGATCGAGGTATGACCTCATTCTGGGTATGAAGTGGCTGGAACGCCACGAGCCATGGATTATTATTTTAGACTGGAAGTCTAAGTCGATTGGCTCAACGCACCCGCGGTCGGGTGAAGCATTGGCGAGTCATGAACCCACCTTTGCTCGATCGCAAAAGCGATTCTGGCGTGAGATGCCAGAGATTGGGATGTCTGAAATGATCATTCCCAAAGGCGTTAAGGAAGAGTTCCTTAACGAGGGGGATTCGGCGGCTAATCCCCACGCCTTTATAGGCGAGACTGGTTAGTTGCCAGTGGCAGAGGTGGATTCCTCTGAGTTAACTCCAGTGGTAGGGGTAGAGACCCCTGTGGTTAAGCGCGAGGCGCTTCCAAGCAAAGCTACCCGTAGTTTGGCTCTTCTGCACGTCGGAGATGATTCCGACTACGCCGTTATAGGCGAGACTGACGAGTCGCCATTGACAGAGGTGGATTCCTCTGAGAAGACTCCAGTGGTAGGGGTAGAGACCCCTGTGGTTAAGTGCGAGGCGCTTCCAAGCGAAGAGACTCGAAGTTTGTCTCTTTCTCACGTCGGAAATGATTCCTACTACGCCGTTATAGGTGAGACCGACGAGTCACCGGTGGTAGAGGTAGAGACCTCTGTGGATAGGCGCGTGGCGCTTCCAATCGATGGGGCAATTGACTCCCCCCCATCTGGTTCCCGGGAAGAGTCCCGAGGCCAGTAGTCAGCAGTTCTATCGGATGCTGAATAGTGTGACAGGTGTTGTCACGGAAGGCGTAAGCCTGGAATGGTTGCCTAGGGTAGCGAACTGTTGTAGTTGGAGGAAATGTCCTTCAACGAGTTTGAAAATGCTGTGAAAGCAGGTGAATCGACGAGGTTGTTCTATTGCGTCCGGAAGAGGAGTTGAACTCCTCATCCACGATGTACGAGTCAGTTTTGGTGCAAACCAAACAGGCATTGAATTCCCGAAGCGGCCTCAAGATCCTCAAGGATCCTGATGACCCTTACCATTCCTTACTAAAGGAATTTGGAGATGTCATTAGTGACAACCCGCCGATGGGGTTACCACCGGATCGGGGAGTCCGACATGAGATTGACTTGGTTCCTGGAACCAAATACTGCGTCCCTAGGCAATGGCATCTCCCAAAGGAGCAATGCGACGTCATCGACGCATTCTTCAAGGGGAAAGAAGAGTCAGGGATGGTACGGGAGAGAAAGTCTCCCTACTCATCTCCCACTTTTTGTGTTCGTAAACCGAACGGAAAGTGGCGCATTGTGCATGCGTACAACAAGCTGAATGTAGCTACTGTACCCATGCAAACTCCGATTCCTCGGAAGGATGTCCTCCAGAACAATATGGCGGGCTGTACTGTGTACAGTTCCTTAGATCTGGTGGACGGGTATTATCAGGTGATCATGCGAGCGTCCGATATTCCGCTGACAGCGGTTAGCACGCCTAGTTGCATGCTGTGGGAGTGGATTGTTATGCCACAAGGGCTTTCAAATGCACCAGCTACTTTCAATCGCTTGGTGACTCAACTCTTCCGCCCTCATTGAAAGTACGCTCAGACGTACTTCGACGATATATTCGTTCATAGTCGTGCGGAAGGCGACTTGTCTGATGTTCAGACGCATCTGATACACCTTCGAGCAGTGCTCGAATGTATGAGAGAGCATAAGTTAAATGCAAACTCATCCAAATGTATTTTAGGTGCTGAGGAAATTCCTTTCCTCGGATGCTTCATCGGTTAAGATGGAGTGCGGGCGGATCCCGCGAAGGTGAAAGCCATCGTGGAGTGGCCTTTGCCTGTAAATCTTAGAGATTTACGGAAGTGGCTTGGATTAGCCAACTATATCCACAAGTACAGCAAGAACTACGCTGAAATGGCGAAGCCATTGACGGACCTTCTTAAGAAGGATGTTGATTGGTGTTGGGTAACTGAACACCAAAACGATTTTGAAGCGGTTAAGGGGAGCTTGTTGAAAGCTCCCGTTCTTGCTCTCCCAGATTCTGGGAAACCATTTAGTGTCATCTGCGACGCCTCCTATTTCGCAATCGGATGTGCTTTGTTACAAGCAGACGATGCAGGAAGGGAACGCGTAATTGCGTTTGAGTCGAGGCAGATTAAAGCTGCGGAACGGAATTATCCCGTTCATGACAAGGAGCTACTTGCAATGAAGTATGCTCTTGTCAAATTTAGGGTTCACGTACTCGGCTCAAAGCCGTTCGTGGTTTATACTGACCACGCGTCCTTACGGACAGCGACAAAGTCGCCTCATCTTTCGCAACGGATGGCCCGTTGGCTCTCCTTCTTTGCGGAGTACAACTTTGAGGTTAAGTATAAACCTGGCAAGCAGAACGTGCTTGCAGACGCGTTGTCGCGTCGTCCCGATTACGAGCTCGCTCACGCGACATTCGTCACCACATCTGTGGTGGATCTCATACACCAGGCGTATGAGAAAGACACGCAATTTACGGCGCTTATCCACGCGTTAGGTGAAAAGGGTCTTGGCGCGTCTGAGTCAACCCTGTCAAGTCGAGCTAAAGTTCGTTTACACCGTTATAGGTACTATGATGGTCTGTTATTAGCGCACGAGCGCGGAGGACACTCCGCGGGTGGTAGTTCCTCATGATGAGGAACTGAAGTATAGATTCCTCTTTGAGGCACATGACGCCCCTACCGGGGGTCATTTAGGTCGGGATAAGACCTACAGCGCTTTAAGCGCTTTGTATTGGTGGCCCAATATGTATAAGTGGGTCGGTGCGTATATACGCACCTATGTGACGTGTCAGAGGGTTAAGCCCTCTGCAAGTTCAGCTGCGCCTTTGTCGAGCTTATCGGTTCCAACGGAGGGTTGGAAATCCATTAGCATGGATTTTATCTTCGGTTTTCCGAAGGATAAGGCCGGGAACACCGGCATATTGGTCTTTGTATACCGTTTGAGCAAGATGGCTCACCTGGCGGCAGTGCCCGAGTCCATAGATGGACAAGGAAAGCAAAAGTGTTCCTAGACCGTGTCTTTCGACAACATGGTCTACCCGATTCCGTTGTGTCGGATCGGGATCGCCGTTTTACGGGACAATTCTGGGGAGTGTTGTTAAGGTGCTAGGCACCAAGCTCCTCATGTCCACTGCGGATCATCCGCAGACGGACGGTCAGACGGAACGCGTTACTCGTGTTGTGGAGGATATTCTCCGGAGTTTATGTCCGGATTTTTGAAAGAGTTGGAGTGAGATGCTTCCGATGGTTGAATTTGCTATCAACAATTTGGTACATGCATCTACGGGGTTTACCCCGTTTTACGTGAGCGGATTGGTGAATCCGAGGATTCCGTTGACGCCACGCGTGTGTGGCCCAGGGCTTGAGGGGGGAGGATTCCCCGATGTCAGACCTGTATCTGTGCGAAAGCACATCGATAAGTTCTTATCGACGCGCCTTAATGTCTAAGGCACGTCTGCGATGCCATGGAGGAAAGCCAAGACAAGCAGAAGGAGCAAGCTGAACGCAAGGGGCGGCGTAACAAAAGGGTATACAAAGTAGTAGAAAGTGTTTTATTAAACGCTAAAAATCTTCCTACACATGGAGTTTCAAATGTGTAGCGCAATAAACTGCGCCCCAGGTTTGTGGGACCCTTTAAGGTACTAGCCCGAAAGGGCTTATCGTATACCTTGGACATCCCGAAGGTGATGCGTACGCATCCAACCTTTTATGTAGGTATGCTTAAGCCATACCAGGACCCGGAGGCGGGCCCCCTCCTGGAGGAGGGGGGAAATGCGGATAGCCGTAAGGAACGACAGGGCGAAGTAAGCCCGAAAGGGCTAAAACGCGACCACGAATCTCCGCAACGGTCGTCTCGAGAGAGGCAAGCCGCCTCTAGAAGCGATCAGTGGCATCCCGCTCGTCGCGGATCCCCTCGTGGAGATCATGGATGCGATGGCTGTGTCGATCACAGCGCTCGCGAATCTCACGTCGTAATTGCGCGACCTCCTCCTCCAATGATTGATGCGTAGGGTACTCCACACTTTCATGTGGAGCGGCTGATGGCACGACGCCATCATCGGGGTCAAACCCAATATCTGGTGAAGTTGATAGGTTATCCACACTCACAGAGTTCGTGGGAGTTCGAGACTCCCCTACGGCAGGATTGACGCGACGTCGTTGACGCTTTTGAGCGGGAGAATCCCGCTGTAGGTCAACGACCAGAGGGGCATGGGAAGCCCCTTCACTCCCAAAATGTGGGAGTTCGCCGGAGGCAGATGTGACGCTCACACTGTCTTCGGACACCATGGTGGAGACAGGGACGCTGGCGTAACGCGTGCGATACGGAGCACGGAATTGCTCCATCCCTTTGGCTTTGGCAAATGTCAGGCGCAACACCTTCTCCACCCAAATGCCTCGACGGGAATAGCTGTCATGTAGCTCATCGAAGCTGGGGAGAAGCTTCTTCCCTTCCGCTCAAGCGCGGAACTTCTTCTATGCATCATCAGCACTTTCTACAGGAGAAAGAACGAAAGGAACCTCGTGGAGGTTCTCAACAGGGGCACCCTGTGCCTGCCTGTTTAATCGCTCTCGGTATGGGACGCTAGTGAACTGCTTTTGTGCAAGCAATTGTTGCCAGGTTTCTCACGGAGTTCGTGTTGATACGGCTGTTCAGCCGCGGGGAAAGGGGTATAGGACGCTAAACTGGCCCTTACCAAACGCCTCGCCCACATTGGAAGGTCACGAGGACCATCCAAATTATAAGCTGCCCTTGACGGGCGTTTGGGGGCGCGTAACGCAGCCCTTAGTGACTGTGAGGCAAGTTGGGTGTCTTGAGCTGCGTCCAGCTCATTAGTGACGATCGCCTTTGGCGATTCGGATGTATCAACCGATATGGGCAGGGTTGTCGCACTGGTTAGCGCATTTTCCCTACGTGTGGGGAACGGATTAGGCTGCCGACAACGCCGTTCGGCGCTGTTGGAGCGGCTAACCGTTGGGGAGGTATCCCCAAGGGCATCCACCTCCGATTTTTCGGAGTAGTCTACCTCTTCTAGAGGAGACGCCATAGCACCACTGGAGGTGTAAATATGGAGGGCCAGCAGAACTGGCGTTGGAGTTCTCCAACAAGATTTTAATTATTGCGTAAGCAATAGTCTTGATGGGGGAGGATGTAACGGGGTTAGATTCGGGTTACATTTAGTGTTGGTGTACATGAGTATACCACGGTTGAGGTCAGTATTGACCGGTTTGAAAGGTTCTGAACCTTTGGTTATTTTAACCTATCAAGGAAGTTGTCGTGAATGAACTTAAATTTTCAAGGTTTCCACTCAGGTCCATGGGTTCGGGACCCACCTTAGAGGAACGAAAATTCCTCTCGGCGTTGAACGCCATCTTGAACGCCTCCTCCAGGGATTCGGGTCGGCATCGGAACAATTCCGAACGTGCTGGCCCTTCTCTCAGGCCTCCCATGAAGACGGGGATGGACACATCGTCCGAATACACTTTCGCGTACATCCCTGCCAACAGGGTCTTAAGCTCCTGGATATAAATCTCCAGGTCCTTAGTGCCTTGACGGCACCTCCGGAACGCCAGTTGATTCTGAAAAACCATATCAGGCATTGCGTACATGTCCATGAGCTTCTACTTAAGGACCTTCCATGTTGGGAACACGTCCGTGACTGACTCCGAGCATGTAAACGCCCATGTACGGGCTTTGCCCGTCAGATGTGTCAATGCAAGTCCCACTTGCAAGTGATCAGCGGTCATATTCGCTGTGGCGAAGGCCGTTTCGACTTCTCGCAACCATACGTAAAGTTTTTCACCCTTCTCTACGGTGAACTCCTTTATCTTAAACGATAAGGGAGGGCGCACCCTCGTGGAATGACCTCCACTACAGCTCGCCTCATGAGCGATGAGGGCATTTACCCTTGCCTTTACGGTCTCAAGGCCCTGCTCCACTAGGATCTTTATGCCTTCTTCCCCCGTTAAGGGTAACAGCCTTTTAAAGGCTTCCTGCTGGACGAGGGTCAACTATCCCAATCGTCCTGATTCATCCTTTTCCGAGGATGCCTAGTCTACCAACACAGGTGTTGGATTGACTACAAGTTCTACCAGATGTAGCCTGTAACAGGACTGATCCTGTTACAGGATTACACTGTAATGTGCGAGGAAGCGCGCAATATAAGAGGGGTAGGATTAGTTGATAACAACTAATCCTATACTAAAAGGGAATAGAAATATTCACTTGCTATCTAGAACGCAAAATTAAGAGTTTTTTTTTAATGGGTGGTTTAGAGGCTAATAGTATAGTAACTAACTAATTAATATAATAATATCAAATAATCAACTAACTGTACTATTAGTTAACCTGCAAGATTCGGTATTTATACCGAATCAACTTTTCCTTGGTAGATTATAATAACTTATAATCTCTTATTTAAAATTCAGACAACGCGTCTGAAATTTAACTGTGACATTCTAACTTGAATATAAAATATGTAATGGCACCCCATTACATCACCCCCCACTTATGGTGGTTGGCCAATAATAATTCTTATTTTGGCCAATCATAGGTGGCACTTGTTGGTCGGAATTTCTCATTCACCAACTGATTGACCATCGACTCGATGGTCAAAGCACACGGCGGCGCTCTAAAGAGCGCTGATGAAAACATTGAAGGATCTTCTTCCTCCGCCTCAGCACTAGGTGCTGAGGTGTTGAGTGACAACGGTGACGCTGCATTAGCAGCTTCAACTACGCAAGGGTCGGAAGACGTAGCGTCTTCGACCACAGATGCTGCTAAGGCGGCATCTGGCAAGAAACAGAGAGATGTTGCTAATGCAACATCTCGCACGATGACAACTTACGAATGGCGTGTTGCCAAGAGGGCCATGTTCGGGAGTTCTGACTCCGAACAATGTGATGGGGATACAGCTGTCCCCACTAAAGGATCTAGGGAGTCTAAACTCGCTAGGTGCTCATCGCCCAACAGAGATGACGACTCTGGTGTCGCTGTCTGCTATGACAGCGACAATGATTATCACAGGTGGTTGCGGGAACGCAGAGCCCCACCTGGACCAAGTACTTCTCCACGTCGGGGTGATTTAACCCCGGCGCGTGGTGTTGAAGCAGGCGGTGCTCCTCCTGCTAAAAGGGCTTGAACAGAAGCGGAGCCTGACGGTTCTAAAGCGTATCATCGTACAGAACCACATGTTCCGTACAAAGTGGGGTTTTGGACCCCTGGCTGGGCTATTGCCCCCAACAGTTGCGGTCACCGTAAGCGGGACTGCCAATATGCGTTGTTCGATATAAACGTGCTGGATGACTGCGAAGACATCCAGTCACGTCGATTCGATCGAAGTACAGACGATAGACGTCTGTACTTTATTGACTTCTTTTTCCAGGTTCGATATTATTAGAGCCGGAAAGGGTCAAGGAGGAACAGGGACGATAAAGACGCCTTGACTCAGAGTTGGAACGCTTTTGTTGACAACTACAACAAAATCCTAGATGATTACGTGAATAAAGTTCACGTAATGCGCGAGCGCTTTTTAAAGCACTCACGAACAGGCAAAATGGAATACATCCATTATGCTTGCATCAAAGAAGGGTTAAAGTGTGGTGTCCTTTCTCAACTCGTTTGCCCGCGGTGTACGCAGGGCGCTCCTCGTCTGTCAGAGGAGGAGTTGCGGGGGTACGGTGTTTTTTCCGTACCCGCCGAAATTCAGGGTTTAATTGATACCCTGAATGCATCAACACCTAGTGTTGATGCTACTTCGCATTATGAGTTTGAGACTTCTTCTCAAACTCAGTCAAAAGGTTTGGGGCGTCGGCCCTCAGAACCTCAATCAGCTCCCAAGAGTCGAACTCTTGGGGATATCCCAGCCATCGTACCAAGTACTCGGTACGCTGCCCCTTCTTCCAAGGCACCGAGCGCTTCGAGATTAAGCGCTCGAGGATATATCGCTTGTTCCCCTGATTATCAATCCGGGGCGGCGGAGGCTGAGAATTCCCTCGCCGTTGTTGTTGCGGAGCATGGTTCTTCGCTCCGCAAGCTCGAGAAGGGTTATTCCTCCTTGATCAGCGATATGTCTCAGTGTGTGAAGACATATCGGTCTCTTCGCGAGGATGTCCGCGACATCCTCGGGGCGCACACTGCCCTCCAGTAGAAGAATTATCTTCTGTACATTGAGCTTCCCGCTCTAAGGGAGAGCTCGATCGGCGCACACCTGATCTTGAGCAGTCGAAGGCGGAGGTAACGACTCTCCGCTCTGCGCATCAACGGCTGGAAGCCGATTACAAGTCTCTCTTGGGAGACTTGGAGAAGCATGGTATCTTCCGTGGTTCTGCGTCTCGTCGTAAGACGTAGACGAGTGATACGGCTTGAGCCACCCAACATAGAATGTTGGGTGAAACCGCATTGCTGTGGGAATGTATAAGGTATATGCATTCCCCCGAATCTCTTGGACCTTGAAAGGTACAATGTACTTAGGAAGCAACTTCCGTGTAGGGAAGTTGCTTATTGCATGCGTAGGCAAATTGGTAGTACTTAATAATACCAATTCACCTTTCAGAAAAGCGTTTTTGTTCTTCCTTCCTTGTTTGTCTGCATTTTGCTTCTGCTTGTCAAAAGCAGTGGCAAGTGCATCTTTTATATAGCGTATTACAGCTTGGCGCTGTAATACGAATTCATCTACTGCTTTATCAGCAGTAGGTGCATTGTCCTCGTTGTCTGCAGCCATTGCTGCAGACACATATTCATCGTATGCAGCTTCCGTTTCAATTGAAGCTGCTTCCGTTTCTACTGTACTTTCAGTAGGAGGTACATCGTTTTGTTCACAAGTTGCAGTCGCAACTTGCGCATTGACTCGCTCAAAATTTGAGCGGGTCCCTCCCCAACGTAGATTTGGCGTACCGCTAAGTAAAGCTGGGGTTCGTGGTTGCCTTAAGGCATTCACGTAGAACGATGTATGCTTAGTTGAAGCATGCACCGAATTGTTAATCGCAAATTCAGTGAGTGACAGGTAGTCACTCCACTGTTCAAAGGCATGTGAGTATGATCGCAACATGTCTCCGAGAACGCGGTTAACCCGTTCCGTCTGCCCATCCGTTTCCGGATGGTCCGCAGTTGACATCTTCAACTGGGTTCCCAACAATGAGAACGTTTCTTGCCAGAAACGTCCTGTAAATCTCGGATCTCGATCCGAGACAATGTCTTCCGGAATTCCGTGCAAACGGAATACCGTATCAACGAATATCCGCGCAGTTTGAGCGGCGATTACGTTCGCTGATACCGCTGTAAGATGTACCATCTTACTGAAACGGTCTACAAAGACCACTATTCCGGTCTTCCGACTATTGTCGGGTGGAAGAACGAATACGAATCCCATTGAAATGGACTTCCAACACTCTGTCGGAACCGGCAGAGATTGCAGCGGAGCATGTGCAGACTGCGCAGGATTAACGCGCTGGCAAATCTCGCGAGCGCGTACGTATTTTCGTACCCACTTGTACTGGTTTCGCCAGTAAAAGTCACGTGCGAGAGAAGCGTATGTCTTCTCTCGACCTTGATGCCCCGAAATCAGTGCATCATGATACTCAAACATAATTTGATGTTTGAGGTCATCGTCGTTTGGAACGACGATGCGACTTTCATCTTTTTGGTCTGTTCTGTAGAGCAGCAGACCATCGTGCAGTCGATATCGATGCACGCAAGCGCGGAGGAACTCTGGGAGTTCGTCGCGTTTCTTACTTGATTGATTACGTAAGTAATGAATCAACAGACGTGTCTCCTCGTCTGTTTTGTACGCCTCGCGTACTTGTCGTATAATTGACGACGACAAGGCAGTGCAACGGATTGCGTTTGCACTGGCCCCTTCGGTTACGGACGGTTTCGTCTCGTAATCAGGCCTTCGTGATAGCGCATCCGCTATCACGTTCAACTTTCCGGGTTTGTATTCAGCCGTAAAGTTGTACTCAGCAAAGAATGACAGCCATCGAGCCATTCTTTGAGAAATGTGTGGTGAATTCACGGCCGTGCGTAGCGACGCATGGTCCGTGTGAACCACAAACGGTCTATCTCCCAATAGATAGATCCGAAATTTAGCCAGTGCATACTACATGGCAAGGAGTTCCTTGTCATGCACTGGATAGTTTCGCTCGGCTGGGCGCAACTGACGCGATTGATAGCAGATTACGCGATCACGATCATCGTGATCACGCTGCATCAAAGCACAGCCGATAGCAAAATCGCTCGCGTCGCAAACTACGTGGAACGGACGCTCGTTATCGGCTATAGCCAAGACAGGCGCTTCAGTCAAGCTTTGCTTGACTGCATCACAAGCATCTTGACATTGGGTATCCCAATGCCATTCGACATCTTTCTTAAGTAATTGAGAAAGTGGTCGTATCAACCCAGCATAGTTGCACGAATACTTGTGCAAATATGTTGCCAACCCAAGGCACTTTTGAAGTTCCTTTACGTTGTTTGGCGTAGGCCATTCAACGATCACCCGGATCTTTTCTGGATCAGAGAGCACCCCGTTCTTGCCCACAAAACATCCAAGAACGGGTATCTCAGGTGCACCAAAGGTGCACTTCATTAAATTTGCATAGAGCTTATGCTTACGCATAAGCTCTAACACTCGACGTAGATGTTCCCTATGGACATCTACATCGCTTTTATCGTGTTCACCCTTACTATGGATGAACACGTCATCGAAATAACTCGATGCGAATTCTCACACCGGGCGTAATAGATTCGTACGCATCTGTTAAACGTAGCAAGGGCATTTCGAAGCCCCTTCGGCATAACAAACCACTACCAAAGCATGCCGCGTGGGGTGCTTACCGCCGTGGGAGGGATATACTTCTAACGCATTAGGATTTGATAAAATCCATCTCTTAGATCGAGAGCACTAAAGATGGTGCTCCCGCACATGCCATCTATGATGACATCCTTCCGAGGTATCGGTGTCTGTGCGGTACCGTCGCTGCGTTCAGCTTGTTGTAAGCGTGAACGATTCTCCACTCACCTGGGGACTTTTACACACAAAAGGTGGGGGTAGAGTGCGGTGAGATAGACTCCCGCACTTGGCCTGATTTACGACGAGCTTCGAAAAACTCGTCGATCGCTTTTACCTGATCACGCGGCAACGGCCATTGCCGCGTAACACAATACTTCTGCCTGGCACGAGGTCAACCTCATGACGAGTTCCCTTATCCTTAGGGAGCTCGCTAGGTACTTCTTCTGGGAATACGTCAGCGTATTCCCAAAGTACCTCATAAAATGGGGAGTTCGCTTTAAGCGACTCCAAGCTCTGCGATTCAAAGAGCTGAACTTTGGTTTGATCATTGGGAACCTCTTTCCCAATGTTTTCCACTTGTAATGTGGATATTCGTTCACGAATATCCACTACATCATCTGTTGCAACGATGATACAGATCTGTTCGATCTGATCATCGTGCAAGTTTCTCACAAACTTCTTCCAGCTTAGCGCTGGAAGAGCATCACCTCCGAACCTTCTTTCGGAGGGTGTTCCATCAACAGAGACTAAGTAGCTAATCCGTTCTCCGTTTGCGTCAAAACGTTGATCGTCTCGACGGAACTGCCCATGCAATCAGACGCACTCGTCTGATTGACTGCTACACGGTGACTACGATTCACCGTGTGCGAATACTCATCATCATGGTGGCCACTGCCTACCATGGAATTTGGGCGATCAGATGTGCTCGTCTGATCGGCCACCTTTTCTGCGACACGGTGGTCTTTATCACCCGTGTGCATGGCTAACGCAACGTGTTGGGCACTGTCCACCACGGAGTTGTGCTCACGATTGCACTTGATCGTGAGTTCACTCTCATCAACACGGAATTCTTTCATCGTGTTGGAACCTTCGGTCGCACGGTGGGTGTTTCCCACTGTGGATACTATTTCATTCTCACGGTGGGTGTTTCCCACCGTGGATATAACTTCATTCTCACGATGGTCTTTATCACCCGTGGAATGTTTGTCTCCAACACGCAACGACTCTTCTTTTGCGTGTGGTAGTCCCTTTGGACTCTCACCAGCGGAGGTACCTTCCGCTGATCGTGTCAGAACAGACCTGGTGGTGCCATCGCTATCCACCAGACTGTCTGACGCTGCGGTTGTATCCTCTGATACAGCCGGATTACACACAGGGTGATCAGATCCTGTGCGTCCGCCGCAGTCGATCGATAGTTTATCCCAGTCGATCGAAGGTTTAAACTTGGACATCCATGGGATTCCAAGTATCACATCGAACTTTTCATCTAAATCGAGGACGATGAATTCATCCTCAAATGACAGTTCATTCAACTCGAAGCGTGTTTTAATCACACGCTTTGGAATAGTCACGGTTGCACCTGTTGCTAACCGGACTGACAACATACTTCGTGGGGTTTCTACCTCCACGAAGCTCAACAGCGTTAGACTCTGAGTTCTAACGAAATTGTTTGACGCTCCTGTGTCAAACAAAGCTCGCATGGGGACATCTCTCCCGTGCGGCTTAACCTCCAGGGTGATAAGAGGCTTATCATCACCCTGCACCTTTTGACAGGACATAGTCCCGTCTGGGGCTATTACCCTCACATGCCCTATGGCGGCATGTGGGATAACATTCCCAGTAGGGAGCCCCTCCCCTACTGGTGATTTACGTTTTTTGCACCAACAGGGTGATGTCCCTGTTGGTGTCGCCGTGCAGCGGACGGTTCCGTCCGCTGACTGCGTGGCACCGGACACGGTGCCATACACTCATGGGCAAAATGCCCCCTTTTCGCTCATCTATTGCAGCGAATATTCTTCTTAAATTTCGGTTGCTTCGTGTTCGAAGCAACCGCAACTGATAGGTCCATCGGCTCTGGACCTCCACCGCCCATGTTCTGGCGCGGGTGGCTGTTTCTTGAGACGAAGTGTGAACTTCGTCTGCCCGACTGCTCCTTGTTGACATGCTGTTGCGGAATGTCAAAAGCGATGGGCTGTTGAGCCCTTCGGCTGTACCCAGCATGCGATGACGCTGATCGCATGCTGAACTCTTCACGGATGCTCATATCAATGGCATCCCTTAGAGTCTTTGGCGGGCGCCGGTAAAGACTCTGTTTGACGGGACCATCATTGAGTCCCTTCATGAAGCCAGTGACCTGCATAGCAGGGGGCACCGGCTCATATACAATATTTTACAGCAAATATTGCGCCTTCTGAGCGTAAGCTTGAAGGTCAAGATTACCTTGCCGGAGTTCCATAAACTCCTGCCGACTACTTAGCTCCATTTCTGGAGCTTCAAAGTTGAGCTTTAGCTCAGCTTTAAATCCCTTATAAGTAAGGAACGCAGAGTCATCAGTGGCTCTGCGACTCATCGCCCATGCCCTGGCTTTGCCGCCTAGACATGTTGTGGCGAAGTACGCCTGTTGACGTTCGTCAACAATATTTTGCGCAGAGATGGCATCTTCCACCTCTGCGAACCATCTACGAAGGGACTCGCCCCCTTCGCCGGTAAAGGGCGGTACTCGTGACTTTACCACTTCAACGCTATGCTTTGTAGGTGCAGTTGCGGTCCGCGCTGCCTATGGCGCGCGGGCCGTTCTGACTTTTCTAGGTGGTTTCGCCTAAAGTGATTCACCACCTGTATCACTTTCTCCGGGGACTTACTCTGGAGGAAGTTAATGATGTCGGTCCACATAGACCGAACCATTTCCACCGTCGCGTCTTTATTACGCGACGAGAAGTGAGGAAAGTGTTTATTAACCTCTTCCAGCGTTCTCTCTCGTTCGGCAGGCGTCATGTCTCGCGACATGATGCCGAGCGGCTCTTAATCTTCTCTGCGCTAGTTAACTAGCGGAACGGAACTGTGGTCGTTAGGACGGACCACAAAGTGCTACCAGGTGTAACAGGACTGATCCTGTTACAGGCTTGCACTGTAATGTGCGAGGAAGCGCGCAATACAAGAGGGGTAGGATTAGTTGATAACAACTAATCCTATACTAAAAGGGAATAGAAATATTCACTTGCTATCTAGAACGCAAAATTAAGAGTGTTTATTTAATGGGTGGTTTAGAGGCTAATGGTATAGTAACTAACTAATTAATATAATAATATCAAATAATCAACTAACTGTACTATTAGTTAACCTGCAAGATTCGGTATTTATACCGAATCGACTTTTCCTTGGTAGATTATAATAACTTATAATCTCTTATTTAAATTTCAGACAACGCGTCTGAAATTTAACTGTGACATTCTAACTTGAATATCAAATATGTAATGGCACCCCATTACATAGCCGGTGCGTATACGCACGGTGCGGCTAGCGCACAGAGGAAGGATCTTCGTTAAAGCGGTAGCTACCGCTACTTAGCCGATACGCCTTTGTAAAGGGCTTAGTAGGAGAGTTCTCCTACTCGGGGCCAAGATTCCCGGTTTAGTTTACGACTTAGCCTTAACGGCTGTATTCCCTTAACGGGGTGTAAGTAAAGGGAGGACTCCCTCTTACCTACGACACTCACTGCGCGCGCGACCGGTCGAGGTCGCACGTCCGCAAAATAGAGGGAAATGTAAACTGAATATATTTAATATGTAATTAGCCTAAATTAATTTAAACTAATATAAACTATATGTAATACTAAGTAGAATATTCCTAATTCGTACCTAGCTAAAATGTAGTGTACACACCTGTGTACTGACACGTGGATTGCTGACACACCACCACACCAAGGGCCCCTGCCCTGATTGGTTAAAATAACCAAAGGTTCAAAACCTTTCAAACTGGCCAATACTGACCTCAACCGTGGTGTACTCATGTACACCAACATTATATGTAGCTCGAATGTAACCCCGTTACATCGATAGCTTAGAACGTTGCCTAGTCCTGGATTTGGACTCGAGGTATGACCTCATTCTGGGCATGAAGTGGCTGGAACGCCACGAGCCATGGATAGACTGGAAGTCTAAGTCCATTGGCTCAACGCACTCGCGGTCGGGTGAAGCATTGGCGAGTCATGAACCCACCTTTGCTCGATCGCAAAAGCGATTCTGGCGTGAGATGCCAGAGATTGGGATGTCTGAAATGATCATTACCAATGGCGTTAAGGAAGAGTTCCTTGACGAGGGGGATTCGGCGGTTAATCCCCGCGACGATATAGGTGAGACTGGTGAGTCGCCAGTGATAGAAGTGGATTCCTCTGAGAGTAAGCGCGAGGCGCTTAGAGAAGAGACCCGAAGCTCGTCTCTTCTACAGGTCGGAATTGATTCCGACCACGCCGTGTCCGGCGAACAAGTTGCGACTCCAGTGGTAGGGGTAGAGACCCCTGTGGTTAAGCGCGAGGCGCTTCCAAGCGAAGAGACCCGAAGTTCGTCTCTTTCGCACATCGGAAATGATTCCGATTACGCCGTAATAGGTGAGAACGGCGAGTCACCGGTGGTAGAGGTAGAGACATTTGTGGATAGGCGCGTGGAGCTTCCAATCGATGGGGCAATTGACTCCCCCCATCTGGGTCTCGGGATGAGTCCCGAGGCCAGTAGTCAGCAGTCCTACAGGATGCTGAATAGTGTGACAGGTGCTGTCACAGAAGGCGTAAGCCTGGAACGGTTTCCTGGGGTAGGCGAACTGTTGTCGTTGGAGGAGATGTCCTTCAACGAGTTTGAGACTGCTTTGAAAGCAGATGAAATCGACAAGGTCGTCGTGTTGCGTCCGGAGGAGGAGTTGAACTCCTCATCTACGATGGACGAGTCAGTTTTTGGTGAGACCCAAACAGGCTTTCAATGCCCGAAGCGGCCTCAAGATCCTCAAGGATCCTGATGACCCTTACCGTTCCTTTTGAAGGAATTTGGAGATGTCATTAGTGACAACCCGACGATGGGGTTACCACCGGATGGGGGAGTCCGACATGAAATTGATTTGGTTCGTCGAACCAAATACTGCGTCACTAGGCAGTGGCCTCTCCCCAAGGAACAATGCGACGTCATCGACGCATTCTTCAAGGGAAAGAAGAGGCAGGGATGGTACGGGAGAGCAAGTCTCCCCACTCATCTCCCACCTTTTGTGTTCGTAAACCGAACGGAAAGTGGCGCATTGTACATGCGTACAACAAGATAAATGTAGCTACTGTACCCATGCAGACTCCGATTCCTCGGAAGGATGTCCTCCAGAACAATATGGATAGCTGTACTGTATACAGTGCCTTAGATCTTGTGGACGGGTATTATCAGGTGCTCATGCGAGCGTCCGATATTCCGCTTAAAGCGGTCAGCACGCCTAGTGGCATGCTGTGGGAGTGGCTTGTTATGTCACAAGGGCTTTCAAATGCACCAGCGACTTTCAATCGCTTGGTGACTCAACTCTTCCGCCCTCATAGGAAGTACGCTCAGACGTACTTCGACGATATATCCGTCCATAGTCGTGCGGAAGGCGACTCGTCTGATGTTCAAACGCAACTGATACAACTTCGAGCTGTGATCGAATGTATGCGAGAGCATAAGTTATATGCGAACGCATCCAAATGTATATTTGGTGCTGAGGAAATTCCTTTCCTCGGATGCTTCATCGGTAAGGATGGAGTGCGGGCGGATCCCGCGAAGGTGAAAGCCATTGTGGAGTGGCCTTCGCCTGTAAATCTTATAGATTTACGGAAGTCGATGGGATTAGCTAACTATCTCCACAAGTACAACGAGAACTACGCTGAAATAGCGAAGCCATTGACCGACCTTCTTAAGAAGGATGTTGATTGGTGTTGGGTAACTGAACACCAAAACGATTTTGAAGCGGTTAAGGGGAGCTTGTTAAAAGCTCCCGTTCTTGCTCTCCCAGACGCTGGAAAACCATTTAGTGTCGTCTGCGACGCCTCCGATTTCGCAATCGGATGTGCTTTGTTACAAGCAGACGATGCAGGAAGGGAACGCGTAATTGCGTTTGAGTCGAGGCAGCTTAAAGCTGCGGAACGGAATTATCCCGTTCATGACAAGGATCTACTTGCAATGAAGTATGCCCTTGTCAAATTTAGGGTTCACCTACTCGGCTCAAAGCCGTTCGTGGTTTATACTGACCACGCGTCCTTA
>CM047581.1:7755132-7767521 GCA_026184515.1 Peronosclerospora sorghi | reverse complement strand
ACACTCCGCGGGTGGTAGTTCCTCATGATGAGGAACTGAAGTATAGATTCCTCTTTGAGGCACATGACGCCCCTACCGGGGGTCATTTAGGTCGGGATAAGACCTACAGCGCTTTAAGCGCTTTGTATTGGTGGCCCAATATGTATAAGTGGGTCGGTGCGTATATACGCACCTATGAGACGTGTCAGAGGGTTAAGCCCTCTGCAAGTTCAGCTGCGCCTTTGTCGAGCTTATCGGTTCCAACGGAGGGTTGGAAATCCATTAGCATGGATTTTATCTTCGGTTTTCCGAAGGATAAGGCCGGGAACACCGGCATATTGGTCTTTGTATACCGTTTGAGCAAGATGGCTCACCTGGCGGCAGTGCCCGAGTCCATAGATGGACAAGGAAAGCAAAAGTGTTCCTAGACCGTGTCTTTCGACAACATGGTCTACCCGATTCCGTTGTGTCGGATCGGGATCGCCGTTTTACGGGACAATTCTGGGGAGTGTTGTTAAGGTGCTAGGCACCAAGCTCCTCATGTCCACTGCGGATCATCCGCAGACGGACGTTCAGACGGAACGCGTTAATCGCGTTGTGGAGGATATTCTCCGGAGTTTATGTCCGGATTCTCCAAAGAGTTGGAGTGAGATGCTTCCGATGGTTGAATTTGCTATCAACAATTCGGTACATGCATCTACGGGGTTTACCCCGTTTTACGTGAACGGATTGGTGAATCCGAAGGTTCCGTTGACGCCACTTGTGTGTGTCCCAGGGCTTTAGGGGGGAGGATTCCCCGATGTCAGCCCTGTATCTGTGCGAAAGCACATCGATAAGTTTTTATCGACGCGCCTTAGTGTCTTACGACACGTCTGCGATGCCATGGCGGAAATCCAAGACAAGCAGAAGGAGCAAGCTGACCGAAAGGGGCGGCGTAACAAAAAGGTATACAAAGTAGGAGAAGTGTTTTATTAAACTCTAAAAATCTTCCTACACATGCAGTTTCAAATGTGTTGCGCAATAAACTGCGCCCCAGGTTTGTGAGGCCCTTTAAGGTGTTAGCCCGAAAGGGCTTGTCGTACACCTTAGACATCCCGAAGGCGATGCGTACGCATCCAACCTTTTATGTGGGTATGCTTAAGCCATACCAGAACCCGGAGGCGGGTCCCCTCTCGGAGGAGGGTGAGAAACCGGATAGCCGAAAGGCAAAACAGGTCGGAACATCTCCGACAGAGTTGATATACGACCCTGAAGCTCCGAAACGAGAGTCTCGAGAGAGTCAAGCCGCTCCTCGATGCGTTCATTCGCACTCCCCTCGTTGCGGAGTTCCTCCTGAGCATCTTGGATGCGAAGGCTGTGCCGATCACAGCGCTCGTGGAAGTCACGCCGCAATAGCGCGACCCCCTCCTCCAGTGCTCGATACGGAGGATACTCCACATTATCATGTGGAACGCCTGATGGCACGCCGCCATCACCGGGGTGAGACCCAGTACCTGGTGAAGTGGAAAGGGTATCCACATTCCCAGAACTCGTGGGAGTACGAGACTCCCCTGCGGCAGGATTGCCGTGACGTCGTTGATGCTTTCGAGCGGGAGAATCCCACTGAGAGTCAACGACCAAAGGGTCTGAAGAAGCCCCTTCAATCCCAATAGCTGGGAGTTCGCCGGAGGCAGATGCTGTGCTTGCATTGCTCTCCTGCACCACATCGAGAGCAAAGCGCGTATAATAGGAGGCAGGCAATTGCCCTTGCGCTTTGGCCTGAGCATAGGCCAAGCGTAGCGCTCTCTCTACCCGAACGTCGTGTTCGGAAAAGCTGTTGTACAGCGCATCGAAACTGGGGAGGCGTTGCTCCCTTTCCGCCCAGGCGTGGAACGACTGTTCTGCGTCTTCGACGCTTTCGTCCCTCAGGAGAACAAGGGGAATCTCGCGGATAATATCCACGAGGACACCGCGTGCCTGCTTCCCGAGGCGCGTCCGGTAGGACTTAACGGAATAATGTTTGGGCGTTAGTAGTCGGGCCCGGAGTTGGTTCCGATGCGCAATTTCACGCGGCAGTATAGCCGCTGGTCCAGGGGTATAGGAGGCTAAACCCCTATTGACCGCGTTCTTAGCCCTCTTTTGAGGGTCGCGAGGTCCCTTACGTGCCCTTCCGGCACGTCGGGCCTCTTGAACCAAGGACGGTTCATTGGTGGTGGTTGCCTGTGGCAACCTGGAGGTATCACCCCTAGCGGGTAACGGTGGCGCACGATTTAGTGCGTTTTCCCCACGTGTGGGGAATGGGTTGGATGACTGATAGCGCCGTTCGGTGCTATCAACATGGCCTGCCGTTGGGGAGAGCTCCCCAAGGGCGTCCACTTCCGATCTGTCGGAATAGTTTGAGTCCATAGCACCGCTGAAGGTGTACAGTGGACAGCCAGAGGTACTGGCGTTGGAGTTCTCCAACAAGATTTTGATTACTGCGTAAGCAATAGTTTTGATGGGGGAGGATGTAACGGGGTTACATTCGGGTAACACTGAGTGTTGGTGTACATGAGTACACCAGGTTGCGGTCAGTATTGGCCGAGTTGAAAGGTTTCGAACCTTTGGTTATTTTAACCAATCAGTGCAGGGGCCCTTGGTGTGGTGGTGTGTCAGCCATCCAAGTGTCAGTACACAGGTGTGTACACTACATTTTAGCTAGGTACGAATTAGGAATATTCTACTTAGTATTACATATAGTTTATATTAGTTTAAATTAATTTAGGCTAATTACATATTAAATATATTCAGTTTACATTTCACTCTTTCATACAGACGCACGACCTCGACCGGTCGTGCGTGTAGTGAGTGCCGTAGCGTAAGGGGAGCCCTCCCCTTAGCTACACCATTTGTAAGGGAGCCTTGCCTTTAAGGCACTAGCAAAGGCTATAGTAAACTAACCCGGGAATCTTGGCCCCGAGTAGGAGAGCTCTCTCCTATTAAGCCCTTAATAAGAGCGTATCGGCTAAGTAGCGGCGAACACCGCTTTAAGGAAGAGCCTTCCTCTGTGCGCTAGCCGCACCGTGCGTATACGCACCGGCTACAGAGTCAATGCTCAGGTTGCAACTGCAACTTGTGAACAAAACGATGGCCCTTCTACGGAAAGTACAGTAGAAGCGGAAGCAGCTTCAAATGAAACTGAAGCTGCATATGATGAATGTGTCTGCAGCAATGGCTGAAGACAATGAGGACAACGCACCTACTGCTGATAAAGCAGTAGATGAATTTGTATTACAGCGCCAAGCTGTAATACGCTATATAAAATATGCACTTGCCTCTGCTTTTGATAAGCAGAAGCAAAATGCAGACAAGCAAGGAAGGAAGAACAAAAACTCCTTTCGGAAAGGCGAATTGGTATTATTAAGTACTACCAATTTGCCTATACATGCAATAAGCAACTTCCCTACACGGAAGTTGCTTCCTAAGTACATTGTACCTTTCAAGGTCCAAGCGATTCGGGGGAATGCCTATACCTTAGACATTCCCACAGCAATGCGGCTCCACCCAACATTCTATGTTGGGCGGCTCAAGCCGTATCATTCTTCTTCGTCTTACGACGAGACGGAAAACCACGGAAGATACCGTGCTTCTCCAAGTCTCCCAAGAGAGACTTGTAATCGTCTTCCAGCCGTTGATGAGCAGAGCGGAGAGTCATTACCTCCGCCTTCGACTGCTCAAGATCAGCCGTGCGCCGATCGAGCTCTCCCTTATAGCGAGAAAGCTCAATGTACAGAAGATCATTCTTCTGCTGGAGGGCAGTGTGCGCCCCGAGGATGTCGCGGACATCCTCGCGAAGAGACCGATATGTCTTCACACACTGAGACATATCGCTGATCAAAGAGGAATAACCCTCCTCGAGCTTGCGGAGTGAAGAACCATGCTCCGCAACAACAACGGCGAGGGAATTCTCAACCTCCGCCGCCCCTGATTGATAATCAGGGGAACAAGCGATATATCCTCGAGCGCTTAATCTCGAAGCGCTCGGTGCCTTGGAAGAAGGGGCAGCGTACCGAGTACTTGGTACGCTGGCTGGGTTACCCCCAAGAGTTCGACTCTTGGGAGCCGATTGAGGTTCTGAGGACCGACGCCCCAGACCTTTTAACTGAGTTTGAGAAGAAGTCTCAAACTCATAATGCGAAGTAGCATTAACACTAGGTGTTGATGCATCTAGGGCATCGATTAAGCCCTGAATTTCGGCGGGTACGGAAAAACCACCGTACCCCCGCAACTCCTCCTCTTATAGACGAGGAGCGCCCTGCGGACAGCGCGGGCAAACGAGGTGAGAAGGGACACCACATTGCAAGCAAAATAGATGTATTCCAATATGCCTGTTCGCGAATGCTTTAAAAAGCGCTCGCGCATCACGTGAACTTTATTCACGTAATCATCTGGGCTTTTGTTGTAGTTGTCAACAAAAGCGTTCCAACTCTGAGTCAAGGCGTCTTTATCGTCCCTGTTCCTCCTTGACCCTTTCCGGCTCGAATAATATCGAACCTGGAAAAATAGGTCAATAAAGTACAGACGTCTATCGTCTGTACTTCGATCGAATTGACGTGACTGGATGTCTTCGCAGTCATCCAGCACGTTTATATCGAACAACGCATATTGGCAGTCCCGCTTACGGTGACCGCAACTGTTGGGGGTAATAGCCCAGCCAGGGGTCCAAAACCTCACTTTGTACGGAACATGTCGTTCCGTACGATGATACGCTTTAGAAGCGGCAGGCTGTGCTTCTGTTCGAGCCCTTTTAGCAGGCGGAGCACCGCCTGCTTCAACACCACGCGCCGGGGTTAAATCACCCCGACGTGGAGTCGTACTTGGTCCAGGTGGGGCTCTGCGTTCCCGCAACCACCTGTGATAATCATTGTCGCTGTCATAGCAGACAGCGACACCAGAGTCGTCATCTCTGTTAGGCGATGAGCACCTAGCGAGTTTCGACTCGCTAGATCCTTTAGTGGGGACAGCTGTATCCCCATCACTTTGTTCGGAGTCAGAACTCCCGAACATGGCCCTCTTGGCTACACGCCATTCGGAAGTTGTCATCGTGCGAGATGTTGCACTAGCAACATCTCCCTGTTTCTTGCCAGATGCCGCCTTAGCAGCATCTGTGGTCGAAGACGGTACGTCTTCCGACCTTTGCGTAGTTGACGCTGCTAATGCAGCGTCACCGTTGTCACTCAACACCTCAGCACCTAGTGCTAAGGCGGAGGAAGAAGATCCTTCAATGTTTTCATCAGCGCTCTTTAGAGCGCCGCCGTGTGCTTTGACCATCGAGTCGATGGTCAATCAGTTGGTGAATGAGAAATTCCGACCAACAAGTGCCACCTATGATTGTCCAAAGTAAGAATTATTATTGGCCAACCACCATAAGTGTAGGGTGATGTAATGGGGTGCCATTACATAATTGATATTCAAGTAGAATATCACAGTTTAATTTCAGACGCGTTGTCTGAAATTTAATTTTGCGTTCTAGAACATAAGTTAATATTTATATTTACCTTTATTATAGGATTAGTTGTTATCAACTAATCCTACCCCTCTTGTATTGCGCGCTTCCTCGCACAACACAGTGTAAGCCTGTAACAGGATCAGTCTTGTTACAAAAATGGGTTTAAAAATGGAATTTAAAAATGGCTTTAAGAAAATGGTTCTAAGCAATGATTTAAAAAAAATGGTTTTAAAATGGTTTTAAGAAAATGGTTTTAAACAACGATTCTAAAAATTGGTTTTAAAAAACGATTTAAAAAAGTTGTTTTAAAAAGGTGTTTCAAAAAATGTTTTTTTAATGGTTGTAAATAGGTTTCAAAATAATATATTAAAAAATGCTTTTTTAAAATAGTTGTAAAAATGATTTTAAATTAATAGTGTTAAAAATGGTTTTAATGATTTAAGAAATGGTTTAAAAAACGACGTGAAAAAGTGGTTTTAAATAATGTTTAAAAAATGGCTTCAAAATGGTTTTTAAAAAAAGGGTTCTAAAAACGATATGAAAAGATTGGTTTAAATAATGGTTTGAAGAAATTGTTTTAAAAATGGTTTTAAAAAAATGGGTACTAAAAACGATTTAAAAAAAGTGGTTAAAAAAGTTTAAAAAAGAGTTGAAAATTGGGTAAAAAAAATGGGTTTAAAAATGGAATTTAAAAATGGCTTTAAGAAAATGGTTTTAAAATGGTTTTAAGAAAATGGTTTTAAAGAACGATTTTAAAAATTGGTTTTAAAAACGATAAAAATGTGGTATTAAAAATGGTTTTAAAAAGGTGCTTCAAAAAATGTTTTTCTTAAATGGTTTTGTATAGGTTTCAAAAAAATATATTAAAAAAATGGTTTTAATGATTTAAAAGATGTTAAATAAATAGTGTAAAAATGGTTTTAATGATTTAGGAGATTTTAAAAAAATAGTGCTAAAATGGTTTTAATGATTTAAGAAAATTGTAACGGGGTTACATTCGGGTAACATTGAGTGTTGGTGTACATGAGTACACCACGGTTGAGGTCAGTATTGGCCGGTTTGAAAGGTTTTGAACCTTTGGTTATTTTAACCAATCAGGGCAGGGGCCCTTGGTGTGGTGGTGTGTCAGTCGTCCACGTGTCAGTACACAGGTGTGTACACTACATTTTAGCTAGGTACGAATTAGGAATATTCTACTTAGTATTACATATAGTTTATATTAGTTTAAATTAATTTAGGCTAATTACATATTAAATATATTCAGTTTACATTTCACTCTATTTTGCGGACGCGCGACCTCGACCTGTCACGCGCGCAGTGAGTGTCGTAGGTAAGAGGGAGTCCTCCCTTTACTTACAGCCCGTAAAGGGAATACAGCCGTTAAGGCTAAGTCGTAATCTAACCCGGGAATCTTGGCCCCGAGTAGGAGAACTCTCCTACTAAGCCCTTTACAAGGGCGTATCGGCTAAGTAGCGGTAGCTACCGCTTTAAGGAATAGTCTTCCTCTGTGCGCTAGCCGCACCGTGCGTATACGCACCGGCTACATCTGGTAGCACTTGTAGTCAATACAACACCTCTGTTGGTAGACTAGGAATCATCTTCAAAGGATGAATCAGGACGATTGGGATAGTTTGACCCTCGTCCAGCAGGAAGCCTTTAAAAGGCTGTTACCCTTAACGGGGAAGAAGGCATGAAGCTCCTAGTGGAGCAGGGCCTTGAGGCCGTAAGGCAAGGGTAAATGCCCTCATCGCTCATGAGGCGAGTTGCGGTGGAGGTCATTCCACGGGGGTGCGCCCTCCATTTTATCGTTTAAAATAAAGGAGTTCACCGGAGAGAAGGGTGACAACCTTTATGTTTGGTTGCGAGAGGTCGAAACGGCCTTCGCCACAGCGAACATGACTGCTGATCACTTGCAAGTGGGACTTGAATTGACCCATCTTACGGGCAAAGCCCGTACATGGGCGTTTACATGCTCGGAATCAGTCACGGACGTGTTTCCAACATGGAAGGTCCTTAAGCAGAAGCTCATGGACATGTACGCAACACCTGATCTGGTTTTCCAGAATCAACTGGCGTTCATGAGGTGCCGCCAAGGCACTAAAGACCTGGAGATTTATATCCAGGAGCTTAAGACCCTGTTGGGAGGGATGTACGCGAAAGCCTATTAGGACGATGTGCCATCCCCGTCTTCATGGGAGGCCTGAGAGAAGGGCCAGCACGTTCGGAATTGTTCCGATGCCGACCCGAATCCCTGGAGGAGGCATTCAAGATGGCGTTCAACGCCGAGAGGAACTTCCGTTCCTCTAAGGTGGGTACTGAACCCATGGACCTGAGCCAGGTCGAAGCGGAGGAGAAAGCTCCCGCTAAGAGTCATTCGGACTCTTTTTCACAGAGCTTCGAGACAGAGCTCTTGGCTATGTTGCAGCGGCGTGTGCCGCTGAGATGCTTCCTGTGTGGGAGCATGGATCATCTGAAGAACAGATGTCCGAAAAATCCCCAGCAAGACACTCGCTACAAGGGACCAAGGATCGGGAAAAAGCCCTTGTCCAAGCCGTCGGGAAACGACGGCTCCCAGTAGGTGCGGGGCGCCCTACTGAGGGACCCCTCAGTGGTGTTAAGCCCCAGGGTAGGGGACGACAGCACAAAGCCACGAGGGAAGCGGTGCTTTCTAGCACCGAGTTGGTGTACCAGCCAGGTTTGCTGGTAGTCCTTGCGGACGTGAAAGGCTTTGATAAGCCTTGGAGAGTCTTGATAGACTCTGGAGCGTCTGACAATTATGTCAGACGAGCTTCTGTGGAGAAGAGTCGGCTGTATGCTGAGGCCCTAGAGGCACGTTCTCGTGACGTTGTCACGGTCCGTCTTGCGACGGGCGTACAGGTTTCTGTACCCAAGGTCTCGATTGATCTTAAGCTGAAGTTTGCAGACTTCGACAGCTTAGAACGTTGCCTAGTCCTGGACTTGGACTTGAGGTATGACCTCATTCTGGGCATGAAGTGGCTGGAACGCCACGAGCCATGGATAGACTGGAAGTCTAAGTCCATTGGCTCAACGCACCCGCGGTTGGGTGAAGCATTGGCGAGTCATGAACCCACCTTTGCTCGATCGCAAAAGCGATTCTGGAGTGAGATGCCAGAGATTGGGATGTCTGAAATGATCATTCCCAATGGCGTTAAGGAAGAGTTCCTTAACGAGGGGGATTCGGCGGTTAATCCCCACGCCGTTAATGGCGAGACTGGTGAGTCGCCAGTGGCAGAGGAGGATTCCTCTGAGTCGACTCCAGTGGTAGGGGCAGATACCCCTGTGGTTAAGCGCGAGGCGCTTCCAAGCGAAGAGACCCGAAGTTCGTCTCTTTCGCACGTCGGAAATGATTCCGATTACGCCGTAATAGGTGAGACCGGAGAGTCACCGGTGGTAGACGTAGAGACCTCTGTGGATAGGCGCGTGGCGCTTCCGATCGATGGGGCAATTTACTCCCCCCATCTGGGTCTCGGGATGAGTCCCGAGGCCAGTAGTCAGCAGTCCTACAGGATGATGAATAGTGTGACAGGT
Organism: Peronosclerospora sorghi; assembly: GCA_026184515.1. Classification (NCBI taxonomy): domain Eukaryota; phylum Oomycota; class Peronosporomycetes; order Peronosporales; family Peronosporaceae; genus Peronosclerospora; species Peronosclerospora sorghi. Next base: position 7,758,526 of record CM047581.1, on the reverse strand, counting down.
GTTGTCACAGAAGGCGTAAGCCTGGAACGGTTTCCTGGGGTAGGCTTACTGTTGTCGTTGGAGGAGATGTCCTTCAACGAGTTTGAGACTGCTTTGGAAGCAGATGAAATCTACAAGGTCGTCGTGTTGCGTCCGGAAGAGGAGTTGAACTCCTCATCCACGATGGACGAGTCAGTTTCTGGTGATACCCAAACAGGCATTAAATGCCCGAAGCGGCCTTAAGATCCTCGCGGATCCTGAGGACCCTTACCATTCCCTATTAAAGGAATTTGGAGATGTCATTAGTGACAATCCGCCGATGGGGTTACCACCGGATCGGGGTGTCCGACATGAAATTGATTTAGTTCCTCGAACCAAATACTGCGTCACTAGGCAGTGGCCTCTCCCCAAGGAACAATGCGACGTCATCGACGCATTCTTAAAGGGGAAAGAAGAGGCAGGGATGGTACGGGAGAGCAAGTCTCCCCACTCATCTCCCACTTTTTGTGTTCGTAAACCGAACGGAAAGTGGCGCATTGTGCATGCGTATAACAAGCTGAATGCGGCTACTGTACCCATGCAGACTCCGATTCCTCGGAAGGATGTCCTCCAGAACAATATGGCGGGCTGTACTGTGTATAGTGCCTTAGATCTGGTGGACGGTTATTATAAGGTGCTCATGCGAGCGTCCGATATTCCGCTGACAGCGGTTAGCACGCCTAGTCGCATGCTGTGGGAGTGGCTTGTTATGCCAAAAGGGCTTTCAAATGCACCAGCGACTTTCAATCGCTTGGTGACTCAACTTTTCCGTCCTCATAGGAAGTACGCCCAGACGTACTTCGACGATATATCCGTCCATAGTCTTGCGGCAGGCGACTCGTCTGATGTTCAGACGCATCTGATACACCTTCGAGCTGTGCTCGAATGTATGCGAGAGCATAAGTTATATGCGAACGCATCCAAATGTATATTTGGTGCTGAGGAAATTCCTTTCCTCGGATGCTTCATCGGTAAGGATGGAGTGCGGGCGGATCCCGCGAAGGTGAAAGTCATTGTGGAGTGGTCTTCGCCTGTAAACCTTAGAGATTTACGGAAGTGGCTTGGATTAGCCAACTATCTCCACAAGTACAGCGAGAACTACGCTGAAATGGCGAAGCCATTGACCGACGGTCTTAAGAAGGATGTTGATTGGTGTTGGAAAACTGAACACCAAAACGATTTTAAAGCGGTTAAGGGGAACTTGTTAAAAGCTCCCGTTCTTGCTCTCCCAGACTTTGGGAAACCATTTAGTGTCGTCTGCGACGCCTCCGATTTCGCAATCGGATGTGCTTTGTTACAAGCAGACGATGCAGGAAGGGAACGCGTAATTGCGTTTGAGTCGAGGCAGCTTAAAGCTGCGGAACGGAATTATCCCGTTCATGACAAGGATCTACTTGCAATGAAGTATGCCCTTGTCAAATTTAGGGTCCACCTACTCGGCTCAAAGCCGTTCGTGGTTTATACTGACCACGCGTCCTTACGGACAGCGACAAAGTCGCCTCATCTTTCGCAACGGATGGCCCGTTGGCTCTCCTTCTTTGCGGAGTACAACTTTGAGGTTAAGTATAAACCTGGCAAGCAGAACGTGCTTGCAGACGCGTTGTCGCGTCGTCCCGATTACGAGCTCGCTCACGCAACATTCGTCACCACATCTGTGGTGGATCTCATACACCAGGCGTATGAGAAAGACACGCAATTTACGGCGCTTATCCACGCGTTAGGTGAAAAGGGTCTTGGCGCGTCTGAGTCAACCCTGTCAAGTCGAGCTAAAGTTCGTTTACACCGTTATAGGTACTATGATGGTCTGTTATTAGCGCACGAGCGCGGAGGACACTCCGCGGGTGGTAGTTCCTCATGATGAGGAACTGAAGTATAGAGTCCTCTTTGAGGCACATGACGCCCCTACCGGGGGTCATTTAGGTCGGGATAAGACCTACAGCGCTTTAAGCGCTTTGTATTGGTGGCCCAATATGTATAAGTGGGTCGGTGCGTATATACGCACCTATGAGACGTGTCAGAGGGTTAAACCCTCTTCAAATTCAGCTGCGCCTTTGTCGAGCTTATCGGTTCCAACGGAGTGTTGGAAATCCATTAGCATGGATTTTATCTTCGGTTTTCCGAAGGATAAGGCCGGGCTCCACGCTCTGTACCCCACGTTTTAATCGATGGAGTCTTTGTTTGGTTCCTGCATATGTTCTCGGCGTGTACTTGAGTCTTCCCGTGCTTAATGTGTCATGTAACTTCTTAGCAATTAAGTTCACACCCATTTCTCCACGTTCGATCGCCTCTTTCAATATAAGATCCTCTTGTGGGGTCCATCTCCTGTTACTTTTTCTGTCTTCACGTTGATTATCATAACCATCCAATAGTATCCGGGATTTTCCCATATCCTTCTGGAGTAGGCGCAAGGCTTGTATCTTATTTTGTATAGATGTTCTGGTGCGCATCTTCTTAGCTTGTGGGAATAGCACCGGATACAGCTCAGCCATATGCGTGGTGGTGGCTTTTTGTTCTATTAGCTCTGTCAACCACTTCATCTCCTCCTCAGTCCACTCATTATCCCTTTTCCGTTTAGATACCAATCGCCTTAGCATAATCTCAACACTAGCTTCTGTTCTCTTGGTCCATCCTTTTTCTTGACACCGCTGATTGTATAAGTTGCTTATCTCGGAGACTGAATTCTTCCGATTCTTACTCCCAAATTGTATGCGTAGCAACTCCTCCTTCTCATGGTTGGTCCATTCAGAAGGGTGTGTATGTGCAGACTTTCGTTCAGTCACAGGTTGTAGTCCGGCCATACTACGAGGGATAGCCCCTGAGATTCAGACTTCTTACCCGTTGTGTTCTCTTCCACTGGCTGGGCCTCCCGACTCTTTTAGACTCAACAATGTGTGTATCATGTCTTCGTTTTTCATCTTCTGCCGTTCCGATTGCAACCCTCGATGGTTCTCCAAGCGTTAAATCCATTAAGACTACTGTGTCATTAAGTTAGCCTGACACCTTTAGACCAATCACACTCTGGATTTACTGTAGTGAATGGTCGTGTCGTAAACGATCACGTCGTGGACGATGATGTCGTGGACGGTCAAATGTTACGTGATTGGCCAAAACCATCCAATCGTATGCGACCATATCCTTCGTATTTATCCAGGCTTGTCGTGGACGATCATGTCGTGGACCATGATGTCGTGGACCTTAAATATCACGTGATTGGCCAAAACCATCCAATCGTATGCGACCATATCCTACGTACTTATCCAGGCTTGTCGTGGACCATGATGTCGCGGACCATGATGTCGTGGACCATTAAATATCACGTGATTGGCCAGAAACATCCAATCGTATGCGACCATATCCTGTGTACTTATCCAGGCTT
>CM047581.1:7737394-7755122 GCA_026184515.1 Peronosclerospora sorghi | reverse complement strand
AAACATCCAATCGTATGCGACCATATCCTGTGTACTTATCCAGGCTTGTCGTGGACCATTATGTCGTGGACCATGATGTCGTGGACCATGAAATATCCCGTGATTGGACAGAAAACTCCACTTGAAAATCCCGTGATAATCTCATCCAAAATTAGGTATACCATGCTCAGCCTCCACAGGTAGTCCGCACGTCCTCAAACTTACGCACGTGTACTCCGAACTCCAACAACCTGTCATGTATGACTCCATCCGGTGATTGCCCTTCCAACCATAGCATTATACTCTCTTCTTCTTCCCTTAATATGTATCACCTTCCTCTGTGTAACAGGAGGCTCACTCGCTTCGTTACACTTCTGGGGGCAAGTTTATACTTGACTCCTACCCCATCATGCTGAGGCTCTGCTGTTACTGCTTGAGCTCAGTTCCTACTCCTGTGTCTTTCATGGTTGTTATGCAGGTTTCGCACCGCTAACACCCCAACCGGTTGTCTTTTTCCTAGCGGCCCTCGACACTCAGGTTTACTGTCCTTGTGGCTCGCTTGTTTTTTATTAACACCTTGTGCTTCTCCATACAGGTTTTGCACCTTGGGACCTCGTGAGGTATCTCTTCGTACGGGATTCGTTGATGCACAGGTATAGTCATATCATGTTGCGTTAGATGTACAGGTTTCGCACCGTTTGGACCGTGATAGGTATCTCTTCGTATCGTCTTGTTGCCGCCGTATAGGTTTTGCACCCTTAGGAATTCGTGGAGTATCTCTTCGTACGGTCTAGCGCTGGTTTGCCATGATTTTGTCTTGTTTTATGTTAGATGTACAGGTTTTTCACCTTTTGAACCATGATAGGTGTCTCTTCGTATCATCTTGTTGCCGCCGTACAGGTTTTGCACCCTTCTTCTCTGCTGAGGCGTCTACATTTCCCCTTCAGTGATGTCCTCTTCTGCCGTCTGGGCTGCGTAGTGCCTATTCTCCCAAGATCGCTGCGCATCAAACTCATAAAAGAGTATGGTACAAGAAAGATTGTCTTCGGGATCCCACGTCATCTCCTCGGTATCCTTCTACTTAACAAGGTATTATTTCACCCGGCGCCCGTTTCTTGTCCGCCGTTTCACTCGACAATCCACGATACGTTCCACTTCCCATTCATCGTCTCTGCCAGGTTCATACCAGGAATCTTCCGGAAGTAATGCTTCATCTAATTCTAACGCATCCTTGGCCTGAATCTTTTCACGGGGCCGTCTCATCTTGCTGATATAAGGATTCAGCCTAGCAATATGCACTAACGGGAATATTCGACTCTCGGCTGTTGGTATCACTAACCGATATACCATATCATTCACCCGTTCATCCACCACGTATGGTCCATGCCACAAGTGAGCCAACTTTCTTACCAACCCTGGCTTAACCAAATCGTGATACAGCCATACTAACTCTCCAGGGCGGTAAGCGGTTTTTGTAGTCGACCATAGCTTTGACTCGACTTTCTCGTTATGATGTTGGGCTCTTTCTTTACTCACTTGTTCCCGGATGATGGCTGCCTGCGCTTGGGCCTCCATGTGCCTTTTATTTACAGCTAACCTCCAATCTAATGCATTTTTTGTTCCGTGACAGACTGATCCTTTGGCGGTACCATCGCCTCCATCGTGGTTCGGGGTTCCCATCCATGTATCAGATAAAATGGAGTTTGATGGTGCTGTAGATCACTGAATTGTTTAAAGCAAATTCCAGTGGTGCCACATATTCATACCAATCTCTCTGTTCTGGATCCGTTATATAGCATTTTATTGCCTTAATCACTGTCTGCACCTGCCGTTGGCTTGTGGACGATATGCCGATGTAGGCCTCTGTTTCTGCTTCAGCATCCGATTAAACCTCCTAAATACCGAACTCATAAACCTTGGGTCTCGATCATGTCTCAGCATTTCTTGCGCTCCAAATCTCTTGTAGACACCCACCATGTATGCTTCTGCCACATCCTGGGCTGTAGTGGTGCTCATTGGAATAATGATCACATATCCAGAAAACAGACAGATAAAGCACAATAAAGCTTCATGACCCATAGCGGTCTGTGGTAGAGGTAATGCAAAATCCATGGCCAGAATCTGAAAGGGTCTTGATGCCACAATACTGCCACTATTACGCCCATGGTACTTCGGCTTTCCTTTAGCCGTGGCACAATCTTCACATGCTGCGATATAATTTTCGATATGGGCATACATTCCTCTCCAGTAATACTTAGACCTCAAACGAGCATAGACTTTTCCAACTCCTTGGTACGCCCCACTACCAATCTCAACATGGTAGGCATGTAACACATCCTCTTGCAATATAGATGGTACGACCAATCTCCACACTTGGTCCTCAGTTCTGCTTCGTGTGCAGGCGACGTAATATAGAACATTTTTACTGTCCAATACATACATTATCGCATGCCGAGCCACCCTTTTCCATTCGCTGGAGGAGTTTATTTTGTCATCTTCTCCCTTCAGATACGCTATAACCTTCCCACACCAATCGTCATCATTCTGAGTTGATGCTATTCGCTCAAGCTAATGGCGGGCGCCGTTTCATAGGGATCCTCTTCTGTATCTTCGCGGCTTTGTTTAGCTTCGACAGTACCGGCTTTCGCAGAGTGCGTCTCTTCTTCTATATCCACCCCTTGTTCCACGGTCCCACTTCCTGGGTATTGACAATGTCCTTTCTTCAGTTTACCCATGCTGCGAGTGATTACAAATACTTGTGGTGATTGATGTCCATCATCTCCCCATACACTAACTTCCGTGGTATCCACTTGCGCTTCGTCACTTGAATTACCACCACTGCTGTCAGTCGGTTGAGTAATCTCCTCTGCGATGTCCTCAATCTTATCCCTTTCTGGAGGACCATCTGCATTGGCATACAATAACTCTGGTAATCGGTTCAACAATTTCAGGTCCATCATTTGTTGTTCGCTTGTGAGATTCCCTACTCTTTGTTCTTTCATTGCGCACTGTGTGAGGAAATCTGCCGCTTGGTTATACTTGCGTGCCACATGCACTAGACTAATCGCCTCAAAAGTTTCGACCATCGAGTGCACTCTATTTAGCCAGACCAGTAACGAAGCATAGTTACAGCGTAAATCTCCATTGACTTGTCCAATCACCAACCTCGAGTCTCCACATACTATTGCCTTGCTTATATGATGTGCTTGCGCAAGTTGTAGTACACCGATCAAGCCATGATATTCACTATCGTTCACGGTGAGGTTGTCCTGGATTCCTTATTCAGCTGCCATCACCTCCCAAGTAGGCAACTCCCATACTATCATGCCAAATGTGCCTTTAGGATTATTTTTTATCCTTACTGCACCATCAAATGACAAAACATATCCAGTACTTTGGCGACACAATCCTGGAATTGTTCTAATAATTGGCGTGTCCTTCAATGTCTTTAGTGGCGCGATATCTTCTAATACTGCATTCATTTTTTCCGCAGGCACTATCGATGCAGCCAATAATGCGGGCAGGCCAACACCTTCATGGTCCGTTCGTATAATCTCTAGCGACCATGGAGATAACATCACCGCCCATTGAATTCCTCTTCCCGTTAAACTTTTAGATGTGAAGAGCCATCGCATCGTGGAGTACCTTGCATATACAGTTATATGCTGCCCAAATAAAAAATGGCTAGCATCATGTAACGTCTTCAACAAAGATAGCACCTCCTGTTCTGCTCCTGTGTATCGTGTCTCCGCATCTTTGAACACTTTACTGACGTATCCTACTGGGTGCAAGATCCCATCGTGTTCTCGACACACTGTTGCTCCAAATGCCCACGTATTAGTGTATATAATTACACTTAATGGTTTCGCACGCTCGATATGTCGTAGCAACGGTGCATGCACAAGCCGATCCTTCAACAATGCAAAAGACTTCTCAGCGTGTTCCAATTGAGTTCCATCTCTTAACTGCAGGTCTGTCAATTCATATAGTGATGCCGCTAACGTAGCGAAGTTGTCGATAAACCTAAGATAATAAATCAGACTTCCCGTGAATCTCGGAGCCCCCTTTAATGTCCGTGGAAATGCCATCTTGATAATTGACTCTAAATTTCGCGGGGACGCTTTGATTCCTTTTGCAGATATGCGATGACTCAGGAACTCCACGCTGTGCTTCCCAAACGCACTATTGGGTAAGCTTATAGTGATTCTCCAATACTTGAACGACTCCAAAAGGTTCCCAAGCATTAAACATAGTGTATCCCAATTACTTGCCCCGAACTTAATGTCATCAATGTATGAGCGCCTCCCAATGATAGGTCGCTCCTCACCTTCCACCACTTGACCATCATGAAATACATCTTGTGACAGGGGTACGTCCGTCTACAAAACATATGTGACATCATCATCGATATCCGTAGTGGTATCATCGTTCGTGATCTTGCACATCAACCCCATCTGTTGTGAGCGTCGGACCATTGTACACGAGGCATTGTCCACTATACGCTGATATATTTGCGGCGCATTCTTTAATCCTTGTGGCATTCGGAGCCATTCAAAGTGTCCTAGCGGGCATATGAAAGCGGTAATTAACCGAGCCCTTTTTGTCATAGTTATAGCCCAATACCCACTCGCATTATCCATCGAACATAGCCATTTAACTCCTTCAAAGTTGTCTAGCAGATCATCTATCAAAGGCATGGCATACACCATCAGTCTTGTCTTTTGATTCACAGCTCGATCATCAATGCACAATAGTATGTCTGTTTTATTCTTCTTTAACACGATCACGATTGGTGAGGCCCAAGCTGACTCCGAATACTTAATTAATCCTGCTTGTAACAAGCCTCGTATCAACTCATACAACTTTGGTAGGAGATGCGCTGGTACCTTGCGCGCTTTCTGAGCTATAGGTGAATTTCCTCCAACATCCACATCGCAAACCACACCCCTAGCCGGTGGTGGCAGCGCATTACCAGAACTTATGAACCCATCAGCATACTTGTATAGCAATGATCGTAACTGGTCCTCTTGTTCCTTGGTGGTAATCCCGGGCTCTCCTATGTCTGCGTTTTCCATATCAGGTGGAGTTATCGGACCTTGTTGTACTTCAGGAATAAGTGCCAGCTGTTCTTCCATCGCTTCAGCTGACATCTCCACCCCTTCATGTAGGTAGACCTCCTTTTCCAATTTGGTCTGATCTACCTTCAATGGGTCTATACCATCCATCACATATATAGCGGGGGGGGTTATCTCCAACCATCTGCACCGCATGTATACTTGCCCAACTAATTGGCATACTGGCACTCCCCATAATTCGTTACTGTGTTAGCATATATTCTTCGGAAGCTCGATCTTCTTGAGTCATTAAAGGTAACGGATTTTCGTTGGGGATCTGACAACTTTGATCTTTCATATTCAGAATCACCCCCGCCTTCACCAAAAAATCTGTCCCAAGTATTGCTAGAGCTTGCGAATCAATGTCGGCTACCCACATCTGACAATTAAAGATAACCGATGGGCCCATCCGTATCTTGACCGTGGCCAAACCAATTGCGCCAATGGTGCTCTCTGTTATACCACAAAAGCTAGTCGGGTATCAAACATCCTGACTGCTATATGTAACATCTTCGCTACATTGGTATGCAAAACTGAAATGTTCGCACCAGAATCCAACATTAACGGCAGTTCCAAATCATTAATTGCCCCTCTAACGTATACTTGAGATGCCGGCTGTGTCGTCTCGGTTAATCGTTGCCATCCTTCCCGTTCTCCCTCTCTTTTATCCACCAGCGTGACATAAGCCGAGACATCTGCTGTTTCGGTAGTCGCTGATGCGTCTTCTTTTACTTCTTCTTTTTCTTCAAATGTAACTTGTGTATCCTCTTTTTCTTGTATTTTCGTCGTTTCTTGATCCTCGTCCATAGTGAGTGATTCTTCCATGAAAAATGTATTATTTTTCTTGTTTTCCTTTATGATGAAGGGTGAACGCGGTGTTGCTTTCAAATTGCTCGACAATGCCCCCCCCCCTTTTCTTTTGACAGTGGTCGCAACGCACTGTGGGGTTAGGCATTTAACTGTGCGGCCACCTGATCCTTGGTCAGTTCCCAGGAATTCAGCTTGCTCCGCATCTCGGCCATCTCTTCGATGAACTTCCGACAATACTTTATATCGTGGCCAACCGTTTTGCAATGCTCACACGTCTGCAACTTCCAACATTTCTCCTTATCATGCCCCTTTCGATTGCAGTGTTCACATACCACGCCCCCATCATTATTATTATGAGTCCGCTTCATTGTATGTACTTCACCGCCCATCATGTGTACACTGGGTTGCGCATCTTCGTATATCACTTCGGCACCCTTGCGCGCAGTCGTTTTCTTCCCTGGCCTTGTCAAACTTGCCGCATGTTTCGTCAACACCCTTTCCAATTCTTCAACATAATTGAATGTCAAATGCTGATACTGCATTTGTTTGACACGATCATGAATAGTGTCAAAGAATTGTTGGATGTTTTCCTCCAACAATGAGGCGTTATAGACGTCTCGGAAATCCATTACAGCTCGTAACGCAGCGGCATTTAGCCGAAACAAATATGTGGTTGCTGGCTCATCTTGTTTCTGGGTCAATCTCGAATACATAACCCGAGGCGAGACTTTATCCACGCAAAACTTCCGTTGAAACAAGTCTATCACTGTATCCCAATCATACTTCACCGTATCCGCTAACTGCTCATACCACCAAGACGCCGTATTCGTCAAGCTATCCACAAACATCCCTAGCCGTTGATCGTCATCCCAACGTGAAATGTTTGCCACATGGAGAAATCTTGTTATCCATGCCCTTGCACTTCCCGCGTCTTGCCTATTACCGTCGAATGCCTTGATTTCTGTATTCTGGATAATGGCTCTGACAGGCTGACCAGATGATGCCCACATATTATGTCTTCCACTCGACATGCCATATCTTGATGGTTTTGGTGGGTAGGGGTATGCTCTATCCGGAGCTGCCGATTTTCGGTGTGTCGCATTAGTCGCTCCTCTCGTAGTATCTGGCGTGCGACTATCGGACAGAGATGCGGTAATTTTCGTCAACTCCTCCAAACTTAAATGCCCATCTTGCATCAACTGGACTAAATTTGCCACCACTGGGTCCTGTTTTTTCGACGTTGGTCGTGGCGGTGACATGATCTCATCTTCATCCGAGGAAAATTCCAACTTCTTCCTTACTCGACGTTTTGTTTTTGATCTCCAATCCACAGTGTCTTCCAACTCATCGTCATTACACAGTTCCTGTATGCCCGGTGGTTTAGACTCTTTTACCGGTGTATGCGTGGTGTCTGCCACAATGTAATAATTCGTACTGACATCCGTAGCCTCTTTTCGATAAAACATCAAGGATGTTTCCCACTGGTTTTCCGCTAATAATAGTGACACCATCAGACCAATATCTTTCGCGGTACGATCCAGATTAAAGTCACATGCATTATCGAATTTTTCTCGTCGCACAAACTCATAGCCACAATTTCGAAGCAGCTTTTCAATAGCTTGAATTGATTCTTTTAATCCCCCAAAAGAAGTAAGATCTTCACTGACTCTAAAATTAGGGGCAGCTTTTGCCACCTTGCGAATCTCATATAATGAGAACCAACTATGTGAATCCCCAGGTAGCTTCAGTACATGCCGTTGGTATCATGCCATCCTTGCACAGGCCTCAGAGAAAGTGTATGTTATCTCACGGTCTTCCTGAGAGCGCTGTAACTTAAAAACCAGCTCTTTCTCTCCCTCGGTAGACACTAAAGCCATTTTGTATGTGAAATTATATTAAGTCGACGTGAAGTCCCGGGTCGCGGCACCAGTTGTCGTGAAGGAACTTAAATTTTCGAGGTTTCTACTCAAAAACAACACAAGGAAGTGATACAATACACTTCTCTCGCTTAAACTTCCCAGGTTCTTAGTACTTACGTCCGAACCTTAATACAAAGTCACTGAAAATGGACACTTTCCTGGTAACCCTCAGGCTGCCCCTCAACTTAGATAACCGCATAGGATCTTTATTACGCTGTAACACGCGTTCACTTAAAGGTGTCCTCGGGTTGTACTTAGTTTTTGTATAGGATTGGAAAAGGTTTCTTTTGGTTGGTGTGGCGACTGCTCGTAAAGGGGGAAGTTTTAATATATTAAAAGTATTAAGAAATCCTATATCTACCTCCAGTATCTGTTCACCTTGTTACTTCTTGGTTACTTCTGCACTGGCTTCGATATTATCCAGATCTGCGTACTTATCCAGGCCTGCGTACTTATCCAGGATTGTCGTGGACCATGATGTCGTGGATCATTAAATATCACGTGATTGGTCAAAGCCATCAAATCATATGCGACCATACCTGCGTATTTATCCAGGCTTTTCGTGGACCATGATGTCGTGGACCATGATCTCGTGGACCATTAAATATCACGTGATTGGCCAAAACCATCCAATCGTATGCGACCGACGCATACTTGTCGTATACATTCAAGCGTAAATTCCAGTCACTTCACCACAGACATCCCGAAGATGATGCGTACGCATCCAACCTTTTATGTCGGTATGCTTAAACCATACCAGAACCCGGAGGCGGGACCCCTCCTGGAGGAGGGTGGAAAGGCGGATAGCCGTAAGGCACCGCAGGGCGAAGTAATCCCGAAAGGGCTAAAATGCTACCACGAAGCTCCGCAACGGTCGTCTCGAGAGAGGCAAGCCGCCTCTCGAAGCGATCAGTGGTATCCCGCTCATCGCGGATCCCCTCGTGGAGATCATGGATGCGAAGCCTGTGTCGATCACAGCGCTCGCGAATCTCACGTCGCAATTGCGCGACCTCCTCCTCCAATGCTCGATGCGGAGAGTACTCCACACTTTAATGTGGAGCGGCTGATGGCACGACGCCATCATCGGGGTCAAACCCAGTATCTGGTGAAATGTAAGGGTTATACACACTCACAGAGTTCGTGGGAGTTTGAGACTCCCCTGCGGCAGGATTTCCGTGACGTCGTTGACGCTTTCGATCGGGAGAATCCCTCTGTGAGTCAACGACCAAAGGGGCGGGGTAAGCCCCTTCACTCCCAGTAGTTGGGAGCCCTCCGGAGGCAGATGCGGAACCCGCACTGTGCTCCGGCACCCTAGTGAGGGCACGGGCGCTAGCATAGCGCATGCGATAAGGGGCACGTAACTGCCCCATGGGTTTGGCTCTGGAAAACGCCAAGCAGAATGTCCTCTCTATCCGAACGTCACGTTCGGAATAGCTGTTGTACAGCTTTAAAAAACTCGGGGAGACGTTTCTCCCCTCCGCCTAAGCGCGGAACTTCTGCTCTGCCTCTTTGGCATATTCTCCTTGCAGGAGAATGAAGGGAACCTCGCGGAGGTTCCAACAACGGCACCCTGTGCCTGTTTCTCGAGGCGCTCTCGATATGGGGTAGCAGTGAACTGCTTCTGCGTGAGCAGTTTTTCCCGGAGTTGATTCCAGCGTGTGATGTGTTGCGGCTGTACAGTCGCGAGGCCAGGGGTATAGAAGACTAAACCCTTCTGTACCTCATTCCTGGACCACTTGGGAGGTCACAAGGACCTCCAAAACGATATACCGCCCGTGGAGAGCGCATGGGGGGCGTGCAAGGAATCTTGTAACGCCTGTGCGGCATTTTGATCCACTTGAGCTGCGTCCAGCTCAGTAGCGGAGATCGCCTTCGCCGATTCGGATATGTCATCTGAGGTTGGTAATAGTTGCGCACGAGCTAGTGCATTTTCCCCACGTGTGGGGAATGGGTTGGATGACTGATAGCGCCGTTCGGCGCTATCAACATGGCCAGCCGTTGGGGAGAGCTCCCCAAGGGCGTCCACTTCCGAGTTGTCGGAATAGTTTGCGTCCATAGCACCGCTGAAGGTGTACAGTGGACAGCCAGAGGTACTGGCGTTGGAGTTCTCCAACAAGATTTTGATTATTGAGTAAGCAATAGTTCTGATGGGGGAGGATATAACGGGGTTACATTCGGGTTACATTGAGTGTTGGTGTACATGAGTACTCCACGGTTGAGGTCAGTATTGGCCGGTTTGAAAGGTTTTGAACCTTTGGTTATTTTAACCAATCAGGGCAGGGGCCCTTGGTGTGGTGGTGTGTCAGCCATCCACGTGTCAGTACATAGGTGTGTACACTACATTATAGCTAGGTACGAATTAGGAATATTCGACTTAGTATTACATATAGTTTATATTAGTTTAAATTAATTTACGCTAATTACATATTAAATATATTCAGTTTACATTTCACTCTATTTAGCGGACGCGCGACCTCGACCGGTCGCGCGCGCAGTGAGTGTTGTAGGTAAGAGGGAGTCCTCCCTTTACTTACAGCCCGTAAAGGGAATACAGCCGTTAAGGCTAAGTCGTAATCTAACCCGGGAATCTTGGCCCCGAGTAGGAGAACTCTCCTACTAAGCCCTTTACAAGGGCGTATCGGCTAAGTAGCGGTAGCTACCGCTTTAAGGAATAGTCTTCCTCTGTGCGCTAGCCGCACCGTGCGTATACGCACCGGCTACAAAAATGGTTTAAAAAACGATGTAAAAAGTGGTTTTAAATATTGTTTTAAAAAAAGGTCTTCAAAATGGTTTTTTTAAAAAATGGGTTGTAAAAACGATTTTAAAAAAGTGGTTTAAAATGTTTTACAAATGGTTTTTAAAAAATGGGTACTAAAAACGATTTTAAAAAAGTGGTTTAAAAAGTGTTTTTTTAAAAATGGGCTTAAAAAAATGGTTCTAAGCAACGATTTTAAAACATGGTTTCAAACAACGATTTTAAAAAATGGTTTTGAAAAACGATTTTAAAAAGTGGTTTAAAAAGTGGTTTAGAACGATTTAAAAGAAGGGGATTAAAAAAATGGGTAAAAAAAGGGCTTTAAAAATGTGTTTAAAAAATGGTTTTAAGAAAATGGTTTTAAACAACGATTTTAAAAATTAGTTTTAAAAAACGATTTAAAAAGTTGTTTTAAAAATGGTTTTAAAAAGGTGCTTCAAAAAATGTATTTTTGAATGGTTTTAAATAGGTTTCAAAGAAATATATTAAAAAATGTTTTCTTAAAATTGTAACAGGACTGATCCTGTTACGGGCTTACACTGTATTTTTCGAGGAAGCGCGCAATACAATTAGGGCAGGATTAGTTGATAACAACTAATCCTATACTAAAAAGTAAATATAAATATTTACTTGAGTCTAAGAACGCAAAATTAAGAGTGTTTATTTAATGGATGGTTTAGAGGCTAATAGTATAGTAACTACCAAATTAATATAATAATATCAAGTATTCAACTAACTGTACTATTAGTTAACCTGCAAGATTCGGTATTTATAACGAATCGACTTTCCCTTCGTAGATTATAATAATTTATAATCTCTTATTTAAATTTCAGACAACGCGTCTGAAATTAAACTGTGATATTCTAACTTGAATATCAACTATGTAATGGCACCCCATTACATCCCCCCCACTGAAGGTGGTTGGCCAATAATAATTCTTATTTTGGCCAATCATGGGTGGCACTTGTTGGTCGGAATTTCTCATTCACCAACTGATTGACCATCGACTCGATGGTCAAAGCACACGGCGGCGGCGCTCTAAAGAGAGCTGCTGAAAACAATGAACGAGCTTCTTCCTCCGCCTCAGCACTAGGTGCTGAGGTGTTGAGTGACAACGGTGACGCTGCATTAGCAGCGTCAACTACGCAAAGGTCGGAAGACGTAGCGTCTTCGACCACAGATGCTGCTAAGGCGGCATCTGGCAAGAAACAGAGAGATGTTGCTAATGCAACATCTCGCACGATGACAACTTCCGAATGGCGTGTAGCCAAGAGGGCCATGTTCGGGAGTTCTGACTCCGAACAAAGTGATGGGGATACAGCTGTCCCCACTAAAGGATCTAGCGAGTCTAAACTCGCTAGGTGCTCATCGTCTAACAGCGATGATGACTCTGGTGTCGCTGTCAGCTATGACAGCGACAATGATTATCACAGGTGGTTGCGGGAACGCAGCTCCCCACCTGTACCAAGTACTTCTCAACGTCGGGGTGATTTAACCCCGGCGCGTGGTGTTGAAGCAGGCGGTGCTCCGCCTGCTAAAAGGGCTTGAACAGAAGCGGAGCCTGCCGGCTCTAAAGCGTATCATCGTACAGAACCACATGTTCCGTACAAAGTGGGGTTTTGGACCCCTGGCTGGGCTATTGCCCCCAACAGTTGCGGTCACCGTAAGCGGGATTGCCAGTATGCGTTGTTCGATATCAACGTGCTGGATGACTGCGAAGACATCCAGTCACGTAGATTCGATCGAAGTACAGAGGATAGACATCTGTACTTTATTGACCTCTTTTTCCAGGTTCGATATTATTCGAGCCGGAAAGGGTCAAGGAAGAACAGGGACGATAAAGACGCCCTGACTCAGAGTTGGAATGATTTTGTTGACAACTACAACAAAAGCCCAGATGATTACGTGAATAAAGTTCACGTAATGCGCGAGCGCGTTTTAAAGCACTCACGAACAGGCAAAATGGAATACATCCATTTTGATTGCATCAAAGAAGGGTTAAAGTGTGGTGTCCCTTCTCACCTCGTTTGCCCGCGGTGTACGCAGGGCGCTCCTCGTCTGTCAGAGGAGGAGTTGAGGGGGTACGGTGGCTTTTCCGTACCCGCCGAAATTCAGGGTTTAATTGATACCCTGAATGCATCAACACCTACTGTTGATGCTACTTCGCATTATGAGTTTGAGACTTCTTCTCAAACTCAGTCAAAAGGTCTGGGGCGTCGGCCCTCAGAACCTCAATCGGTTCCCAAGAGTCGAACACTTGGGGATATCCCATCCAGCGTACCAAGTACTCGGTACGCTGCCCCTTCTTCAAAGTCACCGAGCGCTTCGAGATCAAGCGCTCGAGGATATATCGCTTATTCCCCTGATTATCAATCAGGGGCGGCGTAGGTTGAGAATCCCCTCTCCGTTGTTGTTGCGGAGCATGGTTCTTTGCTCCGCAAGCTCGAGGAGGGTTATTCCTCCTTGAGCAGCGATATGTCTCACTCTGTGAAGACATATCGGTCTCTTCGCGAAAATGTCCGCGACATCCTCGGGGCGCACACTGCCCTCCAGCAGAAGAATGATCTTCTGTACATTGAGCTTTCTCGCTATAAGGGAGAGCTCTATCGGCGCACGGCTGATATTGAGCAGTCGAAGGCGGAGGTAACGACTCTCCGATCTGCTCATCAACGGCTGGAAGCCGATTACAAGTCTCTCTTGGGAGACTTGGAGAAGCACGGTATCTTCCGTGGTTCTGCTTCTCGTCGTAAGACGAAGACGAGTGATACGGCTTGAGCCGCCCAACATAGAATGTTGGGTGAAGCCTCATTGCTGTAGGAATGTCTAAGGTATAGGCATTCCCCCGAATCTCTTGGACCTTGAAGGGTCCAATGTACTTAGGAAGCAACTTCCGTGTAGGGAAGCTGCTTATTGCATGTTTAGGCAAATTAGTAGTACTTAGTAATACTAATTCACCTTTAAGAAAGGAGTTTTTGTTCTTCCTTCCCTGATTGTCTGCATTTTGTTTCTGCTTATCCAAAGCAGAAGCAAGTGCATCTTTTATATAGCGTATTACAGCTTGGCGCTGTAATACGAATCCATCTACTGATTTATCAGCAGTAGGTGCGTTGTCCTCATTGTCTGCAGCCATTGCTGCAGACAAATATTCATCATATGCAGCTTCAGTTTCATTTGAAGCTGCTTCCGCTTCTACTGTACTTTCCGTAGAAGGGACATCGTTTTGTTCACAAGTTGCAGTTGCAACTTGCGCATTGACTCTGTAGCCGGTGCGTATACGCACGGTGCCGCTAGCGCACAGAGGAAGGCTTTTCCTTAAAGCGGTATATACCGCTACTTAGCCGATAAGCCCTTGTAAAGGGCTTAGTAGGAGAGTTCTCCTACTCGGGGCCAAGATTCCCGGGTTAGTTTACGACTTAGCCTTAACGGCTGTATTCCCTATACGGGATGTAAGTAATGGGAGGACTCCCTCTTACCTACGACACTCACTGCGCGCGCGACCGGTAGAGGTCGCACGTCCGCAAAATAGAGTGAAATGTAAACTGAATATATTTAATATGTAATTAGCCTAAATTAATTTAAACTAATATAAACTATATGTAATACTAAGTAGAATATTCCTAATTCGTACCTAGCTAAAATGTAGTGTACACACTTGTGTACTGACACGTGGATGGCTGACACACCAACATACCAAGGGCCCCTGCCCTGATTGGTTAAAATAACCAAAGGTTCGAAACCTTTCAACTCGGCCAATACTGACCTCAACCGTGGTGTACTCATGTACACCAACACTCAATGTAACCCGAATGTAACCCCGTTACATCCTCCCCCATCAAAACTATTGCTTACGCAATAATCAAAATCTTGTTGGAGAACTCCACGCCAGTACCTCTGGCTGTCCACTGTACACCTTCAGCGGTGCTATGGACGCAAACTATTCCGACAGCTCGGAAGTGGACGCCCTTGGGGAGCTCTCCCCAACGGCTGGCCATGTTGATAGCGCCGTTCGGCGCTATCAGTCATCCAACCCATTCCCCACACGTGGGGAAAACGCACTAACTCGTGCGCCACCGTTACCCGCTAGGGGTGATACCTCCAGGTTGCCACAGGCAACCACCATCAATGAACCGTCCTTGGTTCAAGATGCCCGACGTGCCGGACGGGCACGGAAGGGACCTCGCGACCCCCACAAGAGGGCTAAGAACGCGGTCAAGAGAGGCTTAGCCTCTTATACCCTTGAACCAGCGGCTATACTGCCGCGTGAAATTGCGCATCGGAACCAACTCCGGGCCCGGCTACTAAAGCCCAAACATTTTTCTGTTAAGTCTTACCGGACGCGCCTCGGGAAACAGGCACGCGGTGCCCTCGTGGATGTTCTCCCCGAGATTCCCCTTGTTCTCCTGAGAGACGAAAGCGTCGAAGACGCAGAACAGGCGTTCCGCGCCTGGGCGGAAAGGGAGAAACACCTCCCCAGTTTCGATGCGCTGTAAAACAGCTTTTCCGAACACGACGTTCGGGTAGAGAAAGCGCTACGCTTGGCCTATGCTCAGGCCAAAGCGCAAGGGCAATTTCCTGCCTCCTATTATACGCGCTCTGCTCTCGATGTGGTGCCGGAGAGCAATGCAAGCACAGCATCTGCCTCCGGCAAACTCCCATTTATTGGGAGTGAAGGGGCTTCTTCCGCCCCTTTGGTCGTTGACTCTCAGTGGGATTCTCCCGCTCGAAAGCGTCAACGACGTCACGGCAATCCTGCCGCAGGGGAGTCTCGTACACCCACGAGTTCTGGGAATGTGGATACCCTTTCTACTTCACCAGGTACTGGGTCTCACCCCGGTGATGGCGTCGTGCCATCAGGCGTTCCACATGATAATGTGGCGTACCCTCCGTATCGAGCACTGGAGGAGGGGGTCGCGCTATTGCGGCGTGACTTCCAGGAGCGCTGTGATCGGCACAGCCTTCGCATCCAAGATTCTCAGGAGAAACTCCGCAACGAGGGGAGTGCGAATGAACGCATCAAGGAGCGGCTTGCCCCTCTCGAGACTCTCGTTGCGGAGCTTCAGGGTCGTATA
This sequence comes from Peronosclerospora sorghi, assembly GCA_026184515.1. Lineage (NCBI taxonomy): Eukaryota > Oomycota > Peronosporomycetes > Peronosporales > Peronosporaceae > Peronosclerospora > Peronosclerospora sorghi. The sequence goes on along the minus strand of CM047581.1, from coordinate 7,739,476 downwards.
TCAACCCTGTCGGAGATGTTCCGACCTGTTGCGCCGTTCGGCTATCCGGTTTCTCACCCTCCTCCGAGACGGGACCCGCCTCCGGGTTCTGGTATGGATTAAGCATACCCACATAAAAGGTTGGATGCGTACGCATCGCCTTCAGGATGTCTAATGTGTACGACAAGCCCTTTCGGGCTAACACCTTAAAGGGGCCCACAAACCTGGGGCGCAGTTTATTGCGCAACACATTTGAAACTGCATGTGTAGGAAGATTTTTAGCGTTTAATAAAACAGTTTCTCCTACTTTGTATACCTTTTGTTACGCCGTCCCTTTCGGTCAGCTTGCTCCTTCTGCTTGTCTTGGCTTTCCGCCATGGCATCGCAGACGTGTCGTAAGACACTAAGGCGCGTCGATAAAAACTTATCGATGTGCTTTCGCACAGATACAGGGATGACATCGGGGAATCCTCCCCCCTCAAGCCCTGGGACACACACACGTGGCGTCAACGGAATCCTCGGATTCACCAATCCGTTCACGTAAAACGGGGTAAACCCCGTAGATGAATGTACCGAATTGTTGATAGCAAATTCAACCATCGGGAGCATCTCACTCCAACTCTTTGGAGAATTCGGACATAAACTCCGGAGAATATCCTCCACAACGCGATTAACGCGTTTCGTCTGACCGTCCGTCTGCGGGTGATCCGCAGTGGACATGAGGAGCTTGGTGCCTAGCACCTTAAACAACGCTCCCCAGAATTGTCCCGTAAAACGGGGATCCCGATCCGACACAACGGAATAGAGTAGACCATGCTGTCGAAAGACACGTTCTAGGAACACTTTTGCTTTCCTTGTCCATCTATGGACTCTGGCACTGCCGCCAGGTGAGCCATCTTGCTCAAACGGTCTACAAAGACCAATATGCCGGTGTTCCCGGCCTTATCCTTCGGAAAACCGAAGATAAAATCCATGCTAATGGATTTCCAACACTCCGTTGGAACCGATAAGCTCGCCAAAGGCGCAGCTGAACTTGCAGAGGGTTTAACCCTCTGACACGTCTCACAGGTGCGTATATACGCACCGACCCACTTATACATCTTGGGCCACCAATACAAAGCGCTTAAATCGCTGTAGGTCTTATCCCGACCTAAATGACCCCCGGTAGGGGCGTCATGTTCCTCAAAGAGGACTCTATACTTCAGCTCCTCATTATGAGGAACTACCACCCGCGGAGTGTCCTCCGCGCTCGTTCTATAAAATAGCAGACCGTCACAGTACCTGTAACGGTGTAAACGAGCTCAAGCTCGACTTGACAGGGTTGGCTCAGACGATCCAAGACCGTTTTCACTAACGCGCGGATAAGCGCCGTACATTGTGGGTCTTTCTCATACGCCTGGCGTATGAGATCCACTACAGACGTGGTGACGAATGTCGCGTGAACGAGCTCGTAATCGGGACGACGCCACAACGCTTCTGCAAGCACGTTCTGCTTGCCTGGTTTATACTTAACCTCAAAGTTGTACTCCGCAAAGAAGGAGAGCCAACGGGCCATCCGTTGCGAGAGATGAGGCGACTTTGTTGCTGTCTGTAAGGACGCGTGGTCAGTATAAACCACGAACGGCTTTGAGCCGAGTAGGTGAACCCTAAATTTGACAAGAGCATACTTCATTGCAAGTAGCTCCTTGTCATGAACGGGATAATTCCGTTCTGCGGCTTTAAGCTGCCTCGACTCAAACGCAATTACGCGTTCCCTTCCTGCATCGTCTGCTTGTAACAAAGCACATCCGATTGCGAAATCGGAGGAGTCGCAGACGACACTAAATGGTTTCCCAGAGTCTGGGAGAGCAAGAACGGGAGCTTTTAACAAGCTCCCCTTAACCGCTTCAAAATCGTTTTGGTGTTCAGTTTCCCAACACCAATCAACATCCTTCCTAAGAAGTTCGGTGAATGGCTTCGCCATTCCAGCGTAGTTCTCGCTGTACTTGTGGAGATAGTTGGATAAACCAAGCCAATTCCGTAAATCTCTAAGATTTACAGGAGAAGGCCACTCCACAATGGCTTTCACCTTCGCGGGATCCGCCCGCACTCCATCCTTACCGA
>CM047581.1:7708650-7737294 GCA_026184515.1 Peronosclerospora sorghi | reverse complement strand
TACCTTTCCGCTTTCTAGATGCGGTGATATTGTCTGTACCCAACAACCACCCCAAGAACTACGACACATACTGTTGAGAATGTAAAGAAAATTCTTCGCCTTAAAGTTGCTTTTCGCCTCTTGCAAACAGACGTGCCTTGCACCTGTCGACCGTTCCATCTGACTTAAGTTTAGTCTTATAGACCCACTTGGTCGGAAAAGTTACCTTCTTTGGATTCCGTCGTACAAGTTTCTATGTTTATAGCTCTAGATCGACTCCAATTTAGTTCGCTCTGCAGCAGTCCACATATATCTTTGGACTTTCGTGTGCCGGCCTCTCTATAATTTTGAGATCCGGCACTGCTGCTCTCAATTTTTTTCCATGATCGTAACTTCTGAAACAGCGTACACATTTAGTGCACTTCTATCAATCGGACAGTTAAAGCTTTTATCCGTTGCGTTATTTCCAACTTTCAAAATCATTCGATATCATTTCATCTTGTTTCTTCTTCTTATGACACAAATCATAAAGCTCCTTGCCCTTTTGTCTTCTTTTTTTGACTTGATCTTCTAGTATGAGAAATCATGTCTTCTTCTCCACTTTGCACTTCATCATTCGAAACAACTTTTACTTCATTATGTTTAAAAAATTTCCACTTTCGTGCCTGTGCGATTTTGTTCAGATTGCTAGCTCATTTTAAGCGATATTTTCCAATTTTCTGTATAATTTTTCGCTTGCATCTTTTCTGAGTGTTTTGTCTGTAATATTCGTTGTGACTGTAACCACCCTGTTCTTGAGCAACAAAACCTTGTAAACCTCTTGGTTTCATAACCTTTTCCAGGAATCAAAGCACTCTCCGCATGCTTTTCAACAGCCTTCTTCTTTGGATCTCTTCATACCATACACGGAGGCCCAAAAATTACAATATCGGTCAAGACTGGCCTTTTTCCAGTCAGCACTTCTACTGGAGGTAATCTCCCTTGGTTTGCTCTAGTTGGAGTGCGGTTGAGTATGTAGGCGGCATATTCAGCCGCCTCCGACCAATACGTAAGCGGTATTCCAACCCGAAAATCATGCGCCTAACGATGTTAAAATATTCGGTTCATCCTTTCAGATTTACCGCTTGAGGATGAATTTCCAGCCTCGGTAATCTTTCTTCATATTTCAGTTTGTTTGCAAATTAAATCCACGTTTCTATATTCCCCGCCACAATCGGTTTTCAATACATGAACACGACAGTTAAATTCATTTTCGAACCATGAGATAAAATGTTCAGCATTTTTGCCGCTATATCTTTCGTAAGAGTGGAAAATATTCTGGCACAAATAGAAACAATCCACAAAGACCACGAAAAAGGATTTGCACGTCGATATCGGGGATTGATTGAACCTTTGCGGTCACTGCAAATCAATCATCCGATGCGATCAATCAGGGCTTTTTTGCCCCGAATCTTACTTCGGTTGTTTCTTGCGCGTTGCCTTGCCTTCAGCACAGGTCAGGTAATTTGGATTTTTGTTGTCCGTAAGCACTATTCCTGACCTGGGGTCCCTATACAGTCTTTCAGTTGTTTCATATTCTAGGTGACCCAACGCACAATGAAGTGGTATAGACTTCATTCATGAAATTCGTCCGGTTTATTTGCTTCCACATTGTTTAAAACCATATTGATAAGGTGACCATAATCCGTGATGGAGAGCCCCTTCTCGCGTAATTTTCCCAGAGATATCAGGTTCTTAGCCAATTTAGGTGCATAGTACACCTCGATCAATTCAATGACCGTCTGATTACGACCGTTCGTCTCTAAAGTAATCCTTACAACCTTGGTAGCCTTAAGCATACATCCATCAGGTAATGTAAATGTGTCGATTTGACTGCAATCCTTGGTATCTTTGATTAAATTTGCGTTTGTCACCAGGTGCCTACTTGAACCACTATCGACAATACATATATCGTTTTCGGATATCCCGCTGAGACACTATTTTGTATCGTTATCCGTTTTCTTTTCGAGAGTCGACATCACCACCCTTTTTGACCAACCTTCCCCATATTTTTGGCTTGTTTTCCGCCATGGTTGCTTGAATTTCTATTGCGTTTTTCTGGCCAATTCCTTTAAAGGTGGCCCCATTTTCTACATACGTAACAACCCCGCTTCTTCTCAGGTGGGACCATCGAATTCGCGAGCAGTTCAGCGGGTGACCTGGCTTTTAGAGCGTCATCTTCTAGATCATGCGCCCAAGCAATTAGTTCTTGAGCATGGCACAGGGTAGTCCTGCTTTGCAGGATCATATCTGTCCATCAGCCAAATTTTAAGCCGCGGTGCCGCAAACTAAACAATGTTTTCAAGTATCAAATTTATACTTGACCCACTTTCACAGGCCAAAGCTACTAGATATAGATAGTGCTCCGCCCACTTCCTTCTTAAATCTTTCTCGGACGCGAACCACATTGCTGCTAGGTGGTGATATATGTTCTCTTTAGAACCCAACCTCATTTTCTCCAAAACGAAATTTAAATAGGGCGACAGTTGCCACCGTGTCCCAATGTTAGATCTAGAATATTCCGAGGCTATACCGTCTAAGCGCTCTCCCAATTTTTTTACCTTTAGCCTCTCCGTCCACGTAAATCCAGATGCCATTTGCGCGATTTCTATGGCTTCCATGAAGAGGTAGGCGGACTGTTTGAACCCGGCGCCTAGTCCAAGGTAAATTTCCGTACCAGAAAATTTATCCACGGTAAATTTTGGTACTTTATTCATGCCTTGGCCAAAATGTGGCATTTGCGCATATCTTGCAGCCATATTTCCGTCTACCATACCTGGCACAGCACCATATGGCCACGCAGAATCCGATCTGCATTTGCACGTGGTATGCTGCCAGTGATGATAGTCGGAAGCAAAGAAATGATGTGGGCGTCGTCCAAGGTGTTTTTCTCAAGGCTATCCTGTGGAAATCCTGAAAGAAGTACAGACACGGCTTGTTTCTCTAGAAGAGACGCAAGGCCGCTTTCACACCCTATACATTATGTCACCATTTAGCAGAGACTTCCACGCTTTCATCCTCAACCAAATCATGCAGCGTCATCTGATGTCCGAAAGAGCGGAAATTTCTTAAACATTCTTGGAAGGTACTGGTTTTTGAGGCAGCTGGGGAGTCTTTCCTCGACCCAGATGATTTTTTCGCCACCAATCGTGTGTTCTATGCCTCCTCAACAGACACCAGTCTATGCCGCTCATCAATGCCATGTTAGAAGACTTGGACAAGGTATTGTAATGCTGATCGTTAGACATGACATTAAGAAGCGCGAGAGGCGGTAATATATTCGTATTTCTTCACGGAAACCTCCAATAATGACACATCCTTTATCCAGGGATTATTAAAGCAGTGAAACCTCCCCAGAATGATTTAATTTTGGCTGGTAACTCATTGTACCAAGGTACTTACGATGTATCCACCTGCAATAACATGTCTTAACTTCTGTACCAGTAATGATTTTGTTAATTGAAGTGGGTAAATACTGTTTGACGTACCTGTTAACGTTCACCTGTGCTGACCATGTATGGCTTAATGTCTCTAGTAAATATTCTTTCCGTCCGCCGATGCGTATCTCGTCCGCCTCGTTGGTGCCGGTTGTCTTGGTATAGTTTAGGTGAAACAAATAGCCCAGCGTCCCCATCTCGAAAAGGGCTCGCGACGTGACTCGAGACTGCAACAGCCAACAGATTGCTTCCTTCACTAGTAGCGTCTCCATTGCTATTGGTATGGAGACGATCCCCAACCCCTGTTGACCTCGGTGTGGATCGTAGCTGAGGTGCGTTTTATGCCGCGCCAGCTCTGGTTCTGTCTGATTCGACCATTTAAAGCGATTGTTGCATATGAATTAGATACCATAAATCTCCGGCGGCGGATAAACCCTCACTACTTTAAAAAGTGTACCTGGTAGAGAGATTGCTGAAATTTCATGTATCCATTTTGGAGGATTTGACTTCAGTGTCTTTTCAAGGAGATGAAGAAGGAATTACAATCCGTATCTCTTTAAGATTGTTTGTTTTGGTTATGTATACGAAGAAGATGGATGTTATGAGGAATTTGAGAATGAATATATTTAGGTCCTTAGCTCGCTTTTCTTGCTACAACTGCAATATGAATCTGAGATAAAATAGCCAATAGCAGTTTGCCATCTAGATGAACTAGACAATAGAGCTCCGCACGGGTTTGGGTTTTAACGGGTAAACGGGAGGGAACGGGCAGAACGGGTTGACGGGAGACAAGGCAAACCCGTTTACACGTTTTTTTCCAGCCCGTTCGCGGGCCCTTCACCCACACCCACACCCACACCCACACCCACACCCACACACACACCCACACACCCACACCCACCCACCCACCCACCCACACACACACACACACACACACACAAACACACACACAAACACACCCACGCACTCACACAAATAACTATTAAAGGATGTAAGTGCATTACTGACCACTAACCACTAACCACTGCCCAATCTTCACTCTTCACGAATTGTGGAAAACAGTCTTTTTTGTTGTTATTGATTGTTGATATCCTTCATCATCAAAAATAATTGTGCTTCTGTGTCGGACGTCGCCGCCAATCTTATCTAATTTTAACATTTCCACTGTGCTATGTCTGCTGTACGAGGAGGAGAGGATAGCGACATTAACGGAGACTCTAGTAGTTTCTTTGACAAGCATCATGACGATGATGCTCATGATGAGGAGGACACTGGTCTGAGGAGAAGGAGGTGTCAAGATAGTAGCATCCACGATGAGGATGACGACGAGAGGAAGGCGAAGACATCGAGATTAGTGAAGACGAGAAGAAGGAAGAAGAAAATGAGGAAGACATAGTAGAGAAGACCTTGACGTCAAAGCTGCTGGAGTACAAGATGATGCGGCCGAAAAAGAGCCAGCCGCGAGAGAACTCCGACTAAAAACCTGGTCAAGGATACGTCCCGAAAAAGCAACAAATAAAGTCTGGAAGTACTTTAAAAAATACGAGGACCAACCCATGCACAAGGATAAGGCCATTTGTGACTTATGCAATTCGGAAGTGAATATTGGTTTGAAGGGCACAACAACCAACCTCACCCAACACTTGCGCCGAAATCACAAGGAACAGGAGACCAAGATAATTGTCGAAAGTCTCGCCAGTAGGAAATGCTTAGAAGGTTTTTTGGAAATTGGAGGTGATAATCACTTCGCAATGTCAGTTTTGAGATGGATCGTGATGACCAACCAACCATGGGATGTAGTGGAGAGTCGCTACTTCAAGTAAATGATCGCCAATCCAAGAAGAAAGGGGCCACTGTTCCTCCAAAAACACTTTGGAAAAGAAACTGTCAGAGGTTTGCATCAAGGTTAAGCGACAGTTGACGAACATCTTAGAAACGGATGCCCTAGGACTGGCAATAACCACTGATTGCTGGAACAGTTCCGCTATGGAGCAATATATGTCATTGACTGCTCACTTCATCACTTTAGATTGGAGAGTACAGAACATTGTTCTGGAATGCGCTCCTTTTGAAGCCCCTTACACGGGAGAAAGGATCAAAGAAAAACTGAAAGAACTCTTAAAGGAGTATCGGCTGCGAGTGTAGAATATTGTCGCCATGGTTAGCGACACCTGTGCAAATGTGAAAAAAGCGGGCAGGCTCATGGACTTCGAGTGGATTGGTTGCTTCAATCACGTCTTGGAACTCTCGGTCTCGCATTTTTTTTACTCTGAGGCAATCTCTTCTACCATGACAAAGTGCAGGAGCTATACCACACTTTACAAAAATTCTCCCTTCTTTTCAGAAAAAGTTGAAAGAGGCGTGCAAATATAGGAAGATTTCTGGAGGAATTAGCATCCTGCAGGACATAGCGACAAGATGGTTGTCAACACATACCATGCTGAAGCGTATGGTTAAGTTGAAGCCTGCGCTTCTCATTCTAAGGCTCAATGGTGATATTCAGCTTCCGTTGTCATCGTTAGACTGGCGTATTATAGAGCTCTCGATAAAACTAGTGCTTGAGGTGTTTGCTGTGGCTGAGAGGTTCATGGAAGACGAGAAGCGAGTAACATTAGTCTTGTGCCGACGGCGATCCGCTATATTCGACATTCCATTGGCGATGCCATTGCCAAGTTGACGACTACTACTACCGCCGCTACCAGCGAAGAACAAGCGGATTATTCAGCAGAAGGCGATGAGGAAAGGAGAGCAAGCCAAGTAGTCTTGGAGGGCATTCAAATGCTGTTTGAAGACTTCGAGAAGATGTGGGGAGAGAATAAGCAGGATCTCACCAAGTTATCGGATACGATAGCTTTTCCAGAAGCACTTGATCCACGTACCAAACCGTACGTCAGCAAGGATTCTCCTGTATGGCTTCTGATAGAACAGCGATCAATGGATCTGTTGCAAAAAGATATGCCGGCCCTGGCGGGGGAAGAGAGACCCAATGATGCTGATCAAGAAAAAGAAGGGGTCGCAAACAAAAATGGGATGCGGCGTATGCGTGAAAATGACGTAGCATCCTCGGACTTGAAGAGACGGAAATAAAAGGGAAGAAGAGGAAATCCCAAAAAGAATCGAGAGTGTCCTAGATATGGATTTAATATGGAAGGCGGCTGAGTCAGAAGTATCTATTCAGACGTTGAACTCAAATAGGTCACTTGAGAGTGATCGGCTACAGCTCATACGCCAGCAAATGGATAATGAGGTCTCGCTGTTCAAGAAACAGGTGAAGCGGATACACAGAAGCAAGGATCCAATGTGTGGTGGGCGCTCCAGGCCCATTTCTTCCCTAATATTGCCAGGCTGGCCAGGTGTACACTTTGTGTTCCAGCAACCTCTGCACCGTCGGAGCGAGCATTTTCACAAGCCGGGCTAATCACAAAAGACAATAGGACGGCGTTATCTGGCGAGAAGGTCGGAGCCATGTGCTTTTTGAAGGTCACCTGGGAGCTAGTTGGGAATTATTCGCAGGAAAAAGTCAAATCTTTGCAGGAGGCAGACGCCGTTGCTCACCCACGTATATCATCATCGTCTTCTCTTCTGGAAGAACCATTCGTAGAAGTATGATCATACTAGACGACTGCAGCAATCTAGATTGATAGCCAGAAGACATGAGTTGGTTTTGGGGCCATGTGTACACGGATATTATTATTGTATCAAGCCTGTGATGATGCATCCCCATAACAGCGAGATAGGGACTAAGGTTGTTGCTTGCAAGAGAATGATCTAATGTATCTTTCATAGAAAGTGTACGACGCAGCAATGAAGAGACTTGCCGGTGAGAGCCCGGTGGACAGCTGAAAGGAAGCAGAAGGCGGTCTTGCAGAGACACTATTTAATCCTCGCTTATGCATAATCTAATATATGTCTGTGAATTGTATGTGTCGATATTCTTCAGCATCCGTCGTGGAAGTAAAAGCGGATTGTATCAATATCATAGTAGGCTGTATCATTGCTGGATACAATATGGTCATCGTCAGTCATCCAAACGGATGAGCTGCTAAGGTGTATAAACTTAAATCGCTTGGTATTGCTATTGTATCTCATCACGGAAAAAAATACGGCGAAACGGGGTGGACGGGCTGAAAGGGGACGTACCCGTTCAAAGTCAGCCCGTTCATCCTTACATGGACTGGTTGAGAGGACCCCGTAACCAGTTCATGTGTTCAGGCAACCCGTGCGAAGCTCTAGCCTCTTGAGTATGAATTCGAACAACTGCGTACTTCTGCTAAGTACGGTATGCTGAGAATTGAGACGGCAGACGGATTGCGGGCGTTTGCCTCGGAAGAGGGTGTGCGCCAAGCAAGGTACATGGTCAGTCACAGCGGCGGGAACGGGATAGGAAACAAGCAGCGTGGCGGCCGGGGAGGAGGACATGCAAGCGCAAACAATGAGGGCAGAAATTTGACGCAAAGTTATAAGAGCACGTATAAGCATGCAGGTAACCCAAGTGGAGAGGCTGGTGATCCCACTACCCCTCGATTGTTCCATAAGTGCGGCGAGCCGGGTCATTTTTGGAGAAAATGTCCTCTTCTATCCAAGAAGAAAGGAAATGCAAACGGCCAGGATACCCCTTCAGATGATGCGCGTGCACCTCGAGACAATTTTGCCCAACACCAAAAGAGAACAAATGTCCCTGATCCAGGAGTCACCAGTGGAGTGATTGTGGACGAACCGTCCTTTGCGCCCCCAGTAGTCAAAGAGAAGAATACTGAAGAGGCGCGCGCCTGGTGGTGCTTCGATACGGCCTCGAACACACATATGGTCAGAGATATGAACTACTTTGTGCACGTGGACTACATCTCGCCAGAAATGGTGGAATCTAAGGTTCTTGGTATTGCTGGCAGTATGGTTACTGAAGCGACATGTCGGAGTACCGTTCGACTGACTACAGAGGTAAATGGCGTTCCCGTGCAACTTTTCCTCGATGATGTACTTTATGTGCCAGGCGCTATTCACGGAATTTTCTCCATTGGTCGGTCTCTCGAGCAAGTGATCGACTTGTTCCTCGATCGAGTGACTAAGACGTTTGATGTGGCCGTGGAGTGAACCGTCGTAGTGCGTGCAATGCAGCAGAATGGCATCTGAACGTTCTCATGTGAAAATCCCTGCGCTGCGAGTGCCGTACGGCACACACGCGATGTGAGAATAGTGAATTTCTCATTGGCGGACGGCGTTGCTACACTCGAGCAGTGGCACCGAAGTCTAAACCACACGTGCAATTAATATCTAAAGGTCATGGCCGATCGTGGACTCGTCAAGGGGATGATCATCACTAGACGAGAGGCCGCGCCATGCGATGCGTGCCACGTCGGTAAGCAACGGCAAAAGCGGCGAATGAAAATGATTGATCGAGGGCTATCAGCTCCAAACCCCATAATATATGCCGATCTCATGTTCCCGAGTAAGGGAATCAAATCAACGTACAAAGCTGTGCTGGTCATAATGGACGCATGGAGTCACTCTTTGACACAATTTGTTTGCTCAAGAGCAAAACGGCGGAGACAGTGAACTCAGAGATGCAAAAATAAATCCTCTGGACAGAGAGACAAGCTGGTCGTCGGGTGACAAAAAATGATTGAGTGAGAACACAATCCTGCTGAGCGCGTGCGTTTTCCCCTCCAGCGAGTTCTCACCGATAAATGCAAGGAATTTGTAAACAACAAGATCACGCAGTGGTACGCCAAGCGCGGAATTGAACACATCAAAGTTGGTCCTAAGAGTTCGCATTTGAATCCAGTGGAGAGAGCAATTGGAGTGCTCGTGGATGAAACGAAGGCTTTAATGTACTCATCTGGATTCTTCATTCAAGTCAATGTGGGTATGTGCTATATTGAACGCTGCGTACGTTCGAAACCGAGTGTTTTGCAAACCGATAAGCGGGATTTCATACCAGATACATTTTGGAGTCAAGGCGGACATCCACTATTTGCGTCCTTTTTGGAGATCTAGCGTATATTCACGTTCCAAAATCGCTAGACAGGAAGAAGGAGGACGACAATGCGAGGATTGGGTTCACCACCGGATATGCAGAGGACACTGTGGGTGTCCAAGTTTATGAGCCTGCGAATCGTACTATCAAGTTCATGGCTGACGTGCGTGTCGTCGAAGACATGATGTATAGCGATCGCCATGGAATAGATCCAGATGATAAACACGTAGGTAAATGGTTCCGGTTTGATACAGACGCTCTGAATATGATGAAAATGAAGATGGACAGGATGATACACGTGATACTGGAGAAGACGTTGATAACAGCGACATGCAAGATATCGATATGATCGAGTCTAGTCGTGATGTGTGGATTACCACTGATACGGAAGAGGAATATTGTGATATGATTTCTACTGTGATTCACGTGAGTTTCGAAATACATTCAACAAATTCTATGGATATCAATGACGAGCGTGAGAACGAACTACCTCACAACAGCAGTAACAGTAAAAGCACGAGTAATCCCGGTAGCAACGGCAGTAGTATCGCATGTGACTCCAACGGTGGAAATGCTCAGATTGAACCAAATCATTCAAATAATCTGTACGTGCATGAGAATGTCTCAACTCGGGTCATAACGTTGTAAATCAAGAAAATTATGAAGATACGAACAAAGATGGAAATGACTTAGCAAAGATTACGAGTCTGTCGCGGGCGAACAAGGGTCAGAAGCGTCACTCGATGGATTTGATGACGAACTCGAATTGCCTTTAGCGCCAGAATATGACGAAGCAGCCCAGAAATTGAAATTGGTTCCGCAACGAATCCTACGATAGTTCACATACACACGTTTACACGCGAAGATAGCAATGTAGTCTCAAAGGCCGAGCGTAACAAAAGGGCCGATCGCGATGACACGTCATATGAGCGAGAGAGAAACGCACTAGGAGAAGCCGTGAAATCGCGGCGGAATGGTCTTCTTTTGGACAATGAGCGTCGGAAACCTGCGAGGTATAGAGGCGCCAACTGGGTGGCAAACTTTGCAACTCGAGTGCTACATAGTCAAGGCAAGGGATATGCGAGGTTCCGGTCGCATTATCCCCAGGAACCACCGAGAATCAATGAGTTCCAAGGACACCAACTTCTGGCGCATGTAGGAGCTGACAGAAATGGCAGCGATGAAAGCAAAGAGCGTGCTCGAGGAGATCAAGTCGGATGATGTGCCTGCTGATGCAAAATTGGTCCGAACTATGTGTATATCCTCAAGGCCAATAGGTATGGATACATTGTCACTTTCAAGGCACGTTTGGTCGCTATCGGTAATTACCAGCGGCCCGGTATTAATTTCACCGAGACATTTGCTCCTGTTGCTCGTATGTCATCTCTGAGACTAGTGCTCGCGTGTGCAGCACGACTTGGACTCAAAGTTTAAGGTGGTGATATAAACACCGCCTATCTAAACGCCAAACTGGAGATTACGCAGTATGTTGAGCAAATTGATGTCTTTCCATGCTCTTCAGATGGTCAAGTGTATGCAGTGAGGCGAGCGCTGTACGGGCTACGGCAATGTGGAAGAGAGTGGAACACGGAATCGAACTCGTGCATGATGGATCGTTGGTTCCAGCGGTGTGCCACAGAACCGTATCTCTATTTTAAGTTTGATAATGGTTTGATCGTGATGGTACTGATTTACGTAGACGACGTGTTATGCGCAACAAATGATGTCATAAAGAAATCACTCTATGAAACTTGATAAGAGCTATGGAATCAGAGAACAAGGTGACCTCACCGACTACCTAGGTGTGGAAATCCGACAAACGCAAGATATGATCTGGATCAGCAACGAAAATACGCGGAGGAAATTCTGAGCAAATATTGATACAGTAATGCATAAATGCGGTAACCCAATGGAAACAAATATGCGACTTCAACCAGCGGGAGATACTGATATGGTGGACACGAGTTTTGATTATCGAGGTTCATTGGGTATGCTAATGTATCTGCCAAGAGTACACGACCTGATCTTGCCTATGCACTCGGACAACTCAGTAGATTCGTTAGTAAGCCTACGGCCAAGCACTTCGGGACGATCAAGAGGGTGTTACGTTACCTGGTGGGTACGGTGAACTACGGCATACGCTACGATGCAGGTGCCAGCGTAAGCTCTGATGATACGGTCTTGAGAAGATATTGCTACAGGGACTTGGGATCAGATCCAGAGACTCGAAAGAGCACCAGCGGCTTCGTCTTCACAGTTGCCGGCGGCGCAATATCTTGGATGTCACGACTACACCGTTCATCGCTCAGTCAACAGCGGAAGCCGGGTACATCGCTACTTGTGAAGCCAGTGTGGAGGCAATGGCGATGTGGAAGAGATCTTGCCCACGTACAGTATTAAACCTATCATCGGTATCGATAGTCAAGCAGCATATGTGTTAGCCACGAACCCAACTTACAGTCGGAAGACAAGGCACATCGAGCTCCGATGGCACTACGTACGCGAGCAGGTGTTGCGTGGCATAATTGATCTGGCGAAGATCAAGGGAGACGAGAATCACGCAGACGCATTCACTAAGCCACTCGACAAGCGTAGACTTGTGAGGCTGTGTGCGATGGTCGGCGTCGGGCCATTTGTGTGATTCGAGGCTTTGCCTCGAGAGGGGCGTGTTGGAATCCGGATAAAATTGGAAACTATCCGGATGACCCGATTTGGCTGAACCACCCACTGCATGTCAGGATTGGAAGCCCTCCGTGAATTTTTGTGCCACTTTCTACAGAAAGATCTGATAGTGCTACTTCATAGAAAGATCTCGCCACAGGGAGAGTCTAGGAGTAGTTTTAATGAAATAGTTCTAAAAACACCAGTAACGCTCAAGTCTCTCTCTGGTCTCTATCTACTTCAGTTGGTCCAACCATCTAGCGCACTTACCCTTTCTAACATTGCTGCTTTTCTTTTTGCCAAACGATCGCTTATCGTTTCTTTTTCTCGCGTTGTGGTCTCCTACCCGATTGGCGAGAACTCTGTTTAAGAACTTCTTCAGCGATTAGCTTGCTCGCAAAGTTACTTAATTTGAATTGTGTGACGCTCATCCTAAAAAGCTTACACCAAGCTTTCTTATCGAGACGGCAAACTGCGTAGCATTGTCGCGCATACGTCTTCCTCACTAGGCCCGCAGTTCGCATTTCTCATCTCCAATACGAGGCGCTCCAGCTCCATCACGTGTAGGCTCATTCTTGCAGCCGTGTGCTTGAGCGATGCAACCGTTTATTTAAGGCACATCTGGTTCGCCATGTCCTGCGTGAGGGCGGAATCGCTCCAGCGCCATCAATATTTTAATGGATTTGAAGAACGTGAAAAATTAATGGAGTTCTATGAACGAGTATCTGGTGCAAGTATACATGAATCATATTTTAGGCCACCTTATATGGCAATACGCCGATGTATTCCCAGAAGAAGTTCCATGCGAGCTCGCCAAAAACATAGGGACTCTGCATGAGATTGAGCCCATGCCTTTATGTCACGCGGCAATGTTCTTCCCGCGTGATCAAGTCTAAGTGGTCGACAAGCACTTGGAAGCTTGCTACAAGCCCTTATTTTAAGGAAAGGTGTCATCATCGGTAACATAGAGCAGGAACGTTGTCTCCAGTTCTCTCAATTTAAGAGATTGATTCTACCAATTGTTATACGTGAGAAAGATATCCCTCTCACGGCGGTTACACTCCAACTGTAATTCTTAGGGAATTCCTTGTAAAATTCCATAAGGACACTGCAATATTTAACAGATGTGTTTACATCTGCTACGACCGGAGCGGGAATTTTCACGAGCTATCTGATCAAGTTTTGATCGATATTAAATAAAGATGTAGATGTGCACAACATGCACCTACGCCAAGCTAAATATCTATGTGAGCCTTAAGAAATGCACCTTTGGTGTATCTGAATTACCTATTCTTGGCTGTTTTGTCGACAACAATAGAGTTCGCTTTGTTCCATACAAGATCGAGTGGTAGTTAATTGGTCTGAGCCAAACAACGTCAAGGAACTTCTGATGTTCCTTGTGCTAGAAACATATTTGGATACATATTGATGCAATTACGCAGGCATAATACGCCCTTTTTTACATTTGATAAAAAAGGACGTTGAATGGCATTGGAATACCCAATCTCAAGAAACGTTGACGCAGTCAAGTGAAGCTCAGCGTGGTTCACTTAAGTTAGAGGCACGTGTTGTACGAATGACGTGCACCTCGGCGAAGATCCAAGTGTTCGCTCGTTTGACCGCATCTGGATCACACGCGCGTAAAGTGGATCACAGATCGACTCGTGTTCATCATATATTTATTAATTTCTCAGTAGCAACTCCATTTCTTCGTATTTCTTAAGATCGTAATTGAAAATAACAACCGTAGCAGACGCACTGGTTTTTCCTTGTGTCTTATCTCTTTTCAATATTAGCAAACGACCGCGTCTGGATTAGTTGAAACAAAAATCTCCAGCACTGGATAATGTGACGAAGAAACTTAGTTGAAGCTAAAAAACCTCGACGGTCTAGAGAAACTAGATGCGAAGCGCAAAGAGCAACAACGGAATACAACAACATTCCCGAAAACGAAAAAAATGATAAGCATATTCGCCACCAATGATGTTATATCGTTCTGTTGTTCGCCGACGTGCGTTAACATCCTAATTAAATCTATAATCTACAGCTTGATGCGTAAACTTCAACTTAGTATGCCCTGCGTCCACTCCAAACGTAACTTCCTACTTATTCAAACGTCCTTCCACGTGAAACAGTCAAACAATCGCACTGCGTTTACTCCAAACGTAACCTTCTGCTTAGTCAAACGTTTTTCCACGTGAATCATTCAATTAATCAATAATCACACAACAAATCCATCAGTCGTAACAACCACAGCCTTGCGTTTTAATGCGACGTTAATTAGTCAGGTAATTAGTACACTGTGTGTGCGAGGATGCGTAGCGCCAAGAACCGACGGTAAGAGAAAACGTCTCGTCGCAAAGAAAGAACATGCAAAAGTAATATATTTGACTATAACTAAATTATAGTCCGATACAAATACACAAAAATTGAGTATGCCTATTTTTTGGTCTTGTGCGAAGATGTCCAACTTTAAATGCCTTGATGTCTTCACACAGCGCTGCATTTTAACACTCCTTCTCATCCTCGTTCACGTCCAAAAAACGATAGTTTCATCCAATCAATCTCCCGTTAATCCAATTCTTGATCGCATGTCTTCAAACTTCTTTCTCGTCAACGCCTTGGTGAACATGTCCGCCAACATGTCCTGTGTTCTCTTGTATTTCACCGTAATCATGTCCTCCTTCTGCTTCGACACCAGAAACTTTATACATGTATCCACATGCTTCATTTCCCCCGAATTGTTTTCACCTTCAAGATACTTTATTGTCGCTTGATTGTCCAAACTTAACTTCATAGGCAGGTTCACTTGAAAGCCAATTTTCGTGAGTAATTCGTAAACGCCAATTAATTCACACTCCACTTTTGTAGCCGCGTAGAGTTCAGATTCCATTGTCGAAAGCGCCACACTTCCTTTACACTTGCGTAGCCATTAAATAAAAATGCCATTTAACGAAACCAATCCACCAGTCACCGATTTTCGATCTTGTTTTACATCCCGCGTAGTCTGCATCACTGTATCCCTCCAAGATAAAAAAGTCCTTCTAAAACTCCATCTTTAAACGTAATGTCATCGTTCCTTTCAGGTACCGCAATGTCCTTTTCGCCAAATTCCAATCATAAATCTTTGGTGCATGCGACTGTCTAGTCGCCCCATGGACTGCAAACACGATGTCCGGCCTAGTGCACCTCGCCATCCACAGGAGGGATCCAACAAGCGATTGGAAGTCCCTCACTGCGGGCGTTCCGTCACTAGGCCGCGTCATCACATCCATTTCTTCATTCATCGTAAGTGTGTCGTGGTCAGTCCCGATAGGCGGCTTCACACTGTTAGCGTCCATCAATCCATAATCGTCCAACAAACTTCGTATCATCACTTGCTGATAGAGATAATAACCACCTTCATCACTATATGTAACCCGCATGCCTAAAAACTTTGATACTTCGCCCAGGTCTTTGATTTCGAGCACTTACATGTCCTGAAAGAAAATATTTACAAGACGTTCGCTTGTACCAGTCACAAACAAGTCGTCCACATACACTCCAACTACGACAATGTCCACATCGTGCCTCTTAAAATACAAACACACCTCAGTGAAACTTTGAGTGAATTTTAATTCCAGTAGCTTGTTATGCAGCTAAAGGTTCCATATGCGTCCTGCCTGCTTCAATCCATACAATTTCTTCATTAACTTCAGCACCAATTCATCGATACTCTTCACTCCGTGCTTCTTCAGGTTCTAATCATTAATCTCCATTCCCTTGGGTATAAAAAATATCTCATGTTCTTCCTCCAACGCTTTTACATACGCGTTCGGCATGTCGCCGTGTCTTGATTTCACTCTCCACTTCCTAGCTAGCGCCAAAATGATCTTCACTGTGCTCATATCCATAACCGCAGTGAAAGTCAATCCATAGTCAATGCCGAAACGTTGTTCATTTCCACACGCCAAAAGACGCGCTTTATATATTTCGATATTCTCATTCGCGTCTGTCTTCGTCTTGAACACCCACTTGGTGTGAAGTGGCCTGCATTAATTTATTTCTTCTCCACGTTCCACACTTCATTCAATTCAATTGCTGATAATTCAATTTTTTATGGCGGTCATCCAGTCGTCTTGCGATCGCTTTTCATCGCCTCGCCGTAATTCCTTGGATCCAGCCCCGTCACCATGTTTACAACTCTATTATCATCATCTCTTGATTCATCATTATTTTTGGGTTCTTCAGTTTTTTTCCCATTCTTTTACGTGTAGTTACGCGTCCCGTAACTCTCTATAGTCCACACCTTTTTCTTCTTCTTAGGTAACCCACCTTTCTTGACGCGCTTGTTATTTTCTCCTTGTGTTCCACGTTCACTCGATTCACCGGCTCATTCTAACTCTTTTCTGCCTTCATCCAGAAATAACTCCCGTAACTGCTTGTTCTGCGTCTGGTCCAACGTTTCGATGTTCTTGATATGTTGTGTCACCACAACTTTTCTCTCCTTTTGTAAAAATACCTTGTAACCTTTTACTTCGTGACTTTTTCCATCATCATTATTTTTCGCAACGCTTTTCTTGAGATTATCTCTTGGTACGTCCTCCCACACGCTCACGTTCAATACCTTGTTTACTTTCTCTACGTCGAAAATGCTTTCACCACTTGCTTGGCGCTTGATAACTCTTTTTTCACCCTCATATACCAGTCCACATCATTTTTCTTCGAGTAGACCATATGATAAAATGTTTCGTGACAGGTTCTCAACGTAGTATACGTTTTACACTTTAATCAGACGTTCAATGTTTCCACACTAGACGTAAAACTGCAAATCACCTTTCAACGCTATATACAATTGTCTCCCATCTGCTTGGAAACACACACCTGATACTTGTTCGGTGTTCCGCAGGATACTCGCATCGTTAGTGAGGTGCATACTCGCCCCACTATCGATTATCCACTTCTCTTTCGCCACGCTTCCATAATCTTCAGTAATTACCAGCGTAAAATCTAATTTCTTCTTGTCCTTCTTGGGGCACTTCCACTTGAGATGATCCGTTTCACCACAAATAAAACACTTGCACGGCTTGCCTTGATATCTGCTACAGCATTTACCACGCCTTGTGTCGATACCCTTGGCCTGCACCCGTTGTGTTCTACTGCCTGCGCAAACTGGCATAGCTCTTCAGCTTGCCTTAAGTAATCCACCCGCGTGTGGTCATACTTAGACATCATGATGTGCTTGAGCTCCGGCGCCGCGTGATAAATCCCGCTGTCGATAACCAAGAAGTCCACACGTCCTCCTGCAGCTTCTGCCACAGCCAGAAAGTACAAATAATGCTCTGGCCAAGACCGTGAGGGACTCTTTCTGGCCGAGAACAACCTCATCGTCTGCGCCGAGTTTAACTGTGTGTGAAACGTCGACAGAAGCTTGTCCATGACGTACCATAACGCAGGAGTCTCACTACACCACATATCCACTTGGCGGTTATTGTGGCCGGTGCGTAAACGCACGGTGCGGCTAGCGCACAGAGGAAGACTTTCCTTAAGCGGCGATACGCCGCTACTCAGCCGATACGCCATAATGAAAGGGCTTAGCGTGAGATTACTCTCACTCGGGGCCAAGATTTCCCCAGTTTCCTTTAGCGTACGCTACAGCTTTAACCTTACGCTTCCCTTAGTAGCGAGTAGCTAGTGGAGGTACTCCCCTGCTACGACACTCACAGCACGCTCGACCTTTCCCGGTTGAACGTATAGCTGGATTCAGTGTGAAATGGAAACTGATTTATATTTAATATGTAATCAGTCTAACTTAATAAACTAATGTAAACTATTTGTAATACTAGGTAGAACTTACTTAATCCGTACCTAGCCAATATGTAATGTACACCACCTGTGTACCAACACGTGGCAGACTGCCACGCCTTCACCAAGGGCTCCCGCCTTGATTGGATAAAACAACCAATAAGTCCGAACCGTTCGGACTGGTCAATACTTGACCTTAACCGTTGTGTATTTATGTACGCCAACGTAACTAAATGTAACCCCGTTACATCCTCCCCATCAAGACTATTGCCACGCAATAATATATTATAGTTAGAGACCCCAACTTCCAGAACTCTGGCCTCGAATGAACACCTATAGAGGTGGTGATGATTCTCGACGAGAAGGGGATAAGGATGATGTCAGCTACTCTGACTCCGGTATTTCCGAGGAGGGGGCCCTTGGGGATAGCTCCCATAAGGACGACCGCGCTGACGACGCCGAACGGCGATGTAGGCAGCCTAATTCTTTCCCCACACGTGGCGAAAATGCGCTAACTCGCACGCCACCATTGCCAACCTCGGATGGCAAATCCGGGTCGCCGAAGGCAACCATCACCAATGAATTGGATTCGGCTCAGGAATCATATCTTTCCACACAGGCACTAGAGGCTGCTTTACGCGCCCCCAAACGCCCTTCACGGGCGGAATATCGTTTTGGAGGTACTCGTGATTTCCAAAAGTAGGCTAAGAATGAGGTAAAGAAGGGTTTAGCCTTCTATACCCCTGGCCCTGCGGCTGAACAGCCGCGTCAAATCACATGCCGGAAACAACTCCGGGAAAAACTGCTCACGCAGAAGCAGTTCACTGCCGCCTTATACCGACGGCGCCTCGGGAAACAGGCACAAGGTGCCTTTGTTGAGAACCTCCTCGAGGTTCCCTTCGTTCTCCTAAAAGGAGAGGATGCCGAAGAGGCAGAGCAGAAGTTCCGCGCTTGGGAGGAAGGGGAGAAACGTCTCCCTGACTTTTTAAAGATTTGCAACAGCTATTCCGAACGTGACGTTCGGATGGAGAGGGCATTGCGCTTGGCGTTTGCCAAAGCCAAAGCGATGGGGCAATTACCTGCCCCTTATCGCACGCGCTATGATAGCGCCTGTGCCCTCAATGTGGTTCCGGAGCGCAGTGCAAGCTCCGCATCTGCCTCCGGCGAACTCCCAACTACTGGGAGTGAACGGGCTTCTCCCGCCCCTTTGGTCCTCGACTCGCAGCGGGCTTCTCCCGCTCGAAAGCGTCGACGACGTCTCGTCAATCCTGCCACAGGGGAGTCTCGGACTCCCACGAACTCTGTAAATGTGGGTAACCCTTCCACTTCACTAGATACTGGGTTTCACCCCGATGATGGCGTCGCGCCATCAGACGCTCCACATGGTAATGTGGAATCCCCTCCGAATCGAGAACTGTAGGAGGTGGTCGCGAAATTGCGACGTGAGATTCAGGAGCGCTGTGATCGACACAGCCGTCGCATCTGTGATGTCCAGGATGGACTACACGATGCCATGTGCGCGATTGACTGCATCGAGAAGCGTATTGACTCGCTCGAGTATGCCTTTGACGGCTTTCGCCGTATTGAGGGGAGATCTGAAGTTTCCGTTGCGGAGCTTCGCGGTCGCATTTTGACCCTGTCGGAGATGTTTTTCCGCCCTGCCGCGCCTTACGGCTATCCGCTTTCTCAACCTCCTCCAAGAGGGGACCCGACTCCGGGTCCTGGTATGGCTTAAGCATACTCACGTATAAGGTTGGATGCGTACGCATCGCCTTCGGGATATCCAAGGTATACGCCAGGCCCTTTCTGGCTAGCACCTTGAAAGGCCACACAAACCTGGGGCGCAGTTTGGTCCGTAACACGTTAGAAACTGCATGTGTAGGAAAGTTTTTAGCGTTTAATAAAACATTTTCTCCTACTTTATACGCCTTTCTGTTACGCCGAACCTTGCGGTCGGCCTGTTCCTTTGCTTGTCTTGGTTTTCTTCCATGGCGTCGCAAACGTGTCGTAAGACACTAAGGCGCGTCGATAAAAACTTATCGATGTGCTTTCGCACAGATACAGGGCTGACATCGGGGAATCCTCCCCCCCCTCAATCCCTGGGCCACACACACGTGGCGTCAACGGAACCCTCGGATTCACTAATCCGTTCATGTAAAACGGGGTAAACCCCGTAGATGCATGAACCGAATTGTTTATGGCAAATTAGGAAGCATCTCACTCCAACACTTTGGAGAATCCGGACATAAACTCAGGAGAATATCCTCTACAAAGCGATTAACGCGTTCCGTTTGTCCTTCTGTCTGCGGATGATCCACAGTGGACATGAGGAGATTGGTGCCTAGTGCCTTAACCAGCGCCCCCCAAAACTGTCCCGTAAAACGGGGATCCCGATTAGATATAAGGGAATCAGGTAGACCATGCTGTCGAAAGACACGGTCTAGGAACACTTTCGCTGTTACTTGTGAATCAATGGACTCCGGCTCCGCCGCCAGGTGATCCATCTTGCTCAAACGGTCTACAAAGAAAAAAATGCCGGTGTTACCGGCCTTATCTTTCGGAAAACCGAAGATAAAATCCATACTAATGGATTTCCAACACTCCGTCGGAACGGGTAAGCTCGCCAAAAGCGCTGCTGACACGTCTCACAGGTGCTAATATACGCACCCACCCACTTGTACATTTTGGGCCACCAATAAAAATCGCTTAAAGCGCTGTAGGTCTGATCCCGACAAAAAATGACCCCTGTAGGGGCATCATGTGCCTCAAAGAGGACTCTGTACTTCAACTCTTCATCATGAGGAACAACCACCCGCGGAGTGTCCTCCGCGCTCGTGCTATAATATAGCAAACTTTCACAGTAACTGTAACGGTGTAGCCGAGCTCTAGCTCGACTTGACAGGGTATGCTCAGACGAGCCAAGTACCTTGTCACCCAATGCGCTGATAAGCGCCGTACATTGTGGGTCTTTCCCACACGCCAGGCGTATGAGATCCACCACAGAAGAGGTGATGAATGTCGCGTGAGCGATCTCGTAATCAGGACGACGCGACAACGCGTCTGCAAGCACGTTCTGTTTGACAGGTTTGTACTTAACCTCAAAGTTATATCCTCAAAGAATGAGAGCCAACGGACCATCCGTTGGGAGAGATGAGGCGACTTCGTCGCTGTCCGTAAGGACGCGTGGTAGGTATAAACCACGAACGGCTTTGAGCCGAGTAGGTGAACCCTAAATTTGACAAGGGCATACTTCGTAGAAAGTAGCTCCTTACATGTACGTTATAATTCCGCTCCGCAGCTTTAAGCTGACTCGACTCAAACGCAATTACGCGTTCCCTTTCTGCATCGTCTGCTCGTAACAAATCACATCCGATTGCGAAATCGGAGGCGTCGCAGACGACACTAAATGGTTTCCCAGAATCTGGGAGAGCAAGAACGGGAGCTTTCAACAAGCTCCCCTTAACCGCTTCAAAAGCGTTTTGGTGTTCGGTTTTCCAACACCAGTCAACATCCTTCTTAAGAACGTCCGTCAATGGCTTCGCCATTTCAGCGTAGTTCTCGCTGTATTTGTGTAGATAATTGGCTAATCCAAGCCACTTCCGTAAATTGATTAGATTTACAGGCGAAGGCTACTCCACAATGGCTTTCACGTTCTCGGGATCCGACCGCACTCCATCCTTACTGATGAATCATCCGAGGAAAGGGATTTCCTCAGCACCAAAAATACATTTGGATGCTTTTGCATATAACTTATGCTACCGCATACATTCGAGCACCGCTCGAAGGTGTATTAGGTGCGTCTGAACATTAGACAAGTCACCTTCCGCGCGACTATGAACGAATATATCGTCGAAGTACGTCTGAGCGTACTTTCTATGAGGGCGGAAGATTTGTGTCACCAAGCGATTAAAAGTCGATATTGGATTTGAAAGCCCCTGTGGCATAACAAGCCACTCCCACAGCATGCCACTAGGCGTGCTGACCGCTGTAAGCGGAATATTGGATGCTCGCATGAGCAACTGATATTACCCGTCCACCAGATCTAAGGCGCTGTAAACAGTACAGTCTGCCATATTATTCTGGAGGACGTCCTTCCGCGGAATCGGAGTTTTCATGGGTACAGTAGCTGCATTCAACTTGTTGTAAGCATGCACAATGCGCCACTTTCCGTTCGGTTTGCGAACACAAAAAGTGGGAGATGAGTGGGGAGACTTGCTCTCCCGTACCATTCCTGCCTCTTCTTTTCCCTTGAAGAATGCGTCGATGACGTCGCATTGCTCCTTGGGGAGAGGCCACTGCCTAGTGACGCAGTATTTGGTTCCAGGAACCAAATCAATTTCATGTCCGACTCCCCGATCCGGTTGTAACCTAATCGGCGGGTTATCACTAATGACATCTCCGAATTCCTTAATTAATGAATGGTAAGGGTCCTCAGGATCCGCAAGGATCTTGAGACCGCTTCGGGTATTCAATGCCTGTTTGATTTGCACTAAAACTGACTCGTCCATCTTGGATGAGGAGTTTAGCTCATCTTCCTAGCTCAAAACGAAGTTCTCGTCGATTTCACCTGCTTTTACAGCAGACCGAGATGGGGGGAGTCAATTGCCCCATATATTGGAAGCGCATCGCGCCTATCCACAGAGGTCTTTACCTCTACCACCGGTGACTCACCGGTCTCACCTAATACGGCGTGGTCGGAATCAATTCCGACGTGCGAATGAGACGAACTACGGGTCTCTTCGCTTGGAAGCGCTTCGCGCTTAACCCCAGGGATCTCTACCCCTACCACTGGTGTCGCAACATTCTCGCCTAACATGGCGTGGTCGGGATCCCCGACCTGCAGAAGAGACAAACCTCTTGTCTCTTCTCTAGGAAGCGCCTCGCGCTTAACCTCAGAGGAATCCACCTCTACCACTGGCGAATCACAAGTCTCGCCTATAACGGCGTGGGGATTAAACGACGAATCCCCCTCGTCAAGGGAATGATCATCTCAGACATCCCAATATCTGGCATCATCTAGCCAGAATCGCTTTTGCGATCGAGCAAAGGTGGGTTCATGACTCGACAATGCTTCACCTGACCGCGGGTGCGTTGAGCCAATGGACTTAGACTTCCAGTATATCCATGGCTCGTGGCGTTCCAGCAACTTCATGCCCAGAATGAGGTCATACCTCGAGTCCAAATCCAGGACTAGTCAACGTTCTAAGCTGTCGAAGTCTGCAAGCTTCAGCTAAAGGTCAATCGAGACCTTGGGTACAGAAACCTGTACGCCCGTCGCTAGACGGACCGTGACCACCCGTCACGAGAACGTGCCTCTAGGGCCTCGGCATACAGCCGACTCTTCTCCACAGAAGCCCGTCTGACATAATTGGCATACGCTCCAGAGTCTATCAAAACTCTCCAAGGCTTATCAAAGCCTTTCACGTCCGGAAGGACTACCAGCAAACCTGGCTGGTACACCAACTCGGTGCTAGAAAGCACCGTTTCCCTCGGGCCTTTGTGCTGTCGTCCCTACCCTGGGGATTAACAGCACTGAGGGATCCCCCTGTAGGGCGCCCCGCACATACTGGGAGCCGTCGTTTCCCGACGGCTTGGGTAAGGGCCTTTTACCCACCCTCGTCCCCTTATAGCGAGTGTCTCGCTGGGGGTTTCGCGGACATCTGTTCCGCAGATGATCCGCACTTCCACACAGGAAGAATATTAGCGGCCCATGCCGCTCCAACATTGCAAGAAGCTCTGCTTAGAAGCTCTGCGAGAAGGAGTCAGAGTGACTCTTAGCGGAAGGTTTCTTCTCCGCTTCGACCTGACTAAGTTCCGTGGGTTCAGGACCCACCTTAGAGGAACGAGAGTTCCTTTCAGCGTTAAACGCTATCTTAAACGCCTCCCCCAGGGATTGGGGTCGGCATCGGAAGATCTCCGAACGTGGTTGCCCTTCTTTCAGGCCTGCCATGAACACGAGAATGGACACATCGTCCGAATACGCTTTCACGTACATCCCTGCCAACAGGGTCTTCAGTTCTTGGACGTATGTCTCCAAGTCCCCAGTGCCCTGACGGTACCTCAAAAACGCAAGATGATTCAAGAAAACCAGATCAGGCGTAGCGTACATGTCCATTAGCTTTTGATTAAGGACTCCCCAAGTCGGGAACACGTTCGTGACCAAATCCGGACACGTAAACGCCCATGCACGGGCTTTGCCCGTAAGATGGGTTAGTGCAAGTCCCACTTGAAAGTGATCCTCGATCACATTCGCTGTGGCGAAGGCCGTTTCGACCTCGCGAAGCCACACATAAAGGTTATCATCCTTTTCACCGGTGATTTCCTTTATCTTAAAGGATAACGGAGAGCGCACCTCCGTAGACGTGGATTAACTTCGACGAAAATTTGCCGCATGGGCGATGAGGGCGTTAACCCTCTCACGCACGGTATCAAGACCCTGCTCCACTAGGAGGCGCATGCCATCCTGACCCAATATGGGTACCAGCCTCTTAAAGGCTTCTTGTTGGACGTGGGTTAGCTGATCCCAATCGTCCTGATCCATCCTTTGCAGAGGATGCCGTCTACCAACACAGGTGTTGGATTTACTACGAGTGCTACCAGATGTAGCCGGTACGTAAACGCACGGTGCGGCTAGCGCACAGAGGAAGACTTTCCTTAAGCGTCGATACGCCGCTAATTAGCCGATACGCCCTAATGAAAGGGCTTAGCGTGAGATTACTCTCACTCGGGGCCAAGATTTCCCCAGTTTCCTTTAGCGTACGCTACAGCTTTAACCTTACGCTTCCCTTAGTAGCGAGTAGCTAGTGGAGGTACTCCCCTGCTACGACACTCACAGCACGCTCGACCTTTCCCGGTTGGACGTCTAGCTGGATTCAGTGTAAAATGGAAACTGATTTATATTTAATATGTAATCAGTCTAACTTAATAAACTAATTTAGACTATATGTAATACTAGGTAGAACTTACTTAATCCGTACCTAGCCAAAATTTAATGTACACCACCTGTGTACCAACACGTGGCAGGCTGCCACGCCTTCACCAAGGGCTCCCGCCCTGATTGACTAAAACAACCAATAAGTCCGAACCGTTCGGACTGGTCAATACTTGACCTTAACCGTTGTGTATTTACGTACACCAACGTAACTAAATGTAACCCCGTTACAGTTATAGTAATTCTCTGCGGTTCCCGTGGGGTAGTGGACTAGCAGGTCCACCTTTATATCCTTAGTCCATGGGAAACCTCAGGCAGCTTCTGCTAACCCAACTTGGCGCAAAAACTTCTTCTCCCAAGAGTGAAAACCGGAACCGAATCCGCGATAGACTTCTGTACCTTCAAATGTACGTATCTGTAAACGGCATTGCTTCGGCGATTGCGTCCTTGGCATTGGCATTCTTTGTTGGGGTCATGCCTGACCCCTTGGCGTGCATATGTGGGCACCTGTGGCCCCGGCTACGCTCTGATTCGCTCGGCATTCCCTGCTCCAAAATCAAAAACACTCGCTCCAGCCTTGTTTAAGTCTTTAAAACTCATCATAACAGGGTTTTCAACCTTGTACGCTGCCCGTTCGTCATGGTTCCCCTCCAGGGAGGCCATGCTCGTCTTTGTATCTCCTTTGGGGGAATGGTAAACGTTACCTCCCCCATCGGATACTTCTCCGCAAGAATCTCCAAGCCTTTGCAGGCGCTGAGCCATTTCGCGGAGGATCGTTAAGACATCGGTCGACTCCACATTATCCTTAATTATTTCAGCTGCCTTCTCCTCCGAAGAATTACTGTACCCACTTGGGCTCATAACCTGTTGTTCGCCGACGTGCGTTACCATCCTAATTAAATCGATAATCTACAGCTTGATGCGTAAACTTCAACTTAGTATGCCCTGCGTCCACTCCAAACGTAACTTCCTACTTAGTCAAACGTCCTTCCACGTGAAACAGTCAAACAATCGCACTGCGTTTACGCCAAACGTAACCTTCTGCTTAGTCAAACGTTTTTCCACGTGAATCAGTCAATTTCCTGGAAATCTGATTTGCTTGGAGATACAAAAGTTGGGCTGCCGATTTCTAAAATCAATAATCACACAACAAATCCAGCAGTCGTAACAACCACAGCCTTGCGTGTTAATGCGATGTTAATTAGTCAGGTAATTAGCACACTGTGTGTGCGAGGATGAGTAGCGCCAAGAACCAACGGTCAGAGAAAACGTCTCGTCGCAAAGAAAGAACATGCAAAAGTAATTTATTTGACTATAACTAAATTATAGTCCGACACAAATACACAAAAATTGAGTATGCCTATTTTTTGGTCTTGTGCGAAGATGTCCAACTTTAAATGCTTTGATGTCTTCATACAGCGCTGCATTTTAACACGTTCCTTGCCACCAAGAGTAAAGATGAGCACCCACAAAGTATTCGGGGCATGTACCCCTAATTTCGGGAAAACACGTGGCACAGGTAGGTACGGGGCATGCTTCCCAGGGCATACCCTGGGCACGCATATTGCTAGATTTTTGTGGGGCGTGCCCTCTGTATAATAGATCATACTTGAGTACACTTGAGTACACCTGTCACACAACAAATCGCGAATATTGTATGTATTGCGCGATCACCAAGTTCTGGAAAGCGCAGTTCTAATGGCCCACTGGCCTAAGTTGTGGTTTTATCTCCAGATATCCTGGGTTCAATTCCCAGTGTCTACAGAGTTGCTGAAAGCTTTTTATCCACTGGTTCCACAAGGTTCTGGGACCTTCCACAAGGTCTAGGCAGATTCCATTAGCTTCTTTCGGACGACCATCTATGGAAATCTGGAAGGAAGGAAATAGAATAGGAATAAAAATTCTGAAATCTTCGGTTAATTGTATCATAAATATACCACAGATATAAAAGTAGGGGGGGTTCCCTTCATCGAGAGGGGGGGGGGGGGGCTGTGAAGAATAGAGTACTAGCATCTTTTGCCCTTCTCAATAGCCCTGCATTCACCACCCACTATCCTTACCTAATGGCGACCCAGTAAATTGAACCCATCCTAGCTCATTATGCTCCCCAGCTGCTCAACCTACGCCTGCTGCACCTACTGTACTTGATGCAACAGTCCCTGACGGATTTTTCATCCCGGATCCAAAGACTTCCTATCTCGATGGACTGTTTTTTTTTCGCTCGAGGAACAAGGGTCCAGGGTCAAGAACCAATCACTACACCGCCTAATGTAGCTTCTGCAGCCACACGCTCCAAGGCAACCTGATAAGCTGCACCGCCATGCGATGACCACCTGCAAGCAAGGGCCTTCTCCCCAGAAATTAGAGTGCGTGAAGAAATCTGGGGAAACGGGTGGAGCTTCGAAATCCCGGGGGAGCCGCAAACGTCAGCGGGTAGCAACTATCAATCAGGTAATGTTTACAGCAGCAAAAGACAATTGGGCACTGAAGATGCCGCCATGGCGCTAACGGCATGAAGAATTTTTTTGGAGTTTCTGTAGGATACACAATCTAACTTCCTTCTTGTAGAATCTGAGTCTGACAAGGATGAAACGCCGCAGAAGTGAAAAGCTCTGCCCCTCAAAAGGCAATGATTACCGTGTGGTTTCGCGAGCTTTCCCCTTCGGAACAGGAGAATATCCACAAGCTCCTACTGAATCTCGTCACATCCCATTTTTCTTGGTGGAGAATCCCTATTTCATAATTAATATGCAAAAGATGATGCCCGCGTTCACGGTTTTTCTGGAGAGATGCGGAGAGGAAGAATCTTCAATAATGCCTTTATGCAGCATCAGGTTGACAAATATGAAGCCATGTCGAAAATTACGAATGTGACCATTAGTCTCGGTGGATGGTCTGATTTATCCCATAGTTTGGATGGATGGTGCTGTAAAAAACGAAGAAGTATGTGTAGATTTGTGATGTTAATATCTTACCCTGGTGGGTGGTAATGTCCTGAACTTTCTTTTTTCAATTCTAGGATGCATGTATCGGATGTCACAGATCTCTTAGCTTGCCGCCATAATGCATTATTTTGCTTGAAAAACTTAAGGACACCTTGAAGAGGATCCCGTGCAAGTATCATCAGTAATTGCCTGTGTGTCCGATAGCCCTTCTGCGATGGTAAAGATGCTAAAGGATCTGACCGTAAGTTTGTGGTGGAGTCGAGTTCAAATTCGAACACCGAAGTGTCCTGAACCCGATCACCATCGTGCCCAGCCGACCAACTTACGGGTGGGGGGTACCCCGCGAACATTCTCCTAAGCTCCGATAGGATGACCGATCAGTACTGTAGGACGCCTGGTCTAATCTTCGTTCACGCTTCTCACCTTGTGTACCCATTGGTTTGGGTGTGTGGTGAAGTGGATCTATATTTACAATATGTAGAATGTGATCAGCAACAGATATTACTTAATGGTATATTTGTTCATACCAAGACTTTAAATACTAGCACATTGTTGCTTTTTTACGCTGGCGATTTCCTCAAGCATATTTCTACAGCCATCTCATGTGCTCATCAAAGAAAGTATCAATTACAACCTTCTTGTCTTGTCAACACTGAACATTAACATAAAAGATCGTTGTGTGCATCCATCACGTGAATACCGTTTCAACAAAGTCGTGGTAGCCCTAACACATCCGAAGGTGCAAGTGTTTTAGTCAAAATTCTATGCTCTTTTGAGTAACATCAACTAAGAAAATCAATACACGGACACAGCTTACATGCAATACGGCAAATCCAATCCTGGCAAATAAGTCAACAAAAGGTCCTGCACTTTTGGCTGCGGAAACTGTTCACA
>CM047581.1:7644519-7708640 GCA_026184515.1 Peronosclerospora sorghi | reverse complement strand
AATTAATTTATGATTGGTATGAATGAGGAGATATAAGTGGAATTTTTGACCAATCAGGAGCGACATGCGACGGCCACCTTGCTCAATCAGATTACAGAGGGTTTCCAAAGTAACTGTCAAGGATGATCAATCAGGTTACAGAGGAAATCAGTGGTAATTCTCAAGGATGATCAATCAGGTTACAGAGGGACTCAGTGGTAACTGCCACGTATTGAAGTCAGCGCTGAAGTAACCAAAAGGTAGTGGGTGAAAAAGTGATTGACGTTGATGTAGGAGTTAGTAACACTTAATAGAACGAAATTTCCCTTGAAGTGCACAGATCTCTGGCGGCCGTGAAAACATTCCTTTTTGACCCAATACAAAAACCAAGTGTAATACAAGGAAGTCGTTGAGCGAACGCCCTATCAAGTGGAGCAGCAGCTGTTTGAAGCGCGCTAGTGTTGGGAGCAGCCCCGAACTGCCTTTGGAAGTGTGTCCAAAGTGTGTTTAATTGATTTGTTGGGTCGGACGGAAGTATTAAGTACCCGGGAAGTAAAGCAAGGAGGACTAGCTTATTACCTCTTTGTGTTGTTGATTAAGTGGATTTATCATAATTTTCAACTCCTTCACGATAGTGGCTACAAACTCGGTGGACCGTCACGCGATAAGGACTTGCGGGGATCGATATGTAGCGATCCACTTCTGCGGCAGGGTGTATCTAGGGCGGAAATCGTCACCCTAAATACGCAAATATCCACAATATACTTGATCCCAGTATACTTTCAGGGCAGATAGCGTATAGCCGATCGTAGAGTCTAACCAAAACGATAGATCGATAATTTAATCAAGAAAAACCAAACAAACGTATCCAAAAGCTTGGGGTTCCACTAACGAGATTTTCACGTAAACATATCCAATTAGTAATAACACGTTCTAAACGTGTGCGACTTGAAGTGAGTGCTGTGCCAAGTACGCGTTCCCGTCGAGGGACTTCTGGCTGGCCAAGTGCGTCTGTAACGCGTCGCGGCCGGGCAAGTTGAGCTGAAGGGGAGCCTGTTAACCGTACGCTCCCAAAGACTCCGCGGCAGGCGGAAGCGACTTATGCGTAAGAACTAAGAAAACACAGACTATATTATATCTATTTAAAACCTAATAGTGGGTTTCAAACTTAGCCAATTTGCGTCGTATTTGGGTGAAATACGACAATGGAAATACGATACACCACCTCTGGACCTGGTGTATTTCCAAAATGCGATCGTATTTCACTCACAAATACGACACGGGGCATTTCCACACCCCAAACCCTTATCCACATCTTCGTTCAAAGGGAGATCGGAAATACGACGAATTGGTGGAGGGAAATACGACAGGTGTGTCAGGTTTGAAAAGGGGTATTTCTGATCGTGAATTCGTCGTATTTGGTTGTCGTATTTCGGGTGAAATACCGTCGTATTTGTTGTTGCGCCAAAATCAAGTTTGAAACCCCCAAATATGTAAACTACATGAAACATCGTGTGACTTACCTAAAACTGCGTACTTGATACTACTGACACACGATTGGCTCAAAATACCTTTCTCTTTTAACCAACCCGATTGCTCCAAACCGATCAACGATATACCGGTATAAACTGACCATATAATTTCTTCTTCACTACACCACAAGTCAAACAAACCCCTGAATTAGTGTGATACTGGTACTTTGAGACGATGTTTACTATTGAAAGGCTAAATTCCCAAGGATAATTGGTATTAAACGTGTACTCCATAACTTTAATCTATTACCAAAGGTAGAACTTCATGGGCCATTTTAGTGCTTATCGTTAGTAGTAAAGTAATGTAACTGACACCGAAATCTGTGCAGGAACATCACAGCGTTGCAAACGTGCTGCGTGATAACAAGAAGATTCTGAACTTCTTTACATAATCGTATATTTGGCAGCATGCTCTCAAGGAATGGACCAAAGTCATGGGGTCAACAAATTCCTCAGGACCTATTGTGAAACCCGTTTGTATTCTCTGGCAAAAGTCTGTTTGGGGATAGCGGCATATGAGCAAAGTTTTCAAACTGCCTCGAATTGTCGGAGGTACGTACCCAACCAACCGACCTGAAATAAGACAAATCATCTTCAACCGGTACCGTTTCGCCCACAACGAAGCTCTGGTGGCTCTTCGAAAGCCGGTGGTTGATGTCATCAGCCGATTGGAGATGCGTACTGCGATATTGGCAGATACATTTAAAGAACTCTTGCAGGTACAACAGCACTATCTACATTCCCAACGTGACGGGATTGATACCAATTCACTTCACTGAAACCTGACTTTCCATCTCGTCGTAGGTGTCCTGGAAAATTTGCAAGCTTGATATTTCAATGCCCAGCCTACTTGAACATACAGTGGGCGTTATCGGAAAGCGAGCTCGTGAATTTGACAATCTTCTTTATTGCCTTTTTTCTGTCTCCTGTCCACAAGAAGATGGTCATTTCGCGCAAGTATTCACCGAACTAGCTGGTCCGAGAAATCTTATTGCGTGCGGCCTGGGGTTTCTGCAAGAATGATGCTACACAGCTTGCCAAGGAAACAATATCGTACGGTAATAGCGATCTTCCGTTCCACATGCTGCATCAACGGAAGCTCGTACCTATTGGAAATCGTTCACCGGCCACGCTCCTGTTCTCCACCGCTTTGCTGTCATGGTCTTTGTGATTGTTCCCCATCCTACGGCGACGAAAGGCTTTTCTCTAGGGGCTTACCAAGACCAGGACGCAATTGAACGACTCCAGGAACACTGTCCATGACAGGTTAGATGTGCGCCAAGCTGTATGGGAATATTCTTCGATCGATTGCCAAGCAGCAGGAGAAAAGTGGCGACAAGGTCTCTGCTGGCATTCAGCAGAAGAATGTAAGGAGGGTGTTCCAAGGAAAAGTGGACAATGGGATTGAGGTGTTGCACGATGCTGAAGATGATGCAGACGCGGAAGGAGTCGGGAGGAGTTAGGAAGTATCGATGCCGAGTTAGATGCAATCGACGAGCAGGAGGTAGCTGCTGCGGGCCCCGTTACGGAAGCCGAACGCCACTTCATGAGGGAGCTCTTTGACTTCGATGCCTACGGGCAGGCGTTGGAGGCTTTTACGAAGCCCGACACTACCGCCAATGAAGAAGAGGTTACGTCGAATGGGCAGGGTCGGTGGATGACATTTTTGGGTGGCAGCAAATTGAGGGCATATTTTAATGTATTCTAGTTCGATGTAAAACATGTACTGATTTTCGAATTGCGATGTGCAATAAAACAAGTGGTGGCCCCCCGGGGCATGCCCCCTGCTGAATCCGTGCCCTCCACCCTCGGCAAAGGTGATACTTCGATTTTATAATGAGATAACGTCTGATATGCCCCTGTTTTCGCCCAAAAAATCTAAAATACCCCTCTTCTTAAAGACATCCTAAAATGCCCCTGTTTTTGCGGTGCTTTCCAATCGCTAAATTTAAGGCGACTATTTAATGAAACATTAGCTTGCCAATCATCTCTAAGTTTGAATGTCGGTATTACAGGGGCATATTAGACGTTAACTCATGTTAGAAAATATATAAGAAGTGCTACATGCACTAAAATGTAATTTACTTGCGACGAGTGAGAATAGGTAAATGAACCTTGATTGCACTGACAGCTCTGAATGCTCATTTGGTAGCATCAAACTACAAGAAGTCCCGCTGAATAAAAAAATTAGTTCCTTTGCAAGCATTAGATATTCGTTCAAAGACCCATATCATTACGTTAGTCATTTTGTTGTAGCATCCCTAGCATCAAAACGTACCATCAAAATGGTCGTCCAATTAAAAGGGCTACAGGAACAGCACCCAAATGTCTCGAGTCTACAGAGCACGTTGCATTGTCACCTTCTACCCAAACATGACCCTTTGGAACGGTGATTGTCCGCCTTCGCTCCTGATCAAAACGTGGTTGCAGTTCCACCACGTCTCCCTCCTGCAGCATTGCGTAATCATCAGATAGCAAAAACTTCACCTTACATAATTAAAATAAACCAACCAGAGCCAGAATTCGCTTGGTGATTGTCGGACCCTGGCATCGAGTGGGCGATCGCAGCTGAACGAGGTCACCACGCTCCCATCTCCGCCAATATCGCGATAGTCGCTCCACGAAGATGATAGAGCCGTCAGGAATCGTAGGAACCATGGAATAGCCAATACCGTAATTAATATCAAAAAAGTATTTCTTTGTCAAGCTGCCCAGCTTACAATCAGCACACCGTTGCGCACTAGCCTTAGCATCGTCAAAATTTTGCGATATTATTATCACTGCAATTTTACCTCACTAAAATAATATTGTCTACTATATGGCGATTATTTCATTAAATAGTCGCCTTAAATTAGCGATTGGAGGGCACCGCAAGAACAGGGGCATTTTAGGATTTTTTTAAGAAGAGAGGTATTTTAGAATTTTTGGGCGAAAACAGGGGCATATTAGACGTTATCTCTTTTATAATAGATGCGCAAATTAGGGGTTCGCTGCAATTTTCACTTTGCATTTTCATTTTGACGGGCACATTCATTTTAGTAGTGTAATTGGATCTGGTATTTTGGCGGGACTCTTAGAGATGCATTTCGGTGCTGCGTTGCTTTCACTTACGGCCTTTGGCTACGCCTGCCATAGTGCACTAGCCGCACCTGAGGCTTTAAAGGAGGCCACATTTGACCATCGAACGAGCGCTGGCGTGTGGTTCATCAAATTCTTTGCGCCTTGGTGTTCCCATTGCAAGAAGCTGGCACCCACCATTGACGAGCTGTCAGAGGCTGAGGGACTCGAAGCCGCGAACGTGCACGTCGCCAATGTTGACTGTACTACGGAGAGGAGCTTGTGTGAGCGCTTTAGTGTGGGATCATACCCGACACTTAAGGTTGTAGCTGATGGCAAGTCGTACGATTACAATGGCCGTCGAGACGTCCCGAGTATGGTGGCATTCGCAACAGACGGCTACAAAAATGAATTTGGTGAGGCTGTACTGAGTTACGCTGAATTTTTGGAGCAACGAAAAGCGGCAGCCGCAGAGCAGCTGGAGAACGAACGTAAAAGCGCAGTAGTACAACTCACGACACTTTCTTTCGAAGAGGAGGTGCTGACTAGCAAAGATCCGTGGCTGATGAAATTCTATGCTCCGTGGTGTGGTCATTGTAAACGTTTGGCGCCGACGTGGAACAAATTGAGTCGGACTCTAAAGGAAAACGGCGACACCACAAACATCGCTAAGGTTGACTGTACAGTGCACCGTCGTGTGTGCTCGCGCTTCGGTGTAAATGGCTACCCAACGATCTTTTACATTAACGATGGACAGGTGTACAGGTACAAGGGCGGACGTTCACTTCCTGCTTTTCTTGACTTTGTGGAGAGCGGTTGGAAGGCCGCGGAGCCTACTGGCCCCATCCCGGAGGAAGGCTTTTTCTCGAAGATTGTGGACACGGTCATCGAGTGGTCTGCAGAGCACACGGTTTTGGCTGTTCTGGCAGGTGTCCTCATGATAGCCATTGTTGTGTCTATCTTAGTCGCTCTGCTGGACTATTGGCTCGGAGCAGACGATGTGTCGCAGTACAAAAAAACACTGAACAAAATGGAAGGCGAAAAGGAGGAGGATGGAAAGGAAGACGAACTACCGCCACCTACGCCATCTGCGATCGAGGCCAAGACGTCTGGCCAAAAGCCCAAAGATGAGTAATTGGGTACCCCCGATGCTGACGTTGCTGCACGATCCACCAGCTCACATTGTTCCTGTTTCGGCCTTGCCACTCGGTAACGATCCATTGAGTAAAGGATTGCGCATGGCTTCCAGGTAGGCTTAACTAGCTGACGGTAGTACTGAGTTTGCTGTTGCTCCCATCAAAAAGCGACAATAAACGTGTACAACTGTGAACTTCGTCTTTTGCTGCGTCGATAAGGCTTCTTTGTCTATATAACTCTGGGCTTGCGAACAACGAACATCCAATATTCAATCACTTCGAGAAACCAGATTGGTTCGCGTTGCATCTTGGCATCCAACTTAATAACCTGATGCGCCAGCAGTGTGCGCATGGAATCATGAACCTCTGTCCTAACCTTTTGCATCGGACCAATTGCCATAACGTATTCACCTGTTCGCACAACGAAAGCACGGCACTTAGAACGTAACTACTGGCTGGATCTTTCCACTTACCCAACTGAGGTTGAGCGTTAGCACCTGGTGGCGAATTTTTCAAAAACACTTGGAGCTCCAGCCGCAAGACGCCCGTGCCGTCGTCCACTGTGCATTGCTTTAGATTACTAGATGTTGATACCACGACCCCCTGGCCCGATACGGTAACCATTAGGACATAACCAACTTGGAAAAGAAACGTAAGTGCCACCTGAATCCAAAGACGAGAGCAGTTGACCCCGTTAATAATGGGGTTGGAACGCAGGGAAGAGTGAAGAGCTACGTAGATCTGTCCTACAAAGGCTTTCGCTGTGGTGCCACCACCGCCACGCTTCGTTGCGGACGGTTCTGCCAGAGACATTAATCTACTCGATAAAACTTAGAAATCGCGATACTAAAAGTTCAAACTCGAATGATTTGTCATTTGCATTAACTACTACGAAATTGTAACCACTTTAAATGATTTTCTGCGTGATTGCAGCACCCATAAGCCCCGCTTGCTCGATTGTCTGGTCCATATCTGTAGACACAGGGCGAGGTGGATAGCCGGCAAGTAATGTGTAAGCTTGATCTCCAGCGCCATTCCTGCTTAAACACAAAATAGTTACAAAATTTACGACCCATCAACACTACCAAACGTACAACTGAATAATCGCGTGTAGATCACGAATTGTATGGTCCAAATTAAGTGTCTCCCTTAGACGCTGGTTGTTATGAAGCCGAAGCTGCAATGTTGTCGTCGGCTTCTTGTCATCAATTACCGGACGCTCCACTTCCTGCGCATCACCTAGAATAACAGCTTCGGCTGCATACGTCGTTGATCCCATTGTCTGTCCCTGTCCGCTGAAAGCCGTATAAGCAGGCAGAGGGGGCGCTTCATAGTCCTCTTGCCTTTTGTCCACTAGACTAATTTCCACAGGTTCGTTGCGATTCTCACCCTCCAGCTCTCGCGGGACATGTCCCCGCTCTAGAGCCTCAAGAAAAGGCCGATTGGCTGGATCTGAACGCATGCGATACGGACCATCATTCACCGTAAAACCTTCTCTATAAAACGTGATCACGTGTCGAGGCTGTGTAGACTCGCCAGCCGCTGCAACTGCGCGTGTGTCCTGTAGGGCACGGCCGATGATGTTATCCACGTGATCCACGTCTCCCCCTCCTCGTCCAATCACTGACAAGCCACTGCCTCCACCGCGGTTCGACGCCCCACCGGCGTAGTACTGGTTCGGCTGGTCGCCTTCCTGTCGACGGTTTAGACTTGAAAGGCCAACGATGTTCACCATGATGCGAATATGATACTATATGGAGTAATTACACAGGACCTCACGGTTTCCATAAAAAATTCATAAAAACAGTGGTATTCGGTGAAATCTGGAAAAAGGGTGGTATGCTGTGAATTTTTGCTCAAAACCGTGGTATTTTTGTAATTACTCTTGCTACATATTGTTATCACGCGAGGGCTGTGCGTTGGTGTGCACTATCCGACTGCAGCAAATCGCTGCTGGCACAGACGTCGGCTTCAGCAATAGCAAAATTTGTGTTTCGGGCCTTAAAGAAACTGGTGTACATGCGTTCAAATTGCAGTCGAGCAGTTTCAGACGTGGATGGCTTGGTATTCTCGAATGCAGTCTTTACATGTGCTTTGGTGATAAGGCTGCAACGAACGACAGGAACCAAAAATTCATCGAGATCCGTTATACAAGGTAGAAGAATCCCGAAAGCAAGAGACGTACTTGGAGTTGTCGCCATTCAGTTTTTCGTGAACAAGTTCCAACTGCGCCGTGTACATGACCTGCAGATGCAACCAATGTCAAGTGTTTTTTTTCCACTGAAATGTCGTAGCAGTACATACAGCTTGCAAGTCAGCGCCTGAGAAGTGACAGCTCTTTGAGGCGCTAGCAATTTCAGCAAGATACTCAAGAGCTTCTTCAGAAAGCATCATATTCTTGGAGACGGCTCGAAGAATATCCAAACGCTCTTCTTCGTTAGGAAAACCTGCAATTTCCAGTACCAATACATTACTACAGAGGTTGACTAAATTCCACGGATGCGCCACCAGTGGCTAGACGCACCACAGTAAAGAGACTTGTCGAGACGTCCGGGCCGAAGAAGTGCTGGGTCGATCATATCTGGTCGACTCGTTGCAGCAAGCACATAGACTCCCTAGTGTTTTTCATGACATGGCAAGAAGAATGGCATCTTTAGAATCTAAAGGAGCAAACAACATCTTTGCTTACCTTTCGGCACTCGACTCCATCCAAGAATGTGAGCAACTGATTTACCAGACGATCGGTGACGCCGGTATTATCGGCCCCACGACGGGGAGCAATCGAGTCGAACTCATCAAGAAAGAGTACAGATGGAGCTGCTGAGCTAGCACGTGCGAACAAGTCACGAATAGCTTGTTCGCTAGCTCCAATGTATTTGTTCAGGACCTCGGGGCCCTTAACACTGATAAAACTCAAGCCACATTCGTGCGCTACCGCACTCGCCAAAAGGGTCTTCCCACATCCAGGAGGTCCATATAGCAAGATACCAGCTGGAAGTTTAATCGGTGCGTTGTCATAGAGTTTTGAATATTGAGTAGGAAGTTCTAGCGTATCTTTGAGTACTGCTCGTACGAACTGGAGCCCTCCAACATCGCTCCATTTGACAGAACTTTTAAAAAGATCCACTCCAATCAATGCCGTCGGCTGAAAGTCTTGAATACCTTCCAAGAAATCGCTCTGTTGTAACGTATAGATTGATTCAGAACCGTTAAATTGCTGCAGCAGAGCATATCGTTTAAATAGCTGATGCAAAGCACGATCTATGGAACTTGATAAATCGCGCAAGCTATAGCCTTCCGTCAAGGATGCGAGTAGACCGAAGTCGATAGCTGAGTCGACGGCGAGTTCCCGTGAAGTCTGTATTCTGTTCGAAATCGAATTCGCATTGCTTACCTTGATCTGCAACATGTCTCGGATCAAGGTCTCGCGTCGCTCTGCATCCGGTAACATTACTTGAATGGGGTAATCAAACAGTCCACAACCTCGAAGCGTCTTGTGAATACTCGTGTCGGACCGAGCAGCTGCAACAACTGCAACACTCTTGCTTTGGATCGCGTTGCCAAGCGTCTCAAGCAGCTTCTTCCGAGCAGATACTTTTTGCTCGTCCGGTAGACCCTCGATGACTTTGCCCTCTCGTTTGAATGACCTTTTCAGCTCAAGTGTAGTCTTTTGCATACGCTGGCAATTTTCTTTGATTAAAACCAGCAGCAGTTCCGCAATACGCCGCGATTGCTCGTTTGCAGCACCAGCTGACTCGTTTTCCTCAGGTACCAGCGCGTCCATGTTATCAAGGACGATTAAGGCTGGGGCGTGAGAGACTGCCTCGTGGAACACTTCACTTAGCCGAGATTTCACAGATTCCATTTTGAGTCCTCGTAAGTTCCTGCACTCGACAATTGTTGTGAAGCCAGCAAACTTAAGAGAAGTTTGAACTTCGTCGACTAAAGCGTGCAAAAGAGTCGATTTGCCACTTCCATGCACACCATGCAACAAAGCACATCCTGTAGGCTTTACTCCCAACAGAACTCGCGCTGTCGATGCATCTTGTGACAAAACAGGTCGCACAGCTGCTATCAACTTTGCATAGGGTCTTGTTTTGCGAGATAGCTTCAAAATCGGTAGGTTCAATGCGTTGACTGATGCACTTCTACTACGCAATCTAGTCAGTACTTGCTCTTGGGTACTAGCTGCGCTTTGCACAGTCACTTGGTCTTGCGATAGAACGTAACCATCATTGCGTCCACCAAGCACTGTATAATTGTTTAAGGCGCCAACAGGAATATCTGCAACGAGGCATGAGGTTAGCACCATTGTTCATCGTGTCAAAACACCAGTGGTACCTAATCCGGCTTACGCACTACCTTCTAGCTTCTCCGCAGTAATTTCTTCGCTAGTTTCGAAAGAAACGTCAGCAATTGCTTGGATGACTTGTCCGTTATCAAGTTCAAAGCAAAGGACCGATCCAGAGCTAACAACATAACTGCGCGTGGCTAAGCTACTCCAGCGTAAGAAAGACTGCTGAATTTCTTCAGTTGACGCAGGGAAGTTTTTGTCTCGTTGCTGTGAGTCTATAAACAGTGTTACGGAAGAAGGGGGAAGTTTTGGTGACTTGAGAACGCGCAGGTAGATACATTCACGCGTCGTGAGATCCAACGTAGCGCAGATGCCTTGATTGAGGGCGATACGACCCCGAATAACACTACGACATGATTTCAGCCTTGCAATGCAACAGCGAGGTGGCTTTCTACGGTGGTGACAACAGTAACGTTAGCCGCTTTATTCAATGTAGCACAGGGTGACAAACCTTGATGCTTCAATATTATCGTTATTTTCGTTTGTTGACGTCGACTTTTGGCTCCATATGGTCACGACAGGTACTTTTTGGGTGTCGAAAGATGTGTTCAAGGGTAGTGCACCATCAAGCATCACGAAGCTTTCTGGATTAACCCAAACTTCGTCTACTGTATCATTGTGTAGCGCGTTGACATCCTGTGCGCAATTCGCGTAAGAAATAGAATAAATCGTTGGAGTTCAACTACCTGAAGGAGCAATGGCGGCGACTGCTCGTAGTACAAATCAGGACTGAAGCAATGCTTAGCCACCTTAGATTGACGTTCTTTTGGTGCCACAATAATCTCTGAGGCAGAAGACAACCGAGCATGAGCCCTATCTTTTCAAACTCTACATAAGCTACTACAATACCACACAACAGATCACAGCACACGGTGTACGCACATTCCTATCGGAAGAGATGGCTTGACTCTAATAATTGTGTTTACATTAATCCAAATTGGGGTCACTTGCTTCTCATTGACCACACACATCTGTAATCCCACCAGTAATAACGATCAAGATGCAAGACGTCACAACAGAAACAGCCACACCTGCCGAAGTAGCTCCGTCTCAATCTGTTCCGCATGCAGTTGAATCAGTTCCCAATCGTCTGGCGTGCAAGGCTCGACATTAACCTGCCTAGCGATCGGAAGTGTTTCAACAACATGCACTCCAATAAACGAATGTGGTGCCTTCTCCAGTAGGCTTTGCTAATCAGTAGGAAAATGAGAAACCATAAGACTACAGCACCGACTACACCCGCGTGAAACTTACAATCCCAACCCAACGTGCAAATTCAATTGGCACCTCAATTACGTCACTGTCAAGCTCAGCACAAATACCGCTAGTTAGAATGCGTCGCCTTGATTCATTTCATACTTGGAGAATAAAAGACCTGCGCATAACTCCATTTTTAACAAGTCCTCCGATCCAGCCAACACACACGCGCTGCACATATCCATCCGCTGTATTCCACGACAAACTTAGGATTGTTGAATCCGTCGCTGCCTATGTAAGAATGGTGGAATTAATGCCGACACGAGTATCACTTATCGCAGAACGTACGAGCACTTGGCCGTTTAAGAATCGTTGCACGAAGGATGGAGGTAGATTTACAAAGCAGTTACTCAAGGGAACCAGCACTGGCGCGAGAAGGGCACCTTGCGTCGCCATCGCAAGTCCATTCATCTTGCATACAAATTGCAATGTACCACAGTGGGACTATTGTTAATGCAATGTACGGTATGCAGCCTTATGTTCCTTTGGGTAATATTTTACGATTTTAAAATGAGCAACTTGGGCATCAACCTAGTATACTTCCAACACTCAAAGAGGGAACGAGCCCTTCGACTTTAATGTGCAGCAACAATGTGCGCACGGTGGTGATCAACGGTGAGGATGTTCACCCTTCGCCGTACCGCAATTACGACATAGTGGAGGCGGAAGTCCAGCTCCGATGGACATATTTGTTACGACTGCCAAAACAAACAAAAATAGGAACGGGGATATTCTCTGCAATACATGAGTGGAGATTGGGCACTTCGCCCATGAGTGCATAGCACCGCATCCATCGCCACGCAGTCAGCGTCCGCTGGAGAACATAATCAAAAGAGGCGTCTTCCTGCTGGTTAAGAAAACGTGCATAACCAGTAAGGGCGCTCTACTGGAAGAAGCCCCAGACTGTACAATCTTCCGTTAATGTGTGAATGGTGTTGCAAAAACGTTCGTCACCTTGGAGGTGAATCCACATGAGGCCGATCGTGGAAATGAAAACACGAAGTCTGTTGTAGGATTGTTGTAATGGGCCTATGCAATAGTGCCATTACATGGCGATGTCCAATTACGGATTAGTGATTCCCACTAATTGTTTTGGATCGCCAGGTGCCACAGACATGATCCGCGTCTACACACCGACACTCACGGAGTAATCATTGATTACGTCCGCACAGAATGTTCTCAAACATTCTCGAGTGTTCTCTGCCTGCGACATGTTTTGCGCACGGTGATAGTGCCTGCTGGGAAACTATCTGTTGACGAATCCGACGTGTCATTGTGGGTACAATGTTGTTGATGTCAGCTAATCACAACGCCCCGTACACAGAAGATTCTTCGGGGAAGAATCTCAAGTTCAAGTTCAAGCTTCTCCTTGAAGTTCAAGTTCCGTGATAATATTCTTCACTCTCAGCTTCAAGTTCAACCTGATTCAACCCAAGGTTTATTCTGAATTTGTAGGGAGATTGCATATAACACCATAGGACTCTAGGGAAAGGTTTTAGGAACCGTAAGCTCATTTCAATTCAGTTGAAAATTTGCCGTCTTCCGCTCAAGTCTCCTCCTCACTCTTCTCCTCCCTCTTCGTCCCTCCGAGTCGAGACTGTGGTGGAGCGGCTGATCAGAATTTTTGAGGTTCGATCAGGCGTTCCCACAGCGCCCGTACTACCGACTAACGAAGGGGGTCCTCCGGTTGTCCTGTGACAGGCCTATGTCTTGCTCACCTTGTGTACCCGACGGTTTCTATTACCCTCACATGCCCTATGTCGGCACGTTGGGCGTGGGTCGTTCTTCGGGACTGGGACGCAGATCACTGCAATTCAGATGCAAGATCGAGAGAATTCGTGGCAGATCGACGGGTGTCGATCAGGTGCAAAAAGTCGATGATCAAGATCGACGATAGATGATCTTGCGGTGAATGAACGAGATTTCGGATGATCACGGGTCTATGACCAATATCGATGATCAAGGGATGATCAAGATCGATGATCTATGATCGCAGATCGCAGGCTGACTCGTTGACCTTATACGAATTGGCGAGATTGCGGGTTGATGATCGCAGGTCGCAGGTTGATGATCACAGATCGACGGTGTCGATCTAGTTGTGATCGTCGAAGGGGTACTTGATCACGCGGCGGAATTCTTCACCACTTGATCTCCGAGCCTCTTAAGCCTAGATAGCTAAGGAAATACCGAATATATTATGTATTCCTTGCCTAAACTTAAGAGGAAGGGGGTCGATATGCACTTTCTATGTACAGATCGACGGATTTCACAAAAATCCACCTAGAGTTCCCGTGGGGCGCATAGAGCAGCCGAACTTTAGGGTCCAGATGCGAACCAATGGGGGGAGAGGTGAGAACACTAGGCTCGATCACTTTCCCAAAAAAAACTTTACAGAAAACTACCGCTGGCAGAGCGGGAGGAGTTGAAGCCGAGTTCTCAAGAACTCTACGTCTTCCGGTAAGCCAAAAAAAATGCACTAGGTGCTCCCGCCCGGGACGTAAACGTGCGTTTGCAAAGGAAGGGAGGCGCGAAGTTAACACGCCGTCCCTATCGGTGATCTTAGTGATCGGACGCAAAAGGAGAACTTTATTATTGCTTATATCCTAAAATTTACCAATTACCTAATATCAACCAATCAGAGCTATCCATCCTGATGTGC
This sequence comes from Peronosclerospora sorghi, assembly GCA_026184515.1. Taxonomy (NCBI): domain Eukaryota; phylum Oomycota; class Peronosporomycetes; order Peronosporales; family Peronosporaceae; genus Peronosclerospora; species Peronosclerospora sorghi. Next base: position 7,694,666 of record CM047581.1, on the reverse strand, counting down.
ACTATCGACCGGTCAACCTGATATCTCAGTCGTCCGTCTCTTACCGCTAGGTACCTGTACCAGGTGTCACATTGTCTCCGGATGGCCCGTCCATGTACACCACAGTTGGCCACAAAATCTACGGTACGCTTCCCTACAACCGCCCCTGAGCCTTTTCCCAGCCGTACAGCGGTTGGGGCGGGGGTCGATCATGCCGTTGTTACCCATTGATCATGGCATCGTCGATCAATCCGTTAGCTATCACCCATCAATCATGACGTCATCGGTCATGTCATTTCCACCCAATGATCAGCCCTTTCTCCCATCGACCGGGTCACTTTAGATCACGTCGTTACCACTCAGCGATCAGGTCCCCGTCGATCTGGTTGTCGATATCATCCACTTCCAAATTTTCTACTGGCTGATCATGCAGTCGATCACAGATGGTAACTCCTCCTTCGATCGGTCCAAGGCCGATGAGCTGATCGCTGCGATCAATCACGCATGCACACAGCAAGAGGCGCTCCGCACGCGAGATGAGGATGTCGTCGTGTTAACTGACTCGCTATCGGTGCTCGAAGACTCCGTCACGATGCTTAGGAAGTCACGCTCACGCGCTGTCCGGAGAGCTGCTGATCTCGAGGAGCAGATTAAACGGTTCCAAGAACAGATTGCGCCCTTTCGCGATCATGTCCGTGCGACGGTCACAGATCTCCATGCCGGACTGAAGGCTACCGAGGCAACCGTATCGGACCAACGTGCCCAGATCCGCGATCTGGAGGGTGGTCGTGATCGCGCTGGTTATCTACTGTCGGTCCAGGAGGAGACCATCGCTGATTAAACGCAGGAAATCTTGCGCCTTGAGGCGCCACCAGATCAAACGATGCTTGATCAACTCCGACGACGCTTGGACACGCTGCAAAAGGAGCATGATCAGACCATCTCCAAGAACCAGCGCCTGATCGCGAGGGTGATTAAGCTTACCTCCAAAGCCGAAAAACGTAAGAGCCAACTTGATCAAATACGGGTGGAGAATGAAACAAATCTTTTGAGGATAGAGGAATTCGTCGCTGCCCTAGCCCAGGTTGATGAGCTACGTGATCGCCTCGATGGGTTGTCAGACAGCAAGGCCGAGCTGAGAATCTACGTGCCCAGAATTCCAAGCTGCAGACGGAACTTTCGACTTCACGGCGCCGCCTCGGTCACGTATCCGCAGATCGTGACGCACTGCGCGACGAGTTGCGACGTACTCAAGACGAGACTACGCAATTGCGTTCGTACTGCCTGCACATCCAATCCGTATTGGCTGGTGCAGCGTTACAGATGCAAAGTGGTTGCCCCGGTTTCCGGCGCTTCTTGTGCAGATTATGGTCAAGATGCAAGCTCGTCTGCTGATCTTCAGGGTGATTCACCACAGGATTCCTTAATTCGGCCTGCCTCTCCGCTCAAGAGACGTGCTCAGCGCTCAAGATCCACACCTCGGTCCAAGCGGCAACGTCAAGTTCCTCCTACTTCAGAGGAGAAGTCGGATGATGCTCGTCTGCTTAGTCCCGATCAGCCGGATGACGATCAAGGCGGTTCTTCTGCATCGATCAGCACTCAGGTTTTATCGAGCCCACGAACAGCGAGCTCGAGAGTGGGGGTTCGCTCGATCAAGACTCTGCTGGATTCCTCTTCCCTCGCACGGGCTCATAAAAGTCTCTGGTCTTGGTCCCTGATGTTGCACACGATGCGGACATCTTGCCGTGGACCTTATATCAACTTGACGGCTTCGATCTGGGCAACACCTCAGTAAAAGTGGTCTTTGACTACTTGACGCGCCCCGTGGGATGGTTGTTTCCAGCTGCCATCGACGCCCCTTCGACTGATCGGCGGTGTAATCACTTGATCACCCAGTCAGAAGTGGAGCTGATATACGAGCGACGCCCCTGGGAGTCCTTCAAGTGTATGCTGTCACCCATCTCTTTCCGCTCAGTCGTCTGGTTTGCTGACTTCGAAGCGAGGTACCAGACGTTCCTGGACCATCATGCGCAAGCGATCTGGGAGTCGACTCATTATCTCCCAATAGATCGAAGCCTCAGGGAGCGCGACGCCTTCTTTCGTGAGTATTACGAGGGTCGACGTCAGCGCAGGAGTCGTGCCGGATCGTTATGGAAGAAGCCGGTGGCGTTCGTGTTGCAGGGCATGATCGACGGTGTATGTGATATTGACACTTTCTTGGACCCGTCGATCTCGCACTGCGCCCGTAACCGCCCCTTGAAGTATGATCCAGCTGATGATAGTTAATGGTACCCGGAGTACTTATCGGACGAACCTCCTCGGACCTTACAGGATGCGCTACGTGAAGTCGACGCCGAGGAACCTTGGCGAATCCAGTATCGCCTTTCTCCTGATGATCATCCCGGCTGGAACATCCCTCGCCTTTGCCGTAAGTTTTATGGACCAGGCTAGCTAGTTGATCACTTCTTCCTCAATCAATAAACATTCTTGATCATACCAATTACAATTGTTGCTTCGTCATTTTCCATCAATATACATAGATCGATCTTCCATCGGCTCATCCGCCGTTGTTCCATCACCATATCTCGCAATATCCATCGTAAATTCACCACTTCAAGTCAAACGTCACTTCTACATTAATAGTGAGTTCATTAATTAATCTTCTCCATCGAGGGTTCGTCAGTAATACTTTCATAGTCAATTCGTCGATCTTGCGTTAGTTGGACTCTTCGTTCACTTGCATCACGTCAACCGATGTCTGTTAATCATCTTCCTTTCGAAATCCTTGATCAGAGCATCACAATTTAGATCTGCCTCGTCTACCAATGATGACTCGTCGTACCCCTTCCAGTAAACTTGATATTCGCGTAACGTTCTACCATATCTAGTCTTTCGACCAGTTCGGACATCGGCGATACGATCAACTTCAAATTCGTCCGGATCTAGGGTCCTTTTCCAGCTGTCTTCGGGTAGTAACGCTTCATCGATATCGAAACGATCTTCTACCCCAGCCGCTAGCACAGTAGTATGTCTATCTGGAAATTCTTTGACCAATTTCAACTTGGACAGTTGTACCACTGGAAATATGCGATAGTCGGTGCCGGCTGTAATAAATCTTGCAGCATGATCACCTATCACCTCATCCACTCTGAAAGGTCCATGCCACAAATGCGCCAGTTTCTTCGCGAACCCTTCTTTCACCCGATCTATGTATAACCAAACCCTCGATCCGGCCTCGATCTTGTGTGGTCTCACTTGATCATTATGCTTTTCAGATCGATCATCCATGGCTTGGTGCAATCGAGTACTCACTTGTTCATGGGCGTAACGGTAGTCTTTCTGCAGCCCTATATCTCCACCGACGAGCATCACCATCTTTACGCCGAATTCCACCAAGTTGCAACGTTGATTCCAACGATGATCGCGGATCCCACCCATACGCCATGTAAAATGGTGTTTCTCCACGAATGCGATCAGGGGTCGAATTTAATGCAAATACCAATCGTTTTGCATACGAGATCCAATCATTCTGACCGACGTCAGATACATACATCTTGTTCGCTCGTGTGATTGTTCGCACCATTCTTTCCGCCTTGACGTTCTCTTGTGGACGGCACGCCATAGTGGCACTCTGTCGTTGTCCCACGATCTTGTTGAACGCACGAAATACTTCGGACATAAAACCGGATTAAAATGTCGTCTGATCCGCTGATATGTACGCCCTACACCCTGGTGTCCTCCTTCCAAACTCACATGATAATGGTGGAGTACATCCGCATGTAAGGTCTCAGGTAAGACCAGCTTGATCAAAGAGTGTCGATCATCTCGATCATCTTGATCACAGCTGGCTTTTCCTTTAGCCATATTTCCACAGTAGATTAACAACCCTTGATCATCGACATCATAGTTGTCGGAGATTTTCTCACAGTCTTTCACCTCGTCTGCGCTCAGTTGTGAAACGTTACCATGCAAGTAACACCGCAAATCACAAATCCATTTCTCTTCGTCTTGCGCCTTTTTAATACGTTCCGCCCTTATCCCTTCTATGGATACCTTGGGCCACGTTGACGGCCGCATCTGAAGCAGGTTACGTGATCGCGTTGTCACCAAAACTTGGGGGGCAGTGGGATCTTCCTTCCAAGTAATCACTTCAGACAATCTGTTGAGATCAACCAGTTCTTCCAGCTGGTGTTCATCAACAATCTCACATCGTGTTACATCCCGCATGGCCGTAGTGGTGATGGGATCGGCACTCTTGTTCCACTCCATTTTTACGTGCAGCAGATCGTGATCAGGCCATTCGCGAAGGTGTTTTAAGACATTCTGCTGCAATACTTGTAACCGCGGTGCTTTACACTCTATTTCGCCATGCATTTGCCTGATCACCAAATTCGAGTCTCCACACACGATCACCCTTCCTTTGGGAAATAGCGACAGTAGATCCAAACTTAGAAGCAATCCATGATACTCTTCTTAATTCACCGTAATGTTAGGTGCATGATCAGTAACCACGACCATGATCTTCCACTCCGGCAATTTCCACACAATAGCTCCAAACGCACCAACACATCGCTTAACACTTGCAGATCCATCGAAACTGATCACGTATAGATCTTCGCCTTTATCAACCGTGGGAGGTGGCACTTCAATCATCTGCCGAGGTTCCTTTTTCGGTGCGATCGCAATCAGGGATTCATCAATTTCGGTGCGAGGGTTGATAGTTGTGGCTAACGCCCCTAGTACATCCTCTTCTCCATGCACACATTTCTTGATCTCCAAGTCCCATTGTGACAAGATCGCAGCCCATTTCCCCAATCGTCCGTTTAGTCCGTTGAATGTTAGCAACTACTTCAACGTAGACCTACGTGACAGGACAGTGATCGCTTTTACGACCAGCATCGTAAAATAGACGTCCAGAATTCTCAGAAGAGCCAAAACTTCCTTCTCTACGGGGCTTTAATTCAGCTCACCGCTCTTCCGTGTCCGGCTCGCAAATGCGACGGGGAAATAAACTTGATCATGATCTAGGACTAACGCAGCAGACACTGCCCACTTGCTAGCATAAACCACGATCACCGGTGTCTTGGCTCGGTCTAAATGGCGTAGGGTTGGGGCTGACGCGATCTTCGCCTTCAGCATACTGAATGCCACTCGCGCCCTGATTATCGATCGTCTTCGCGATCCAGACTCTCATTGATCGATGGTCGACCCTTTAATTCTTGATAATCTGTTTCTAGTATCTCATAGAGTACAGCAGCATAGATCGCTAAGTCTTCAAAAAATCGACGGTAGTAATTCAGACTGCCCAAATACGATTTCATAGCACGCAAAGTACAAGGAAAAGGCAAATCGATCAGATTATCCAAATTCTTCGGATTTGTTTCCAAACCGCGGCTAGAGACGTGATGTCCTAAATAAGGAACTTCGCTTCACCCCCAGTACGACTTAGCCACGCTAATTGAAAAGTTCCACTGGTCACACTTTTCCAATAGATTCCGCACGTTATCACACAAGGTCGTTCATGTAGGTGCAGGGATCAAAATATCATCGATATACGATCGTCCTTTCAACACAGACGGTCCTTCCACTTGATCAGTCTCCCCGCAGTAAATAAATTAGTTGACTCATCTGCACCGTCCTTAACCTTGAGATACCCGTAGAATGGATTAATTATCAGCCGCTGGTAGATCTGCGGAGCATTCTTTAGGCCGAAGGGCATACGATTCCATTCAAACAATCCAAAATTGGTAAAAAAAGCCGAAATCTGACGTGATCGATCGGTCCTGGACACGACCCAAAAAACAATTGCCATATCCAAAGAGCAAAACCACAACGCCTTGTCCAAATCTTCGAGCAAATCGGAGATCAGGGGAATTGGGTACACCATCAGGCGCGTGAGTTGATTCACCTCGCGATAATCAATACATAATCGAATATCAACCCCATTCTTCTTCACGATGATCACTATAGGTGATGCCCACGGTGACGTAGATGGCTGGATGATTTTTGTGGCCAATAATCCTTTGATCAAGGCTGATAATTCTCGCGAAATTGTAGAGCAAACTTCCGACACTTTTGAGCGATCGAGCGCGCATTGCCTACGTCACTATCACAAACCACTCCACATGCGGCAGGAGGAAGCGCTTTCCTTTTCCCGATCAACAGATGTTTCTTCGCCCAAATTATATCGCGAAGCTGATCCATTTCCTCTACTGTGCTGATTAATGAATTACCGACTTGCAGATCGTCCTCGGTCACTTCTTCGGTACTTGCGGACATCTCAGGCAGCGTAGCAAGCTGTTTCTCCAACTCTTCCACGAACAAATCTCCACCTTCATGGTAGCATACTTGATCATCGATAGAAATCACACCAAAATCACCGTTATCGACTGAAACGGGGTGCTCACGCATATCTTGACCAGGCTCATCTCTTGCAACAGATCGTTCAACTGCGTGATCAAGGGTCGGACCCTTCGCATCGGCTTCTGATCGCACTTCTCTTGCTCTTCTTGCACCTTCTGTGATCTTCCGGATACTAATGCCACAGATGTCGTGATCGAGTCCGTAGGTCGTACCAAAATTCCTCGAGGAATAGGATACTCCTTTTTTCGACGAAGGAACCTTGATCGACACTTTCTTTATCGTCATGCACAGAATCGGTAGAAGATTGATACGCGAGATTTTGCCACTCCTTATAACGATTAGACCCCACCGAAATAAATCCAGGGCGACGGGGCACGTCGTCCTTATTCATCCAGATACCTAAAATCGTATCGTCTTGTAAGATGATCGGATGATCAGCAACGTTCGTAATACGCAAATACCGTAAATTACCCACGCCCCTAGTCACAGTGGGTACCCAATTTTTTCCGCGAGTTATCCACAATTTCCGAGATCGCTCATCACGAATCCGAACTTCAGCATATCGACCTACTGGGATCTGCTCATACTGATCAAGTTTCATAAAGTTTCAACTTGAGCCATACAACTGCCTACGCCCTTCCAGTGGGGTGATCACTTCATCAGGAAAACTTAGTGCGCCGTGAGCAGCGTCCAATCTAACACCAGCAGGGATCATAAAAGCCGTACGCAATAAAATATCTTGACCAAAGAGTTTTCCCACCCATTCGTGGAAGTAAAGAATAAACCAAAGATCCCGCTAACGTCACCTTGATTTAGTACGCCCTTCTGTGAGGTACGCACTTTCTCCGATACCGACACATTCTTGTGTTTGGCTCGTGTCGATTTGACAACCCACCTTATGAGCAAAGGTTGAGTCGATGATCGACACTTCGGCACCAGAATCAAATAGCAACGTGGGACGTTCGTTATTAATTTTTTTTTATTTACCACTAGCCTTGGCTTGTTTAAAACATTTCTTGGGAGAGTGGTACTTCCAATACCCACGTGATTCCCCCGGAAGTATATCAACTTCCATGATCACCGGGGACCGAAAAAAATCATCAATACGGAAATTAACCAAACGTGGTAAATCAGGATGATCACATTTTTCGTTATTCTTCTCTTCTGCTCGATCAGCCTTCTGTGGTGGAGCGGCTGATCAAAGTTTTGACGCTTGATCAGGCGTTAACACGGCGCCCGGACTACAGACTAACGAAGGGGGTCCTCCGGTTGTCTCTTGACTGCTTGTGTTCCGGCTCACCTTGTGTACCCGACTACTTGTGCGTGGGTCGCTCTCCAGGTGGCGGGGATGGCACGCTGCAATTCCTTGTTGCAAGATTGAGTTAACTTGTGATGAAGCGACTGCTGCTATCAGGATTGATCAGGCGCTAAAAGTCGTTGATCAGCTGTGATCAGACTTGATCAGGCTTAATCAGGTGCTAAAAGTCGTTGATCAGCTGTGATCAGAATTGATCAGGCTTGATCAGGTGATAAAAGTTGCTGATCAGCTGTGATCAGAATTGATCAGGCTTGATCAGGTGCTAAAAGTCGCTGTTCAGCTAGTTGGCGCGAGTTGCGGGCAGCTGAGCGCGGATCGCGAGTTGCAGAGTGTCGATCAGGTGTTGATCGGCGAAGGGGGTACTTGATCAGGCAGCGGAAGTCTTCACTTTCTGATCGCGGAGCCTCTGGAGTCTCAAACATATAAAGGAACACCCAAAATATATTTATTCCTAGCCTAGACCTACGAGGTGGGGGTAAATTTCACTACATCCACCTAGAGTTCCCGTGGGGCGCTTAAAGCAGCCGAACTACCAGGGGCCAAACGTTTACCAATGGGGAAGAGGTGAGAGCGCACTGCTCAATCACGTTCCCAAACCAAAACAACAGAAAAACCTTTAAATAGCTACCGCTGGCACAGTGGGCGGAGTCGCTGGAGAGTTCTTGACACTCTACGCCTGCCCGTGGGCCAAAATGCACTAGGTGCTCCCGCCCGGGACGTAGAGATGTGCAGTAATAGGAGGCGGCGCAAAGGTGCCATCCCTGGGTGTCATTGGCAGTTGGACGCAACTGCTTATATCCTAATATCTACCAAAAACCTAATATCATCCAATCAGAACTACCCATTCCTACGCATTTTGTCGACCATTCGACCTGATTTCTCCGCTTACCGTTAGGTTACCGTTAGGTAACTGTCCCAGTTGTCGCATCGTCTCAGATGTCCTGTCCACGCCCCGTCCATGTTCGCCACCGTTGTGTCAACAGTTGTACTGACTGATGTACCAACTGTTGTACCAACTGAGGTGCCAACTGTCGTACCACCTGTTGTACCGACTATTGTACCGACAAAATTTGTGGTACATTTTACCACTGCCGTACCCATAGTGGTTCCCACAATTATACCCACAATTATGTACCAATTTTTAGGGTACACTTTTCCACGGAGTGGTGACCACAGTCATGCACCCAGTTACACACAAGCAACATTACTTGCCCATCAACAAACCAATGTAGTGATGCACCAATTTTTTGGTACACTTTACCACAGCCGCCCCTGAACCTCGTCCCAGCCGGACAGCGGTTGGGTCGGGGGTCGATCATACCGTTGCTACCCATTGATCATGGCATCGTCGAGCATGCCATTTCCACCCAATGATCATCCATTTCCATTAGCGAATTTACACAAATCAATCACGAAGTCGATCATGGACACCGGATTGTCCCTATCCGATCTCAAAAACGCTATTGACGAGCTCGCGAGGATAGGAGTTCAAGAGCACATCTCGGCCACAGGGGTATCGCCTCCACGCGGCGCAACACTATTTGCAACTCTTCAGTGCTCTTGGATCGATCGCGCAGCGCGTCGTCCACCTCCCGCGCGTGAACGTGTGCCATGACCACGAGCTTCTGCAACGTCGATGGTGTTTCGTCACAAAAGTCACAACAAATCATGGGCGGATCTTCGCCGCCACGACAGAGACAAAAGCCGGACAACAGCGTACGTTGCATGCGCTTGAGTGACGGTAGAGAGAGCAGACAGCGAAAGTCGTCAAAGGGCGACCCACTGGGGAGACACTGCGGATGAAAGTAGCGTCGACAGCCGCGTCAAGTCCGGAACGTGACTTTTTCACTCCGAATCTGATCACAGACGCAGTGCAGCTGTGCGTACTAGCGGACGTGATGCTCCGGACAATGTGCGACTTGGTGCGCTCGCTCCAAGGCACTTGTCAAGAACTGCGCGAGCGACAGGTGGGCCGTGGACGGCCACACGAACAAGGCATGGACCGTGTCTGTAGCCGGTGCGTACACGCACGGTGCGGCTAGTGCACAGAGGAAGACTTTCCTATAAGCAGCGTTCGCCGCTACTTATCCGATACGACCTTATAAAAGGGCTTAGTAAGAGAGAACTCTCTTACTCGGGGACAAGATTCCACTTTGGTTTACTAGTTAGCACTAGCTAACGCCTTAACACAAGGCTCCCTTTGTAATTGGGTGCCATTACATAATTGATATTCAAGTTAGAATATCACAGTTTAATTTCAGACGCGTTGTCTGAAATTCAAATAATAGATTATAAGTTATTATAATCTACGAAGGAAAAGTCGATTCGGTATAAATACCGAATCATGCAGGTTAACTAATAGTACAGTTAGTTTAATACTTGATATTATTATATTAGTTAGGTAATTACTATACTGTTAGCCGCTAACCACTCATTTAATAAACACTCTTAATTTTGCGTTCTAAAAGACAAGTAAATATTTATATTTACTTTTAGTATATGATTAGTTGTTACCAACTAATCCTGACCTTATTGTATTGCGCGCTTCCTCGCAAAATACAGTGTAAGCCCGTAACAGGATCAGCCCTGTAACACCTAGTAGCACTTTTTGGTCCATCTTAACGCCCACAGTTCCGTTCCGCTAGTCAACTAGCGGAGCGAGATTAAGAGCTGCTCGGCATCAAGTCGTGAGACATGACGCCTGCCGAGCGAGAGAGAACGCTGGAAGTGGTGACGAAACACTTCCCCCACTTCTCGTCGCGTAGTAAAGACGCGACGGTAGAAATGATTCGGTCCATGGGGACCGGCATCCTTACCTTCCTCTTGGGTAAGACCCCGGAGGAAGCGATAGATGTGGTGAATCGCTTTAGGCGAAACCACCTAGAAAATCCAGCACGGCCCGCGCAAGAGGCAGCGCGGACCGCACCTGCACCTGCAACGCATAGAGTTGAAGTGGTAAAGGCGCGAGTACCGCCCTTTACCGGTGAAGGGGGCGAGCCCCTTCGTAGATGGTTCGCAGAGGTGGAAGATGCCATCTCTGCGCAAAATGTTGTTGACGAACGTCAACAGGCGTACTTCGCCACAACATGTCTAGGCGGCAGATCCGGGGCATGGGCGATGAGTCGCAGAGCCACTGATGACTCTGCGTTCCTTACTTGTAAGGAATTTAAAGCTGAGCTAAAGCTCAACTTTGAAGCTCCAGAAATGGAGCTAAGTAGTCGGCAGGAGTTCATGGAACTCCGGCAAGGTAAGATTGACCTTCAAGCTTACGCTCAGAAGACGCAATATTTGCTGTCAAATATTGTGTATGAGCCGGTGCCCCCTGCTATGCAGGTCACTGGATTCATGAAGGGACTCAATGGTGGTCCCGTCAAACAGAGTCTCTACAGGCACCCGCCAGAGACTCTAAGGGATGCCATTGATATGAGCATCCGTGAGGAGTTCAGCATGCGATCAGCGTCATCGCATGCTGGGTACAGCCGAAGGGCTCAACAGCCCTTCGCTTTTGACATGCCGCAACAGCATGTCAACAAGCAGCAGTCAGGCAGACGAAAATCACACTTCGTCTCAAGAAACAGCCACCCGCGCCAGAGAATGGGCGGTGGAGGTCCAGAGCCGATGGACCCATCGGTTGCCGTTGCTTCGAACACGAAGCAACCGAAATTTAAGAAGAATATTCGCTGCAATAGATGCGCGAAAATGGGGCATTTTGCCCATGAGTGTATGGCACCGCGTCCGGTGCCACGCAGTCAGCGGACGGTTCCGTCCGCTGCACGGTGACACCAACAGGGACATCACCCAGTTGGTGCAAAAACGTAAATCACCAGTAGGGGCGGGGCGCCCTACTGGGAATGTTATCCCACATGCCGACATAGGGCATGCGAGGGTAATAGCCCCAGACGGGACTATGTCCTGTCAAAAGGTGCAGGGTGATGATAATCCTCTTATCACCCTGGATGTTAAGCCGCGCGGGAGCGATGTCACCATGCGAGCTTTGTTTGACACAGGAGCGTCAAACAATTTCGTTAGAAATCAGAGTCTAACGCTGTTGAGCTTCGTAAAGGTAGAAACCCCACGAAGTATGTTGTCAGTCCGGTTAGCAACAGGTGCAACCGTGACTATTCCAAAGCGTGTGATTAAAACACGCTTCGAGTTGAATTAACTGTCATTCTAGGATGAATTCATCGTCCTCGATTTAGATGACAAGTTCGATGTGATACTTGGAATCCCATGGATGTCCAAGTTTAAACCTTCAATCGACTGCGGCGGACACACAGGATATGATCACCCTGTGTGTAATCCGGCTGTATCAGACGATAAAACCGCAGCGTCGGACAGTCTGGTGGATAGCGATGGCACCACCAGGTCTGTTCCGACACGATCAGCGGAAGGTACCTCCGATGGTGAGAGTCCAGAGGGACTACCGCACGCAACAGAAGAGTCGTTGCGTGTTGGAGAGAAACATTCCACGGGTGATAAAGACCACCGTGAGAATGAATTGATATCCACGGTGGGAAACACCCACCGTGAGAATGAGATAGAATCCACAGTGGGAAACACCCACTGTGCGACCGAAGGTTCCAACACGACGAAAGAATTCCGTGTTGATGAGAGCTAACTCACGATCGAGTGCAATCGTGAGCACAACTCCGTGGTGTCCAGTGCCCACCACGTTGCGTTAGCCATGCACACGGGTGATAAAGACCACCGTGTCGCAGAAAAGGCGGCCGATTAGACGAGCAGATCTGATCGCCAAAACTCCATGGTAGGCAGTGGCCACCATTATGATGGTTATTCGCACACGGTGAATCGTAATCACCGTGTAGCAGTCAATCAGAAGAGTGCGTCTGATTGCATGGACAGTTCCGTCGAGACGATCAACGTCTTGACGCAAACGGAGACCGGATTAGCTACCCAGTCTCTGTTGATGGAACACCCTCCGAAAGAAGGTTCGGAGGTGATGGCTCTTCCAGCGCTAAGCTGGAAGAAGTTTATGAGATACTTGCACGATGATCAGATCGAACAGATCTGTATCATCGTTGCAACAGATGATGTAGTGCATATTCGTGAACGAATATCCACATTACAAGTGGAAAACATTGGGAAAGAGGTTACCAATGATCAAACCAGAGTTCAGCGCTTTGAAGCGCAGAGCGGGGAGTCGCTTAAAGCGAACTCCCCATTTTATGAGGTACTTCGGGAATACGCTGACGTATTCCCAGAAGAAGTACCTAGCGATCTCCCTAAGGATAAGGGAACTCGTCATGAAATTGACCTCGTGCCAGGCACAAAGTATTGTGTCACGCGGCAATGGCCGTTGCCGCGTGATCAAGTAAAAGCGATCGACGAGTTTTTCGAAGCTCGCCGTAAAGCAGGCCAAGTGCGGGAGTCTATCTCACCGCACTCTACCCCCACCTTTTGTGTGAAAAAGTCCACAGGTGGGTGAAGAATCGTTCACGCTTACAACAAACTGAACGCAGCGACGGTACCGGCGCAGACGCCGATACCGCAAAAAAATGTCATCATTGATGGCATGTGCGGGAGCACCATCTTTAGTGCTCTCGATTTAAGAGATGGGTTTTATCAAATCCTAATGCGTTAGAAGGATATCCCTCTCGCGGCGGTAAGCACCCCAAGCGGCATGCTTTGGGAGTGGCTTGTTATGCCGCAGGGGCTTCGAAATGCCCCTGCTACGTTTAACAGATGCGTAACGCATCTATTACGCCCGGTGCGAGAATTCGCACCGAGTTATTTCGATGACGTGTTCATCCATAGTAAGGGTGAACACGATAAAAGCGATGTAGATGTCCATAGGGAACATCTAAGTCGAGTGTTAGAGCTTATGCGTAAGCATAAGCTCTATGCAAATCTAAAGAAGTGCACATTTGGTGCACCTGAGATACCCGTTCTTGGATGTTTTGTGGGCAAGCACGGGGTGCGTCCTAATCCAGAAAAGATCAGGGTGATCGTTGAATGGCCTACGCCAAACAACGTTAAGGAACTTCGAAAGTTCCTTGGGTTGGCAACATATTTGCACAAGTATTCGTGCAACTATGCTGGGTTAATACAACCTCTTTCTCAATTACTTAAGAAAGATGTCGAATGGCATTGGGATACCCAATGCCAAGATGCTTTTGATGCAGTCAAGCAAAGCTTGACTGAAGCGCCTGTCTTGGCTATAGCCGATAACGAGCGTCCGTTCCACGTCGTTTGCGACGAGAGCGATTTCGCTATCGGCTGTGCTTTGATGCAGCGTGATCACGATGAACGTGATCGCGTAATCTACTATCAATCGCGTCAGTTGCGCCCAGCCGAGAGCAACTATCCAGTGCATGACAAGGAACTCCTTGCCATGAAGTATGACTGGCAAAGTTTCGGATCTATCTCTTGGGAGATAGACCGTTAGTGGTTTACACGACCATGCGTCGCTACGCACGGCCGTGAATTCACCACACATTTCTAAAAGAATGGCTCGATGGCTGTCATTCTTTGCTGAATACAACTTTACGGTTGAATACAAACCCGGAAAGTTGAACGTGATAGCGGATGCGCTATCAAGAAGGCCCGATTACCAGACGAAACCGTCCGTAACCGAAGGTGCCAGTGCAAACGCGATCCGTTGCACTGCTTTGTCGTCGTCAATTATACGACAAGTACGCGAGGCGTACAAAACAGACGAGGAGACACGTCTGTTGATTGATTACCCGCTCAAATTTTGAGCGAGTCAATGCGCAAGTTGCAACTGCAACTTGTGAACAAAACGATGACACTTCTACTGAAAGTACAGTAGAAGCGGAAGCATCTTCAAATTAAACTGAAGCTGCATATGATGAATATGTGTCTGCAGCAATGGCTGCAGACAATGAGAGCAACGCACCTACTGCTTATAAAGCAGTAGATGAATTCGTATTACAGCGCCAAGCTGTAATACGCTATATAAAAGATGCACTTGCTTCTGCTTTGGATAAGCAGAAGCAAAATGCAGACAATCAAGGAAGGTAGAACAAAAACTCCTTTCTGAAAGGCGAATTGGTATTACTAAGTACTACTAATTTGCCTATACATGCAATAAGCAACTTCCCTACACGGAAGTTGCTTCCTAAGTACATTGAACCTTTCAAGGTCCAAGAGATTCGGGGGAATGCCTATACCTTAGACATTACCACAGCAATGCGGCTCCACCCAACATTCTATGTTGGGCGGCTCAAACCGTATCATTCGTCTTCGTCTTACGACGAGACGCAGAACCACGGAAAATACCGTGCTTCTCCAAGTCTCCCAAGATAGACTTGTAATCGGCTTCCAGCCGTTGATGAGCAGAGCGGAGAGTCATTACTTCCGCCTTCGACTGCTCAAGATAAGCCTTGTGCCGATCGATCTCTTCCTTACAGCGGGAAAGCTCGATGTACAGAAGATCATTCTTCTGCTGAATGGCAGTGTGCGCCCCGAGGATGTCGCGGACATTCTCGCGAAAATACCTATATGTCTTCACAGAGTAAGACATATCGCTGCTCAAGGAGGAATAACCCTCCTCGAGCTTGCGGATTGAAGAACCATGCTCCGCAACAACAACGGCGAGGGAATTCTCAACCTCCGCCGCCCCTGAACGATAATCAGGGGAATAAGCGCTACATTATCGAGCGCTTGATATCGAAGCGCTCGGTTCCTTCGAAGAAGGGGCAGCGTACCGAGTACTTAGTACGCTGGCTGGGTTATCCCCAAGAGTTCGACTCTTGGGAGCCGATTGAGGTTCTGAGGGCCGACGCCCCAGACCTTTTAACTGATTTTGAGAAGGAGTCTCAAACTCATAATGCGAAGTAGCATCAACACTAGGTGTTGATGCATTTAGGGCATCGATTAAGCCCTGAATTTTGGCGGGTACGGAAAACCCACCGTAGCCCCGCAACTCCTCCTCTGACAGACGAGGAGCGCCCTGCGGACACCGCGGGCAAACGAGGTGAGAAGGGACACCACACTTTAACCCTTCTTTGATGCAAGCAAAATGAATGTATTCCATTTTGACTGTTCGTGAGTGCTTTTAAAAGCGCTCGCGCATTACGTGAGCTTTATTCACGTAATCATCTGGGCTTTTGTTGTAGTTGTCAACGAAAGCGTTCCAACTCTGAGTCAGGGATTCTTTATCGTCCCTGTTCCTCCTTGACCCTTTACGGCTCGAATAATATCGAACCTGGAAAAAGAGGTCAATAAAGTACAGACGTCTATCGTCTGTACTTCGATCGAATCGACGTGACTGGATGTCTTCGCAGTCATCGAGCACGTTGATATCGAACAACGCATATTGGCAGTCCCACTTACGTTGACCGCCACTGTTGGGGGCAATAGCCCATCCAGGGGTCCAAAACCCCACTTTGTACGGAACATGTGGTTACGTACGATGATACGCTTCAGAAGCGGCAGGCGCTGCTTCTGTTCGAGCTCTTTTAGCAGGCGGAACAACGCCTGCTTCAACACAACGCGCCGGGGTAAAACCACCCCGACGTGGAGACGTACTTGGTCCAGGTGGGGCTCTGCGTTCCCGCAACCACCTGTGATAATCATTGTCGCTGTCATAGCAGACAGCGACACCAGAGTCGTCATCGCTGTTAGGCGATCAGCACCTAGAGAGTTTCGACTCGCTAGATCCTTTCGTGGGGACAGCTGTTCCCCAATAACTTTGTTCGGAGTCAGAACTTTCTCCGAACATGGGACTCCTTCCTGGCAACACACCATTCGGGGGTTGTCATCGTGCGAGATGTTGCATTAGCACTATCTCCCTGTTTCTTGCCATATGCCGCCTTAGCAGCATCTGTGGTCAAGGACGGTACGCCTTCCGACCTTTGCGTAGTTGACGCTGCTAATGCAGCGTCACTGTTGTCACTCAACACCTCAGCACCTAGTGCTGAGGCGGAGGAAGGAGATCATTCGATGTTTTCAGCAGCGCTCTTTAGAGCGCCGCCGCGTGCTTCGACCATCGCGTCGATGGTCAATCAGTTGGTAAATGAGAACGACCAACAAGTGCCACCTATGAATGGCCAAAATAAGAATTATTATTGGCCAACCACCTTAAGTGGGGGGGGGGTGATGTAATGGGGTGCCATTACATAATTGATATTCAAGTTAGAATATCACAGTTTAATTTCAGACGCGTTGTCTGAAATTCAAATAATAGATTATAAGTTACTATAATCTACGAAGGAAAAGTCGATTCGGTATAAATACCGAATCATGCAGGTTAACTAATAGTACAGTTAGTTTAATACTTGATATTATATATTATATTAGTTAGGTAATTACTATACTGTTAGCCGCTAACCACCCATTTAATAAACACTCTTAATTTTGCGTTCTAAAAGACAAGTAAAAATTTATATTTACTTTTAGTATAGGATTAGTTGTTACCAACTAATCCTGACCTTACTGTATTGCGCGCTTCCTCGCAAAATACAGTGTAAGACCGTAACAGGATCAGTACTGTTACACCCTTAATAAGGGGGTAGCTAAAGGAAGAACTTTCCTTACGCTACTGCACTCACTACGCGCGCGACCGGTCAAGGTCGAGCGTCCAGTAGCCTTTGAGTGAAATGTGAACTAAATGTATATTTAATATGTAAATAGCCTAAATTAATTAAAACTAATGTAAATTATAGGTAATACTAAGTAGAACTTACTAAATTCGTACCTAGCTAAAATGTAGTGTACACCACCTGTGTACTAACACGTGGATGGCTGCCACGCCTCCACCAAGGGCTCCTGCCCTGATTGGTTAAAATAACCAATAGTCCAAAACCTTTAGGACCTGTAGCCGGTGCGTATACGCACGGTGCGGCTAGCGCACAGAGCAAGACTCTTCCTTAAAGCGGTAGCTACCGCTACTTAGCCGATACGCCCTTGTAAAGGGCTTAGTAGGAGAGTTCTCCTACTTGGGGCCAAGATTCCCGGGTTGGTTTACGACTTAGCCTTAACGGCTGTATTCCCTTTACGGGATGTAAGGAAAGGGAGGGCTCCCTCTTACCTACGACACTTACTGCGCGCGCTACCGGTCGAGGTCGCACGTCCGCAAAATAGAGTGAAATGTAAACTGAATATATTTAATATGTAATTAGCCTAAATTAATTTAAACTAATATAAACTATATGTAATACTAAGTAGAATATTCCTAATTCGTACCTAGCTAAAATGTAGTGTACACACCTGTGTACTGACACGTGGATGGCTGACACACCACCACACCAAGGGCGCCTGCCCTGATTGGTTAAAATAACCAAAGGTTCAAAACCTTTCAAACCGGCCAATACTGACCTCAACCGTGGTGTACTCATGTACACCAACACTAAATGTAACCCGAATGTAACCCCGTTACATCGTCCCCCATCAAGACTATTGCTTACGCAATAATCAAAATCTTGTTGGAGAACTCCAACGCCAGTTCTCTGGCCCTCCATATGTACACCTCCAGTGATGCTATGGCGTCTCCTCTAGAAGAGGTAGACTACTCCGAAAACTCGGAGGTGGATGCCTTTGGGGATACCTCCCCAATGGTTAGCCGCTCCGACAGCGCCGAACGGCGTTGTCGGCAGCCTAATCCATTCCCCACACGTGTGGAAAATGCACTAACCAGTGCGGCACCCCTGCCCATATCGGATGATACATCCGAATCGCCAAAGGCGATCGTCACTAATGATCTGGACGCAGCTCAAGACACCCTACTTGCCGCACAGGCACTAAGGGCTGCGTTACGCGCCCCCAAACACCCGTCAAGGTCGGCTTATAATTTTGATGGTCCTCGTGACCTTCCAAGGTGGGCAAGGCGTTTGGTAAGGACTAGTTTAGCGTCCTATCCCCCTGGCCCCGCGGATGAACAGACGTATCAACGCGAACGCCGTGAGAAACTACGGCAACAACTGCTTACACAAAAGCAGTTCACTAGCGTCTCATACCGAGAGCGCTTAAACAGGCAGGCACAGGGTGCCCCTGTTGAGAACCTCCGCGAGGTTCCTTTCGTTATTTCTCCGGGAGAAAGTGCCGATGATGCAGAGAAGAAATTCCGCGCTTGGGCGACAGGGGAGAAGCTTCTCTCCAGCTTCAATGAGCTGCACAACAGCTATTCCCGTCCAGACATTCGGGTGGAGAGGGTGTTGCGCCTGACATTTGCCAAAGTCAAAGCGATGGAGCAACTAAGTGCTCCATATCGCACGCACTACGACAGCGTCCCTGTCTCCACCATGGTTTCCGAAGACAGTGTGATCGCCACATCTGCCTCCGGCGAACTCCCACTTATTGAGAGTGAAGGGGATTGCCATGCCCCTCTGGTCGTTGACCTACAGCGGGATTCTCCCGCTCAAAAGCGTCAACGACGTCGCGACAATCCTGCCGTAGGGGAGTGTCGAACTCCCACGAACTCTGTGAGTGTGGATAACCCTTCCACTTCACCAGATACTGGGTTTGACCCCGATGATGGCGTCGCGCCATCAGCCGCCCCACATGAAAGTGTGGAGTACCCTCCGTATCAAGCATTGGAGGAGGAGGTCGCGCAAATGCGGCGTGAGATTCGCGAGCGCTGTGATCGACACAGCCATCGCATCCATGATCTCCAAGAGTGGATCCGCGATGAGCGGGATGCCACTGATCGCTTCGAGAGGCGGCTTGCCTCTCTCGAGACGACCGTTGCGGAGCTTCGTGGTCGCATTTTAGCCCTTTCGGGCTTACTTCGCCCTGCGGTGCCTTACGGCTACCCGCCTTTCCACCCTCCTCCAGGAGGGGGCCTGCCTCCGGGTCCTGGTATGGCTTAAGTATACCAACATAAAAGGTTGGATGCGTACGCATGACCTTCGGGATGTCCAAGGTATACGATAAGCCCTTTCGGGCTAGTACCTTAAAGGGTCCCACAAACCTGGGGCGCAGTTTATTGCGCAACACATTTGAAACTGCATGTGTAGGAAGATTTTTACCGTTTAATAAAACACTTTCTCCTACTTTGTACACTTTTTCGTTTCGCCGCCCCTTGCGGTCAGCTTGCCCCTTCTGCTTGTCTTGGCTTTCCGCCATGGCATCGCAGACGTGTCGTAAGACACTAAGGCGCGTCTATAAAAACTTATCGATGTGCTTTCGCACAGATACAGGGCTGACATCAGGGAATCCTCCCCCCTCAAGCCCTGGGCCACACACACGTGGCGTCAACGGAACCCCCGGATTCGCTAATCCGTTCACGTAAAACGGGGTAAACCCCGTAGATGCATGTACCGAATTGTTGATAGCAAATTCTACCATCGGAAGCATCTCACTCCAACCCTTTGGAGAATCCAGACATAAACTCCGGAGAATATCCTCCACAACGCGATTAACGCGTTCCGTCTGACCGTCCGTCTGCGGGTGATCCGCAGTGGACATGAGGAGCTTGGTGCCTAGCACCTTTAACAACGCTCCCCAGAATTGTCCCGTAAAACGGGGATCCCGATCCGACACAACGGAATCGGGTATACCATGCTGTCGAAAGACACGGTCTAGGAACACTTTTGCTGTTCCTTGTCCATCTATGGACTCTGGCACCGCCACCAGGTGAGCCATCTTGCTCAAACGGTCTACAAAGACCAATATGCCGGTGTTCCCGGCCATTTCCTTCGAAAAACCGAAGATAAAATCCATGCTAATGGATTTTCAAAAACTCCGTCGGAACGGATAAGCTCGCCAAAGGCGCAGCTGAACTTAAAGAGGGTTTAACCCTCTGACACGTCTCACAGGTGCCTATGTACGCGCTTATACATATTGGGCCACCAATACAAAGCGCTTAAAGCGCTGTAGGTATTATCCCGACCTAAATGACCTCCGGTAGGGGCGTCATGTGCCTCAAAGAGGACTCTATACTTCAGTTCCTCATCATGAGGAACTACCACCCGCGGAGTGTCCTCCGCGATCGTGCTATAAAATAGCAGACAGTCACAGTACCTGTAACGGTGTAAACGAGCTTTAGCTCGACTTGACAGGGTTGGCTCAGACGATCCAAGACACTTTTCACCCAACGCGCTAATAAGCGCCGTACACTGTCAGTCTTTCTCATACGCCTGGCGTAAGAGATCCACCACAGATATGGTAACGAATGTCGCGTGAGCGAGCTCGTAATCGGGACGACGCGACAACGCGTCCGCAAGCACGTTCTGCTTGCCAGGTTTATACTTAACCTCAAAGTTGTACGCCGCAAAGAAGGAGAGCCAACGGGCCATCCGTTGGGAGAGATGAGGCGACTTCGTCGCTGTCCGTAAGGACTCGTGTTCAGTATAAACCACGAACGGCTTTGAGCCGAGTAGGGGAACCATAAATTTGACAAGGGCATACTTCATAGCAAGTAGCACCTTATAATGAACGGGGTAATTCCGTTCCGCAGCTTTAAGCTGCCTCGACTCAAACAAAATTACGCGTTCCCTTCCTGAATCGTCTGCTTGTAACAAAGCACATCCGATTGCGAAATAGGAGGCGTCGCAGACGACACTAAATGGTTTCCCAGAGTATGGGAGAGCAAGAACAGGAGATTTTAACAAGCTCCCCTTAACCGCTTCAAAAGCGTTTTGATGTTCAGTTTTCCAACACCAATCAACATCCTTCTTAAGAAGGTCGGTCAATGGCTTCGCCATTTCAGCGTAGTTCTCGCTGTACTTGTGGAGATAGTTGGCTAATACAAGCCACTTCCGTAAATCTCTAAGATTTACAGGCGAAGGCCACTCCACAATGGCTTTCACCTTCGCGGGATCCGCCCGCACTCCATCCTTACCGATGAAGCATCCGAGGAAAGGAATTTTCTCAGCACCAAAGATACACTTGGATGCGTTTGCATATAACTTATGCTCTCGCATACATTCGAGCACTGCTCGAAGGTGTATCAGATGCGTCTGAACATCAGACGAGTCGACTTCCGCACGACTATGGACGAATATATCGTCGAAGTACGTCTGAGCGTACTTCCCATGAGGGCGGAAGAGTTGAGTCACCAATCGATTGAAAGTCGCTGGTGCATTTGAAAGCCCTTGTGGCATAACAAGCCACTCGCACAGCATGCCACTTGGCGTGCTAACCGCTGTCAGCGGAATATGTGACGCTCGCATGAGCACCTGATAATACCCGTCCACCAGATCTAAGGCAATGTACACAGTACAGACCGCCATATTGTTCTGGAGGACATCCTTCCGAGGAATCGGATTCTGCATGGGCACAGTAGCTGCATTCAGCTTGTTGTACGCATGTACAATGCGCCACTTTCCGTTCGGTTTACGAACACAAAAGGTGGGAGATGAGTGAGGAGACTTACTATCCCGTACCATCCCTGCCTCTTCTTTCCCCTTGAAGAATGCGTCGATGACGTCGCATTGCTCCTTGGGGAGAAGCCACTACCTAGTGACGCAGTATTTGGTTCCAAGAAGCAAATCAATTTCATGTCGGACCCCCCGATCCGGTGGTAACCCCATCGGTGGGTTTTCACTAATGACATCTCCAAATTCCTTGAATAAAGGAATGGTAAGGGTCCTCAGGATCCGCAAGGATCTTGAGGCCGCTTCGGGCATTCAATGCCTGTTTGGTTTACACCAAAACTGACTCGTCCATTGTGGATGAGGGTTCAACTCCTCTTCCGGACGCAACACGACTACCTCGTCGATTTCATCTGCTTTCAAAGCAGTCTCAAACTCGTTGAAGGACATCTACTCCAAGGACAACAGTTCGCCTACCCCAGGCAACCGTTCCAGGCTTACGCCTTCTGTGACAATACCTGTCACACTATTCAGCATCCGATAGGACTGCTGACTACTGGCCTCGGGACTCATCCCGAGACCCAGATGGGGGGAGTCAATTGCCCCATCTATTGGAAGCTCCACGCGCCTATCCACAGAGGTCTATACCTCTACCACCGGTGACTCGCCGGTCTCACCTATAACGGCGTAGTCGGAATCATTTCCGACGTGCGAAAGAAACAAACTTCGGGTCTCTTCGCTTGGAAGCGCCTCGCGCTTAACCACAGGGGTCTCTACCCCTACCACTGGAGTTGCAACTTGTTCGCCGGACACGGCGTGGTCGGAATCTGTTCCGACCTGCAGAAGAGACGAACTTCGGGTCTCTTCTCTAAGCACCTCGCGCTTAACATCAGAGGAATCCACCTCTATCACTGGAGACTCACCAGTATCGCCTATAACGGCGTTGGGATTAACCGCCGAATCCCCCTCGTTAAGGAACTCTTCCTTAACGCCATTGGGAATGATCATTTCAGACATCTCAATCTCATGCATCTCACGCCAGAATCTCTTTTGCGATCGAGCAAAGGTGTGTTCATGACTCGCCAATGCTTCACCCGACGGCGGGCGCGTTAAGCCAATGGACTTAGACTTCCAGTCTATCCATGGCTCGTGGCGTTCCAGCCACTTCATGCCCAGAATGAGGTCATGCCTCGAGTCCAAATCCAGGCCTAGGCAACGTTATAAGCTGGCGAAGTCTGCAAACTTCAGCTTAAGGTCAATCGAGACCTTGGGTACAGAAACCTGTACGCCCGTCGCAAGACGGACCGTGACAACGTCACGAGAACGTTCCTGGCCTCTGCATACAGCCGCTATTCTCAACATAAGCCCGTCTGACATAATTGCCAGACGCTCCAGAGTCTATCAAGACTCTCCAAGGATTATCAAAGCCTTTCACGTCCGCAAGGACTACCAGCAAACCTGGCTGGTACACCAACTCGGTGCTAGAAAGCACCGTTTCACTCGGGGCTTTGTGCTGTCGGCCCCTACCCTGGGGCTTAAAAGCACTGAGGGGTCCCCCAGTAGGGCGCCCTGCACCTACTGGTATCCGTCGTTTCTCGACGGCTTGGACAAGGGCTTTTTCCCCACCCTTGGTCCCTTGTAGCGAGTGTCTCGCTGGGGATTTTTCGGACATCTGTTCCTCTGATGATCCGTGTTTCCACACAGGAAGCATCTCAGCGGCCCATGTCGCTGCAACATAGCTAAGAGCTCCGCCTAGAAGCTCTGCGAAAAGGAGTCAGGGTGACTCTTAGCGGAAGGTTTCGCCTCCGCTTCGACCTGACTCAGGTCCATGGGTTCGGGACCCACCTTGGAGGAACGAAAGTTCCTCTCGGCGTTGAACGCCATCTTAAACGCCTCCCCCAGGGATTGGGGTAAGCATCGGAACAATTTCGAACGTGCTGGTCTTTCTTTCAGGCCTCCCATGAAGACGGGGATGGACACATCGTCCGAATACGCTTTCGCGTACATCCCTGCCAACAGGGTCTTAAGTTCTTGGGTGTACGTCTCCAAGTCCCTAGTGCCCTGAAGGCACCTCAGAAACGCCATCTGATTCTGGAAAACCAGATCAGGCGTTGCATACATGTCCATAAGCTTTTGCTTAAGGATTTCCCAGGTCGGTAACACGTCCATGACCGAATCCGAGCATGTAAAAAACCATGCACGGGCTTTACCCGTAAGATGGGTCAGTCCAAGTCCCACTTGCAAGTGATCAGCGATCACATTCGCTATGGCGAAGGTCGTTTCGACCTCTCGTAACCACACATAAAGGTTATCACCCTTTTAACCGGTGAATTCCTTTATCTTAAACGATAATGGAGGGCGCACCCCTCCACTACAACTCGCCTCATGAGCGATGAGGGCATTTACCATTGCCTTTACGGTCTCAAGGCCCTGCTCCACTAGGAGCTTCATGCCTTCTTCCCCCGTTAAGGGTAACAGCCTTTTAAAGGCTTCCTGCTGGACGAGGGTCAAACTATCCCAATCGTCCTGATTCATACTTTGCAGATGATGCCTAGTCTACCAACACAGGTGTTGGATTGACTAAAAGTGCTACCAGATGTAGCCGGTGCGTATACGCACGGTGCGGCTAGCGCACAGAGGAAGACTCTTCCTTAAAGCGTTAGCTACCTCTACTTAGCCGATAAGCCCTTGTAAAGGGCTTAGTAGGAGAGTTCTCCTACTCGAGGCCAAGATTCCCGGGTTGGTTTACGACTTAGCCTTAACGGCTGTATTCCCTTTACGGGATGTAAGTAAAGGGAGGGCTCCCTCTTACCTACTACACTCACTGCGCGCGCGACCGGTCGAGGTCGCACGTCCGCAAAATAGAGTGAAATGTAAACTGAATATATTTAATATGTAATTAGCCTAAATTAATTTAAACTAATATAAACTATATGTAATACTAAGTAGAATATTCCTAATTCGTACCTAGCTAAAATGTAGTGTACACACCTGTGTACTGACACCTGTGTACTGACACGTGGATGGCTGACACACCACCACACCAAGGGCCCCTGCCCTGATTGGTTAAAATAACCAAAGGTTCAAACCTTTCAAAACGGCCAATACTGACCTCAACCGTGGTGTACTCATGCACACCAACACTAAATGTAACCCGAATGTAACCCCGTTACAGACCCCAACCGTAGTGTACTCACGTACACCACACATACTAAATGTAACTAGAATGTAACCCTGTTACCGTGTCGTACCATCGACGACGTTATTGAACTCATGCGTGTAGCTGACGACGCAAGAGCGAGGAAATGGATTAGGCTAGAGGATGGATCACTTTTCCCTTAATCAATAAACATTCTTGATCATACCATTCCCACTTGTTGCTTCGTCATTTTTCAATATTTCCACATAAATCGCCCTTCCATTGTCTCATCTGCCGTTACTCCATCACGATATCGCGCAATATCCACCGTAAATTCACCACTTCAAGTCAACCATCATCTCTCCACTCATCGTTAGTTCCGTCAATAGCTCTTCTCCAATCACAGGTTCTTCAAGCATAATTCCACAGTCAGTCAATCGTTCATGCGTTAGTGGGACTCTTCGTCCACCTGCATTACATCAAACCGATGTTTGGTAATCTTCTTTCGTTCGAAGTCCTTGATTAGAGCATCGCAGTTCGGATCTGTATCGTCTACCCATGACGGCTCATCATGACCCTTCCAGTAGACTTGATATTCACGCAACGTTCTGCCGTACCTGGTCTTTCGACCAGATCGGACATCGGTGATACGATCGACTTCAAATTAGTCCGGCTCTAGGGTTCTTTCCCAGCTGTCCTCGGGTAGTAAAGATTCATCGAAATCAAAACGATCCTCTATCCCAGCTGTTAGCACAGCAGTAGGTCGATTAGGAATTCCTTGACCAGTTTCAACTTGGATAGGTGCACGACTGGAAATATGCGATAGTCGGTGCCAGCCGTAATCAATCTTTTTTTTTGCAGCATAGTCACCGATCACCTCATCGACTCTGAAGGGTCCATGCCACATATGCGCCAGTTTCTTTGCGAACCCTTCTTTCACTCGATCGAGGTATAACCAAACCCTCGACCCAGCTTCGATCTTTTGCGGTGTCACTTGATCATTATCTTTTCCGCTCGGCCGGCTACTGCTTGGTGCAATCGGGTGCTCACTTGATCACGGGCATAGAGGTAGTATTTCTGCAGCCTGTATCTCCATCGACGCGCATCGCGGTCTTTCCGCCGAATTCCACCCAGTTGCAACGTCGATTCCAACGATGATCGTGGATCCCATCCATACGCCAAATAAAACGGTGTTTCTCCACGAATGCGATCTAGGGTCTAATTCAGCGCGAATACCAGTCGCTCTGCATACGAACTCCAATCCTTCTGACCGACATCTGATACATACATCTTGATTGCTCGTGTAATCGTCTTCACCGTTCTTTTCGCCTTGCCGTTCGCCTATGGACGGTATGCCATAGTGGCACTCTGACGTTGTCCCACAATTTTGTTGAACGCACGAAATACTTCCGACATAAAACCAGGTTCCCGATCATTCCGGATCACCTCACTAGCCCCAAATCGTCGAAATACGCATTCTTCATAATTTTCGGCGACTTTCTGCGATGTGTGAGACGATCCAGCTTTTGCGATCACAATACCCGTGAACATATCCGTCGAATTCAGCAGTTCCGTATGTCCATACGTTGATCGGGGTAGTGACGGGATATGATCCATGGCGATCACTTGGAATGGGTACGTAGCCTCGATATTCCCCGGCGACATGCCCTTGATCGTAGGCTTTCCCATACCCGTCTCGCAATCTACGCATTGTCCAACAAACCTTTGTACACTTCGGAACAGATCACGCCAATGGAATTATCGTCTGATCCGCTGATATGTACGCCCTATGCCTTGGTGTCCTCCTTCCAAGCTCACATGATAATGGTGGAGGACATCTCCATGTAGGGTCTCGGATTAATCGAAGAACGTCGATCGTCTTGATCATCTTTATCATCGCTGGCTTTTCCTTTAGCCATATTCCCACAGTAAATCAGCAATCCTTGTTCGTCGACATCGTAGTTGTCGGCCATTTTCGCGCAATCCTTTACCTCGTCTGCGCTCAATTGTGAGACGTCTCCATACAGATAACTTCGCAAATCATGAATCCATTTCTCTTCGTCCTGCGCCTTTTTCACCCGTTCCGCCCTTATCCCGGCTATGGATATATCGGGCAACGTTGACGGTCGCGGCTGACGGAGGTTACGTGATCGTGTCGTCACTAGCACTTGTGGGGCAGTGGGATCTTCATTCCAAGTAATCACTTCCGACAATCTGTTGAGATCGGCCAATTCCCCCAGCTTTTTCTTGAATTCAATCTCACATCTTGTTCCACCCTGCATGGCCATATTGGTGATATGATCTGCACTCTTATTACACACTATTTTAACATGCACCAGATCATGATCGGTCCATTCGCGAAGGAGGTTAAACGCACGCTGTTGCAACACTTGCAATGGCGGAGCTTTACACTCTATTTCACCGCACATTTGCCTGATTACCAAATTCGAATCTCCACACAAGATCATCCTTCCTTTGGGATATCGCGACAGGAGGTCCAAACTTAAAAGTAATCCATGGTTCACCGTGATATCAGGTGCATGATCGGCTACCACGGTCATAATCTTCCACTCCGGTAATTTCCAAACGATAGCGCCGAACGCACCTACACGTCGCTTGACTCTTGCAGATCCATCGAAACTAATCACGTAGAGTTCTTCGCCTTTCTCAACCGTAGGAGGTGGTACTTCAATCATCTGCCGCGGTTGCTTTTTCGTCGCGATCGCAATCAGTGCTTCATCGATTTCGGTGCGGGGGGTGATGCTTGCAGCTTACGCCCCTAGTACCTCCTCTTCTCCCTGTACACATTTCTTGATCTCGAGGTCCCATTGTGATAAGATCGCAGCCCATCTTCCCAATCGTCCGTCCAGCCCGTTGGATGTTAGTAACCATTCCAACGTGGATAAACGTGACAAGACAGTAATCGTATTTCCGACCAGCATCGTGAAGTAAACATCCAAAACCCGTAGAAGCGCCAGAAGTTCCTTTTCGACGGGGCTGTAATTCAGCTCACCGTTCTTCAATGTTCGGCTGGCGAATGCGATGGGACAATACACTTGATCATGTTCTTGTACCAGCGCGGCGGATACCGCCCATTTGCTGGCGTAAACCACGATCACCGGCGTTTTGTTCTGATCAAAGTGGCGCAGGGTTGGGGCTGACGCAATCGTCGCTTTCAGCATGCTGAATGCTACTTTTGACCTGACTAATCGATCGCCCTCATGATCTGAATCATCCTTGCTCAATGGTCGGCTCTTTAACTCTTGATAATCTATCTCACTTAATTCGTAGAGTACAGTGGCATAGATAGGAAATCTTCAATAAATCGACTGTAGTAGTTCAATATTGCCAAAAACGATTGCATAGCACGTAAGGTGCCAGGGAAAGGCAAATCGATCAGCTCATCCATTTTTTTGGATTTGTTTCCAAGCCGCGGCTAGAGACATGATGCCCTAAATAAGGAACTTCACTTCACCCCCAGTACGATTTAGCCAAACTGATCGACAAGTTCCACTGATCGCACTTTCCAACAGGTGCCTCACCTTGTCACACAGGGTAGCCCGTGTAGGTGCAGGGATCAAAATATCATCGATATATGACCTCCGCTGCAGCACAGACGGGCCCGGTGTCTGTTCGGGCTCTCCCACAGTAAGTACATCAGCCGTTTCGTCAGCACCGTCCTTAACCTTGAGATACACGTACAGTATAACCTGTCAAATTTAATAGCCTCGGGACAACCCCTAAGTTATTAATTCTACAAGGTTATTAAATCTGACAGGTATGGTTTTTTGCCGACACCATGCAATAGGTAGTAAACTGATGATGTCATCTATTTACTAAGGGCCAAAAAAGCGAAATTTGCCCTGATTTTTGCATATAAAATGGACACTTCTCTCCTGGTTTTTTCTTTATTTTCTCACTCCATTCACTCCCCCTCATCCAGCCATTCCAATGCCTCCTAGAGTCAACAAACCACCTCTTAAGACAATGACCGATGCCATCCGCATCGCTCGTTGTCAAAACAAGCGCACAAATCCCAATCTCACACACATTCAGCTGATAAAGTGGCTAGAAGAAACCCACAACATCTTAGTTAGCCAAGGCACGATCTCAAACACGCTGAAGCAGTCAGATGCTCTACTTCGCATTGATGTTGAAAACACCAATGTTAGCATCAACACGCACCGCACCGTCACTTATCCTCTTGTCGAAGAGACCCTGATCCAGTGGGTCAAACTCTACGAGGCACAAATCAACATCTCAGGAGACCTCATTCGTGAGAAAGCCGCCATTTTTTTACGGTGGCTTTATCCCGATGCGTCGCCAACGTACGAGTTCTCAAATGGTTGGCTGGAGTATTTCAAAAAACGTCATGGAATTCAATCATACCGCCGCTTTGGAGAAAGCGGCTCCGTCAACATGACGCTTCTTGCTGAGAGCCTGCCCGAACTTCGCCAATGTCTTGACCAATATGAATGGAAAGACATTTAAAACATGGATGAAACCGGACTTTTTTTTATCAAATGCAAGCCGAAAACTCGCTTGCAACACAACAACTGGAAGGACGGAAGCAAAACAAGTAACGCATCACGATTCTGTCTGCAGCAACGGGGATGGTTCTGACAAGTTGCCGCTGTTGGTGATTGGCAAGTCAATGAACTCTCGATGCTGTAAAAATGTCAATCTAGACTCATTCGGCTGCAAATACCATGCAAACGCAAAAGCATGGATGACGCAGAATGTTTTCAAAATTTGGCTGACGGATTTCGACAAAAGAATACATGGACTCAAAGTTCTGCTGCTGCTCGACAACTGCAGCGCTCACATCCCCATCAAGAACCTTCCGGCGCAGGTCACCTTGGTCAACACAAAAGTTGTCTACCTGCCGCCGAACACCACATCGAAGATTCAACCTTGTGATGCTGGCATCATTCGCAACTTCAAGGCCTATTATCGTCGGCGGTTCAACCGGATGCTTTTGGAGCGGATTGAGGAAAGTGTTGCCAATCCCGAAAAAATCAACTTTCTGGATGGGATTCGCATGGCCGTGGCAGCATGGAAGAACGATGTGAAGCCGCAGACGATTCAAAACTGCTTCAGACATTGCTCAATTCGTTCTGAGTCTTCCAGTGAAACTGTTGTTGCAGCTGAAGTTGAGCCTCCGCAGGAAGTCATCCAGGAATTAGAGGAGCAAATACGCCAGCTTCGGTACAGCAATCCGATGGACATCCGCAACCTGCTCAATTATCCCGCCGAGCAGGAAGTCAGTTATGTTCCGGATGAAGAAGAGATTGTTGCGGAGATTCTCAACACGTACGAAAACTTTGGAGTTCCAGAAGATCCAGAAGGAGAGGATGACAGTGAAGAACCTCCAACGATCTCCGACGCCGAGGCAAATCAGATGTTGGTAAAGCTGCAGATGTACTGGATGCAACAAGCAGATTCTACTTCAGCATCATTTCCTGCCACGCTTCAGATGATGAAGGATCATTCGTTTAGTATTCGCCAGAAAAAACCTACACAAACTAGCATAACACAGTACTTTCAGTAGAAGTCACAGAAAAAATATATGGAATTATTAATCTTATACTGGTCGGGACTGACCGAAACCTATTAATTATTAGTTATTAGTTTTTTGGCTTGGCCGAAGTCGGGACCGACGATTTTTATTAATTATGACAGGTTATTAGTTTTGGCAGTATTAAATCTGACAGGTTCTACTGTATTAATTTGTTTTTTAGTAGGTTTTAGAACAGATGGCGTGGACGGCAAGGTAGAACTGTCGGCAAGCCGTTGCGAAAGCACCCTTGTAAGCTCTGGCCCGAGACCACGGTAAGCCGCCAGTGGTCCCTCTTCCTTATATACGCATTGTAACGTCGACGCGATAGTTTCCTGCCTTGTATTAGCACAAATTTCCTGCCCTTGCTTCATATCCTTCATGGTATTCTGCTTTTCCTTCGGTTTGCTTGTATCAGCACCTTGGCGCGAATGTAAGGGTATAGAATAAATGTTGCAATGGACCGTGCGATGGCTCCGAGTACAAAAACCTATCGTAATAATAAAAGCAAGATCAAACCACAAGCTGTGCACATTACAACCAACGCCTTAATTCAAGCTGAGTCTTACGTCTACCGCGCCAAGTGAATGGGAAGCTTGTTTGAGCTTGCGCAGATACACGTTTTTAAGACGTTCGAATACCGTATACAGGATCGCCGGTTGCAGACCAGTTAGCACTAAGATTAAGATGGAGACCAACAAAGGAACTTATACGGGTTCGTTATCACTCGTCTGTACCGATGTCTACATCTGCAATCTCAACACGTAGTAATTCTTCCGTGCGACACCCCGCATGTGCAATAACAGCAGGCTCCTTTAGAGAAATGACGCAGCTTGCTCCGACAAAGAACGTTCCATCCTCGGTTCCAATGCGATTCGAGCAGAGGAAGTGACAGTTCTGTTTGCCATAGTCGGATTTTGCAAGAGCATTAGTGATTGGAGACAAGCGTTGCGTCCAGTAAGAAAGCGTTGGATACGGCTTAAGGTTAAGTTCCTCAAAGTCAGTCCAGGCACAAGCGAATATCACTAGGTCGCTCTTATTTTCAGCCACATGCAAGCCAAATGCCGAAACTGGAGTCTTAACGTCATCTGGATTAATGTCCATACATATTCCGAAAGAAATTGTTTTGTCAAGCCACGGACAATACCAGGTATAAAATCCTTCTCCAGCTGTGGCCCAAGTCTCGTCGGTCTCGTACAAGAACGTTTTACGCGGGTTACACTCAAGTTTGCCGATAGGACTGACGACCAGCATCGAGTTGTAGAACAAATTGCCGTCTTTCTCAACGTATCCGCATGTTACCATGCAGTGCAACCGACGCGCATGGCGCTGACACCAGCGAAAAGTTGGTCCTTTACCCGCAACTTCTGCTACCTGAGCCACATCAGCTATGGAGCGAAACACGTAACCCGTAAATGCCATCTAAATGAAAACAATAAAGCGGTAATTATGAGCAACGTGAACACGAGCTCGCATTTCTTAATCTCACTTCGGACAACATCAACACGTCGATTTTGTCATTTTGAGTGAGTACACTTATCATCGTGTCCACGTGCTAAAGTCACATACAGAATATTAAACACTCGAAGCAAAATTCGAAGCGTTTTGCTCCGGACCTTCATATTATTCTCAACTTGCCCAAGTTGT
Organism: Peronosclerospora sorghi; assembly: GCA_026184515.1. Lineage (NCBI taxonomy): Eukaryota > Oomycota > Peronosporomycetes > Peronosporales > Peronosporaceae > Peronosclerospora > Peronosclerospora sorghi. Next base: position 7,662,429 of record CM047581.1, on the reverse strand, counting down.
GGATCTGCAGTAACGATAGCACAAATCTACGTAAAATCATCACGTTTACCCAACGAATTCGATTGCATACAGACCATATTGCACTATAGCGATCTGCATTTTGCTTCTACGGGGATAGAAATTATGTTATTTTTCCATCTTTTATCCAATCAAAAAACTCTCTGCTTCTTTCCTACTGACCAATCAGATTGTGCCATTTTGTCACCAAGAGCGGCGCGGATTCGGACATAGCACGCATAGCAGACAGCAACCAATGTTTAAGTTTTCTGATGCTGGATCTGCTGAGAACCAGCCTGGAGGCGTATACCTCGCAGTGTATGAAACGGACAAGGATTCCAGAAAAATTGCATTTGCGCCAGGACTGCATGTAGTATTAAAACACCTGATGCAAAAGAGGGCGACGACCTAGAAGGAGGAGAGAAGACACTTGAGCTTGACGCGGTAAGTTGGAAAGTGAATTTAGTTAGAGCGCTAAAGATAATAAAAAACCTACTTGACTGATGTAAAGCACTTGCACCTTGTGCGCCCTGTGCTCGCTCTCTCCTGCTGCCTCTGCAGCATTCATCCCTGCTGTCCTGCAGCCCATGATTACCCAAGACTTCGTGCTGCAACAAGCCACAGCCCCTAGTCCACCTGGCGCCATCTAGTGCCACAGCCACTAGTCCTTCTGGCGCCATCCAGTGCAACTGCTGGTACTAGTCGTCATCGTGGATGATGCCGTCTGCGCCACTGCTCGAATTCGACGTCGGATCCAACATGTCTCAGTCTCAAATTAGAAGTGGCCACCTTGATGAAGAGCTAACGGAATGCGTTGTTGAGTTGGCATCACAAACAACGATACAAAACCTGCTCAAAGAAAATTGTGGTAGAGTCCAGTTCGAAATCGAGCACCGAAGTGTCCGGACCTTGACCACCATCGCGCCCAGCCGACCAACTTACGCGGGGGGGGGTACCCCGCAACCTTTGCCTGTGTGCCAATCGGAGACCGATCAGCACTTCAAGACGCCGAGTCCGATTTGTCCTCAATCATCTCACCTTGTGTACCCATTGGTATGGGTGGTTACACACTCGGTGGACCGTCGCTTAGTTAGGGTCTTGTTAAGTACCGATATGGGTGTACCGCTTCTGGGGTACTTGTACCGAAAACCAACGATAGATAATCCAAATGAAAGCGATCTGCAAATGGAGCGGAAATCGTCACTCCAAATGCGAAGAAAACCTGGGGCTGACTGCGCACAGCAGTGAGGGGACCCAGCCAATACAAATTTGGGGCGGACCGGCGGAACGGCGCGTTGACCCAACCACTAACCTGGGGCAGATAGCTGATCACGATTGGGTACCCAGCCAATACGAAAGAGAATAACACGTTCCAAACGTGTGGGGCCTGAAGGGTGAGTGAACAAAGTGTGAAGCTTCCCGTCGTGGGACTTTCGGTGAAGCTGTGTTCTGTCCGGGAAAAATGAGCTAGAGGGGACAGTGTTAGCCCTCTTCTCCCAATAACTCCTGTGGAGCGGCAATTTATGCAACCCAAAGTAAACGAACACTATATCTAATATCCAATTAAAATTTAATATGTAAACTACATGCAAAACTGTGTGCCTCACCTTAACTCTGCCTACCTTACACTCCAGACACACGATTGGCTCAAACCACTCCATCCTTTTACCCAACCCGGTCGCTCCAACTTGATAACTGGTACACTAGTACATGTTGGTCAAAAATTTTAATACCACTTCACCACAAAATCCTGAACAGACATTTTAAAGTTTTGGTGCCAACAAGATACGGTAACATTCCTTTTGCTGCACCAATCTGCTCTTGCGTCGGTCTCTGTACGAATCTGCTTTAACTACCCAACGACATACGCTAGATCTGGTGCACGTCGCCAGATACAACAACGATCCGATGAGCCCTTGATATTACCATGTGCTGGCACTCCGCGTCGTTCACGTTGAGTCTCATCTTAGTCTACATCGGGATTATGCTGGGATGTGCATCACTAAAGTTGAACCGCTCACGGACTTCGTCACAGTATTGGGTCTGATGAATTTCGATCGAGTTCTCGTTTTATGTTTGAGTTCGATCTTATGTACGGGATCAACAATTCGTGATTCCTTAGTACGTAATCGTTAGCAAGCGGATGAAACATTTGTTCGTTTACGTTATCGTCTGCCACCGCCACTTGTATGCGCAAGGTTCCAGTAGTTAAACGTACTTCGAACACAAAAATAGCGTAACTTAGCGAAGGCAACGTGATAACACAGCAATAAAATCAATCACAACTTTATAAACTCCAATCAATCACTTTGTGACACTCCACAAAGTAAAAACGTGAGCAATCCCAGTCTTCCACAGTAATTTAATCGCTCCACGAGACATAAAACAGCGTTCCGCCCTGTAACAGGGTTACATTTGATTACATTTGGTTATATTATGTACATAAGTACATTACGGTTGACGTCAGTATTGACCGGTCCGAAAGGTTTGGACCTATTGGTTATTTTAACCAATCGGGGCAGGATACCTTGGTGGAGGCGTGGCAGCCTGCCACGTGTTAGTACACAGGAGGTGTACATTCCATTTTGGCTAGGTACGAATTTAGTAAGTTCTACTTAGTATTACATATAGTTTACATTAGTTTAAATTAATTTAGGCTAATTACATATTAAATATACATTCAGTTTACAAATAACACTAATCCAGCTAGACGCACGACCTCGACCGGTCGCGCGTGCTGTGAGTGTTTGTAGGCAAAAGGAATACCTCCTTTAGCTACTCCCTTTCTAAGGGAATACTTATGTCAAGGCGTTAGTAAATTCTAACCGGTAAACCAAGGGATCTCCTGGCCCCGAGTAAAAGCGCAAACTTTTACTAAGCCCTTTTATAAGGGCGTATCAGCTAAGTAGCGGCATATCGTCGCTTTAGGAAAGTCTTCCTCTTTGCGCTAGCCGCACCGTGCGTATACGCACCTGATACATCTGGTAGCACTTGTAGTCAATCCAACACCTGTGTTGGTCGACGACAACATCCTCTGCAAAGGATGAATGAGGAAGATTGGTAGAAGCTAACCCTCCAGCAGGAAGACTTTAACAGGCTGTTATCTATACTGGGTGACGAAGGCATGCAGCTCCTAGAGGAGCAGGGCCTTGATGCCGTAAAGGCGAGGGTCAACGCCCTCATCGCCTATGAGGAGAATTTTCGTGGAATTCATTCCACGTCCACGGGGGTGCGCCCTCTGTTGTCCTTTAAGATAAATGAATATACCGGTGAAAAGGTGATAATCTTTATGTGTGGCTTCTAGAGGTCTAAACGGCCTTCGCCACAGCGAATGTGATCGCGGATCACTTGCAAGTGGGACTTGCACTGACCCATCTAACGGGTAAGGCCCGTTTATGGGCGTTCACGTGTTCGGAGGCGGTCACGGACGTGTTCCCAACCTGGGAGGTCCTTAAGCAAAAGCTTATGGACATGTATGCCACGCCTGATCTGGTTTTCCAGAATCAGATGGCGTTTCTGAGGTGCCTTCAGGGCACTAGGGACTTGGAGACGTACACCCAAGAACTTAAGACCCTGTTGGCAGGGATCTACGCGAAAGCGTACTCGGACGATGTGTCCATTCCCGTGTTCATGGGAGGACTGAATGAAGGGCCAGCACGTTCGAAGCTCTTCCGATGCCGACCCCAATCCCTGGGGGAGACGTTTAAGATGGCGTTCAACGCCGAGAGGAATTTCCGTTCCTCTAAGGTGGGGTCCCGAACCCATGGACCTGAGTCAGGTCGAAGCGGAGGAGAAACCTCCCGCTAAGAGTCACTCTGACTCTACTTCGCAGAGCTTCGAGTCGGAGATCTTTGCATTGCTGCAGCGGCACGGGCCGCTGAAATGCTTCCTTTGTGGAAACACGGATCATCTGAGGAACAGATGTCCGAAAAATCCCCAGCGAGACACTCGCTATAAGGGGCCGAGGGCGGGTAAAAAGACCTTACCCAAGCCGTCGGGAAACGACGGCTCCCAGTAGGTGCGGGACGCCCTACAAGGGGATCCCTCAGTGCTGTTAAACCCCAGGGTAGGGGCCGACAGCACAAATCCCCGATGGAAACGGTGCTTTCTAGCACCGAGTTGGTGTACCAGCCAGGTTTGCTGGTCGTCCTTGCGGACGTGAAAGGCTTTGATAAGCCTTGGATAGTCTTGATAGACTCTGGAGCGTCTGAAAATTATGTCAGACGGGCTTCTGTGGAGAAGAGTCCCGGCTGTATGCCGAGGACCTAGAGGCAAGTTCTCGTGACGTTATCACGGTCCGTCTATCGACGGGCAAACAGGTTTCTGTACCCAAGGTCTCGATTGACCTTAATCTGAAGTTTGCAGACTTCGACAGCTTAGAACGTTGCCTAGTCCTGGATTTGGACTCGAGGTATGACCTCATTCTGGGCATGAAGTGGATGGAACGCCACGAGCCATGGATAGACTAGAAGTCTAAGTCCATTGGCTCAACGCACCCGCGGTCGGGTGAAGCATTGGCGAGTCATGAACCCACCTTCGCTCGATCGCAAAAGCGATAGTGGCGTGAGATGCCAGAGATTGGGATGTCTGAAATGATCAGTCCCAATGAGGGCAAGGAAGTTTTCCTTTACGATGGGGATTCAGCGGTTAATCCCCACGCCGTTATAGGCGAGACTGGTGAGTCGCCTGTGGCGACTCCAGTGGTAGGGGTAGAGACCCCTGTGGTTAAGCGCATGGCTCTTCCAAGCGAAGAGACCCGAAGTTTGTATCTTTCGCACGTTGGAATTGAATCCGACGACGCCGTTGTGGCGAGACTGGTGAGTCGCTTGTGGCGACTCCAGTGGAAGGGGTAGAGACCCCTGGTTAATCTCGAGGCGCTTTCAAGCGGAGAGACCCGTAGTTCGTCTCTTCCACACGTCGGAATTGATTCCGACCACGCCTTATTGGGTGAGACCGGCGAGGCACCGGTGGTAAAGGTAACGACCTCTGTGGATAGGCGGGTGGCTCTTCCAATAGATGGGGCAATTGACTCCCCTCATCTGGGTGTCGGGATGAGTCCCGAGGCCAGTAGTCAGCAGTCCTATCGGATGCTGAATAGCGTGACAGGTGTTGTCACAGAAGGCGTAAGCCTGGAACGGTTGCATGGGGTAGGCGAACTGTTGTCGTTGGAGGAGATGTCCTTCACCGAGTTTGAGACTGCTTTGAAAGCAGATGAAATCGACGAGGTCGTCGTGTTGCGTTCGGAAGAGGAGTTGAACTCCTCATCCACGATGGACGAGTCAGTTTTGGTGAAAACCAAACAGCCATTAAATACCCGAAGCGGCCTCAAGATCCTCGCGGATCCTGAGGACCCTTACCATTCCTTATTAAAGGAATTCGGAGATGTCATCAGTGACAACCCGCCGATGGGGTTACCACCGTATCGGGGGGTACGACATGAAATCGATTTGGTTCCAGGAACCAAATACTGCGTCACTAGGTAGTAGCCTCTCCCCAAGGAGCAATGCGACGTCATCGACGCATTCTTCAAGGGGAAAGAAGAGGCAGGGATGGTGTGGGAGAGTAAGTCTCCCCATTCATCTCCCAATTTTTGTGTTCGTAAGCCGAGCGGAAAGTGGCGCATTGTGCATGCGTACGACAAGCTGAATGCAGATACTGTACCCATGAAGAATCCGATTCCTCGGAAGGATGTCCTCCAGAACAATATGGCGGGCTGTACTGTGTACATTTCCTTAGATATGGTGGACGGGTATTATCAGGTGCTCATGCGAGTATCCGATGTTCCGCTTACAGCGGTCAGCACGCATAGCGGCATGCTGTGGGAGTGGCTTGTTATGCCACAGGGACTTTCAAATGCACCAGCGACTTTCAATCGCTTGGTGACTCAACTCTTCCGCCCTCACAGGAAGTACGCTCAGACGTACTTCGACAATATATTCGTTCATAGTCGCGCGGAACTCGACTCGTATGATGTTCAGACGCACCTTATACACCTTCGAGCTGTGCTCGAATGTATGCGAGAGCATAAGTTATATGCAAACGCATCCAAGTGTATCTTTGGTGCTGAGAAAATTCCTTTCCTCGGATGCTTCATCGGTAAGGATGGAGTGCGGGCGGATCCCGCGAAGGTGAAAGCCATTGTGGAGTGGCATTCGCCTGTAAATCTTAGAGATTTACGGAAGTGGCTTGTATTAGCCAACTATCTCCACAAGTACAGCAAGAACTACGCTGAAATGGCGAAGCCATTGACCGACCTTCTTAAGAAGGATGTTGATTGGTGTTGGAAAACTGAACATCAAAACGCTTTTGAAGCGGTTAAGGGGAGCTTGTTAAAAGCTCCTGTTCTTGATCTCCCAGACTCTGGGAAACCATTTAGTGTCGTCTGCGACGCCTCCTATTTCTCAATCGGATGTGCTTTGTTACAAGCAGACGATTCAGGAAGGGAACGCGTAATTGTGTTTGAGTCGAGGCAGCTTAAAGCTGCGGAACGGAATTACCCCGTTCATGATAAGGTGCTACTTGCTATGAAGTATGCCCTTGTCAAATTTATGGTTCTCCTACTCGGATCAAAGCCGTTCGTGGTTTATACTTAACACGAGTCCTTACGGAAAGCGACGAAGTCGCCTCATCTCTCCCAACGGATGGCCCGTTGGCTCTCCTTCTTTGAGTAGTATAACTTTGAGGTTAAGTATAAACCTGGCAAGCAGAACGTGCTTGCAGACGCGTTGTCGCGTCGTCCCGATTACGAGCTCGCTCACGCGACATTCATCACCTCGGCTGTGGTGGATCTCATACGCCAGGCGTAAGACCCACAATGTACTGCGTTTATCAGCGCGTTGGGTGGAAATGGACTTGGCTCATCTAAGCCTACCCTGTCAAGTCGAGCTAAAGCTCGTTTACACCGTTACAGGTACTGTGACGGTTTGCTATATTATAGCACGAGCGCGGAGGTGACTCCGCGGGTGGTTGTTCCTCGTGATGAGGAGCTGAAGTACAGAGTCCTCTTTGAGGAACATGACGCCCCTACAGGGGGTCATTTTTTGTCGGGATAAGACCTACAGCGCTTTAAGCGCTTTGTATTGGTGACCCAAAATGTACAAGTGGGTAGGTGCGTATATTAGCACCTGTGAGACGTGTCAGAGGGCCAAACCCTCTGCAGATTCAGCAGCGCCTTTGGCGAGCTTACCCGTTCCGACGGAGTGTTGGAAATCCATTAGTATGGATTTTATCTTCGGTTTTCCGGAGGATAAGGCCGAGAACACCGGCAAATTGGTCTTTGTAGACCGTTTGAGCAAGATGGCTCACCTGGCGGCATTTCCAGAGTCCACAGATGGACAAGGAACAGCAAAAGTGTTCCTAGACCGTGTCTTTCGACAGCATGGTCTACCCGATTCCGTTGTATCGGATCGGGAACCCCATTTTACGGGACAGTTTTGGGGGGCGTTGTTTAAGGTGCTGGGCACCAAGCTCCTGATGACCACTGTGGATCATCCGCAGACGGACGGATAAACGGAACGCGTTAATCGCGTTGTGGAAGATATTCTCCGGAGTTTGTGTCCGGATTCTCCAAAGAGTTGGAGTCAGAGGCTTCCGATGGCCGAATTTGCTATAAACAATTCGGTTTATGCATCTACGGGGCTTACCCAGTTTTACGTGAATGGAATAGTGAATCCGAGGGTTCCGTTGACGCCACGTGTGTGTGGCCCAGGGCTTGAGGGGAGAGTATTACCCGATGTCAGCCCTTTATCTGTGCGAAAGCACATCGATAAGTTTTATTTACGCGCCTTAGTGTCTTACGACACGTCTGCGATGCCATGGCGGAAAGCCAAGACAAGCAGAAGGGGCAAGCTGACCGCAAGGGGCGGCGAAACGAAAAAGTGTACAAAGTAGGAGAAAGTGTTTTATTAAACGGTAAAAATCTTCCTACACATGCAGTTTCAAATGTGTTGCGCAATAAACTGCGCCCCAGGTTTGTGGGACCCTTTAAGGTACTAGCCCGAAAGGGCTTATCGTATACCTTGGACATCCCGAAGGTCATGCGTACGCATCCAACCTTTTATGTTGGTATACTTAAGCCATACCAGGACCCGGAGGCAGGCCCCCTCCTGGAGGAGGGTGGAAAGGCGGGTAGCCGTAAGGCACCGCAGGGCGAAGTAAGCCCGAAAGGGCTAAAATGCGACCACGAAGCTCTGCAACGGTCGTCTCGAGAGCGCCAAGCCGCTTCTCGAAGCGTTCAATGGCATCCCACTCATCGCGGAGTCCCTCGTGAACATCATGGATGCGATGGCTGTGTCGATCACAGCGCTCGCTAATCTCACGTCGCAATCGCGCCACCTCCTCCTCCAATTATCGATACGGAGGGTACTCCACATTATTATGTGGAGCGTCTGATGGCGCGACGCCATCATAGGTTTGACCCCGAGGTCAAACCCAGTATCTGGTGAAGTGGAAAGGTTATCCACATTCCCAGAGTTCGTGGGAGTCCGAGACTACCCTGCGGCAGGATTGCCGTGACGTCGTTGACGCTTTCGAGCGGGAGAATCCCGCTGCGGGTTGACTACCAAAGGGGCGCAAGAAGCCCCTTCACTCCTAGTAGTTGGGAGTCCGCCGGAGGAAGATGTGGTGCTCACACTGGCCTCTGGCACCGCGTTGGGGGTAGGAGCGATGGCATAGAGCGTGCGATAAGGGGCACTTAATAGCCCCATCGCTTTGGTTCTGGCAAACTCCATGCGCAACGCCCTCTCCACCCGAACGTCACGGTGGGAATAGCTTTCGTGCAGCTGAGTAAAGCTAGGGAGAAGTTTCTCCCCTTCCGCCCAAGCGCGGACTTCTTTTCTGCATCTTTGGCACTTTCTCCCGGAAAAAGAATGATAGGAACCTCGTGGAGGTTCCCAATAGGGGTAACTAGTGCCTGTCTATCGAGACGCTCTCGGTATGAGACGCTAGTGAACTTCTTCTGCGCGAGCAGTTGTTCCTGGAGTTTCTCCTGGCGTTCGTATTGATACGGCTGTTCAGCCGCAGGGCCAGGGGTATTGAATGCTAAACCATTACTTACCATGGTCCTAGCCCACTTTGGGAGGTCACGAGGACCCTCAAAATTATATGCCTACCGGGGCGGGCGTTTGGGGGCGCTTAACGCAGCCTTGCGTGCTTGTGCGGCAAGTTGAGCTTCTTGAGCCGCATCCAACTCATTGGTGATGATTGCCTTCGGCGATCCGGATGTATCATCTGACATTGGTAGGGGTGGCGCACTAGCTAGTGCATTTTCCCCACGTGTGGGGAACGGATTGGGCTCCCGACATCACCGTTCGGCGTTGTCGGAGCGGTCAGCCTTTGAGGAGATATCCCCAAGGGCATCCACCTCCTAGTTATAGGAATAGTTTCCATCCTCAGCACCACTAATGGTGCTCATGGTTATCCAGAGGTTCTGGCAGTTGAGTTCTCCAACTATAATTGATTTATTGAGTAAGCAACAATCTTGATGGGGGAGGATGTAACAGGGTTACATTTGATTACATTTGGTAATGTTGTGTACATAAGTACACTACGGTTGAGGTCAGTATTGACCGGTCCGAAAGGTTTGGACCTATTGGTTATTTTAACCAATCAAGGCAGGAGCCCTTGGTGGAGGCGTGGCAGCTTGCCACGTGTTAGTACACAGGTGGTGTACATTCCATTTTGGCTAGGTACGAATTTAGTAAGTTCTACTTAGTATTACATATAGTTTACATTAGTTTAAATTAATTTAGGCTAATTACATATTAAATATACATTCAGTTTACAAATAACACTAATCCAGCTAGACGCACGACCTCGACCGGTCGGGCGTGCTGTGAGTGTTTGTAGTCAAAAGGAATACCTCCTTTAGCTACTCCCTTTCTAAGGGAAGCCTTGTTTCAAGGCGTTAGTTAATTCTAACTGGTAAACCAAGGGAAATCTTGGCCCCGAGTAAGAGCGCAAACTTTTACTAAGCCCTTTTATAAGGGCGTAACGGCTAAGTAGCGGCATATCGTCGCTTTAGGAAAGTCTTCCTCTGAGCGCTAGCCGCATCGTGCGTATACGCACCTGCTACACGCCCTCAGTAGGACGTACTAGCTCCACTAATGAATGAACTTGACTTGAGTCCGAAGAACAAAAACAAAAAGTGACTATATTAAGTTAAGTTTAGGGTCGCCCTACCAGCACACCCCTCCGCCCTACGGGCACACCCCATGTTACTTTCGACCAATAGGAAATTGAATTTTGCAATGTGTACATTGTGAATGGTTCAAATAGAATCAATCGTTCAATTATAACAACGAAGTGAAATCCAATCAGACGACGAGGACTTCTGCGGGTCGTGAGGACTCCTTGTTTTGACTTTCTATGTAATAGTTGTATCGCCACTCGCACTTGGGGTCCTTTCACATAAATACGGCTCACTTACTGTTTGTTGCTCCAGCTTTGCGCTTGCCGTCTATGCATTTCACTTTGAAAAGTGTGAACCAGAAAGCCTCTTGGACCGGTCTAGACGAGATCAGCTCTGCAACCTCTGGGACAATATTCCAGAATATGAGGAGAAGCGACAGTCTCATGACGTACGAAGCGATGACGAAGCAGTCAATGAAGAATGTTTCGGAGAAGGCTCCAACGCAAGACGAGGACTACAACATAACCCGTTACCTGCTCTCATCCCTATAGAGAAAGGGTACAGTCGACGAAGCCAAGCCGTTTTGCGGTTTTGGGACGAAGAGAAGCGTTTGGGGAGGGGCATAATGTAATCGTATCTTACAAAGACATTCGATCCAGTAAAAGAAGACGCTTTAGCTGAAGATGACGTGAAAGATACAGCTTTTGTTTAGCGAATGCTGTCGTGAAGGAACTTAAATTTTCGAGGTTTCCACTCAAAAACAACACAAGGAAGCGATAGAATACACCTCTCTTTCTTATACTTCCCAGGATCTTGGTACTTACGTCCGAACCTTAATACAAAATCACTGAAAATGGACACTTCCTGGTAACCCTCAGGCTTCCCCTTAGCTTAGTTAATCGCAAAGGATCTTTATCACGCCTTAACACGCGTTCACTTAAAGGTTTCCTCGGGATATACTTAGTTTTTGTATAGGTTGGAAAGATTTGGTTGGTTGGAAAAACGACTCTTCAAAAGGGAGGAAATTTGATTATAATTAAAATATTAAAAAGTCCTATATCTACTTCAAGTGCCTGTGTACCTTGTTACTTCTTAGTTACTTCAACACTGGCTTCAATACCGAAAACTTGCTTCATGGCCGGCCAAAATACCGTGCACTCCTTATAGGTACTTGTATATACTCAAACATAGACTCCAGCCACTTCACCACAACCGCCCCTTGCGCAGCTTCAGCGTATGCGAGCAAAAGCAAGCAATTCATTTGTGTATCATATCAACATCAAACTCTCGCTAATTCCACTTCAAATATTGACGTGCTTCAATGTCCGTCATAGTAGAGACAAAACAGGGAGTATCATTTTTCTTGCACACTTCCATCATCCGATCCCAATCGATTTCCTGCTCGAACACATATCGCGCAGCCACAATGAATAGATAATCACGTGATCTGATGAGTGATACCAACGATCTCGAAGGGTTCCCTGCCATGAATCCTATAATATGCGAACTTACCATCGTAACAATAGTAATTTATGCTTCTCTGCCTTGACTATAATCAGTAGTAGCCACTTCGATATCCAAATGATCTTCATACACTCCATTCAAATATCGTAACTCTCTCCTCATAGCCGATACTTGGTCTTGATATGGTGAAATAATCAACACTGACTTTTGTACAGCCGTACCCAAACGTCGCGACTCCACCTGCGAAACCGACCGTATCTTATTCACTAACTGCACCACTATTGCCAACTCAATGACATTTCTGTGCTTTTACTCTGTGCTCTCACGTTCCTCAACCCATTCTTGAGAACTAATCCACACGACACGTTGTTTCCCCAAAATTTTCCCTACCCTAGAAGGGAAACGATGATCTGGATGAGCCCAATCAAGGGTTTCCATATTCTTCAGATGTATTGATGCCAAATAGTGACCTATAGGCTCGGTCTCGAATAGTATACGGATAAAACGTTTGTAACAGTCTCGTGATCATAGGGTGGCTCCTAAGTTCTGCCGTCATAGTAACTACAGGGAATGCAGGTGATATTTTTCTCATCGCTCGGCAATGTTCGATGGAATGTATCAACCCCCACGTAATCTTGTGACGACGTGCATCATTACGGAATCGATGCTTCATCTTTCATCCATAGGGGAGTATGCAAAAAGTTGGTACGAATCTCCCACTGATATAACCACTTGTACCCAAGGCCTAATGGCTTGCAGTAATGCCGCTTCGGCTGTTTGCTCCCCTCCATCATTGATAATTACGTCATAGCGCACATTGGTAACATGATCGGTCTGTTTTTCGTCTTGGATCTGCTCTAACCTTCCTTCGCGTGCAGATCGGCTGCCCACCAACATCGCCAAAGCGTTTGCGCTTTACTCGCGGCTGATGGGCAGTCGCATGACCACTGCGATCAGCTCCGACCGATCTTGGACGGGCTGATCGGCGCACGGCATGATCTGTCTCGAGTAATCTGGTCGTCCCAATTGAGCCAAAGTGGCAACAATCACACGTGCTTCATCTAACGCGTCTCTCTCTTTTAACTTCAATCTGGGAGATATTTCCTTCCGATTCACACACCCTTCCAATGCTTGCCCATCGCGTCGTAGTATCTCCAAGAGAAACCTTCGTCGATACTTTTCAGCATCTGACGCTAACATGGTACCATTTATTTCTCCCAACCGAACGATATCATGATCATTTAACTGATTTGAATCCATCAACCTTTTCAGATCTTCATCAATAGCTGCGTTGGTTTCGGACACGATGGCAATCCGATATAAGGGAAAACTGCTAGTAGGGATAGTACAACAGCCGTAATAGTAGAGGTCTTACCACATCCATATGGACCACGAGCCAATACTATCTCTTTCGTCTCTATTGCTGCACGTACCACTTTCATTTGATCCCTATCCAAGATGTGCTGAAATGTTTTATATTCCTCTGTTCTTTCCGCTTCGGCCATTACCGATGAATTTCTCAGAGAATGAATGATTTCTCTTTGAATCATCAAATTCCATGTCTCCGGTGGTAAATCTCTAGTCAGCCTATCTACTACTCCGAACCTTCTGACGTAGTTCATAATGTTGGCTTTGGGTAACCATCGTAACTTATGTATGTTCTCATGGATGCGTCCTCCCATGGCGGTGGTTAGAATCACATGTCTGAATCCTACAGAACAATTTATCCCCCAGCCTAAAAGTTCCAGTTTGTTACCTCGTGGAACACATAGTTGTCCATAATCCCATCTTTGTAAATCTTCTGCACTCGTATTCACATGTTCCGTCATATCATTTCCGGCTACTTGCAGGTATATTACCCCTCTCATCAATGGCATGAAATGAGTTGTACCACCATCATTGTTGTAAGTGTTCCATCGTTTGGCTAAACACTGCCCAACACCATATGATAACGCATTAAGATTAATGGTTGACTCAACCGTATCTGTTGTCCATCCATATTGATCAGGATTAGTGGCCCAAAATGCCTCCATATGTGTCACTAGGCACATGGTAAAGAGTAATCATTTACTGACACAAAATCATCCACATACACCTCCCGATACTTTGCGTATAGCCAATGTCTGCAGCTTCCTTGGTAATGAAATTGTGGTATGGTCACATCATACATTAGACTACACAGGTCATACCTGCAAGGTCCATAACCACCACCCCAACACTCGCGCAGAAAAACTACTAGAGACTCTGAATCTCGTACTAATAGCGTGACAGCAAACAATACACTCCTTGGATCCTCCGGGGTGATCGATTTGATTCGTCGCCGTATACCAATTTCTCTGTGGAAGTCCAACGATCGGCTTTCACTAATGATAGCTCCTGGGTTGATAGTACTTTTTTCCACATCCTGACATACGCGTTATCACTCGCCTTGCCGTTGAGTCAGGCTTACAAATACTATTCCACGCTAACTCTCGACACTCTGCTGTGAGCAAACCTTCCTTAAACGTATAGCTTCGATATTCCTCTTTCCTCTGTACAACCGTCTTGAGCTTCTCTGCATTCGTATCAGTCATCGGAGTAAGATTGTTCAAAACTTCTCCACACATTCCATCATAGCTCTGCATTGTATTTGTAGGGAGGTCTACATCTTCCGAGACGCACTTATTTTCCTCTTCTGGCACACTGATGTGATGAAATGGCTGGAGTCTGTGGTTAAGTGTATATGAAAAGTATACATAAAGAGTATACAGATGACCGTCCACGACAGTTTGTGGTGAAGTGGCTGGAGTCTGTAGTTAAGTGTATATGAAAAGTATGCATAAAGAGTATACGGGTGACCGTCCACGACAGTTTAGCAGACCATGAAGTAAGTTTTTCGGTATTGAAGCCAGTGCTGAAGTAACCAAGAAGTAACAAGGTGAACAGACACTAGAGGCAGATATAGTATTTCTTAGTACTTTAAATATAATCAAATTTCCCCCTCAGTGACCAATCGACCTCCACCCAACAAAACCTTCTCTCTAAACCTATACAAAAACTAAGTACAACCCGAGGACACCTTTAAGTGAACGCGTGTTAAAGCGTGATAAAGATCCTCTGCGATTGCCTAAGTTAAGGGGCAGCCTGAGTGTTACCAGGAAGTGTCCATTTTCAGTAACTTTGTATTAGGTTCAGACGTAAGTATCAAGATCCTGGGAAGTTTAAGCAACAGAGGTGTATTGTATCGCTTCCTTGTGTTGTTTTTTGAGTGGAAACCTCGAAAATTTAAGTTCCTTCACGACAACTGGTGCCGCGACCCGGGACTTCACGTCGAATTAATATAATTTCACATACAAAATGGCTTTAGTGTCTACCGAGGGAGAGAAAGAGCTGGTCTTTATGTTACAGCGCTCTCAGGAGGACCATGAGATAACATACACTTTCTCTGAGGCCTGTGCAAGAATGGCACGGTATCAACGGCATGTACTGAAGCTACCTGGGGACTCACATAGTTCGTTTTCATTATATGAGATTCGCAAGGTGGCAAGAGCTGCCCATAATTTTAGAGTTAAAGAAGATCTTACTTCTTTTGGGGGATTAAAAGAGTCAATTGAAGCTATTGAAACGCTGCTTCGAAATTGTGGCTGTGAGTTCGTACGACGAGAAGAATTCGATAATGCATGTGACTTCAATCTGGATCGTACCGCAAAAGATATTGGTCTGATGGTGTCACTATTATTAGCGGAAAACCAGTGGGAAACATCCTTAATGTTTTACCGGAAGGAGGCTACGGATGTCAGTCCAGGTTATTACATTGTGGCAGACACCACTCACACACCGGTGAAAGATTCTAAACCACCGGGTATGCAGGAGCTGTGTAATGACGATGCGTTGGAGGACACTGTGGATTGGAGACCAAAACCTGACCGTCGAGTACAGAAGAAGTTGAAATTTTCCTCGGATGAGGACGAGATCATGTCAACCCCACGACCAGTATCGAAAAAACAGGATCCAGTGGTGGCAAATTTAGTCCAATTGATGCAGGATGGACACTTAAGTTTGGATGAGTTAACGAAAATTACCTCATCTCTGTCAGCTAGTCGCACGCCGGATACTACGAGAGGGGCGACTAGTGCAACATACCGAAAATTGGCGGCTCCAGAAAGAGCATATTCTAACCCGCCAAAACCATCAAGATACAGCATGTCCAGTGGAAGACACAATGCTTGGGCATCATCGGGTCATCCTGTCACAGCCATTATCCAGAATACGGAGATCAAGACATTTGACGGGAATAGACAAGACGCGGGGAGTGCAAGGGCATGGTTAACAAGATTTTTACATGTGGCAAACATTTCACGTTGGGATGACGATCAACGGCTAGGAATGTTTGTGAATAGTTTGACGAACACGGCGTCTTGGTGGTATGAACTACTGGCAGATACCGTGAAGTATGATTGGGATACGGTGCTAGATTTGTTTCAACGGAAGTTTTGTGTGGACAAAATGTCGCCTCGTGGCCTGTATTCCAAATTGACACAGAAACAAGACGAGCCAGCGACCACTTATCTACACCGGTTAAATGCCGCGGCGTTACGAGCTGGAATGGACTTCCGAGATGTCCGTAACACCTCATTGTTGGAAGAGCACATCCAGCAATTCTTTGACACTATTCATGATTGTGTCATACAAATGCAATATCAGCATATGAATTTCAATAATATTGAAGAATTGGAAAAGGTGTTGACGAAGCATGAAGCACGTTTGACAAGTCCATAAAAGAAAGTGAATGCACGCAAGGATGCTGAAGCGGTATATGAAGATGTACAACCTAGCGTACATGTGATGGGCGGAGAAGTACATGCCATGAAGCGGTCACGTTCTAATTATGACTACAGAGGTGCACGAACGAGCGCGCCTAATAACAATAAGGGGGGCGTGGTGTGTGAGCATTGCAATCGAAGAGGACACGATAAAGACAGATGTTGGAAGTTGCGGGCGTGTGAGCATTGTAAAACAGTCGGTCATGATGTGAAGTATTGTCGGATGTTCATCGAAGAGATGGCCGAGATGCGGAGCAAGTTGAAGTCCGGGGAACTAACCAAGGACCAAGTGGCGCACAGTTAAACGCCTAACCCCACAGTGCATTGCAACCACTGTCGAGAGAAAGGGGGGGGGGCATTGTCGAACAATGTGAAAGCGACACCGCGTTCACCTTTAAGTGTAAAAGAAAACAAGAAAAATGATACATTTTGCATGAAAAGATCACTCACTATGGACGAGGATCAAGAAAAGAAAAAATTACAAGAAAAAACGAAGAAACAAGTTACATTTGAAGAAAAAGAAGAAGAAAAAAAAATATGTCAGCGACTACTGAAGCAACAGATGTCTCGGCTTATGCCAATGCAGATGGTCCTACAGAAACGGATAAGAGTGAGGACCCCCCGGAGGCGACTGCTAAATCGTTCGACGACTTCAGAAGTAATACAAGTAATGAGGCACAAGTGGATACCACTGAAGTCACTGTTGGGGAAGATGGTGGATATCGGTCACCACAAGTATTTGTGATCACTCGAAACATGAGTAAACCGGAGAAAGGACATCGTCAACACCAAGGAAGTGAGACCGTGGAACAAGGGGCGGACATAAATGGTGGTTCATACTCTGTGGAAGATAATGCTGTTGAATCTAAAGGAAGTAGGAACACAGCAGAAGAGGATGCAGCTGAGGCTGAGATGTAGAAGCCTCACAAGATAAAAAGTATAAAGAGAAAACTAACAAGACATTCAAGAAAATAGCAAGAAAAATAAAACCAGTGTGACAAGACACTGAATATGTAGTACATCCCTATCACAAACCCATGTTGGTTGTGATGAGTAGAATGCGGACCCGAGTTGGTTGCATTAGGTGGCATAACAAAAACAAAAGCATAATACAAAAAGAAAGATACATGTTTGAACAAGGACTGGAAGTTTGCTGGAACATGTGGATGAGTCACGACGCAATTTAATTTGCTGACGCAATATGGTTAACTATGACGATGGTAATATGGAGAACAAACCTATGAGTGCTCAATGAATCAGTATTAAGATGTGAAATTCGCGTATTAATGAGATCGTACGAAGAGAAATCTGTCAGGGTGCTAAAGGTGTGAAACCTGTACGGCAAAAACAAAGATGGTACGAAGAGAAACCTGTCAGGGTACTAAAGGTGTGAACCTGTACATCCATTGAAAACAACACGGAGAACCGGATAACAAGACAAAGATCGTACGAAGAAAAACCTGTCAGGGTTCTAAAGGTGTGAAACCTGTACGGCAACAACAAAGATCGTACGAAGAG
>CM047581.1:7478960-7644509 GCA_026184515.1 Peronosclerospora sorghi | reverse complement strand
AAGGTGTGAAACCTGTACGGCAACAACAAAGATCGTACGAAGAGAAACCTGTCAGGATACTGAAGGTGTAAAACCTGTACATCCAGCGAAAACAACACGGAGAACCGCATAACAAGACAAAGATCGTACAGAGCGATACCTCAAGAGGTCCTAAGGGTGCAAAACCTGTACGGCGACAACAAGATGATACGAAGAGATACCTATCACGGTCCAAAAGGTGAAAAACCTGTACATCTAACACAACATGATATAACAATACCTGTGCGTAGACGAATCCCGTACGAAGAGATACCCAATGAGGTCCAAAAGGTGCAAAACCTGTACGGAGAGGCACAAAGTGTGAAGAAAAACAAACAAGCGAGCCACAGGGGAAGTAAACCTGAGTGTCGATGGTGGTTATGCGAAGAAACACCTAGTTGGGGTGTTATCGGTGTGAAACCTGCATAACAACCGCGAGAGATACAGAAGAAAAACAACTACTGAGATTAAGCAGTAACAGCTGAGCCTCAGTATGATGGGGCAGGAGCAGAATGTGTAAAATCGCCCTCAGAAGTGTAACGAAGCGAGAGAACCACCTGTTACACTGAGAAAGGTGATACATATCAAGGGAAAAAGAAAAGATTAAATGCTATGGTTGGTAAGGAATTTACCGGATGGAGCCATATATGACAAGTTGCTAGAGTTCGGAGTGCACATGTGGAAGTTTGAGGACGCTCGGAGCACCTGTAGAGGTTGAGCATGGCATACCTGATTTTGGATGAAATTACATGGGATTTTCAAGTGGAGTTTTTGGCCAATCACGTGATATTTGATCGTCCACGACATGTTCGTCCACGACAGGCCTGGATAAGTATGCAGGTATATGTTCGCACAGGAGTGGATGTTTTTTTTAGCCAATCACGTGATATTTGATCGTCCACGACATGTTCGTCTACGACAGGCCTGGATAAGTATGCAGGTATATGTTCGCACATGATTGGATGGTTTTTTGGCCAATCACGTGATATTTGTTCGTCCACGACATGTTTGTCCACGACATGTTTGTCCACGACAGTTCTGGATGAGTACACAGATATACGTCTGTATACAAGGGGATTTTTGGACCAATAAAGTGACAGATCTCTGATACGACATGACCTCTGAAACGTGATACCCTCCAAGTTGGTCGTAGAACCCGATCTGCTATTACGCCTGTTTGGAGCCACGGCTTACTCCGATCCGTGTCACACACTGGCGTAGCCACATTGAAGGGATACAGCCTATACCGCAATTACTGGACCTTACGCCTCCGACTACTACCGCTGTTCGTACTTATTGACTGAGACGAGATCCTATTGGGTGCACTCAGAGTGAGGATTTACCGGCGGGAACATCGTTTTCGTACTACGGTGATGTAACGACTCCCCCACGACAGCGCCGAAGCGTTTACCGCAAGCGATCGTATTTTGAATCACTCCTTGGTGACTCGCACCTGATTAGGGCATTCGGTCTCTACGGGCTTTGAACCCGCAATCAACCGCGTGGAGAGATGTCAGCCTTCCCACTACACCATTTTGGTGCTGGTGGACAATGGTGTTAACCTCCCATTTATAGGGTTTACACAACTTTTACACAATTTTGCCTGCTACATTAAGCATTCACCTGGACAGCTCGAACGAGAAGGAATTGTTGGAGCTCAACTCCCATAGTTTTAGTATTGGGGCGCAATATGTTGCCGGCGCGAAGGAAATGGAGCCCGTTTTGTTTCCAACCAGCATCGAGTTTCAGTTTAAGCTAGAAAAAAAACGCCACGGACCCATTGATTTGCCATAAGAGTGTAATGATGCAGATGCCAGACGTTTGGGTTGCTGGATCAGACCTCAGTTTATCATTGATTGCGTCTTGTGGAGAAGCGGTTAGTAAAATACAGACTACAACGCCAAACCAAGTCTGACGTCGTCTTGGAAGCTGCTTAAAGCAAGAAGCCTTACAGCGCCAGGCACAAGTTGATACAGTTCTTGAACACTTGCACCGTCTTTTGGATGAAATCGATGAAAATGGAAACGGATGAATTAAGCTGGGTGATCTTCTTCTTTTACTGCGCCGCGTTAAGGTTGGTGACGTGTCGGAGGCATTAACTTATGTCTCATCGGAACTGCATAAGGAGCGTGTGAAGAGGGAACGTATTGCGTCTGCACCCCGCATATTTTGTGATTATTATTTCATAGTCACGACTCGATATGTTTTTTGAACGAGAGAGTACCTGGAAAAGATTGATGAACATATGCAAGAAGAGTGATGTTCCGGTTTTTTGCTACGACTATGAATGAAGATTCTTCACATAAATATCTGAAGTATGGCAATTAAGAAGTAAATGGATTGCTTGCTTTTGCTCTCCTACGCTGAAGCTGCGCAAGGGGCGGTTGTGGTGAATTGGCTGGAGTCTGTGGTTAAGTGTATATGAAAAGTATACATAAAGAGTATACAGATGACCGTCCACGACAGTTTGTGGTGAAGTGGCTGGAGTCTGTAGTTAAGTGTATATGAAAAGTATGCATAAAGAGTATACGGGTGACCGTCCACGACAGTTTAGCAGACCATGAAGTAAGTTTTTCGGTATTGAAGCCAGTGCTGAAGTAACCAAGAAGTAACAAGGTGAACAGACACTAGAGGCAGATATAGGATTTCTTAGTACTTTAAATATAATCGAATTTACCCTTAGTTACCAATCGACCTCCACCCAACAAAACCTTCTCTCTAAACCTATACAAAAACTAAGTACAACCCGAGGACACCTTTAAGTGAACGCGTGTTAAAGCGTGATAAAGATCCTCTGCGATTACCTAAGTTAAGGGGCAGCCTGAGTGTTACCAGGAAGTGTCCATTTTCAGTAACTTTGTATTAGGCTCGGACGTAAGTATCAAGAACCTGGGAAGTTTAAGCAAGAGAGGTGTATTGTATCGCTTCCTTGTGTTTTTTTTAGTGGAAACCTCGAAAATTCAAGTTCCTTCACGACACTGAAATCCTGTCTACACGGCAGCTTATCTTCTTTGGTTGTTGGCTCTTCTCCATTAACTTCATGAAGACTCGAAATTGGATCTTCCGTGGATTCGGTTAACTCTATGGCTATGGATATGTCTCGTCTTGATTCTCCATCATCATTTAGGGTGCTGTCAAATAGTCCTTCGCTTATTGTTGGCTCCAATGTTCTTTCGTTTACCGTTTTCCGCCGTTCGAAGATTTCACCGGAGTTTGTATTTTTTACTTCTTGCACTGTACCTTCAAGCTCCACATCTTTGCACATATTAACATACTCAGCCGACATTCTTTGCAGCTCACGTTGCGTCAGAAAAACATCTGTCGCATTTTGCGACTCCTCTTCCACTCGTGCTGATGTGCGATTAAGGTTGTTCAGACCTTCCCCACACATCTCTTCATGGGTATGCAATGTGATTGTGGTAAGGTCTATATCTTCCTAGACGCACTTATTTTCCTCTTCGGGCCCACTGACATCTTGTCTATACGGCAGCTCCTCTTCGTTGGTTATTGGCTCTTCTTCATTATCTTCATGAAAACTCGAATTTGGATCTTCCGTGGATTCTGTTAAATATATGGCTGTGGAGATGTCTCGTCTTGATTCTCCATCACCATTTAGGGTGCTGTGAAATAGTCAAATAGTCCCTCTTAGTGCTGGCTCCAATGGTCTTTCATTCACTGTTTTCTGCCGTTCGAAGATTTCACCGGAGTTTGTATTTTTTACTTCTTCCACTGTACCTTCGAGCTCCACATCTTTGGACACGTTGACATCTTCAGCCAACATTCTCTGTAGCTCAAGTTGAGTCACCACAACATTTGCCACACTTTCCGACTCCCCTCCCCCCCGGATGATGAACTTGGGCTCCCTGGTATCACAAAATCCATAATACTTTGCTCTTCCTCGACGTTTACATAAATTTCCCGTTCCAACTGAGGACATGGCCTTATAAAGGCGTGCTCGGAGTTCTGTGCTTTACATTTTAGTCGACGGAGTCTTTGTCTGACTGATCTCTTCATTTGATCTCGGCGTATACTTGTATCTGCCCGTGTTTAACGCCTCACGTAACCTTTTAGCAACTAAGTTCACATCCATTTCCCCACGTTCGATCGCCTCTTCCAATATGAGATCGTCTTGTGGGTCTATCTCTTGCCACCTTTTCTGCATTCACCTTGGCTATCATTTCCGTCTGATAGTACTCGGGATTTTCTTTATTCTCCTGGCGCAAGGCTTGTATCTTTTTTTGTACAGATGTTTTGGTGCGTATTTTCTTAGCTTGTGGGAATCGCACCGGATACCGTTCCACTATGTGAGTGATCTTGGCCTTTTGTTCCACTATACTTGTCAACCACTTCACTTATTCTTCAGTCCACTCATTATCTCGTTTTCGTTTAGATCCCAATCGCCTTAGCATAATCTCGACACTAGCTTCGGTTCTCTTGGTCCATCCGTTTAATTGACACCGTTGGTTGTATAAGTCGCTTATCTCGGAAACTGGTTTCGTCCGATCCTCACTCTCGCATTGTATGCGTACCAACTCATCCTTCTACTTCTTGGTCCATTTAGGAGGGCATGTATGGGAAGACTTTCGCTTAGTCACAGGTTGCGGTTCGGATGTACTACGAGGGGAACCCCCTGAGATTTTGACACCATCCTCGCTCTGTTCTATTCCGCTGGCTGATTCTCCTGACGTTCTCAGTCTCAACAATGTTTGTATCGTGTCCACGTTATCCATCTTATGTCGTTCCAATTCGATCGCTTGGTGGCTCTCCAAAAGTTAACTTCTTTGAGACTAGTGCGCCACTGAGTTAGCCCAACACTGGTATAATATAGACTTCTATTATGCGTCTCCTTGATCAAATCCGTGATGTTGGCTGTCGCGAACGCTCCCGTCGTAAGCTAATCCTCGGCACTTTATCGAGTAAAAAACTGTGATTCGTTTATAATACCCACCTTTTAGACCAATCTAACTCTGAGATTTACTGTCGTGAACGGTTATGTCGTGAACGGTCATGTCGTGAACGGCCATGTCGTGAACAATCACATTTCCGCATAGTTAACTGTCGTGAACAGTCATGTCGTGAACGGTCATGTCATGAACGGTCATGTCGTGAACGGTCAAATGTCATGTGATTGGTAAAAAAAAAACCTTGTGTACAGACGTATACCTGTGTACTTATCTTGGCCTGTCGTGAACGGTCATTTACGTACTTATTCAGGACTGCGTACTCATCCAGGACTGTCGTGAACGGCCATCCACGTACTTATCTATGACTGCGTACTCATCCAGAACTGTCGTGAACGGTCATCTGCGTACTTGTCCTGGACTGTCATGAACGGTCATCTACATACTTATCCAGGACTGCGTAGTTATCCAGGCCTGTCGTGAACGGTCATCTACGTACTTATCCAGAACTGTCGTGAACGGTCAGGCATTCTGTGATTGGCCAAAAACCCCACTTGAAAGTTCCGTTATAATTTCATTCAAAATTAGGTATGCCATGCTCAGCCTCCACAGGTGCTCCGCGCGTCCTCAAACCTCCACACGTGCACTCTGATCTCCAACATCTTGTCATGTATGGCTCCAGCCAGTGAGTGTCCCTCCACCCCTAGTATTTTAACCTTTTCTTCTTCCCTTGATATGTATCACCTTCCTTAGTATAACAGGTGGTTCACTCGCTTCGTTACAACTCTGAGGGCAAGTTTATACATTCGCTTCCTTCACCATCATACTTAGGCTCTGCCTTTACTGCTTGAGTTCAGTAGTTGTTTTGTTTCTCTTCTGTGTCTTTCGAGGTTTCTATGCAGGTTTCACACCGCTGATATCCCAACTAGGTGTCTCTTCGCATAGCCGCCATCTACACTCAGGTTTACCGCCCCTGTAGATCGCTTGTTTTTTCTTCACACGTTGTGCCTCTCCGTACAGGTTTTGCACCTGTTGGACCTCATTGGGTATCGCTTCGTACGGGATTCGTCTACGCACAGGTATTGTTATATCATGTTGTGTTAGATGTACAGGTTTTTCACCTTTTGGACCGTGATAGGTATCTCTTTGTAGCATCTTGTTGCCGCCGTACAGGTTTTGCACCCTTAGGACCTCGTGAGGTATCTCTTCGTACGATCTTGCGTTGGTTTGTCATTACTTTGTCGTGTTTTACGTTAGATTTACATGTGTTTCACCTTTTGGACCGTGATAGGTATCTCTTCGTATCATTTTGTTGCCGCCGTAAAGGTTTTGCACCCTTAGGACCCCGTGAGGTATCTCTTCGTACGATATTGCGCTGATTTGTCGTTACTTTATCGTGTTTTATGTTAGATGTACAGGTTTTTCACCTTTTGGACCGTAATAGGTATCTCTTCGTATCATCTCCACACCACATCATCAAGTCATTGAGCCCGTATGGCCTCAATTTCTATATCATTTTCGTTATTTAGCTATACAGCTCCATTCAACATAGCTAGTCACGTAATTTACCCACAAATTCCAACATCTTCCAATTTCGTTCGAACATGCGTCTTTCTTTTATATTTTGTGTATTTGTCTCTTCTGATTCTCCCTAATGCAACCAACTCGGGTCCGCATTCTACTCATTACAACCAACATGAGTCCGTGATAGGGATGTGCTACATCTTCTGGGGCTTCTTTTTCTTGTTTCTTTCGATTTCTTGTTATCCACTTTTTTTCTTTTCGTCGTATTTCTTGTTATCTCCTTTTTTTCTTTTCGTCGTATTTCTTCTTCGCTCTTCTCCTCTGTTGAGGATTCTACACTTCCCCTTCAGTGATGTCCTCTTCTGCCGTCTGGGCTGCGTAATGCCGATTCTCCCAAGCTCGCTGCGCATCAAACTCATACAAGAGTATGGTACACGAAAGATTGTCTTCGGGCTGCCACGTCATCTCATCGGTATCCTTCCACTTGATAAGGTACTCTTTCATCCGACGCCCGTTTCTTGTCCGCTGTTTTACTCGACAATCTACTATGCGCTCCACTTCCCATTCATCGTCTCTGCCAGGTTCACACCAGGAATCTTCCGGAAGTAATGATTCATCTAACTCCAATGCATCCTTAGTGTGAATCTTTTCACGGGGCCTTCTCATTTTGTTGATGTAGTGATTCAGCCTAGCAATATGTACTAGTGGGAATATCCGACTCTCAGTTGTCGGTATCACCAATCGATGCACGATATCGTTCACCCGTTCATCCACCACATATGGGCCATGCCATAAGTGAACCAACTTTCTTGCTAACCCTGGCTTGACCAAATCATGATACAGCCAGACTAACTCTCCAGGGCGGTAAGAGTTTTTTGTAGTCGAACATAATTTCAATTTAACTCTATCGTTATGACGTGGGCTCTCTCTTTATCCACTTGCTCTCGAATGATGGATGCCTGCGCTTGAGCTTCCATGTGCCGTTTATTCACGGCTAATCTCCAATATAGTGCATCCTTTTCCATGACAGACTGATCTTTCGGTGGTACCATCGCCTCCATCGTAGTTCGAGGCTCCCATCCATGTATCAAGTAGAACGGAGTTTGGTGATGTTGTAGATCCACCGAAGTGTTTAACGCAAACTCCAATGGCGCCACATATTCATCCCAATCTCTTTGTTCTGGATACGTTATATAGCACTTTATTGCCTTGATCACTGTCTGCACCGATCTCTCCTGTTTACCGTTGGCCTGTGGCCGATATGCCAATGTAGGTCTCTGTTTCTGCTTCAACATTCGATTAAATCTCCTGAACACCGAACTCATAAACCTGGGGTCTCGATCATGTCTCATCATTTCTTGCGCTCCAAATCGCTTATAAACTCCCATCATATACGCTTCTGCCACATCCTGAGCTGTAGTGGTGCTCATTGGAATAAGGATCACATATCCGGAAAACAAACAGATAAAGCACAATAGTGCTTCATGACCCATAGTGGTCTGTGGCAACGGTAATGCAAAATCCATAGCCAAAATCTGAAAAGGTCTTGACGCCACAATATTACCGCTAGTGCGCCCCCGGTATTTTGGCTTACCTTTAGCCGTGGCACAATCTTCACACGCTGCAACATAATTTTCAATATGGGCATACATACCTCTCCAATAATACTTGGACTTCAACCGCGTGTAGACTTTTCCAACCCCTTGATGTGCCCCACTACCAATCTCAACATGGTAGGCATGTAACACATCTTCTTGTAATATGGTGGTACTACCAATCGCCACACTTGATCTCCAGTTCCACTTCGTGTGAAAGCGATGTAATAAAGAATATTTTTACTGTCCAGTACATACATCATCGCGTGTCGAGCTACCCTCTTCCATTCTCCGGCGGAGTTTATCTTGTCATAAGAGAAGTCCTTTCAGGTATGTTATAACCTTTCCACACAAATCGTCATCATTCTGAGCCGATGCCATTTGCTCAAGTCTAATGGATGGTGCCGTTTCATAAGGGTCCTCTTCTGCACCTTTTTGGCCTTGTTTCGATCCAACGGTACCGTCCTCTACAGGGTGCATCTCATCTTCTATGTCCGCCCCTTGTTCCATGATCTCACTTCCTTGGTGTTGACGATGTCCTTTCTTCAATTTACTCTTGCTTCGAGTGATTACAAATACTTGTGGTGATCGATATCCACTATCCTCCCAAACAGTGACTTCAGCGGTATCCACTTGTGCCTCATTACTTGGATTACTTCCGAAGTCGTCAAACGATTTGGCAATCGCCTCCGGGGAGTCCTCACTCTTATCCCTTTCTGGAGGACTATCTGCATTTGCATATAACAACTCTGGTAATCGATTCAACATTTTCAGATCCATCATTTGTTGATCACTTGTAATTTTCCCTGATCTCTGTTCTTTCATGGCGCACTGTGTAAGGAAATATGCTGCTTGGTTATACTTGCTTGCCACGTTCACTAAACTAATCGCCTCGAAAGTTTCGACCAGAGAGTGCACTCTGTTTAGCCAGACCAATAACGAAGCATGGTTACAGCGTAAATCTTCATTAATTTGTCCGATCACCAATCTCGAATCCCCACACAATATTGCCCGTTTTATATAATGTACTTGAGCAAGTTGTAATGCACCGATCAACCCATGATATTCACTGTCGCTCACAGTGAGGTTATCCTGAATTCCATATTCAGTCGCTATCACCTCCCAGGTGGGTAACTCCCATATTATCATGCCAAAAGTGCCTTTAGGATCATTTTTCATCCGTACTGCACCATCAAACGACAAGACATATCCAGTACTTTGACGACGCAAACCTGGTATTGGTCTAATAATTGGCGTATCCTTCAGTGTCTTCAGTGGAGCGATATCCTCTAATACTTCATTCATTTTTTTATATAGGCACTAGCGGTGTGGACAATAATGCGGGTAGACCAACACCTTCATGGCCCATTCTTATGATCTCTAACGACCATGGGGATAACATTACAGCCCATTGAACTCCTCTTACAGTTAAACTTTTAGACGTGAATAGCCATCGCATCGTGGAGTACCTTGCGTATACTTTTATATGTTGTCCAAATAAAATATGACTAGCGTCATGTAACATCTTCAGCAAAGCCAGCACCTCCTGTTCAGCTCCTGTATATCGGGTCTCCACATCCTTGAGCACTTTACTGACATATCTTACCGGATGCAAGATCCCATCGTGCTCTTGACACACTGTAGCTACAAATGCCCACGTATTGGTGTATAAAATTACACTTAGTGGTTTTACACGCTCAATATGTCGTAGCAACGGTGCATGCACAAGTCGAGCCTTCAACAATGCAGAGGACTTCTCAGCATGTTCCAATTGAGTACCTTCCCTTAAATGCAGGTCCGTTAATTCATACAGTGAGGCCGCTAACGTTGCGAAATTGTCGATAAACCTTAGATGGTATATCAGACTGCCAGTGAATCTCTGAACCCCCTTTCGTGTCCGTGGAAATGCCATTTTACTAATTGATTCTAAATTGTGCGGGGACGCTTCAATTCCCTTTGAAGATATGCGATGACTCAGAAACTCTATACTGTGCTTCCCAAATGCACTCTTGGGTAAGCTTATGGTGATTCTCCAATACTTGAACGACTCCAAAAGGTTCTCAAGCATTAAACATAGCGTATCCCAACTATTCGCACCAAACTTAATGTCATCAAGTATGAGCGCCTCTCAATGATAGGTCGCTCCTCAGTGTCCACCCTTGTCCATTATGAAACCCATCTTGTGATAGGGGCACGTCTGTCTCTAGGACATATGTAGCATTATCATCAATATCCATGGCGGTATCGTTCATGATCTTGCACATCAACCCCATCTGTTGTGAGCGTCGGACCATTATCCACAAGGCATTGTCAACTATACGCTGATATATCTGCGGCGCATTCTTCAACCCTTGTGGCATTCGGAGCCATTCAAAGTGTCCTAGCGGACAAATGAAAGCGGTAATTAACCGAGCTCTTTTCGTCATACGTATAGCCCAATACCCACTCGCGTTATCCATTGAACATAGCCACTTAATCCCTTCAAAGTTATCCAACAAATCATCTATCAGAGGCATGGCATACACCATCAGTCTCGTCTTTTGGTTCACTTCTCGATAATCAATGCACAATCGTAAGTCTGTTTTATTTTTCTTTAACACGATCACAATTGGTGATGACCAAGCTGACTCCGAGTACTTAATTAAGCCTGCTTGCAACAAGCCTCGTATTAACTCGTACAACTTTGGTAGGAGGTGGGCTGGTACCTTGCGCGCTTTCTGGGCTATAGGAGAATTGTCTCCCACATCTACATCACATACCACACCCTTATCTGGTGGCGGTAGCGCATTACCATACTCGTATAACAATGACCGTAACTGGTCTTCTTGCTCCTTGGTGGTGATCCCTGGCTCTCCTATATCCGCGTGAGCCATATCAGGTGACGTTAACGGACCTTGCTCCACTTCAGGTATAAGATCCAACTGTTCTTCCATAGATTCAACCGACATCTCCACCCCTTCATGCAGGTAGACCTCCCTTTCGAATTTTGTCTGATCTACCTTCAATGGGTCTATAGCAACCATCACATATACAGCGGGGGGTTTATCCCCAACCTTCTGTACCGCATGTACACTGGTCAAATTAATCGTCATACCAGCACTCCCATAATTCGTTCATATACTTGCCCGTATTCTTCGGATAGTCGATCTTCTTGAGTCATTAACGGTAGCGGATTTTCGTTGGGAATCTGACAACTTTTGTCTTTCATATTCAGAATTACCCCCGCCTTCACCAAGAAATCTGTTTCAAGTATCGTTAAATCTTGCGAGTCAATGTTGGCAACCCACATCTCACACTTAAAAATAACAGATGGGCCCATCCGAACCTTGACAGTGGCCAAACCAATTGCGCCAATGGTACTTTCTGTCACGCCACAAAAACTAGTCGGGGTATCAAACATCCGGACTGGTATTTGTAGCATCTTCGCCACATTGGTATGCAATACTGAAATGTTCGCTCCAGAATCTAACATTAAACGGAAATTCTAAAGCATCAATTGCTCCTTCACATATACTTGCGTTTCCGGCTGCGTTGTTTTGGGAAACTGTTGCCACCCCTCTCGTTCTACCTCTCTTTTGTCCACCAACGTGACATAAGCAGAGACATCTGTTGCTTCATTAGTCGCTGAAGTATTCTTTTCTTCTTCTTCTTCTTTTTTAAATATAACTGGTTTCTTCTTTTTTTCTTGTAATTTCTTCTTTTCTTGATCCTCGTACATAGTGAGTGATCTTTCCATGCAAAATGTAACGTTGTTCTTGGTTTTTTTTACACCTAAGGGTGAACGAGGTATTGCTTTCACATTCCTCGACAATGCCCCCCTTTTCTCTCGACAGTGGTTGCAACGCACTGTGCGGTTAGACAATTAACTGTGCGGCCACTTGGTCCTTGGTTAATCCCCCAGACTTCAACTTGCTACGCATCTCGTCCATCTCTTCGATGAGCTTCCGACAATACTTCACATCATGACCGACTGATTTACAATGCTCACACGTCTGTCGTAAAGCGTGTTATAATTGGGCCCAATAACGGGCCTTATTATATGGCCTTATTATAGGGCCTAATTTAGGGGTGCGATTACGGTCAAAATCGGTACGTAATCGTATAGGATTGTGTGTACCACGGCGTATAAAGTTGCGTGTACAACCGTGGTGCACATAGTCAGGACATATACAGGGCATAGGAAGATGGGAAGATTACGTACAGGTACTCAGCGAACATCGACGAGCGGCGACGGACGACGGACAAATCAGGTCTACTGGTCGACGGAGGACGCTGGAACGGGTAGTTCTGATTGGTGGATATTAGGAAATTGGTAGTTATTAGGATTTAAGCAATAATAAAGTTCTCCTTTTGCGTTCGATCTAGCA
Organism: Peronosclerospora sorghi; assembly: GCA_026184515.1. Classification (NCBI taxonomy): domain Eukaryota; phylum Oomycota; class Peronosporomycetes; order Peronosporales; family Peronosporaceae; genus Peronosclerospora; species Peronosclerospora sorghi. The sequence goes on along the minus strand of CM047581.1, from coordinate 7,632,104 downwards.
GATCGTTTCCGGTGCGCCTCCCTTATTAGTATACACCTCTACGTCCCAGGCGGGAGCACTTTGTGCATTTTTTTGGCCCACCGGCAGACGTAGAGTGTTGAGAACTCACTCGGCAACTCCGCCCGCTGTGTCAGCGGTTCTTCAGTAAAGGTTTTTTGGTTTTGAGAGTGTGATTGAGCAGTGCTCTCACCTCTCCACGTTTGGTTCGCGTTTGCCCCTAGAGTTCGGCTGCTGTAAGCGCCCCACGGGAACTCTAGGTGGATTAAGCAAAATTTACCCCCCCCCTCGTAGGTCTAGGCTAGGAATACATATATTTGGGTGTTCCTTTAGCTGTTTGAAGACTCAGAGGCTCCGTGATCGGGCAGTGAAGACTTCCACTGCCTGATCAAGTACCCCCTTCGCCGATCAACACCTGATCGACACTCTGCAACTCGTGCCCGCGCTCAACGACTCGCAGATCGCACCAACTTGTACCTGAGCGACTTTTGGCACCTGATCAAGTCCGATCACCGCTGATCAACTACTTTTGGTGCCTGATGAAGCCTGATCGAGATGGATCTCAGTTGATCAACTACTTTTGGTGCCTGATCAAGCCTGATCGAGTTGGATCTCAACTGTTCAACTACGTTTAGTGCCTGATTAAGCCTGATCAAGCCTGATCACAGCTGATCAACGCCTTTTTGTGCCTGCCCAAGCCTGATCACTGCTGATCAAGCCTGTTCGCACCTTATTTGAGCTCGATTACACCGGATCACGTCTGATCAGGACCTCGATCAACTCATTACAAGTTCCCCAATATTGCATCAAGGAATTGCCGTGTCTACATCCCCGCCACCTGGAGAGCGACCCACGACTAAGCCGTCGGGTACACAAGGTGAGCAGAAACACAAGCAGTCAAGGACAACCGGAGGACCCCCTTCGTTAGTCGGCAGTCCGGGCGCCGTGGTAACGCCTGATCAGGCGTCAAAACTTTGATCAGCCGCTCCACCACAATGGTGCGCGTGCCCGGATCTTTGGGCGACGCGGGATATCACCGCGATTCTACGCAAGACGGCGCTGATGTGAAAGTGAAAACGGAAGCGGAAGCAGTCGTGAAGATAAAGGTGGAAAAAGAGGAGGAGGTTGTAACGATGGAAGGCAGTTCTCCGTCGTCATGCCTGAAGAAGAAAGGAAATGCTGATCATCAGGACCTGGGGAGGAATATTGATGAAATAAAGGAGGAGAAGCCTCAACCACCTCCCGAGGCTTCTTCGGGAGCCCATGCGGATCATAACGCAAGTTATATCCGCCAAAAATATGTGTATATAATGATCCGGATTGGGATCCGGTGGTGAAGTATTACAAGACCGACCAGCCAAAGGTGTTGATGAAGGCGCCTGGGTCGGAGAGCGACGAAAGTCGATCAAGTACACCACCAACGTAAGCTTATCTGGTGAGAACGTTTTACCGAAAGGTTTACAGAGGAAAACTGGAAGATTTCTTATTGACGAACACGATCATGAGCTTGCTCGGGGTTATAATCAGCGGGAAGCTGAACGGACCGGTCGATCAACCAGTTACGGACGGTAAGGACAAGCTCACGATCGTTCTAATACTAACACGCCTGATCAAGCAGGCTGGTCTGACGACAGGCGCCTACGATGCTGAAGAGGTGTTTGATCAGGACCCAGAAGATCTGACAGAACCTACCCAGCAGTTGTTTTATCTGTTGGTACCTATCGTAGGTCAAACTGCTAAGGTGGAACCCTCGCACTCTCCGTTGAAGATTGAAGCGGGTCCGTCGATCAACGCAGCAGACCACACGGGATCATCCCGTTATGAATCTGCTCCTTCCGAAGGTGTTGCTTCTGAAGTGGAGTCCGTGTATTCACTCCGTGATCATCGGTCAAAGCCAGGAAGATCGGCGACGGTTAAGGATGTTGACATGGAATCCGTGTTTTTGTTCCATGATCAACGATCCCAGCGTAATTATATTGACCTAGACGAGACGATTACACTGCCTCGACGAGCCACAGTTGCGTCCGCGTATACTGGAATGCCTGATCAGCAGCCGATTCCCAGGATCCGGATGTCCGCAATCAGTTATCTGAGGGAATTTTCAGGAAAAGAAGAAGATGAAGATCAAGCGCAGAATTGGATTAGTCGTCTCAAGTCGTCATTTATTCGTGATCAAGCCTCTGAGCATGAGAAGTGTTTGATCATGGGCGATTTACTTAAGGGGCCAGCGCGCGATTGGCATCGGCAGCTGAGCAGAACTACTCGGTCAAGCTGGAAAAGTCTCGTAGATGAGTTTGAAACTCAGTACTGTGGAAGTGGTCAATCGGCATCTCGCCAATACTACTTCACGAAGCAGCGATCTGATGACACCCCCATCGAGTATCTTCACCGGTTTAATGTGACAGAAATTCGGGCCAAGTTGTCGATTAAGCAAGGACCGTCTACGATCTTGCGTGAACATGTGAAACATTTCCTCTACATGTTGACTAATCGCGAACTCGCTGATCAACTGGCACTTCTTCGTTTGGATAATGCTATGGATTGATTTGGAGGAGGCGGTAGGCACTAGCCGATTCCGTCAGAAATTTGGAGATGCCCAATCATCTCCCCCAGCGCGGAAGTCTAAAGGAGTGCGCGAGATCAAGATGGTGTCTGGGAGCGAAGGATCAAAGTTCAGATGACAGTGGAAGTGATGGTGATCAGCGTCGTTACATGATTGCTGAAAAATGATCAAGGGGCGACGAAGAAGTGCAGTCATTGTGGATTGATTAAGCATGACAATTTACGTTGTTGGAAGCGCCTGACCTGTCTAAATTGTGGCAAGAAGGGACATCCGACCAATCGCTGTTTGTACGTCTGCCGTGCGTGCGGCGAAATTCATGACGCTGGCAAGTGCCCTATGGAGGAATTCTACAATCGTATTCGCCAGTAGTACAACCCTACAAAGCATGCCGGAATGTTGCCCAAGGAAGCTGAAGACATGTTAAACTAGGACGCTCGCCAGTTTGTAATCTGGTACGAGACGAGCGTTCTAGTTTGTGTGTTTTTGCATATGTGGATAAGAAGAAGGCTGATCAAGCAGAAGGAAAGGATGATGAAAAATGTGATCAGCCTGATTTACCACGTTTGGCCAATTCCCGTATTGATGAGTTTTCTCGGTCCCCGGTGATAATGGAAGTTGATCTACTTCCGGGTGAATCACGTGGATATTGGAAGTACCACTCGCCTAAGAAATGGTTTAAACAAACCAAGGCGAGCGGTAAAATTAATAACGAATGTGCCACGTTATTGTTTGATTCTGGTGCCGAACTGTCGATCATCTACTCAAACTTTGCTCGTAGGGTGGGTTGTCAGATCGATGCGAGCCAAACACAAGAATGTGTCGGTATTGGAGAAAGTGCATACCTCACAGAAGGGCGCACTAAAATAAAGATTACATTAGCGGGCTCGTTGGTTTATTATTTCCATGCATGGGCGGGCAAACTTGTTGGCCAAGATGCTATATTGGGTATGAATTTTATGATACCAGCTGGTGTTCGATTAGACGTCGCTCATGGTGCACTAAGTTTGCCTGATGAGGTGATCATCCCATTGGAGGGACGCCGACAGCTGTACCGATCGAGTGGTAATTATATGAAGCTTAATCAGTCCGAACAGATCCCAGCAGGTCGTTCTGCCGAGGTTCGGATATGTGACCAGCGATCTCAAAAGCTGTGGATCACTCGTGGAAAAAATTGGGTCCCCACTATCACTAGGGTCATGGGTAATTTGCGATACATGCGGGTTACGAACATCGTTGATCATCCGATCATTGTGCAAGACGATACGATTTTAGGTATCTGGATGAACAAAGATGACGTGCCCCGTCGCCCTGGATTTGTTTCGGTAGGGTCTAATCGCTATAAGGAGTGGCAAAATCTCGCGTATCAAGCGTCTACCGATTTTGTGTATGACGGTCAAGAAAGTGTCGAACAAGGTCCCCTAGTCGAGAAGAAGGAGTATCCTACTCCTCGAAGTATTTTAGTGCGTCCAACGGACCCGATCGTCACATCTGTGGCATTGGTAACCGGAGATTCGCAAAAGGTGCAAGAGGTTCAAGAGTGGTGCAATCAGGAGCCGGGGACAAAAGGTCCGACCTTACATCACGGAGTTGAACAACCTGTTACAAGAGATACGCCTGGTCAAGATACGCGTGACCACCCTGTATCAGTCAACCCTAGCGAATTTGGTGTAATCCCTATCGATGACCAAGTTTGCTACCATGAAGGTGGAGATTTGTATGTGGAAGAACTAGAGAAGCAGCTTGCCACGTTGCCCGAAGTGTCTGCAAGTACAGAAGAGGTGACCAAGGACTATCTGCAAGTGGGTGATCCATTGGTCAACACGGAAGAAGAAATTGATCAGCTTCGCGATATAATTTCGGCGAAGAAACATCTGTTGATCGGGAAAAGGAACGAGCTACCTCCTGCTGCACGTGGAGTTGTTTGCGATATCGATGTAGGTAATGCGCGCCCGATCGCCCAAAAGTGTCGAAAGGTGGCTCCACAATTCCGCGAAAACTTATCGGCATTGATCAAGGGGATATTAGCTACAAAGATCATTCAGCCGTCTACGTCACCCTGGGCATCACCTATAGTGATCATCGTGAAGAAGAATGGGGTTGATATTCGCTTATGTATCGATTATCGCGCGGTGAATCAACTCACGCGTTTGATGGTATACCCAATGCCCCTGATCTCTGATCTACTCGAAGATTTGGATAAAGCGTTGTGGTTTTGCTCTTTGGATATGGCAAGTGGTTTTTGGGTCGTGTCTATGACCGATCGAGCACGTCAGATTTCGGCGTTTGTCACTCCGTTGGGATTGTTTGAATGGAATAGGATGCCCTTTGGCCTTAAGAATGCTCCGCAAATCTATCAGCGGCTGATTGATAATTCATTATATGGGTATCTCAAGGTTAAGGACGGTTCTGACGAACCAGCTGATGTATTTACTGTGGGACGGTTCTGAAGAACCAGCTGATGTATTTACTGTGGGAGATCCCGACCAGACACCGGGCCCGCCGGTGCTGCAGTGGCGGTCATATATCGATGATATCTTGATCCCCGCACCTACATGGACTACCCTGTGAGATAAGGTGCATAATCTATTGGAAATATGTGATCAGTGGAAATTGTCGATCAGCGTGTCCAAATCGTACTGGGGGCGGGTGAAGTTCCTTATTTAGGACACCGCGTCTCTGTCCGCGGTTTGGAAACAAATCCGAAGAATTTGGATGATCTGATCAATTTTCCTTTTCCTAGTTCTTTACATGATATGCAGTCGTTTTTGGAGAGTCTGAATTACTACCGGCGATTTATCGAAGACTTCGCGGTCTATGATACCGTACTCTATGAGTTACGAGAAACGGACTATCGAAAATTAAAGGGTAAGTCATCGATCCATGGGAGTCCAGATCGCAAAGATGATCGATTGATCATCGTGAAAGTGGCATTCAGTATGCTGAAAGCGAAGATAGCGTCATCCCCAACCCTACGCCATTTTGATCGAGCCAAAACGCCGGTGATCGTGGTTTATGCTAGCGAGTGGGAAGTGTCTGCTGCGATAATGCAAGAACATGGTCAGGTGTATTGCCCCGTCGCATTCGCTAGCCGGACACTGAAGAGCAGTGAGCTGTATTACAGCCCCGTCGAAAAGGAAGTTCTGGCTCTTCTGCGGATTTTGGATGTCTATTCCACGATGTTGGTCAGAAAGGCGGTCACTGTCTTGTCAAGTCGATCCACGTTGAAGTGGTTATTAACAGCCAACGGGCTAGACGGACGATTGGGCAAATGGGCTGAGATCTTGTCACAATGGAACTTGGAGATCAAGGAATGTGTGCATGGAGAAGAGGAGGTACTAGGGGAGTTAGCCGCAAGTATCACCCCTCGCACCGAAATTGATGAAGCCCTTATCGGGATCTCACCGAAAAGACAACCTTGGCAGATGACCGAAACGCCACCACCCAAGGTTGAGAAAGGCGAAGATCTATACGTGATGCAAGTCTACGAAGAGTCCAACTAAAGCATGATCGACGAATTGATTATCGAAATTGTGATTGACGAACCCTCGATTAGTGAAAATTGATCGACGAAATCACGATTAATCGAGAAGTGACGATTGATTTGAAGTGGTTAATTACGGTGGATATTGCGAGATTGGGTTATGGAGTAACGGAAGATAGGCTGATGGAATATCGATTACGTATATGCATGAAAAGTGACAAAGCAACAATTGGGAATGGTATCATCAAGAAGTCTATTAATGGAGCAAGAAGTGATCAACCGAAGCTGTAATCAAACTATAGACGTGAGTACATTTGTACCACATACCGGTATCCTGAGTGCCGCAACATGGGGGGCGGCTGCATCGCTGCATCACGTGCTGGGTCTTGAGCTGTACTGCTTCTTCAAGAGCCCTCCCAATGATCGATATCGATGGGTGGCACGGATGGAATGATGTGCGCAAGGGCCGTGAGAAATGCTCGTGACAAACAGGTACACGCATTTCGTCTCGTGTCATCAGGTGAGTCGCAACCGGATCGTCATGGGACTGGACGAAAAACGCTCTTCGGCGTTGATTGCCTTGATTCTACCACAACAGAACAGACCGAAACAAAGCAGCCTCGTTTCCTCCAACCAAGTCGACGAGTTTTCACTACCTAATTGACGATTCAGCGCTTCGACACGATCGTTCCATGCGCACGAGAGCTTCGTGCATAGAAATAAGCGCCGGCCATGATCCAGGAGCCTAGTCAAGCATCCAGGACGCAGCGAACCGGTTTCCAGTAGAACGGGGCGATCAATTGGTTGTGCCGATCCCACAAACACGTGGTCCGTCCCACCTCCGTTGAACCCATCGATCTCGGTCAATCATTGCGACACCACACGATCCATGGATTACCAGCGTCGGACCCACAACCACGCATGAGCGCGAGCGAATCCAATGCATAAAAAGAGAGAATACAGCGACGAGCTTTGGAAAACAAACACTTGGCGCACATGTTTCTCGCTCTCGCCAAGATACATAGGCAATCGTTCGGGTCCCTTGGCACTTGGGAAACCAAGGGTGCATGCAGTGGTACTAGCTTTCGCTAGAAAGGGTCTTGCCCGTCCCTGGAGGTCCAGACCACAAAGGACCAGATCGCTGACGCACGCCACTGGTAAAGAGTTCTGGATGCTCGATCGGTAGCGGCACAACGTACAAGATATCCTGCTCGACTTCGTCGAGACCTTGTACGTCCCTTTATTTCGCATGTGGAATTGATGAGTGGCCAATGCTGGTAGATAAGGCTTGAGCTGGACGATTCTCTACCGCATGGGACCAAACCTTGGGATGATAGACTACACTCATGATCATTAAAAGGAATGGTTAATGCGCGGCAACGGCAGGATCGAACGGCGCCCCAACCGCTGTACAGCTGGGACGAGGCTCAGGGGCGGATGTCGTAAAGCGTGTTATAATTGGGCTCAATCACGGGCCTTAATATAGGGCCTAATTTAGGGGGGCGATTACGGTCAAAATCGGTACGTAATCGTATAGGATTGTGTGTACCACGGCGTATAAAGTTGCGTGTACAACCGTGGTGCACATAGTCAGGACATATACAGGGCATAGGAAGATGGGAAGATTACGTACAGGTACTCAGCGAACATCGACGAGCGGCGACGGGTGACGGACAAATCAGGTCTACTGGTCGACGGAGGACGCTGGAACGGGTAGTTCTGATTGGTGGATATTAGGAAATTGGTAGTTATTAGGATTTAAGCAATAATAAAGTTCTCCTTTTGCGTTCGATCTAGCAGATCGTTTCCGGGACGGCACCTGTGCGCCTCCCTTATTAGTATACACCTCTACGTCGCGGGCGGGAGCACTTTGTGCATTTTTGGCCCACCGGCAGACGTAGAGTGTTGAGGACTCACTCGGCAACTCCGCCCGCTGTGTCAGCGGTTCTTCAGTAAAGATTTTTTGGTTTTGAGAGTGTGATTGAGCAGTGCTCTCACCTCTCCACGTTTGGTTCGCGTTTGGCCCCTAGAGTTCGGCTGCTGTAAGCGCCCCACGGGAACTCTAGGTGGATTAAGCAAAATTTACCCCCCCCCCTCGTAGGTCTAGGCTAGGAATACATATATTTGGGTGTTCCTTTAGCTGTTTGAAGACTCAGAGGCTCCGTGATCGGGCACTGAAGACTTCCACTGCCTGATCAAGTACCCCCTTCGCCGATCAACACCTGATCGACACTGTAATGGGGTGCCATTACATAATTTATTTTCAAGTTAGAATATGACAGTTTAATTTCAGACGCGTTGTCTGAAATTTAAATAAGAGATTATAAGTTATTATAATCTACGAAGGAAAAAGTCGATTCGGTATAAATACCGAATCTTGCAGGTTAACTAATAGTACAGTTAGTTAAAGACTTGATATTATTATATTAATTAGTTAGTTACTATACTATTAGCCTCTAAACCACCCATTAAATAAACACTCTTAATTTTGCGTTCTAAGCAACAAGTGAATATTCATATATTTACTTTTAGTATAGGATTAGTTGTTATCAACTAATTCTACCCCTTCTTGTATTGCGCGCTTCCTCGCACAAATACAGTGTAAGCCAGTAACAGGATCAGTCCTGTTAAGGACACTCTGCAACTCGAGACCCGCGATCAACGACTCGCAGATCGCACCAACTTGTACCTGAGCGATGTTTCGCACCTGATCAAGTCTGATCACCGCTGATCAACTACTTATGGTGCCTGATCAAGCCTGATCGAGTCTGATCTCAGTTGATCAACTACTTTTGGTGCCTGATTAAGCCTGATCTAGTCTGATCTCAGTTGATCAACTACTTTTGGTGCCTGATCAAGCCTGATCGAGTTGGATCTCAGTTGATCAACTACTTTTGGTGCCTGATCAAGCCTGATCGAGTTGGATCTCAGCTGTTCAACTACTTTTAGTGCCTGATTAAACCTGATCAAGCCTGATCACAGCTGATCAACGACTTTCAGTCCCTGCCCAAGCCTGATCACTACTGATCAAGCCTGTTAGCACCTGATTTGAGCTCGATTACACCGGTCACGTCTGATCAGCACCTCGATCAACTCATTACAAGTTCCCCAATCTTGCATCAAGGAATTGCCGTGTCTACATCCCCACCACCTGGAGAGCGACCCACGCCTAAGCCGTCGGGTACACAAGGTGAGCAGAAACACAAGCAGTCAAGTACAACCGGAGGACCCCCTTCGTTAGTCGGCAGTCCGGGCGCCGTGGTACCGCCTGATCAAGCGTCAAAAACTTTGATCAGCCGCTCCACCACACGTCTGCAATTTCCAACATTTGTCTTTATCATGTGATTGCAATGTTCACACACCACGCCCCCATCATTGTTATTAGACGCACTAGTTCTTGCACCTCTGTCGTCATAATTAGAGCGACCGCTGCATGGCAAGTACTTCTCCGCCCATCACATGTACGCTAGGTTGTAAATCTTCATATACCTCTTCGGCACTCTTGCGTGCAGCAACTTTCTTTCCTGGCCTTGTCAAACGTGCCCCCCTCATGCTTCGTCAGCACCCTGTTCAGTTTCTCAATATTATTGAAAGTCATATGCTGATATTGCATTTGTATGACACGATTATGAATGGTGTCAAAGAATTGCTGGATGTGCTCTTCCAACAATGAGGCATTATAGCCATCTCGGAAGTCCATTCCAGTTCGTAACGCCGCGGCATTTAGCCGGTATAGATAGGTAGTTGCTAGCTCGTCTTGTTTCTGGGTCAATTTAGAATACATGACCCGAGGCGACACTTTGTCCACGCAAAACTTTCGTTGAAATAAATCTATTACTGCATCGCAACCATACTTCACCGTATCCGCACATTGTTCGTACCACCAAGATTCCGTGTTCGTCAAGCTATCCACAAGCATCCCTAGCCGTTGATCGTCATCCCAACGTGAAATGTTTGCTACATGAAAAAATCTTGTCACCCATGCCCTTCCACTCCCCGCGTCTTGTATATTTCCGTCAAATGTCTTGATCTCTGTATTATGTATAATGGCTGTTACAGGCTGACCAGATGATGTCCATGTGTTTTGTTTTTCACTCGACATGCCATATCTTGATGCTTTCGGCGGGTTGGTATATGCCCTCCCTGGCACCGCCGATCTTTGGTATGATGCACTAGTCGCCCCTCTCGTAGTATCCGGCGTGCGACTAGCTGACAAAGATGCGGTGATTTTCGCTAACTCCTCCAAACTTAAGTGTCCATCTTGCATCAATTGGACTAAATTTTCCACCACTGGGTCCTGCTGTTGCGACACTGATTGTGGTGGTGACATGATCTCGTCCTCATCCGAGGAAAATTCCAACTTTTTTCTTACTCGATGGCCACGCTTTGGCTTCCAATCCTTAGCATCTTCCAACGCATCGTCATCACACAACTTCCGCATGTCCGGTGGTTAAGACTCCTTCACCGGGGTGTGAGTGGTGTCTGCCACAATGTAGTAAGTTGGCCTGATGTCAGTAGCCTCTTTCCAGTAAACCACCAAGGATGTTTCCCACTGGTTCTCTGCTAATAATAGTGACACCATCAGACCAATATTATGCGGTACAATCCAGATTGAAGTCACATGCAGCATCAAATTCTTCCCGTCGTAAGAACCCATAGCCACAATTTCGAAACAGCGTTTCTATAGCTTCAATTGACTCTTTCAGCCCTCCAATGGAAGTAAGGTCTTCCTTAACCTTAAAGTTAGGGGAAGCTTTTGCCACCTTGCGAATCTCATATAGTGAAAACCAGCTACGTGAGTCTCCAGGTACTTCAATACATGCCGTTGATACCGTGCCATTCTTGCACAGGCATCAGAGAAATTGTATGTCCTATTAGGATCATCCTGAGAGCTCTGTAAAGTAAAGACCAGCTCTTTCTCTCCCTCAGTAGGCACTAAAGCCATTTTGTGTGTAAAAATTGTATTAAGTCGACGTGAATCCCGGGTCGCGGCAACAGTTGTCGTGAAGGAACTTAAATTTTCGAGGTTTCCACTCAAAAACAGCACAAGGAAGCGATAGAATACACCTCTCTTGTTTATACTTCCCAGGATCTTGGTACTTACGTCCGAACCTTAATACAAAATCACTGAAAATGGACACTCCTGGTAACACTCAGGCTGCCCCTAGCTTAGGTAATCGCAAAGGATCTTTATCACGCCTTAAAACGCGTTCACTTAAAGTTTTCCTCGGGATATACTTAGTTTTTGTATAGGTTGGAAAGATTTGGTTGGTTGGAAAAACGACTCTTCAAAAGGGAGGAAATTTGATTATAATTCAAAAATATTAAGAAGTCCTATATCTACTTCAAGTGCCTGTTCACCTTGTTACTTCTTAGTTACTTCAGCACTGGATTCAATACCGAAAACTTGCTTCATGGCCGGCCAAAATACCGTGCACTCCTTATAGGTACTTGTATATACTCAAACATAGACTCCAGCCCCTTCACCACAATCCTGCCATGGCGTCGGAGCTTGGAGATGAGAAGAGGTGGCAAGGTCGGTGACGTCAAAAAGATGAAGATCCCGCCTTTTGTATTGTCTGCCGCTGTAGTTGGAGCTTTTAAAGCCAAACGGGTAGATATGCAATAGCGTATAGGGGTTTTCTACACGCACAGTGAGGAGCTTTGTGGTAAAGACCTATGCGTGATTATAATTGCTATTTGTCACGCAGTTGCGTTAGCTCCTCTCATCCATCTTGTCATAAGCCCGCTCAGCGTAAGGTGGCTCATCTGTCTTGGCTAACTCGAGAATGAATTTGCCTTCCTTGTACTTTTCCGACGCGTTGTGTGCTACTTTCTGCAAGGAGGCACCAATCACAACAAAGGCTAGCGTCTCCACTACGCATGATAGTGAACAATCTGTTTACGCTACGCTGTAGTGGATTGGGAAAGCTAATCGGTAAAGCAACGCACAAATTTGACCCCCAAAAACTGACAGATAATATCCATTCACAATGTCCACTTTACAAATGCCAATTTCCTATTGGTCGAAAGTCACATGGGGTGTGTCCGTAGGGCGGAGGGGTGTGCTGGTTCGGCGACCCTAGGTTTAATACTTCACCTAATACATGCAAGTATAAAATTAGGTATGTCCCATAAGATTAGGTACTTACCTAAAATACATTTTGTCGAAAAGTTGCATTCGACCTAATTGCGTCAAGCATCGGCTACAGCCGGTGCGCGGGTCCTTCCAACAACATTTTTGTTTAAATCTGGCGTTCTTTAGTTGTGCACAGGGATGTCGGCGACGTAAAGCAGTACAAAAGAAAATACGCACCTTCAAAGTTTTGTTGGCGATACACTAGTTAATATGCAAAGCTATACGGCGCTGAAGAAGCACGGAGTGAGAATCAGCGGTCTAGACTTCTGGACCGAACTATGATGAAAACACACGACGTAAGAATAATCACTGTATGGTAAAAAGTAGAAACGCATACAATTGATGAGAAACAGCACGAGAGAAAGGCTCACATATGTACTCTGTATGAGTAAAAACTTCGATAGATAAACCGCCAGGGAAAGCAGCCTGTTGGTGCCACAAACCCTGTCACCGCGTTGAAATATTAATTTACCGCACAGGAAGCTGCTAACCCACTCAAGCAATGTATGTGGAGAAGATGACCACAAGGCTAACCTGTTGTGTTTAGGTGTCGTCCGCTTTTCTTAGCATACGGATAGCCCAAAAGGTTCAGAGACTCGCGACTATAGCCACCACTCTCACGCATCAAGCCCATGTTACGTTGAGACGCATACAAATCTATATCATGCTGTGCACCAAATGAGGCGTAACTGTCTCGAGTCGGCATGTTGGTCACGGTTTCGGCGTCCACCAATCCACCAGGACGCGCAGGTGAAGGATTAGACCTGCTGGACTGTAGATTAGGCCCATTCGATATAATCGACCCATTTGTCTGGCGTGGTGCTGTGGATGCGTAGCTGTCCGGATCTGAATAGTTGCTGTACTGGCCTAATTCACGGCCTGATTTTCTTGATGAATTTCGATTGGTGCTCGGGCGACGTAAGCTCGTCGCTCGAATGTTACTTTGAGGAGATGTCATCGTGTTAGCATACGGGTCAGCTGCACTGTATGGCACAAACGCAGCCTGTGAGCCCTTACGCAGCGAATTATCCATTGACATTGCACGAGTTTCCGATTCACGCATGTCATCTATATCAAAGCTCGAGCGCTCTTCTCCAGCATCATCGTCGGGAAATCCACTGTACGATGATTGACGAGGTACGGCAGGAGAAGATACGGGGACGGTCCTGACGGTTGGTGTGGCCATGCCGTTGCTAAAGGCAAAAGTCGGAGCAGCGGAGATAGTTTCTGGCGAGGGATAGCGCTCAACTGACGAATAATGCGAAGACGGCGCAGACGGAACGGATGAGTTGTCCGACAATGGCGAAGAGTTCGAGGCAGCAGCGAATCTGTTTGGAGTGATTAATGATATAGGCGAGCTCATGCCACTCAATTTCGAGCCAGGGGCCTTGAGGCTAGCAGCAGGCGAAAATGACTCAGCATAATCAACTGTTGGTGAGGCCGGCGGCTGGGGATCATCGTGGTCCGAGTGGTTAATGTCGGTTGCAGCAGGCAACGTGTTCGGCTTTGCCTTAGGAGAGAGGTACTGGTTTTCTGGGTCGTTTTCCAGCTCATCTACATCGTTGGACGCAAGTCTCCGACGACGGACGAAAATTACTGATCCAATAATAATCAATAGTACAGCAATACCACCGCAAATAGCGCCGATAATAGCACCACTAGACGTTGACGCCAAACTTCTAATGGAACCTTCCCCTGTGGACGCCGAATTAAATTGCACTGTTGAAGTGGCACAGCCAGATGTGCTACTGAACTCAAGAGTGCTATTTAATGTCTCGCCGTCCTCTGATGTGACCGAAAAGTCGACGCTCTGATACCAATTGCTAGACGACGAGCCAATGTTGGCCGAGTAGAGAAAACTCGACGGCGTACTCGACGCCTTTACTCCATCGATTGTCGCGCTCGTGATGACCCTCTGTGAATTGTAGAACTGCAGCGGCACGTAAGTACCTGAAGCGCCTTCCATCAGACAGGCTTTAATGTCACCTGTCATAAGCGATGCGGGACACGTGTCAAACGCGTACGAGACTTTGGTTGCCGAGTCCGTCGTGTCAATCTCTAGTGCCGCCATTGCGTCAGCTGAGAGCTTCAAGGTCCCTGACGCACAGCCGTCGCATACATCGAGCACATAGGCCGTTGTGGTCTTGTCCACATTATCATCGCGCTTAATTATAATACAGCGCGCGCAGGCATCATTTAGCTTGAAGTCTTTACTGGACACAGATGCGTAGAACTTAAAGTTGTCGCTTGACGCCTCGACGCCTTTAAGCCGACAGGTCCCATACATTGGATCGTTGATATTGTAAATCGAGACAACGCCTGACGCAACGACCACGTCGGGTATTAACAGCATCGCCACGATTGCTGCCCAGGTGCGCATAATATATACCCCGACAACTCCAAGTGTTGATGACCGGCAGGTTGTAAACGTGAAGTGAGGCTTCAGTCAGCGCTTTCCGTTTTGAGAGTGAATCAACTGACCGAATATTCGTTTATTCGACCACTGACTCCATGGTAGGTGCTGCACCGGCTCTGTATCAGTTGGTGGTTTGCATGGTCAAATTGTTGGCAGGCGCCGCTGAACAAAACACATAAGATTGACATACAGGTGGACTGTCTAGACTCGTTACTCCGAATTCTGAGCATGATAAATACATGTAGAAACAACAATTTGCGCCTGTCAGCGTGTGCATCAGCTCTTCAGTTTCGATCGCGATGTTGAACGCTACCCTACAACTTGCTACTCTCTCAGATGCTGACATTGCATGTAGGTAACGACCACCACTTTACAGTACATGTATTCTACGAAGTTAAAAATTCCGCTTCGAAATTTTATGTAGCATCCATCTTTTTCGTCAGATTACACTTTTTTTGGTGAAACCAACATGTTGGATTGGCCCGAGATCGAATCCAGGACCTTTCGGTCCCGTTACGAGCAGTGATCTACTCGACCACGGGTTGTGTTTATATGTAGTAAGTATCCAGCATGTTCGTTGCATTGAGACCAAAGCTGATATGCGTAATATATTGTTTAATACTCAAGTATCGTTTTTGCGACAAGCCTTTTTTACTAGAAAAAATCAAGCGTTTTAAACTGTATACGTTTCTGTTGTCCGGTGACAGCTTTACGTAGCGTTCTAGTTTTGCAAGACACTATGCGTAGTTGTGTGGTAGACGTCAAACTGTTTGGGATGAAAACGTTTATACATGTAGGATGCCTCCTCGTTGCGATAGCAGCATCTTTAGCTATAGCCCACCAACAACCTTATGGCGACTTGCCTCGATGGGATTTCTGGCCCCCCCTTGTAGGAGGAGCCCACTTCACTGGTAAATACCTATCCTCGGAGCCGGGTGGCATCCACCTAAAACGCCAAAGGTTCGAGCCCATAGATCTCTTCGAAAACAAGCCTACTAGCAATGCGCTGCTTTACGGTAATGTTTTAATTGACCCTATTTACCCATCGGACGTGACAACGAATTCTGCAGTTCAGGCGGCCTTTAAGGCGGCCGTTGAGTCCATCAAGACACATGCGAATGTTCACTTATCACCAGAGATTCAGGTCACAAAGGCCACTGTGTTGCCACTTAAATTAACTGGGGACAATGGTGAGTCAGAGATGTTCATTTTGCAGGAAAGCTATGATGTGGAAAGCCAAAAGTACAGCTTCACAAGTCAAGTGACGCTAGGTTTCAACTTTTACCTGACGATGGAAGATGCAAAGTTTAACTTACGGCATCGTGTCGTTGTGTCACTCGACCGAGAAGCAGAGCACAATGTATTCCAGCACACATTTGCGCCGTTAAAGCAATTACCTGGTACCGATTTAGATCTTGGTGTTGAGTGTGGTGCCACTAATAAAGAAGACTGCTCTGCCGACACGTCAGGGCCACGGATTCTGTCGTTCAATGTCTGGAATACGAATCCCCCCTCAAGCGTGTATGGCTATAAATATCGCTGGAGTCGATACACTGAACGGTTGGATCATCTCCTCAAATATGTCGAAGAAGCACAAGCAGATATAATCGGATTTCAAGAAGTGCGCTATGACAGCGTTTTTGGTGAGCCTGGAAATCACGCGCAGGTGAAACATCTAGCAGATCGTCTCCCAGATTATCAATACGTGTACCAGGCTGGTATGAGTTACTTGAACAATAGAATGCCCTATGAGCGCATTGAAGAAGGACCTGCTATATTTTCCAAGTACCCTATCCTAACGACTGATTATTTGTTGCTCAGTCGCGACCCAAATGACCCGAACGACTCGCATCAGCGTGTATGCCTCCATGCGGTGATAAATTATCCGCAGTGGGGAGATATCGACGTGTATGTGACTCACTTGTCACTTAGTGAGCGATCTAGAGAGCAGACTATGGTAGAGATATGGGAATTTATGCGCAAAGGCCAAGGCAAAACTCAAGTGCTTCTTGGTGATTTGAATTCAGAGCCACAGTCTCTTGGGATCCGTTTCCTTAGTGGCTCGGCAGAGCTGTTTGGTCAAAAGACAGATTTGAAGGACGCGTGGTTGGAGGCTCATGATGAAGCTATGCCTCAATCAACCGACAAGGATGACCGTATGCACAAGTTCACCTTTCCTAGTGATAATCCTGTAAAGCGTATCGACTATGTGCTATATCGTGGAGAAGGCCACGTCAAAGAGTGCGAGATAATCGGTCAGCAACCTACAGAGGACACCAAAAGCTTTCCTAAGGATGTGGGAATGTTGCACTCCTCCAGTCCAGTGTATGCATCTGATCACCGAGGCGTTGTTGTTGAATTCAAGTGAGCGCAACATATACGCGCGTCATACGCGTATCAGCCCTTTGGCCACGTAGAATCCTCGATGAAGGAATATGCCGCCACCCGCTTTCTTTAGACAATTTTAATTGGAGAATATATCTTTGCGATGGAATGTTAGACAAGGTAGAAGTTATATGTAATGGTACAATCCTTCCAGCCCTGGACGATCTTAGATTGCAATATATTTGTTTGGATCAGACTAAAGTCATATGCATCTGTTAGAAAATATATCGCCTAGATATAGCACTCAAAAAACACACACTAGTGTTAGGCGCAGATAGGCAGGACCTGTTGCGTGAAGTTCGCCACGTGAAGCCGACTTGAAACACAAAAGCTTAGTGTAGAGTAAAAAGGAAAGTGTATTATGTAATGTTACCCAAACATGCAATTCTACTAAAAAATGTATACCGAGGGTAACCGAAAATGTATCCACCCATTTCAGCCAATGGGGTTTCATCTTCTTGAACAGGCGCAAAACACAAAATGGGTACATGCGCTTCCAACACTCCTCCTGAAACACCGGAAGCTGCCTACCCATTAAATCAGACCCAACATGGACCGCAACTCTTGAATCCTCGTCGTATTCAGCTCCTTTGTCAATAGATCAGCTATCATGTCTCCGCTTGGAACGTGAACCGTTGAAATGATGTTTTTCTTTGAGAAATCTTTCAGGAACTTTAGCTTCACATCCACGTGCTTTGCATTCACTGCTCTTGCTTTATTTTCCACTTGTTTAAGGGCTGCTTGGTTGTACACTTTTA
Organism: Peronosclerospora sorghi; assembly: GCA_026184515.1. Taxonomy (NCBI): domain Eukaryota; phylum Oomycota; class Peronosporomycetes; order Peronosporales; family Peronosporaceae; genus Peronosclerospora; species Peronosclerospora sorghi. Next base: position 7,614,365 of record CM047581.1, on the reverse strand, counting down.
GGACCAGAGGTATAGCCGGTGCGTACACGCACGGTGCGGTAGCGCACAGAGGAAGACTTTCCTAAAGCGGCGATGTGCCGCTACTTAGCCGATACGCCCTTATAAAAGGGCTTAGTAAGAGAGAACTCTCTTACTCGGGGACAATATTACGCTTTGGTTTACTAGTTAGCACAAGCTAACGCCTTAACACAAGGCTCCCTTAATAAGGGGGTAGCTAAGGGAAGAACTTCCCTTACGCTACTACACTCACTACGCGCGCGACCGGTAGAGGTCGAGCGTCCTGTAGTATTTGAGTGAAATGTAAACTGAATGTATGTTTAATATGTAATTAACCTAAATTAATTTAAACTAATGTAAACTATATGTAATACTAAGTAGAACTTACTAAATTCGTACCTAGCTAAAATGTAGTGTACACCACCTGTGTAGTAACACGTGGCTGGCTGCCACGCCTCCACCAAGGGCTCCTGCCCTGATTGGTTAAAATAACCAATGTTCCAAAACCTTCCGGACCGGTCAATACTGACCCCAACCGTAGTCTACTCACGTACACCACATACTAAATGTAACCAGAATGTAACCCTGTTACAAGAGGCGTCTTTGCATAAATCCCCATTTCGCACAGCAATTCTTTTAAGCCCATGGCCTCTCCACCGGCCATCGATGCTGCAACAAATTCAGCTTCTGCCGTCGAGAGTGCCACTGTGGTTTGCTTCTTACAGCTCCAATTCACCATGATACCATTGATAAAAATAACCATAGCGCTAACGCTCTTCCGATCATGCTTATCTGCGGCAAAGTCAGCATCACTATAGCAAGTAATCCGCAGTGGCAGCGGTAGATCTCCATCGTGAGTCATCTTTAATTGTAAACCACTTGTGCCGTTGAGATATTTTAAAATTCGCTTTTCCATCTGTAGTCGCCGATCGTCGGCGCATGCGTTCTTCTGGTAACACGGTGCACAGCGAATGAAATATCTGGACGAGTGCACCGTAAGATCCATAATAAGCTACCGACGAGGGACTGAAAACTTTTTACGCACGACATGTCCGGCTTGGGTTTCACCGGCAATAATTCGTAAAAAATCTTATCATCGTCCAGTGCGAGAACTGGCGTCTTAACCGGATTCATTTTTTGTCAGATTGCGTGCATGCAATACTTCGAAAATTGTTGCTTCTTGATCTATCCAATATCCACATCTTGGGTCTCCTCCAATCCGTATACCGAGGAATTTGGCGACATTTCCAAGATCCTTTAAGTCTAGAACCTTTATGAACTTGAAAAATCTGAGAAAACTTCATCGTTGGTGCCTGTGACCAAAACGTTGACCGTTGCCACGGTCAACGGTTGCACTGATGTCTTTAATGTCGCGCGAATGCTCTGGTGAATTGCAAGTGAAAATATTTTACCAGTTTGTACCAGTGTACCGGCTTTCACGGCAGATCGATCGGGTTGGCTGAAAGGACGGAGTATTTTGGGCCAATCGTGTGCTTGGAGTGTTTTGTACGCGGATTTGAGGTAAGCCACACGGTTTACATATATTGTACGTATTGGATTTTATTGGATATTAAATACAGTGTTCGTATTACATCGGGTTCCGTAAGTCGCCAGTGGCTCCGATCTGAGTCATTGGGAGCGGAGGGTTAACAGGGTCCCCTCACGCTTATTAAGACCGGACAGGACAGAGCTCCACCGGAAGCCCCATGCCAGGGAGCACTCGTTCGTTACGTTCACTCACCACTCAAGTTCGGCCCGCTCAAGGGAGGCGGGTTATTTTTGGCTGGGTTACTCATCGCGATCTGCGGTCAAGTGCCAGAAACTTTTATTGGCTGGATTACCCATTGCTCTGCAATCAAGTACCAGGATTTACTATTAGCTGGATTACTCACTGCCACGGGCGGTCAAGTACCAGATTTAATCGCATTCGGAGTGAAGATTTCCGCTTCGTTTGCCGATCGGCTATCTCGCATTATCTTTCGTTGGAATTTTGGATCAGTACCCCAGAAGTGGTACATCCATATCGATCTTCTCTAAAGTCTCCACCAAACAACGGTCCACCGAGTGTGTAGCCACACATACCAATGGGTACACAAGGTGGGACGCGTGATGAATCGGACTCGGCGTCCTGAAGTGCCGATCGATCACCTGATCGGCACCCAGGCGAAGGTCCGCGGAGTACCCCCTCCGTTAATTGGTCGGCTGGGCACGATGGTGGTTCAGTTCCGGACACTTCGGTGTTCGATTTTGAACTGGACTCCACCACAATGCGAACTGCTTGATTTTTTTCAGACTTACGAGAATCATCATAATCGTTTGCTTTTTGTGTCCTTTTTTGTTGCGGCTTGATTTGCGCACGCGAAGCTCTGATCCTTTGCAAACTTCATGTGTCTTTTTCGCTTTCAACGTTCCGTTATTTTTAGCTTGGTATTCTTCGTAAACTTCCGGGGTTCCACACGAGCGAGACTCAGCTTGATCCTTCAAATCAGCTTCAGCGTCCTCTTCGAGTTTTTTTCGTAATCTTATCGCTGGTGTCTTTTGCCAGCATTTCGATTTCAGTCACATATTGTGACGGGAAGCTGTTTACACAGTTTACGATAACACGGCACACACGCTTGCACTGTAGAGGAAGACTTGGCAGTGTCCCGACTTGGAGGTACGAAGAGGGAGGAGAAGAGTGAGGAGGAGACTTGAGCAGAAGACGGATTTGTAACTGAATTGAAATGAGGTTACGGTTCCTAAAACCTTTCCCTAGAGTACTATGGGGTTATATGCAATCTCCCTACAAATTCAGAATAAACCTTGGGTTGAATCAGGTTGAACTTGAAGCTTAGAGTGAAGAATATTATCACGGAACTTGAACTTCAAGGAGAAGCTTGAACTTGAACTTGAGGTTCTTCTCCGATGAATCTTCCGTATACGGGGCGTTGTGATTAGCTGACATCAACAACATTGTACCCACAATGACACGTCGGATTCGTCAACAGATAGTTTCCCAGCAGGAACCATCACCGTGCGCAAAGACATGTCGCAGGTAGAGAACACTCGAGAATGTTCGAGAACATTCTGTGCGGACGTAATCAATGATTACTCTGTGAGTGTCGGTGTGTAGGCATGGATCATGTCTGTGACACCTGGCGATCCAAAACAATTAGTGGGAATCACTAATCCGTAATTGGACATCGCCATGTAATGGCACTATTGAATAGGCCCATTACATCATCTCCCCTTAAAGTAGCGATCACTCGCTCTTCTTTGGGTTGGCTTCATCTCAATTTGCGATTCGTGATGAAGCGCTCAAGTGACCACGCCTCTCATGAAAAACCCGCTGTGCGCAAGGACCAGCGTCGAGCTCCAGAACTCTACGATGTAACTCTCATCCGCCATCGGGTGGGAGACACTAAGTTCTACAAGGAACGGTTCTTCCGTTGGCATCGGATAAACAATCGTGATGACCCGGACCAACCCTTCGCAGCGAAAGTGGACTCATGGCGATCGTTCGCTCGCCTTGAGAACGAGGGCAAGATGGAGCGCTTGCTCAGCAAGACTCCAAGTCACGACAAGGCATACCATGGCATTTGTCGCGGCAGCGTCTATCGCGACGCTACAAGCTTTTCTCGTAGCTGCAAACCACGTCGGAACAGACCCGAGAGCCCGCTTCGATTCCCACGTGTCCGAACTCGGTGGATAGCCGCGCCATCGAACCCGATAGAAGCGTTGACGATTCAACCGCTTCTTTCCGCGAGGCTGTCGGTTTTCATGACCACAATCGACTCCACGATCCATCGACGCTATCCCTGATGATCAATCAGAGGAGTTGGGGCTGAACGCGAAAACGACCGAGCGGCTCTGGAATTGGAAGAGTGCTCATCGCGTTCGTATCGAGGGGCTGGAAGTTCACAACGCGGTTCTTCAAGACCGGTGCGAAAGACTCGATGACCAGCTGAAGGGTCAGGAGTCAACGATTAACTTGCTGACCAATGGTCAAACCCAGTTGTTGGCAATGGAGTCTCGAATCTATCATCGGTTCGATTAAGTTCATGATGAACTCGCGAGACTCCAGAAGAGAAGACCCGTGAGGCCTTCCACGAGCGTTTTCTGCGTTCCGTGGCGGAGGCAGGGGCTCTGCTCGAGGTACTTCGGAAGGAGTACAAGTCTCGCCTTCGTGTTCTGGAACCTGTGAAGGATGAATCATACGACGTGCTTCAGCGCCTTTATGCCGAGAGGAGGCTCCATGACGATGAGTTGCGAACTCTCCGTAATCTAGTGGAGCAACGTCAGGATCGCTTGGATCATCCGCGCAGGGCTCATTAGGGTCGGCCGAGCCACTCGGAGGGTAAGGCTTCAGTCTACGCACGTAAAACGTCGGTTGTAGACGCATGCTTGTAGGGATGTCTAGGGTGTAGGCATCGCCATTGCATTTCACTACCGTGAACGGTCCGATGAATCTTGGTAGAAGCTTTGAGCTTCCCAAGTTGTACACTGCATGTTCAGGAAGTTTTGCCGTACTAAACAAGATAAGATCATTGATCCTGTACGATTGTTTGTTCTTCCTTCCACTCTTGTCTGCTTGTTTCTTTTGAAGATCCTGATCCTTGGCGATTGCGTCTCGAACATACCGCACAATCACTTCTTTCTTCTCGATGAACTCATCGATCTGCTGCTTATCATGACTCATCATGTCGGTCAAAGGTCCCATCGCGTCAAAGTTGGCTTTGAGCTCGGAAGCAGCATTCCGGTCAAACGACTGCGGCGAATTACCAGGAGCCGTATTCCCTCCCCCACTTAAGGTAGAGACCTCACCCACTAGTGAAGCTGATACTCTCGGATGGAGACCGTAGTTCACGAAGAATGGGGAATGACCCGTAGAGACATGCGTGGAATTGTTCGACGCAATCTCGCAAAGAGGGAAAAGTCTTTCCACTCTTTGAATGTCGTAGCGTAACTTCGAAAAACGTCTCCGAGGACTCGATTCACACGCTGTGCTTGACCGTCCGTATTTGGATGTGCCGCTGTTGACATGGACAACTGGGTGCCCAAAATTCTGAACAGTGCACGCCAAAACATTGACGTGAAACGGGTGTCGCGATATGACACGATCTCAGTTGGCAAACCGTGCAAACGGAATACGACATCGAGGAAGACCTTTGCTGTATTCTAGACTGAGATATTGTCCGAAACAGGCGCAAGATGTACCATCTTGCTGAATCTGTCCACAAAAACCAGGATGCCATTCCTGCCGTGTTTTTTGTCCCGTGGAAGTCCGAATATGAAGTACATGCTGACGGACCTCCATCTGTCCTGAGGGATAAGCAATGAACTAAGTGGGGCCTGAGTGGAACCGGAAGGCTTCACTCTTTGGCATATCTCGCAAGTCTCACGTAACTGCGAACCCACTTGTACATGTGTGGCCAGTAGTACTCTCGGAAAAGATTGAGAAACGTCTTCTCACATCCTAGATGGACACGAGAAGGGCTGTCATAATACTCATACAAGAGTCGATAACGCACTCCTTCATCGCTGGGAACAACAACTCGTGCTGAATCTCCGTTCTGAACCGCGTAGTACAGCAACCCCTTGCGTACGTTGAAGCGGTGGAAACGCGACCTTGTTCGTGCTGGCAGACCTTGCCGCGCCTTGTCGGAGTTCCTTGAAATACTTGAGCAAGTCCTGACAGGTCTCGTCAGACTTGTAACCCTGGACAATGACTTCACGCACTGTAGTCGCAGCTTGAACAGACACTGCTTGAACATCTTCACAAAGACGACACGCTTCGTCTGAATCCTCACTCTTGGTCTTGGGATCGTATTTCGGACGTCTTGATTAAGCGTCGTCCAAGATGTTCATCTTTCCTGGATTGTAGTGCACAACAAAGTTGTACTCCGCAAAGAAGGAAAGCCATCTCGCCATTCTTTGGGACAAGTGAGGAGTCTTCACTGCAGTCCGCAGCGACGCATGATCAGTGTAGATCGCGGAGCGTTCCTCGACAAGCAACTAGACACGGAACTTTATTAAGGAGTACTTCATCGCAAGAAGTTCCTTGACATGCACTGGGTAGTTCCTTTGTGCGGGTCCGAGTTGTCGTGACTGATATGACACAACTCGTTCTCGACCCTCATCATCGTGTTGCATCAAAGCGCAACCGATGGCATAGTCGCTTGCAACACAGACGACGTGGAACGGCTTGTCGTGATTTGGAAGAGCCAACACAGGAGCTTCATGAAGACTCCTCTTGACTTCTTTGAATGCCGCTTGGTGATCAGCAGACCTTTTCCACTCGACATCTTTCTTCACCAGTCGTGTGAGAGGTTGCAACAGCGCTGCATAATTGCGCGTTTACTTGTGCAAGTAATTGGCCAAACCCAACCATTGTCGCAGCTGTTTGACAATGTGAAGCACGGGCCCAATCGTCAATAGCCTTGACCTTCTTGGAGTCAACTCGAACACCGTTCTTGCCAACAAAGCAACCGAGTATGGGTATCTCTGGTGAGAAGAAGACATACTTCTTCAGGTTTGCGTAGAGCTTGTTATCTCGCATGACCTCAAAGACTCGGCGAAGATGATCCAAATGAACATCGACGTCGGTCTTTCCACCAACCGCCTTACTATGAACGAAAATATCGTCAAAGTAGCTCGGTGCGAATGCTCGCAGCGGACGAAGAACATTGGTTACCATGCTATTGAAAGTCGCAGGTGGATTCTTCAGTCCTTGTGGCATCGCTAACCATTCCCACAGCATACCACTCGGGGCACTCACTCCACTTAGTGGTACGTCATCTTCACGCATCCTAATCTGATAAAATCCATCCTTCAGATCGATGGCGATGAAGACCGTACTACCAACCAATCCATCAAGGATCATATCCTTGCGTGGAACCGATGTCTGAGCAGGAATGGTCGCGTCGTTCAGCATGTCGAATGCATGAACAATACGCCATCCGCCAGTCGCCTTCTTCACACAGAAAGTGGGGCTGCAATGCGGAAACTTTCTCTCTCGCACGTGACTAGCCTTTGCACGTAGTGAGAAGAACTCATCGATTGAATCGACTTGTTCCTTCAGCAAAGATCACTGTCTTTTGATGCAGTACTTCTTGCCAGGAAGTATGTCAATCTCGTGACGAATGCCTCTGTCAAATTGCAGTTCGTCCGACACCTTGTCGGGGAAGATATATTCAAACTCCCGAACAATATTCTACACGGGGTTTGTCTTGGGGGCATCCCATGACTGCTCCTCGGACCTTTACTTCCGTGACCTTCCGATCAACGCGTCGGTATCATCCACATCTGATGCTGCGTTGACGGAGTCTTTGTCGCTCGATTAGACGATCGCACAAAGCTGCGAAATTTAGCCTTTCGCCAGGCTACGCATAAGCGCCTTTTTGCTCATCATAGGCAAGGAAACCAAATCTTCGACGGAACTTATTGGATTTTCCACTTGGATGTGACGCAATTCCATAATGTAACCCTCTTCACCGTAGACCACGATGTTTGCATAAGTTTGTCTAGTTACTCTCTGTGGATCACCACCTTCATCATCTAGACTTGCATCTTGATCAGGGATGCCGGATGACGGAAACCGCTTGTCGTCGGTCTTCTTTCGGTCTTGTAACTTCACGCCAGGACGGATTTATTCAACGTACTTGGCAAAGAAGACAGTCTTTGTTTGGCGCCTGACTTCTCCACTTCCATTAATTGCCGCGGGCTGGTCTTGTGAGATTGAGGGGCCATCGTACTCCTGAGTCTCATACGACGATGCATCTTCGACAGACGCATATGCCCATGTCACTTCATCCATTGTTGCACAATTCAAGTCTGCCGCGTGGCACGACTTGTCAACGGTGATCTTCATCTCCATCCAGTCAATGCAGGGTTGGTAACGTTTCAACCACGGCATTCCCAAGATGATATCAAACTTGACATCGAGATCGAGGAGAATGAACTCGTCCTCGCCTCGGAAATCTTAAAACGTCATTGCCAAGCGAACAGTTCGCTTCGGAATATTCACAGTCGACCCACTTGCCATACGAATCATCATCTCATTCGTCGTATCGGGTGGAGCCACATCACTCCCGATCACGACGTTTGCTCGAACAAAGTTTTTCGACGCACCATTGTCAACCAAAGCACGTAGAGGCGTTGCAATACCATCCATATGGACTTGTTGTATGATCAGAGAGGACCTCTGATCAACACTTCCATCACTCTTAGTGGAAACGGCATGTGCATGATGCACATTGGGGCCAGAGTCCTGTGTCTCCACAATGTCCACAGTCCTCTTGTCGGGCCCAGTAGGGAGCCCCGCCCTTACTGGTTGCTCCCGTTTTTTGACACTCGGGAGCGATCAAAACCGTCGGCCAGCAAATCGTCTGCCGCTCGAGTTTAATCGCGACCCGTGTGCCTCTTTCCCAGGTGGAAAGGACACTTTGCAGTTACGAGCGAAGTGACCCAGCTTCCCGCAACGGAAACACTTCACATGGTTTCGAGGTCCTACATTGTTGGGTTGTTGTACGTACGACAGATCCATAGGATCTGGTCCATCGTTCGTCGGTGGCGACGCGCGAACATGACGTGGAATCGGACCACCAAACTTGGCTTGATGCTGAATTCTTCTTGCATCTCCATCTCGATAGATCGGTCCAGCGAATCAGGATACTCGCGGAAGATTTGGTTCCTGATCGTTCCATCGTTCAGCCCCGCCATGAACGTGACAACTTGCGTTGCTACGTCACTCGGATGCTCCATGATGCTTGACACGAGAAATCGTGCGCGCTGTGCATACGTGTGGAGGTCTTGGCGTCCTTGTCAAAACCTGAAGAACTCGGCACCAGCGCGGAATTCGCTCTGCGGAGGCTCAAACGCGCGCTTCAAATCACGCTTGAAGTCGTCGAGGTTGTAGAAGCAGTTGAAATCCGCCAAACGTTTCCCAAACGCCCAACTCTTAGCCCGACCCGCAAGGTTGAACATCGCGAACAACACTTGCTGCTCTGGGTCCCGAAGCTGTCGTTCAACAATATCTTCCTCCAGATCGACAAATCATCTTGCGAGAGATTCGTTCTCTCCGCCGCGGTACGGAAACACGTTGAGTTTCAGCGGCATCACTCTCATGGTCGAAACAGGAGTTGCGAGCTGTCGACGAGAGACCATGACCTCATGGTGCATGAAGCTCACTGCCGCGTTCTTCTGTCCATCCGGAGTAGCTGATCTCAACAACGTGATCCCAGCTGCCTCTCCGATGGCAATGCGCATCCGTTCGAGTGCTGCCCACTCGTGTTCCGGCAGATAAGGAAACTGCTCATTCGTCAGGGTCACGTTCTCGTCGGGCAACATGCTCGACGAGTCTCCACCCCTTCCGATGTCTGATCCGCAGACAGGGAGAGTCTTGACTAAGGATGTACAAAGGTTAACGCCACTTTGACAATCCTTCGCTTGAACAGGGATCTCGAAAAGCGCACGCTTCTAGGCTGTCCCTCTTGGCTTGGTCGCTGAAAGGACCACGAAGTGCTACAAGGTGTAACGGGACGCCGTTTACACAGTTCGCGATAACACGGCAAACACGCTTGCGCTGTAGAGGAAGACTTGGCATTGTCCTGTGGGGAAGCGTACCGTAGATTTTGTGGCCAACTGTGGTGTACATGGACGGGCCATACGGAGAGGATTCGACACCTGGTACAGGTACCTAACGGTAAGAGACGGACGACTGAGATATCAGGTTGACTGGTCGATAGTGCACATCAGGATGGATAGCTCTGATTGGTTGATATTAGGTAATTGGTAAATTTTAGGATATAAGCAATAATAAAGTTCTCCTTTTGCGTCCGATCACTAAGATCAGCGATAGGGACGGCGTGTTAACTTCGCGTCTCCCTGCCTTTGCAAACGCACCTTTACGTCCCGGGCGGGAGCACCTAGTGCATTTTTTTGGCCCACCGGCAGACGTAGAGTTCTTGAGAACTCGGCTTCAACTGTTCCCGCTGTGCAGCGGTAGTTTTCTGTAATTTTTTTTTGGGAAAGTGATCGATCCTAGTGTTCTCACCTCTCCCCCCATCGGTTCGCATCTGGCACCTAGAAGTTCGGCTGCTCTAAGCGCCCCACGGGAACTCTAGGTGGGTTTTTGTGAAATCCGTCGATCTGTACATAGAAAGTGCAGATCGACCCCCTTCCTCTTATGTTTAGGCAAGGAATACATAATATATTGGGTATTTCCTTAGCGATATAGGCTTAAGAGTCTTGGAGATCAAGTGGTGAAGAATTCCGCCGCGTGATCAAGTACCCCTTCGACGATTACCACTAGATCGGACTCGTCGATCTGTGATCATCAACCCGCAATCTCGCCAATTCGTATAAGGTCAACGAGTCAGCCTGCGATCTGCGATCATCGATCATCGATCTTGATCATCCCTTGATCATCGATCTGCGATCATCGATCTTGGTCATAGACCCGTGATCATCCGAAATCGCGTTCATTCACCGCAAGATAATCTATCGTCGATCTTGATCATCGAATTTTTGCACCTGATCGACACCCATCGATCTGCCACGAATTCTCTCGATCTTGATTCTAAATTGCAGATCTACGTCCCAGTCACCTGAAGAGCGACCCACCCAAACCGTCCGGTACACAAGGTGAGCAATAAATAGGCCTGTCACAGGACAACCGGTGGAACCCCTTCGTTAGTCGGTAGTCCGGGCGCTGTGGGAATGCCTGATCGAACCTCAAAAATTCTGATCATCTGCTCCACCACAATGGTGCGCGTGCCCGGATCTTTGGGCGACTTGGGATATCACCTCGTTTCCCTGAAAGATGGCGCTGACGCGGACGTGAAAACGGAAGCAGAAATGAAGATTAAAGTGGAAAAGGGGGAGGTGGTTGTGAAGATGGAAGGCAGTTCTCTGTTGTCACACCTGAAGAAGAAAGGAAATGCTGAACATCAGGACCTGGTGAGGTACCCTGATGACATAAATGAGAAAAAGCCTCAATCACCTCCCAAGGCTCCTTCTGGAGCTCCTGCGGATCGCAACGCAAGTTGGGATTCGCCAATTGCATATGGATATAATGATCCGTATTGGAAGCCGGTGGTGAGGTACTACAAGACTGACCAACCGAAGGCGTTGCTGAAGGCGCCGGGGTCAGAGAGCGACGAAAGTCGATCAAGTATGGTGCCATCAGAATCTGATCTGGTGAGGACGTTTTATAGAAAGGAACTGGAATATTTCTTATTGATGGATTCGATCATGAGCCTACTCGAGGTCACGATTAGAGGAAAGCTGAACGGATCAGTCGATCAAACAGTGACGGATGGGAAGGACAAGCTTCAGCTGGTGTTAGGCTGACACGCATGATCAAGAAAGTTGGTCTGACGACAGGCGCCTACGATGCTGAAGACGTGTTAAATCAGGACCCTCAAGATGTCTCGACCGCTACCCAGCGGCAGTTTAAACTTTTGGTGCCTATAGTGGGTCGATCTACTTAGGTGGAACCCCCTCGCACCCCGCTGAAAATTGAAGTGGGCCCGTCGATCAACGTGGCAGAACACACGGTATCATCCTGTTATGAATCTGCTCCTTCCGAGGGCGATATGTCTGAACTGGAGTCGAGCAGTGCTGATAACGTGGAACCCAAGATTACCCGGATGACGATCTAACAGAAGGATGAAACCAAGTTCTCGGCCGTGAAAAAGGAACCTCGATCAGCCAAGGCAGAAGATGATCAATCACCGCAGGACCCACGGCTGCAAGCGTTTTTTAATAAGGATATGGGGCGGTTTTTGGCTGAGGAAAGAGGCAAGGCGACACCTGAAGTGTTTCGCACGAAACGTCATCAGCCAAAATCAGGAGGAGCTGCGACGGTCAAGGATGTCTACATGGAATCCGTACATTCGCTCCGTGATTATCAGTAAAAGCAGGAAGAACGGCGGCGGTTAAGGATGTTGACATGGAATGTGTATTCGTTCCATGATCAACAATCCCAGTGCGATTATATCAATCCAGATGAGCCGATCACTCTGACTCGACAAGCTACGGTTGCGTCAGCGTACACTGGAGTGCCTGATCAACATCCGATTCCCAGAATCAGGATGTCTGCGATCAGTGATCTGAATGAATTATCAGGGAAGGAAGTGGATGAAGCTCAAGCGCGAAATTGGATCAGCCGTCTTAAATCAGCATTTATGCGTGATCAATCCTCTTATCATGAGAAGTGTTTGATCACGGGTGATCTGCTTAAAGGACCGGCGCGGAATTGACATCGCCAGCTGAGCAGATCAACTCGTGGGAGCTGGAAAAGTCTCGTCGATGAGTTTGAAGCTCAGTACTGTGGAAGTGGTCAATCGGCATCTCGCCAATACTACTACACGAAGTAGCGATCTGATGACACCCCCATCGAGTATCTTCACCGGTTTAATGTGGCAGAAATTCGGGCCAAGTTGTCGATTAAGGAAGGACCGTCTACGATCTTGCGTGAACATGTGAAACATTTCCTCGACATGTTGACTAATCGCGAACTCGCTGATCAAATGGCACTTCTTCGTTTGGATAATGCTACGGATTGATTTGGAGGAGACGCTGCGAGCTTATGCACGCAATAAGTCGTACCAGCCTCAGGAGGCGGTAGGCACTAGCCGATTCCGTCAGAAATTTGGAGATGCCCAATCATCTCCCCCAGCGCGGAAGCCTAAAGCAGTGCGCGCGATCAAGATGGTGTCTGGGAGCGAAGGATCAAAGTTCAGATGACAGTGGAAGTGATGGTGGTCAGCGTCGTTACATGATTGCTGCAAAATGATCAAGGGGCGACGAAGAAGTGCAGTCATTGTGGATTGATTAAGCATGACAATTTACGTTGTTGGAAGCGCCTGACCTGTCTAAATTGTGGCAAGAAGGGACATCCGACCAATCGCTGTTTGTACGTCTGCCGTGCGTGCGGCGAAATTCATGACGCTGGCAAGTGCCCTATGGAGGAATTTTACAATCGTATTCGCCAGTAGTACAACCCTACAAAGCATGCCGGAATGTTGCCCAAGGAAGCTGAAGACATGTTAAACTAGGACGCTCGCCAGGTTGGAATCTGGTACGAGACGAGCGTTCTAGTCTGTGTATTTTGCATATGTGGATAAGAAGTGTGTAAAGTGTACCAAAAAATTGGTGCATCACTACATTGGTATGTTGATGGGCAAGTAATGTTGCTTGTCTGTAACTGGGTGCATGACTGTGGGCACCACTCCGTGGAAAAGTGTACCCTAAAAATTGGTACATAATTGTGGGTATAATTGTGGGAACCACTATGGGTACGGCTGTGGTAAAATGTACCACAAATTTTGTCGGTACAATAGTCGGTACAACAGGTGGTAAGACAGTTGGCACCTCAGTTGGTACAACAGTTGGTACATCAGTCAGTACAACTGTTGACACAACGGTGGCGAGCATGGACGGGGCGTGGACAGGACATCTGAGACGATGCGACAACTGGGACAGTTACCTAACGGTAACCTAACGGTAAGCGGAGAAATCAGGTCGAATGGTCGACAAAATGCGTAGGAATGGGTAGTTCTGATTGGATGATATTAGATTTTTGGTAGATATTAGGATATAAGCAGTAATACAGTTCTCTTTTTGCGTCCAACTGCCAAGGACACCCAGGGACGGCACCTTTGCGCCGCCTCCTATTACTGCGCATCTCTACGTCCCGGGCGGGAGCACCTAATGCATTTTTGGCCCACGGGCAGGCGTAGAGTGTCAAGAACTCTCCAGCGACTCCGCCCACTGTGCCAGCGGTAGCTATTTAAAGGTTTTTCTGTTGTTTTGGTTTGGGAACGTGATTGAGCAGTGCGCTCTCACCTCTTCCCCATTGGTAAACGTTTGGCCCCTGGTAGTTCGGCTGCTTTAAGCGCCCCACGGGAACTCTAGGTGGATGTAGTGAAATTTACCCCCCCTCGTAGGTCTAGGCTAGGAATACATATATTTTGGGTGTTCCTTTAGCTGTTTGAGACTTCAGAGGCTCCGCGATCAGACAGTAAAGACTTCCGCTGCCTGATCAAGTACCCCCTTCGCCGATCAACACCTGATCAACACTCTGCAACTCGCGATCCGCGCTCAGCTGCCCGAAACTCGCGCCAACTAGCTGATCAGCGACTTTTAGCACCTGATCAAGCCTGATCACAGCTGATCAACGACTTTTAGCTCCTGATCAAGCCTGATCACTGCTGATCAAACCTGATCACGCATGATTCAAGCTTGATTGCGCCTGATCAAGCCTGATCGCAGCAGTCGCTTCATCACAAGTTAACTCAATCTTGAAACAAGGAATTGCAGCGTGCCATCCCCGCCACCTGGAGAGCGACCCACGCCCAAGCCGTCGGGTACACAAGGTGAGCAGGAACACAAGCAGTCAAGAGACAACCGGAGGCCCCCTCCGTTAGTCGGCAGTCCGGGCGCTGTGGTAACGCCTGATAAAGCGTCAAAACTTTGATCAGCCGCTCCACCACAATGGTGCGCGTGCCCGGATCTTTGGGCAACTTGGGATATCACCGCGATCCCCTGCAAGATGGCGCTGACGCGGACGTGAAAACGGAAGCAGAAATGAAGATTAAAGTGGAAAAGGGGGAGGTGGTTGTGAAGATGGAAGGCAGTTCTCCTTCGTCACACCTGAAGAAAAAAGGAAATGCTGATCATCAGGACCTGGGGAGGAATCTTGATGACATAAAGGAGGAGAAGCCTCAACCACCTCCCTAGGCTCCTTCTGGATCCCATGCGGATCATAACGCAAGTTATGATCCGCCAAAAATATGTGTGTATAATGATCCGGAAATGGATCCGGTGGTGAAGTATTACAAGAACGACCAGCCGAAGGTGTTGATGATGGCGCCTGGTTCGGAGATCGACGAAAGTCGATCAAGTACGCCACCAACGGAAGCCGATCTGGTGAAGACGTTTTACCGGAAGGTTTACAAAGGAAAAATGGAAGATTTCTTATTGACGAACTCGATCATGAGCGTACTTGGGGTCATGATCAGCGGGACGCTGAACGGAACGGTCGATCAGCCAGTTACGGATGGGAAGGATAAGCTCACGATCGTTCTAAGGCTAACAGGACTGATCAAGCAGGCTGGTCTGACGACAGGCGCCTACGATGCTGAAGAGGTGTTTGATCAGGACCCAGAAAATCTGGCAAAGGCTACCCAGCAGTTGTTTTATCTGTTGGTACCTATCGTGGGCCAAATAATAAGGTGGAGCCCTCGCACTCCCCGCTGAAGATTGAAGCGGGCCCGTCGATCAACGTGGCAGAACACACGGGATCATCGGGTTACGAATCTGCCCCTTCTGAAGGCGATGCACCTGAAGTGGAGTCTAGAAGTGAAGGAAGTATAGAGCCCAAGATCACCAGGATTACAGTTTGCCAGAAAGAGGAATCCAAGTTCTCGGTTATCAAGAAAGAGCCTCAACCGACCAGGGTGGGAGATGATCAAGCAACGCAAGGCCCAAAGGTGCAGCCTTTTTTTGAAAAGGCTATGGAGAATTTTCTGGCTGAGGAAAGAAGCAAGTTGACACCTGGAGTCGTTGGCACCAAAAACCGCCAGCTAAATCCAGGAAGAAATGCGGCGATCAAGGATATTGACATGGAGTCCGTGCATTTGCTGCGTGATCAGCAGTCGAAGCCAGAAAGGTCGACGATGGTCAAGGACGTTGACATAGAATCTGTGTATTCGTTCCATGATCAACGTTCCCAGAATGATTACATTAACCCAGATGAGCCTATCACACTGCCGCGACGAGCCAAAGTTGCTTCCGCGTACACTGGGATTCATGATCAACAGACGATTGCCAGGATTCGGATGTCTGAGATCAGTGATCTAAAATAATTTTCGGGAAAGGAAGGAGATGAAGATCAAGCGCGGAATTGGATTAGTAGCCTCAAGTCAGCATTTATGCGGGATCAAGCTTCTGATCATGAAAATTGTTTGATCCTAAGCGATCTATTAAAAGGACCAGCGCGCAATTGGCATCGCCAGCTGAGTAGAGGCACTCGATCAAGTTGGAAAAATCTTGTGGATGAGTTTGAAGTTCAATACTGTGAAAGTGGACAATCGGCATCCCGCCAGTACTATTATACGAAGCAGCGGTCGGATGAAAGCCCTATTGAGTATCTGCACCGGTTAAATGTGGCGGGACTGCGAGACAAGTTGCCGATCAGGGATGGATCGCCTACGACCTTACGCGAGCATGTGCAGCTTTTTCTGGATACATTGGCCAATCTCGAGCTCGCTGATCAACTGGCACTTATGCGGTTGGATACCGCTACGGATCTGGAAAAGACGTTGCGGGCGCATGCACGCAATAAGTGGTACCGCCAACAGCGGCGGTAGGTACTAGCCGATTCCGCCAGAAATTCGGCGATGATCGAGCACCTTCCCCGGCGCGGAATCCTAAAGCAGTACGCGCGATTAAGGTGATGTCTGGGAGTGAGGAATCAAGTGCCGAAGACAGTGGAAGTGATGGCGATCAGCGTCGTTACATGATTGCTTCCATGCGCGATCAACACGTGACGCACGATCAACTTGATGAACCCCGATATGGTAAACGAAGTGGTTATAGTGCAGTTGATCAAGGGGCGGTGAAGAAGTGCAGTCATTGTGGATCGATCAGGCATGATAATTTACGTTGTTGAAAGCGCCGGACCTGTCTCAAGTGTGGCAAGAAGGGACATCCGACCGATCAATGCTTGTACTTCTGCCGAGCATGCGGCGAAGTTCACGATGCGGGCAAGTGCTCTATGGAAGAATTTTACAATCACATTCGCCAGTGGTAAAATCCCACCAAGCATGCTGGAATGTTGCCCAAGGAAGCCGAAGACCTGTTAAATTAGGACGCTCGCCAGGTTGGAATCTGGTACGAGACGAGCGTTCTGGTCTATGTATTTTTGAATATGTGGATAAGAAGAGGGCAGATCAAGCAGCAGGAAGAGATAATGAAAAATGTGATCAGCCTGATTTACCACGTTTGGCTAATTTTTGTATTGATGAGTTTTCTCGATCCCCGGTGATCATGGAAGTTGATTTACTTACGGGTGAATCGCGTGGATATTGGAAGTACCACTCTCCAAAGAAATGGTTCAAACAAGACAAGGCTAGCGGAAAAATTAATAACGAACGAGCTACGTTATTATTTGATTCTGGTGCCGAAGTGTCGATCATAGACTCAACCTTTGCTCGTAAGGGGAGTTGTCAGATCGACACGAGTCAAACGCAAGAATGTGTCGGCATTGGAGAAAGTGCATACCTCACAGAAGGGCGCGCTAAAATCAAGATTACTTTAGAAGGCTCGTTGGTTTATTATTTCCATGCATGGGCGGGCAAACTTGTCGGTCAAGATGCTATACTGGGTATGGATTTTATGATAACAGCTGGTGTTCGATTAGACATCGCCCACGGTGCGCTAAGTTTGCCTGATGAGGTGATCATCCCATTGGAGGGGCGCCGACAGCTGTATGGATCGAGTGGTAATTATATGAAACTCAATCAGTACGAACAGATCCCAGTAGGTAGATCTGCTGAGGTTCGGATTTAAGACCAGTGATCTCGAAAGTTGTGGATTACTCGTGAAAAAGATTTGGTCCCCACTATCACTAGCGGCGTGGGTAATTTGCGATATCTGCGTGTTACGAACGTCGTTGATCATCCGATCATTGTGCAAGAAGATACGTTTAGGTATCTGGATGAACAAAGATGATGTGCCCCGTCTCCCCGGATTTGTTTTGATAGTGTCTAATCGTTACCAGGAGTGGAAAAATCTCGCGTACCAAGCGTCTACCGATTCTGTGAGTGACGGTAAAGCAAGTGTCGATCAAGGTCCCCTATTCGAGAAGAGGTAGTATCCTACTCCTCGAAGTATTTTAGTGCATCCTACGGTTCCGATCGTCACATCTGCGGCATTGGTAACCGGAGGGTCGCAAAAGGTGCAAGAGGTGCAAGCGCGGTGCAATCAGGAGCCGGATATGAAAGGTCCGACCCCGGAGCACGGAGTTGAACAACCTACTGCAAGAGATACGTTTATTCAAGACACGCGCGATCATCCTGTCTCAGCCGATCCTAACGAATTTGGTGTAATCCCTATCGATGATCAAGTTTGCTACCATGAAGGTGGAGATTTGTATGTGGAAGAACTAGAGAAGCAGCTTGCTACGTTGCCCGAAGTATCTGCAAGCACCGAAGAGGTGACTAAAGATGATTTGCTAGTCGGAGACCCCTTGGTCAACACGGCAGAAGAAATTGATCAGCTTCGCGATTTAATTTGGGCGAAGAAACATCTGTTGATCGGGAAAAGGAACGCGCTACCTCCTGCTGCACGTGGAGTTGTTTGCGATATCGATATGGACAATGCGCGCCCGATCGCCCAAAAGTGTCGAAAGGTGGCTCCGATATTTTACGAGAAGTTATCGGCTTTAATCAAGGGGCTATTGGCTATTAAGATCATTCAGACGTCTACGTCACCCTGGGCATCACCTATAGTGATCATCGTGAAAAAGAATGGGGTTGATATTCGCTTATGTATCGATTATCGCGCGGTGAATCAACTAACACGTTTGATGGTATACCCAATGCCATGATCTCTGATATACTCGAAGATTTGGATAAAGCGTTGTGGTTTTGCTCTCTGGATATGGCGAGCTGTTTTTGGGTCGTGTCTATGACCGATCGAGCACGTCAGATTTCGGCGTTTGTCACTCCGTTTGGATTGTCTGAATGGAATAGGATGCCCTTTGGCCTAAAGAATGCTCCGCAAATCCACCAGCAGTTGATTGATAATTCATTATACAGTAGAACCTGTCAGATTTAATACTGTCAAAACTAATAACCTGTCATAATTAATAAAAATCGTCGGTCCCGACTTCGGCCAAGCCAAAAAACTAATAACTAATAATTAATAGGTTTCGGTCAGTCCCGACCAGTATAAGATTAATAATTCCATATATTTTTTCTGTGACTTCTACTGAAAGTACTGTGTTATGATAGTTTGTGTAAGTTTTTTTCTGGCGAATACTAAACGAATGATCCTTCATCATCTGAAGCGTGGCAGGAAATGATGCTGAAGTAGAATCTGCTTGTTGCATTCAGTAAATCTGCAGCTTTACCAACATCTGATTTGCCTCGGCGTCGGAGATCGTTGGAGGTTCTTCACTGTCATCCTCGCCTTCTGGATCTTCTGGAACTCCAAAGTTTTCATACGTGTTGAGAATCTCCGCAACAATATCTTCTTCATCCGGAACATAACTGAATTCCTGCTCGGAGGGATAATTGAGCAGGTTGCGGATGTCCATCGGATTGCTGTACCAAAGCTGGCGTATTTGCTCCTCTAATTCCTGGATGACTTCCTGCGGAGACTCAACTTCATCTACAGCAACAGTTTCACGGGAAGACTCAGAACGAATTGAGCAATGTCTGAAGCAGTTTTGAATCGTCTGCGGCTTCACATCGTTCTTCCATGCTGCCACGGCCATGCGAATCCCATCCAGAACGTTGATTTTTTCGGGATTTGCAACACTGTCCTCAATCCGCTCCAAAAGCATCCGGTTGAACCGCCGACGATAATAGGCCTTGAAGTTGCGAATGTTGCCAGCATCACAAGGTTTAATCTTCGATGTGGTGTTTGGCGGCAGGTAGATAACTTTTGTGTTGACCATGGTGACCTGCGCCGGAAGGTTCTTGATGGGAATGTGAGCGCTGCAGTTGTCGAGCAGCAGCAGAACTTTGCGTCCATGCATTCTTTTGTCGAAATCCGTCAGCCAAATTTTGAAAACATTCTGCGTCATCCATGCTTTTGCGTTTGCATGGTATTTGCAGCCGAATGAGTCTAGATTGACATTTTTACAGCATCGAGAGTTCATTGACTTGCCAATCACCAACAGCGGCAACTTGTCAGAACCATCCCCGTTGCTGCAGACAGAATCGTGATGCGTTACTTGTTTTGCTTCCGTCCTTCCAGTTGTTGTGTTGCAAGCGAGTTTTCGGCTTGCATTTGATAAAAAAAAGTCCGGTTTCATCCATGTTTTAAATGTCTTTCCATTCATATTGGTCAAGACATTGGCGAAGTTCGGGCAGGCTCTCAGCAAGAAGCGTCATGTTGACGGAGCCGCTTTCTCCAAAGCGGCGGTATGATTGAATTCCATGACGTTTTTTGAAATACTCCAGCCAACCATTTGAGAACTCGTACGTTGGCGACGCATCGGGATAAAGCCACCGTAAAAAAATGGCGGCTTTCTCACGAATGAGGTCTCCTGAGATGTTGATTTGTGCCTCGTAGAGTTTGACCCACTGGATCAGGGTCTCTTCGACAAGAGGATAAGTGACGGTGCGGTGCGTGTTGATGCTAACATTGGTGTTTTCAACATCAATGCGAAGTAGAGCATCTGACTGCTTCAGCGTGTTTGAGATCGTGCCTTGGCTAACTAAGATGTTGTGGGTTTCTTCTAGCCACTATATCAGCTGACTGTGTGTGATCTTGGGGTTTGTGCGCTTGTGTTGACAAATAGCGATGCGGATGGCATCGGTCATTGTCTTACGAGGTGGTTTGTTGACTCTAGGAGGCATTGGAATGGCTGGATGAGGGGGAGTAAATGGAGTGAGGAAAAAAAAGAAAAAAAACAGGAGAGAAGTGCCCATTTTATATGCAAAAAATAGGGCAAAATTTCGCTTTTTTGGCCCTTAGTAAATAGATGACATCAGCAGTTTACTACCTATTGCATGATGTCAGCAAAAAAACATACCTGTCAGATTTAATAACCTGTTAGAATTAATAACTTAGGGGTGGTCCCAAGGCTATTAAATTTGACAGGTTCTACTGTAGAATAATTAATTGAATTATTATAAAAAGACGAGTTTAAGGCCATTTAGCAAGCTAAATGATGACGTCGAAAGACTTTCAATTAACTGAAAAAGTGTAGGTACCCGTCGTACCGACGAGACAGGGCATAAAAACCATCTGTCCGTCTACAAAACTTGCCCCCCATGTATTTCCAGGGTTAGGGTAGCGAAAACATATACTCTACATTAGGGGGTTTCAAAGTTAGATTCAGTAGATTTTGCAGATGAGATATTTTGCAGAAAATCCAATTGTCCAACTGGATGCGTTCTGCAAGTGGCTAACTTTGAAGCCCTCAGTCCCCACTCCTGCTAATCGGAAGTAAACAACCAATCAGATAGCGCGTTCTCGTCACTCACCATTGACAGAATCACACTCCACCCACACTCACTTTTCGCAACTAACGACCCGAAACCATGCCAAAGCTTTCTGCATGCGTTAGTTTACTGCGCACTTTGGACCGCTACGCGAAGTCACTTATTAGGCTCTCGGTCCTGGATTACGTTTTTCGTGAAAGTGTTGTTGCGTTTTACTTTCTGCAAATTATTATGCAAGCCCGAGGCATTCAGGAAATTCTACTTCCTGCATTTTGCAGGTCGCTCTGATTGGCCGAATTTTTCTGCAAAATCATCTGCAAAATCTTCTGAATCTAACTTTGAAACCCCCTATTATACTAATGTGGTTACAATCACAACGCATGTGGAACAATAATCCTTGTAGTTTGCCGTGTTATGTATGGTATTAAAGGTAGAAAAAAGCAAACTGGAGCCAATCACAAAAAACGGGAAAAAATCTAGTCTAGCCAATCAGTAAGGGCAACATGGTAAAGAATCCATCCAATCACTAATTTTCGTACCCACAGACACGATTTGTGAGCAACTATTTGACCGGGAACGTCAGAGGGAGGAAAACTTTTAAATAGATGTAAAAAGCGCCATTTGTAACCAATTATTTACGCTTTAATACTGATCTTCATGTCAATAGTACTGCTACGGATCAGTGCGATTATTGAAGCCAAAACTTTATATTATGTTTTTTGTCAGTTTTTTACTTCACTGTAAAAGCGCTTTTTATAAAGTCGAATTAAATTAGGTCCGATTTTTAGTCCAGTGGGAATTCGATTAGGTACGGCCTCAGACGGACAGAAAAAATGGGAGCGAGGGAGCGAAAATGCAGCCAATGACAGTCTTGTAAGGGAAAAATCCAACCAATCACTTATTTTAGTGAAACCAATTTTCGTGACACCAATTTTTTTATATAAGTAGACGAGAGTTTAAACCCATTTAGCGAGCTAAATGACTGCGGAGAGGGTGGTGGGAAGCTTGGGGTGATTGTAAGATACGGGTGGAATTGTGGTGGGTGTGCCTTGCCCCGTCGTACCGAAGGGCAGGGAATAAAAACCGTCTGTACGTCTACAAAACTTGTTCCTCACGTATTTCCAGGGGCGAAAAATATACTCTACATTATACTAATGTGGTCACAATCCTTGGGTCGCACGCCATTACTGTAAGCAGTAACGGCGTGCGACCACTATCAATCTCGGTATGTAAAGCTGATATTCTAACCAATGATAAAGTCGAATAGTTTTTTTTACTTAACTGTAAAAGCGCTATTTGTAACCAATTAAAAAAAACGATAGTACAGTTCGACTTCGCGTAGGTACGGGACCATGCGTACATGGTATTCTTTTATATATATAGATATTATTATATTCTTTTATATATAGATATTATTATATTATATTATACTAGCAACTGATACTACAAAAACGTAGCCTGTTAGTCCCATCTCATCTTTTGAAACTTTGTCTTTTTCTGATGACCCAACACAAAGCGCGCTAACTTGTCGTCCGTCAGCGCTGCTAGTGAGCTCTGCTGCATTTCTGTCTTCTCCATTCCTCACGGAAGATTATTTGAATCTTGCTTGGGAGACGATGTAACAGGGTTGCATTCTGGTTACATTTAGTATGTGGTGTAAGTGAGTACACTACGGTTGGTGTCAGTATTGACCGGTCCGAAAGGTTTGGACCTATTGGTTATTTTAACCAATCAAGGCAGGAGCCCTTGGTGGAGGCGTGGCAGCCAGCCACGTGTTAGTACACAGGTGGTGTACACTACATTTTAGCTAGGTACGAATTTAGTAAGTTCTACTTAGTATTACATATAGTTTACATTAGTTTAAATTAATTTAGGCTAATTACATATTAAATATACATTCAGTTTACATTTCAATCAAAGACTGCAGGACGCACGACCTCGACCTGTCGCGCGCGCAGTGAGTGTAGTAGCGTAAGGGAAGTTCTTCCCTTAGCTACCCCCTTATTAAGGAAGCCTTGTGTTAAGGCGTTAGCTTGTGCTAACTGGTAAACCAAAGTGGAATCTTGGCCCCGAGTAAGAGAGTTCTATCTTACTAAGCCTTTTTATAAGGTCATATCGGCTAAGTAGCGGCACATCGCCGCTTTAGGAAAGTCTTCCTCTGTGCGCTAGCCGCACCATGCGTGTACGCACCGGCTACATCTGGTAGCACTTGTAGTCAATCCAACACCTGTGTTGGTAGGCTACGGCATCCTATGCAAGGGATTAATCAGGACGATTGGGAAAGGTTAACCCTCGTCCTGCAGTAAGCCTTTAACAGGCTGTTATCCTTACTGGGTGACGAAGGCATGAAGCTCCTAGTGGAGCAGGGCCTTGAGGCCGTGAAGGCAAGGGTCAATGCACTCATCGCCCATGAGGCGAGTTTAGGTGGGTGGAGGTCGTTCCACGGGGGTGCGTCCACCATTGTCGTTTAAGATAAAGGAATTCACCGGTTAAAATGGTGATAACCTTTATGTGTGGTTACGAGAGGTCGAAACGGCCTTCGCCATAGCGAATGTGATCGCTGATCACTTGCAAGTGGGACTTGCACTGACCCATCTTACGGGTAAAGCCCGTGCATGGTTTTTTACATGCTCGGATTCGGTCATGGACGTGTTACCGACCTGGGAAATCCTTAAGCAAAAGCTTATGGACATGTATGCAACGCCTGATCTGGTTTTCCAGAATCAGTTGGCGTTTTTGAGGTGCCGCCAGGGCACTAGGGACTTGGAGACATATGTCCAGGAACTTAAGACCCTGTTGGCAGGGATGTACGCGAAAGCGTATTCGGACGATGTTTCCATCCCCGTCTTCATGGGAGGCCTGAAAGAAGGACCAGCACGTTCGAAATTGTTCCGATGCCGACCCCAATCCCTGGGGGAGGCGTTTAAGATGGCGTTCAACGCCGAGAGGAACTTTCGTTCCTCCAAGGTGGGTCCCGAACCCATGGACCTGAGTCAGGTCGAAGCGGAGGCGAAACCTTCCGCTAAGAGTCACCCTGACTCCTTTTCGCAGAGCTTCTAGGCGGATCTCTTAGCTGTGTTGCAGCGACATGGGCCGCTGAGATGATTCCTGTGTGGAAACACGGATCATCAGAGGAACAGATGTCCGAAAAATCCCCAGCGAGACACTCGCTACAAGGGACCAAGGGTGGGGAAAAAGCCCTTGTAAAAGCCGTCGGGAAACGACGGCTCCCAGTAGGTGCGGGTCGCCCTACTGGGGTCCCCTCAGTGCTGTTAAGCCCCAGGGTAGGGGACGACAGCACAAATCCCCGAGGGAAACGGTGCTTTCTAGCACCGAGTTGGTGTACCAGCCAGGTTTGCGGTTTGTCCTTGCGGACGTGAAAGGCTTTGATAAGCCTTGGAGAGTCTTGATAGACTCTGGAGCGTCTGACAATTATGTCAGACGGGGTTCTGTGGAGAAGAGTCGGCTGTATGCCGAGGCCCTAGAGGCACGTTCTCGTGACGTTGTCACGGTCCGTCTTGCGACGGGCGTACAGGTTTCTGTACCCAATGTATCTATTTACCTTAAGCTGAAGTTTGCAGACTTCGACAGATTAGAACGTTGCCTAGTCCTGGATTTGGACTCGAGGTATGACCTCATTCTGGGCATGAAGTGGCTGGAACGCCACGAGCCATGGATAGACTGGAAGTCTAAGTCCATTGGCACAACGCAGCCGCGGTCGGGTGAAGCATTGGTGAGTCATGAACCCACCTTTTTCTCGATCGCAAAAGCGATTCTGGCGTGAGATGCCAGAGATTGGGATGTCTGAAATGATCATTCCCAATGGCGTTAAGGAAGAGTTCCTTAACGAGGGGGATTCGGCTGTTAATCCCCGCGCCGATATAGGCGATACTGGTGAGTCGCCAGTGATAGAGGTGGATTCCTCTGAGGTAACTCCAGTGGTAGGGGTAGAGACCTCTGTGGTAAAGCTCGAGGCGCTTCCAAGCAAAGAGGCCCGTAGTTCGTCTATTTTGCACGTCGGAAATGATTCCAACTACGCCGTTATAGGCGAGACTGGCAAGTCGCACTTGACAGAGGTTGATTCCTCTGAGACGACTTCAGTGGTAGGGGTAGAGACCCCTGTGGTTAAGCGCGAGGCGCTTCCAAGCGAAGAGACCCGAAGTTTGTCTCTTTCGCACGTCGGAAATGATTCCGACTACGCCGTTATAGGTGAGACCGGCGAGTCACCGGTGGTAGAGGTATAGACCTCTGTGGATAGGCGCGTGGCGCTTCCAATAGATGGGGCAATTGACTCCCACCATCTGGGTCTCGGGATGAGTCCCGAGGCCAGTAGTCAGCAGTCCTATCGGATGCTGAATAGTGTGAAAGGTATTGTCACAGAAGGCGTAAGCATGGAACGGTTGCCTGGGGTAGGCGAACTGTTGTCGTTGGAGGAGATGTCCTTCAACGAGTTTGGAACTGCTTTGAAAGCAGGTGAAATCTACGAGGTAGTCGTATTACGTCCGGAAGAGGAGTTGAACTCCTCATTCACGATGGACGAGTCAGTTTTGGTGCAAACCAAACAGGAATTAAATTCCATAAGCGGCCTAAAGATCCTTGCGGATCCTGAGGACCCTTACCATTCCTTGTTAAAGGAATTCGGAGATGTCATTAGTGACAACCCGCCGATGGGGTTACCACCGGATCGGGGAGTCCGACATGAGATTTATTTGGTTCCTGGAACCAAATACTGCGTCACTAGGCAGTGGCCTCTCCCCAAGGAGCAATGCGACGTCATTGACGCATTCTTCAAGGGAAAAGAAGAGGCAGGGATGGTACGGGAGAGCAAGTCTCCCCATTCATCTCCCACTTTTTGTGTTCGTAAGCCGAACGGAAAGTGGCGCATTGAGCATTCGTACAACAAGCTAAATGCAGCTAGTTTACCCGTGCAGACTCTGATTCCTCGGAAGGATGTCCTCCAGAACAATATGGACTGTACGGTGTACAGTGCTTTAGATCTGGTGGGCGGGTATTATCAGGTGCTCATGCGAGCGTCCGATATTCCGCTTACAGCGGTCATCACGCCTAGTGGCATGCTGTGGGAGTGGCTTGTTATGCCACAAGGGCTTTCAAATGCACCAGCAACTTTCAATCGCTTGGTGACTCAACTCTTCCGCCCTCATAGGAAGTACGCTCAGACGTACTTCGACGATATATTCGTTCATAGTCGTGCGGAAGGCGACTCGTCTGATGTTCAGACGCATCTGATACACCTTCGAGCAGTGCTCGAGTGTATGCGAGAGCATAAGTTATATGCGAACGCATCCAAATGTATATTTGGTGCTGAGGAAATTCCTTTCCTCGGATGCTTCATCGGTAAGGATGGAGTGCGGGCGGATCCAGCTAAGGTGAAAGCCATTGTGGAGTGGCCTTCGCCTGTAAATCTTAGAGATTTACGGAAGTGGCTTGGATTATCCAATTATCTCCATAAGTACAGCGAGAACTACGCTGAAATGGCGAGGCCATTAACCGACCTTCTTAAGAAGGACGTTGATTGGTGTTGGGAAACCAAACACGAAAACGTTTTTGAAGCGGTAAAGGGGAGCTTGTTGAAAGCTCCCGTTCTTGCTCTCCCAGATTCTGGGAAACCATTTAGTGTCGTCTGCGACGCCTCCGATTTCGCAATCGGATGTGCTTTGTTACAAGCAGACGATTCAGGAAGGGAACGCGTAATTTCGTTTGAGTCGAGGCAGCTTAAACTGCGGAACGGAATTATCCCGTTTATGACAAGGTGCTACTTGCAATGAAGTATGTTCTTGTCAAATTTAGGGTTCACGTACTCGGCTCAATGCCGTTCGTGGTTTATACTGACCACGCGTCCTTACGGACAGCGACAAAGTCGCCTTATCTCTCGCAACGGATGGCCCGTTGGCTCTCCTTCATTGCTGAGTACAAAGTTGGGGTTAAGTATAAACCTGGCAAGCAGAACGTGCTTGCATACGCGTTGTCGCGTCGTCCCGATTACGAGCTCTCTCACGCGACATTCGTCACCTCGTCTGTGGTGGATCTCATACGCCAGGCGTATGAGAAATACCCACACTGTACGGCGCTTATCAGCGCGTTGGGTGGAAAGGGACTTGGCTCGTCTGAGCCAACCCTGTCAAGTCGAGCTAAAGCTCGTTTACACCGTTACAGGTACTGTGACGGTTTGCTATATTATAGCACGAGCGCAGAGGACACTCCGCGGGTGGTTGTTCCTCATGATGAGGAACTGAAGTATAGAGTCCTCTTTGAGGCACATGACGCCCCTACCGGGGGTCATTTAGGTCGGGATAATACCTACAGCGCTTTAAGCGCTTTGTATTTGTTGCCCAACATATATAAGTGGGTCGGTGCGTATATACGAACCTGTGAGACGTGTCAGAGGGTTAAACCCTCTGCAAGTTCAGCTGCGCCTTTGGCGAGCTTATCGGTTCCAACGGAGTGTTGGAAATCCATTAGCATGGATTTTATCTTCGTTTTTCCGAAGGATAAGGCTGGGAAAACCGTCATATTGGTCTTTGTAGACCGTTTGAGCAATATGGATCACCTGGCGGCGGTGCCAGAGTCCATTGATGGACAAGGAACAGCGAAAGTGTTCCTAGACCGTGTCTTTCGACAGCATGGTCTACCCGATTCCGTTGTGTCGGATCGGGATCCCCGTTTTACGGGACAATTCTGGGGAGCGTTGTTTAAGGTGTTAGGCACCAAGCTCCTCATGTCCACTGCGGATCACCCGCAGACGGACGGTCAGACGGAACGCGTTAATCGCGCTGTGGAGGATATTCTCCGGAGTTTATGTCCGGATTCTCCAAAGAGTTGGAGTTAGATGCTTCCGATGGCCGAATTTGCTATCAACAATTCGGTCCATGCATCTACGGGGTTTACCCCGTTTTACGTGAGCGGATTAGTGAATTCGGGGGTTCCGTTGACGCCACGTGTGTGTGGCCCAGGGCTTGAGGGGGGAGGATTACCTTATGTCAGCCCTGTATCTGTGCGAAAGCACATCGAAATTTTTTATCGACACGCCTTAGTGTCTTACGACACGTCTGCGATGCCATGGCGGAAAGCCAAGACAAGCAGAAGAAGCAGGCTGACCGCAAGGGGCGGCGTAACGAAAAGGTGTACGAAGTAGGATAAAGTGTTTTATTAAACGCTAAGAATCTTCCTACACATGCAGTTTCCAACGTGTTGCGCAATAAACTGTGTAACAGGACTGATCCTGTTACTGGCTTACACTGTATTTGTAAGAGGAAGCGCGCAATACAAGAAGGGGTAGGATTAGTTGATAACAACTAATCCTATACTAAAAGTAAATATATGAATATTCACTTGTTGCTTAGAACGCAAAATTAAGAGTGTTTATTTAATGGGTGGTTTAGAGGCTAATAGTATAGTAACTAACTAATTAATATAATAATATCAAGTCTTTAACTACCTGTACTATTAGTTAACCTGCAAGATTCGGTATTTATACCGAATCGACTTTTTCCTTCGTAGATTATAATAACTTATAATATCTTATTTAAATTTCAGACAACGCGTCTGAAATTAAACTGTCATATTCTAACTTGAATATCAATTATGTAATGGCACCCCATTACATCACCCCCCACTTAAGGTGGTTGGCCAATAATAATTCTTATTTTGGCCAATCATGGGTGGCACTTGTTGGTCGGAATTTCTCATTCACCAACTGATTGACCATCGACTCGATGGTCGAAGCACGCGGCGGCGCTCTAAAGAGCGCTGCTGAAAACATCGAAGGAGCTTCTTCCTCCACCTCAGCACTAGGTGCTGAGGTGTTGAGTGACAACGGTGACGCTGCATTAGCAGCGTCAACTACGCAAATATCGGAAGACGTATCGTCTTCGACCACAGATGCTGCTAAGGCGGCATCTGGCAAGAAACAGGGAGATGTTGCTAATGCAACATCTCGCACAATGGCAACTTCCGAATGGCGTGTTGCCAAGAGGGCCATGTTCGGGAGTTCTGACTCCGAACAAAGTGATGGGGATACAGTTGTCCCCACTAAAGGATCTAGCGAGTAGAAACTCGCTAGGTGCTCATCACCTAACAGCGATGACGACTCTGGTGTCGCTGTCAGCTATGACAGCGACAATGATTATCACAGGTGGTTGCGGGAACGCATAGCCCCACCTGGACCAAGTACGTCTCCACGTCGGGTGGTTTGACCCCGGCGCGTGGTGTTGAAGCAGGCGGTGCTCCGCCTGCTAAAAGAGCTCGAACAGAAGCGGCGCCTGCCGCTTCTAAAGCGTATCATCGTACGGAACCACATGTTCCGCACAGGGTGGGGTTTTGGACCCCTGGCTGGGCTATTGCCCCCAACAGTGGCGTTCACCGTAAAACGGGACTGCCATTATGCGTTGTTCGATATCAACGTGCTGGATGACTGCGAAGACATCCAGTCACATCGATTCGATCGAAGTACAGACGATAGACGTCTGTACTTTATTGACCTCTTTTTCCAGGTTCGATATTATTCGAGCCGGAAAGGGTCAAGGAAGAACAGGGACGATAAAGACGCCCTGACGCAGAGTTGGAATGCTTTTGTTGACATCTACAACAAAGCCCAGATGATTACGTGAATAAAGTTCACGTAATGCGCGAGCGCTTTTAAAAGCACTCACGAACAGGAAAAATGGAATACATCCATTATGCTTGCATCAAAGAAGGGTTAAAATTTGGTGTCCCTTCTCACCTCATTTTCCCGCGGTGTACGCAGGGCGCTCCTCGTCTGTCAGAGGAGTAGTTGCGGGGGTACGGTGGTTTTTCCGTACACGCCGAAAATTCAGGGTTTAATTGATACCCTGAATTCATCAACACCTACTGTTATGCTACTTCGCATTATTAGTTTGAGACTTCTTCTCAAACTCAGCCAAAAGGTCTGGGGCGTCGGCCCTCAGAACCTCAATCGGCTCCCAAGAGTCGAACTCTTGGGGATATCCCAGCCAGCGTACCAAGTACTCGGTACGCTGCCCCTTCTTCGAAGGCACCGAGCGCTTCGAGATCAAGCGCTCGAGGATATATCGCTTGTTCCCCTGATTATCAATCAGGGGCGGCGGAGGTTGAGAATTCCCTCGCCGTTGTTGTTTCGGAGCATGGTTCTTTGATCCGCAAGCTCGAGGAGGGTTATTCCTTCTTGAGCAGCGATATGTCTCACTGTGTGAAGACATATCGGTCTCTTCGCGAGGATGTCCGCGACATCCTCGGGGCGCACACTGCCCTCCAGCAGAAGAATGATCTTCTTGTACATTGAGCTTTCCCGCTATAAGGGAGAGCTCGATCGGCGCACGGCTGATCTTGAGTAGTCGAAGGCGGAGGTAACGACTCTCCGCTCTGCTCATCAACGGCTGGAAACCGATTACAAGTCTCTCTTGGGAGACTTGGAGAAGCACGGTATCTTCCGTGGCTCTGCGTCCCGTCGTAAGACGAAGACGAGTGATACGGCTTGAGCTGCCCAACATAGAATGTTGGGTGAAGCCGTATTGATGTGGGAATGTCTAAGGTATAGGCATTCCCCCGACTCTCTTGGACCTTGAAAGGTCCAATGTACTTAGGAAGCAACTTCCGTATAGGGAAGTTGCTTATTGCATGTATAGGCAAATTAGTAGTACTTAATAGTACCAATTCGCCTTTCCGAAAGGAGTTTTTGTTCTTCCTTCCTTGCTTGTCTGTATTTTGCTTCTGCTTATCCAAAGCAGAAGCAAGTGCATCTTTTATATAGCGTATTACAGCGCCAAGCTGTAATACGAATTCATCTACTGCTTTATCAGCAGTAGGTGCGTTGACCTCATCATGTTCATCATATGCAGCTTCAGTTTCATTTGAAGCTGCTTCCGCTTTTTTTTGGTTCTACTGTACTTTCAGTAGAAGGGCCATCGTTTTGTTCACAAGTTGCAGTTGCAACTTGGGCATTGACTCGCTCAAAATTTGATCGGGTCCCTCCCCCACTTAGATTTGGCGTACCGCCAAGTAAAGATGGGGTTCGTGGATGCCTTAAGGCATTCACGTAGAACGGTGTATGCTTAGTTGAAGCATGCACCGAATGGTTAATCGCGAATTCAGTGAGTGGCAGATAGTCACTCCACTGTTCAAAGGCATGTGCGTATGATCGCAACATGTCTCCGAGAACGCGGTTAACCCGTTCCGTCTGCCCATCCGTTTCCGGATGGTCCGCAGTTGACATCTTCAACTGGGTTCCCAACAATGAGAACGTTTCTTGCCAGAAACGTCCTGTAAATCTCGGATCACGATCCGAGACAATGTCTTCCGGCATTCCGTGCAAAGGGAATACCGTATCAACGAATATCCGCGCTGTTTGAGCGGCGGTTACGTTCGCTGATACCGCAGTAAGATGTACCATCTTACTGAAACGTTCTACAAAGACCACTATTCCAGTCTTCCGACTATTGTCGGGTGGAAGACCGAATACGAAGTCCATTGAAATGGACTTCCAACACTCTGTCGAAACCGGCAGAGATTGCAGCGGAGCCTGTGAAGACTGCGCAGGCTTAACGCGCTGGCAAATCTCGCAAGCGCGTACGTATTTTCGTAGCCACTTCTACTGGTTTCGCCAGTAAAAGTCACGTGCGATGGAAGCGTATGTCTTCTCTCGACCTTGATGCCCCGAAATCGGTGCATCATGATACTCAAACATAGTTTGATGTTTGAGATCATCGTCGTTTGGAACGACGATGCGACTTTCATCTTTTTGGTCTGTGCTGTAAAGCAGCAGACCATCGTGCAGTCGATATCGATGCACGCAAGCGCGGAGGAACTCTGGGAGCTCGTCGCGTTTCTCACTTGATTGATTACATAAGTAATCAATCAACAGACGTGTCTCCTCGTCTGTTTTGTACGCCTCGCGTACTTGTCGTATAATTGAAGACGACAAAGCAGTGCAACGGATCGTTTTTGCACTGGCACCTTCGGTTACGGACGGTTTCGTCTGGTAATCGGGCCTTCTTGATAGCGCATCCGCTATCACGTTCAACTTTCCGGGTTTGTATTCAACCGTAAAGTTGTATTCAGCAAAGAATGACAGCCATCGATCCATTCTTTGTGAAATATGTGGTGAATTCACGGTCTTGCGTAGCGACGCATGGTCTGTGTAAACCACAAACGGTCTATCTCCCAATAGATAGATCCGAAACTTAGCCAGTGCGTACTTCATGGCAAGGAGTTCCTTGTCATGCACTGGATAGTTGTGCTCGGCTGGGCGCAACTGACGCGATTGATAGCAGATTACGCGATCACGATCATCGTGATCACGCTGCATCAAAGCACAGCCGATAGCAAAATCGCTCGCGTCGCAAACGACGTGGAACGGACGCTCGTTATCGGCTATAGCCAAGACAGGCGCTTCAGCCAAGCTTTGCTTGACTGCATCAAAAGCATCTTGGCATTGGGTATCCCAATGCCATTCGACATCTTTCTTAAGTAATTGAGAAAGAGGTCGTATCAACCCAGCATAGTTGCACGAATACTTGTGAAAATATGTTGCCAACCCAAGGAACTTTCGAAGTTCCTTAACATTGTTTGGCGTAGGCCATTCAACGATCACCCTGATCTTTTCTGGATCAGGACGCACCCCGTTCTTGCCCACAAAGCATCCAAGAACGGGTATCTCAGGTGCACCAAATGTGCACTTCTTTAGATTTGCATAGAGCTTATGCTTTCGCATAAGATCTAACACTCGACGTAGATGTTCCCTATGGACATCTACATCGCTTTTATCGTGTTCACCCTTACTATGGATGAACACGTCATCGAAATAATTCGGTGCGAATTCTCGCACCGGGCGTAATAGATGCGTTACGCATCTTTTAAACGTAGCAGGGGCATTTCGAAGCCCCTGCGGCATAACAAGCCACTCCCAAAGCATGCCGCTTGGGGTGCTTACCGCCGTGAGAGGTATATCCTTCTCACGCATTAGGATTTGATAAAACCCATCTCTTAAATCGAGAGCACTAAAGATGGTGCTCCCGCACATGCCATCTATGATGACATCCTTCCGCGGTATCGGTGTCTGTGCCGGTACCGTCGCTGCGTTCAGTTTGTTGTAAGCGTGAACGATTCTCCACCCACCTGTGGACTTCTTCACACAAAAGGGCGGGGTATAGTGCGGTGAGATAGACTCCCGCACTTGGCCTGATTTACGAAGAGCTTCAAAAAACTCGTCGATCGCTTTTACCTGATCACGAGGCAACGGCCATTGCCGCGTAACACAATACTTCGTGCCTGGCACGAGGTCAATCTCATGACGAGTTCCCTTATCCTTAGGGAGCTCGCTAGGTACTTCTTCTGGGAATACGTCAGCGTATTCCCGAAGTACCTCATAAAATGGGGAATTCGCTTTAAGCGACTCCCAGCTCTGCGCTTCAAAGCGCTGAACTTTGGTTTGGTCATTGGGAACCTCTTCCCCAATGTTTTCCACTTGTAATGTGTAAATTCGTTCACGAATATCCACTACATCATCTGTTGCAACGATAATACAGATCTGTTTGATCTGATCATCGTGCAAGTTTCTCATAAACTTCTTCCAGCTTAGCGCTGGAAGAGCCATCACCTCCAAACCTTCTTTCGGTGGGTGTTACATCAACAGAGACTGGGTAGCTAATCCGGTCTCCGTTTGCGTCAATACGTTGATCGTCTTGACGGAACTGCCCATGCAATCAGACGCACTCGTCTGATTGACTGCTACACGGTGATTACGATTCACCGTGTGCTATACTCATCCTCATGGTGGCCACTGCCTACCACGGAGTTTTGGCGATTAGATGTGCTCGTCTGATCGGCCGCCTTTTCTGCGACACGGTGGTCTTTATCACCCGTGCGCATGGCTAACGCAACGTGGTGGGCACTGGCCACCACAGAGTTGTGCTCACGATTGCACTTGATCGTGAGTTCACTCTCATCAACACGAAATTCATTCGTCGTGTTGGAACCTTCGTTCGCACAGTGGGTGTTTCCCACTGTGGATACTATTTCATTCTCAAGGTGGGTGTTTCCCACCGTGGATATCACTTCATTCTCACGGTGGTCTTTCCCACCGTGGATATCACTTCATTCTCACGGTGGTCTTTCCCACCGTGGATATTACTTCATTCTCACGGTGGTCTTTATCACCCGTGGAATGTTTCTCTCCAACACGCAACGACTCTTCTGTTGCGTGCGGTAGTCCCTCTGGACTCTCACCATCGGAGGTACCTTCCGCTGATCGTGTCGG
This sequence comes from Peronosclerospora sorghi, assembly GCA_026184515.1. Lineage (NCBI taxonomy): Eukaryota > Oomycota > Peronosporomycetes > Peronosporales > Peronosporaceae > Peronosclerospora > Peronosclerospora sorghi. Next base: position 7,579,934 of record CM047581.1, on the reverse strand, counting down.
AACAGACCTGGTGGTGCCATCGCTATCCACCAGAATGTCTGACGCTGAGGTTGTATCTTCTGATACAGACGGGTTACACACAGGGTGATCAGATCCTGTGGGTCCGCCGCAGTCGATCGATAGGTTAACCCAGTCGATCGAAGGTTTAAACTTGGACATCCATGGGATTCCAAGTATCACATCGAACTTGTCATCTAAATCGAGGGCGATGAATTCATCCTCGAATGACAGTTCATTCAACTCGAATAGTGTTTTAATCACACGCTTTGGAATAGTCACGGTTTCACCTGTTGCTAACCGGACTGACAACATACTTCGTGGGGTTTCTACCTCCACGAAGCTCAACATCGTTAGACTCTGCGTCTTAACGAAATTGTTTGACGCTCCTGTGTCAAACAAAGCTCGCATGGGGACATCGCTCCCGTGCGTCTTAACCTCCAGGGTGATAAGAGGCTTATCATCACCCTGCACCTTTTGACAGGACATAGTCCCGTCTGGGGCTATTACCCCCACATGCCCTATGTCGGCATGTGGGATAACATTCCCAGTAGGGCGCCCCGCCCCTACTGGTGATTTACGTTTTTTGCACCAACAGGGTGATGTCCCAGTTGGTGTCGCCGTGCAGCGGACGGTTCCGTCCGCTGACTGCGTGGCACTGGACGCGGTGCCAGACACTCATGGGCAAAATGCCCCACTTTCGCGCATCGAATGCAGCGAATGTTCTTCTTAAATTTCGGTTGCTTCGTGTTCGAAGCAACCGCAACCGATAGGTCCATCGGCTCTGGACCTCCACCGCCCATGCTCTGGCGCGGGTGGCTGTTTCTTGAGACGAAGTGTGAACTTCGTCTGCCCGACTGCTGCTTGTTGACATGCTGTTGCGGCATGTCAAAAGCGAAGGGCTGTTGAGCCCTTCGGCTGTACCCAGCATGCGATGACGTTGATCGCATGCTGAACTCCTCACGGATGCTCATATCAATGGCATCCCTCAGAGTATCTGGCGGGTGCCGATAGAGACTCTGTTTGACGGGACCATCATTGAGTCCCTTCATGAAACCAGTGACCTGCATAGCAGGGGGCACCGGCTCATACACAATATTTGACAGCAAATATTGCGTCTTCTGAGCGCAATCTTGAAGGTCAAGCATACCTTGCCGGAGTTCCATGAACTCCTGCCGACTACTTAGCTCCGTTTCTGGAGCTTCAAAGTTGAGCTTTAGCTCAGCTTTTAATTCCTTATAAGTAAGAAACGCAGAGTCATCAGTGGCTCTGCAACTCATCGCCCATGCCCTGGCTCTGCCGCCTAGACATGTTGTGGCGAAGTACGCCTGTTGACGTTCGTCAACAATATTTTGCGCAGAGATGGCATCTTCCACCTCTGCGAACTATCTACGAAGGGGGCTCGCCCCCTTCGCCGGTAAAGGGCGGTACTCGCGCCTTTACCACTTCAACGCTATGCGTTGCAGGTGCAGTTTCGGTCCGCGCTGCCTCTGGCGCGGGCCGTACTGGATTTTCTAGGTGGTTTCGCCTAAAGCGATTCACCACCTGTACCACTTCCTCCGGGGACTTACTCTTGAGGAAGGTAATGATGTCGGTCCCCATAGACCGAACCATTTCCACCGTCGCGTCTTTACTAGGCGACGAGAAGTGAGGGAAGTGATTATTCACCTCCTCCAGCGTTTTCTCTCGCTCGGCAGCCGTCATGTCTCGCGACATGATGCCAAGCGGCTCTTAATCTTCGCTCCGCTAGTTAACTAGCAGAACGGAACTGTTGTCGTTAAGACGGACCACAAAGTGCTACCAGGTGTAACTGGACTGATCCTGTTACTGGCTTACACTGTAATTGCGAGGAAGCGCGCAATACCAGAAGGGCTAGGATTAGTTGATAACAACTAATCCTATAATAAAAGTGAATATAAATATTCACTTATGTTCTAGAACGCAAAATTAAGAGTGTTTATTTAATGGGTGGTTTAGAGGCTAATAGTATAGTAACTAACTAATTAATATAATAATATCAAGTCTTTAACTACCTGTACTATTAGTTAACCTGCAAGATTCGGTATTTATACCGAATCGACTTTTTCCTTCGTAGATTATAATAACTTATAATATCTTATTTAAATTTCAGACAACGCGTCTGAAATTAAACTGTGATATTCTAACTTGAATATCAATTATGTAATGGCACCTCATTACACTATCGCTAACGCATGCGTCTCAATACTAGCAACCCACATCTCACAGTTGAATACCACAGATGGACCCACGTGCACCTTGACTATAGCCACACCTATTGCTCCAATGGTACTGTCCGTCACACCACAAAAGCTAGTTTGAGTGTTGAACATCCGAACTGCTACTTGCAACTTTCGCGCCACATTGGTATGCAAAACAGATATATTTGCACCAGATTCTAGCATTAATGGCAGCTCAAAATCATCAATTGCTCCATTTACGTAAACTTGAGTTGCAGGCTGATTTAATTCAATCGACTGCTGCCATCCTTCTCGCTCTCCCATTTTTTATCCACCAGCGTGACATAATCCAAGGCCTCTGTTGCTCCATCTATTGTCAACTTATCTTGCTTGTTATATTCATCAAAAGTAGCATTCTCTTCCGTTTTTTCTTGAGAATTTTTATTTTTTTGGTCCTCGTCCAGAATGAGTGATCCATTCATACAACATGTATTATTTTTCTTGATTTTCATATTGATGCAGGGTGACAGCGGTGGCGTTTCGACTTTACTCGACGATGCCCCCCTTTTTTCTTGACAGCGGTTGCAAAGATCTGTGGGGTTAGCCGTTTAACTTCGCCGCCACCCGAGCTTTCGTCAGCTCTCCCGATTTCAGCTTACTACGCATTTCAGCCATTTCCTTAATATACTTCTGTCAATACTTCACATCATGCCCAAGGGTATCACAGTGTTCGCACTTCAGTAATTTCCAGCATTTATTCTTTTCGTGTCCCTTCCGATCACAATGTTCGCACAACACACCACACCACCGTCTTCATTGGGATTTTTATTAGGACGCGCACTTCTATCCTCACGCGCAGGTCGCATCCCCTGCATTGCATGTACTTGTTTTCCTATCATATGTACTGTGGTTTACGGGTCTTCATACATCACCTCAGCGTTCTTGCGTGTGGCCGTCTTCTTCCCAGGTCTCATAAGACGCGGCTCATGCTTAGTCAACACTCTATCCAACTCCTCCCTATTCGCGAATGTCATATGCTGATACTGCATTTGTATGGTGCGATCATGAATGGCGTCGAAAAACTGCTGATTATGTTCTTCCAACAGTGAAGTGTTATACACATCTCTAAAATCCATTCCAGCTCGTAACGCTGCTGTATTTAGTCGGTAAAAATAGGTAGTTGCCGATTCATCGTTCTTATTCGTCAATTTTAAGTACATAACTTGGGGCGACACTTTACCCACGCAAAGTTTTCTCTGAAAAAAGTTTGTCACCGCATTCCAATCAGATTTCGCCGAATATTCTAGTTGTTCATACCACCATGAATCCGTACTTGTCAAACTATCGACGAACATCCCTAAGCGTTGATTCTCATCCCAACATGAAATGTTTGCCACATGCAAAAATCGGGTGACCCATGCCCGTGCGCTAACAGCATCATGCCTATTTCCATCAAATGATTTAATTTATGTGTCTTTGATGATTGCGGTAACTGGTTGACTTGAGGACGCCCACGCGTTCGATTTCCACCGGACATACAATACCCTGATCCACCGTGATGTGCCGGTGGTTGAATGGACAGTGTATGATATTTACACTAGTCGCTCCTCTCATAGTGTTAGGTGTGCGACTAGCTGAAAGAGATGCTGTTATCTTCACCAATTCTTCCAAACTCAAATGCCTATTTTGCATCATATTAACCAGGTTATCCACTACTGGATCTTGCTTAGGCGCAGCCGTTGTGGCGAAGACATAACCTCATCTTCGTCTGGGGAAAACTCCATTTTTTTCTTTGTCTTGGTAACTTTCCTTGGCCGTAACGCTGGAGTTTCGACAAACTCGTCTCTTTCACAGAGCTCTATCATACCCGGTGGCTTCGACTCCTTGACCGGCGTATGCGTGGCATCTGGTTTTATATAATAAGTGGGATTAATATTGGTAGTTTCTTCCCTATACACTATTAGTGACGTTTCCCACTGATTTTCTGCTAATAATAGTGATACCATTAATCCAATATCTTCTGCAGTACGTTCCAGATTAAAATCACACGTGCTATCCACTCTTCCCGTCGAATGATTTCATACCCACATTTTGGAAACAACATTTCCAACGCGTCGACAGAATCTTGTAAAAAAAATCTCCAAACGAACGGAGATCCTCTCTAACTCTAAAGTTTGGCGCAGCTTTCGTTACCTTACGTATTTCATATAGTGAAAATCAACTACCTAAATCACCCGGTAACTTGAGAGCCTGCTGCTGATACCGAGCTATCTTCGCACAGGCTCCTGAGAAGGTGTATGTTCTGTTGGTATCATCCGGAGAGTACTCCAATGTGAAACAGAGCGCTTTGCCTTTCCCTTTTGATACCAAAGCCATGTTGTGTGTTGGAACATAATGTCGACGTTAGTCCCGGGTAGCGGCACCAGTTGTCGTGAAGGAACTTAACGTTCAGTGCTTCCACTCAAATACAACACAAGAAGGCAATAAATCTATCCTTCCTGATTGAACTTCCCGGGTTCTTAGTACTAACGTCCGAACCGTCACCAAACACTTTACGACACACTTCCCAAAGAGTCTCAGGATGTCTCAACTCTAGTAGCCTCAGATGACTTTCACCCCTCTCAAGTAGATGCTCACTAAACGACCTTCCTGTATTAAACTTGGCTTCACCATACGACTGTTTGGTAGGATTTCTGTAAGGTTGCAGACGACTGTTCACAAAGGGGGGGAATTAGAATCTATTAAGTATTACAATATCCTATATCCACTTCGAACACTTTTTCACGTACTGCTTCTCGGTTACTTCATTTCTGGCTTCAATAGTCGAAATTTACTTCTTAGCCGACCGGATCACCTTATACCCTTTCAATACATGACCCACGTCCGTCTTCTCCATAACATAAAATTCACTTCACCACACACCAATAGTTATCCAATGAAATATTCCAATACCTTCCTCCAGACGAGAAACCTGCCGTGGCAAGAGCGTTGATAGTTTTTGTGTGCTCACCAACTGAAGTGGGCGTCGTTGTTGACAAATAAACTTTTCTCCCGGTGCCAGTCGCCGACCACTGCCAATTAATTTAAAGCTTGATTCTCTAAAAGATAGAAAAGTGATAACTTCTTGATATCAACAAATTTGGTGTACTGAATGGAGGATATTAGAAAATAAACTAAGAGAAGAGAATAAACTACCTACCCAATCGAATGCAAATTAAAAACTGAGTATGTAGACTGCTCTTATCCACTAATTTGAACCCTGGTATCTCTTCCACACCAAGTTTATCTAAATACCAGAAGAATTATCACCTGATAGAAAATCCTCCCCATTATTTCAATCATGCTGATCAATATACCACCTGTAGCCAATTATACGAAATCGTGTAGATAACTTAACCACATCAGTCATCCGCAGGGATGTACTTGCGTCTCCAACCGGTCTTTTGTTCACCATGGTTGGTAATCTTTTCCGCTGGTCGACAAAATACTGCTTTAACTCTGGTTACCAACTGGAACCCCTATATTTGTCAAAGCTAGCGCCATAGGAGTCCACAGTGACCACTCGAATTGCTTTGGTAGATCTGGTCAAGGAATATCATGCCTGCATGTTAACGGGCTTTGGTCGATACCTGCTGCGACTCGGAGACCTTGATCTTTTACTTGTTGATGACAGCCTAGTGTTGACTCCACTTAATCACGTTGTTGAGATGCAGCAACGTTAGCCGTTTGCTAATTACGTATCTCCCAGGATTCTGACAAATTGCTCGACATGGTCCCAGGAAATCCCTGAGCAATCGGCGTGGCTCGTTGGCCTTCGGACCGGCTACGTTCAACTTGTGTAGGTATTGGATGGGCATCTCGTCCGGTCACAGGTTCATATGGTATTGTTGTCGGGCATCCGAGATCCACAATACTGCACTTCAAGCGTGTCCACCAAATGTGGACAACCTATCCGTACTTCGCGATTAGCTGCTGAATCCAGTTTTGCCGGGCGTTTTATCAAGTCAATGGACATCAACCACCGCCATCTTTCAGGTCGGCTTGGTCTTAGGTAACCATCATTGGTCATGGTTTTGTGTCTCTGCAGAAGTGTCTGACACACATAAGGTGTTGAAAGTTCATGTATCCATTTTTGACTTTGCACTCTTTCAAGATGGTGAAATCCCATTGCCTGGCGAGTTGGCATATATTTTTGCATATATTGTCAGTTACAGTTTTAAGTTGCGTTTACTTCCGAATAGCCACTTAAGTAACTTTACATACAGACAAACCTCTCTAAATGTACCCTATTTGGAAAATAGCCGGCCTTATCATTAAGAGAGGGTGATAACTTATGGAGGATGACTCTCCTGATGCTTTATTTGGCTCGTAAAAGTTGAGAAAATAGCACTAGAGCCTTGTTCCCGGAGTTAGCGCGCACACGTCCTTCCATTCAGCATTCCAAGCGTTTATTTCACTAAAGGTCCGATCCTAAGGAGTTATGATCACGGTGTGGTGAAGTGCTATTGAGAAATTTTTACTAGCATGTACCAGTGTACCAGTTCTCAAGTCGGAACGATCGGGTTGGCTAAAAGTATGGATTGTTTTGGGCCAATCGTGTGCTTGGAGTGTTTTGTACGCAGATTTAAGGTAAAGCACACGGTTTTTCATGTAGTTTACATATTGTATTTTAATTGGTTATTAATATAGTGTTCGTATTACATTGGGTTGCATAAGTCGCCGCTCCATGGGAGTCATTGGGAGAGAGGCCTAACGCGGTCGCCTCTTGCTCATTTAATCCCGGGCAGGACACAGCTCCACCGAAGGTCCCACGACGGGAATCGCCCATTACGTTCACTTACCCCTAAGGCCCACACGTTTAAAACGTGTTCTTCTTTTTTGTATTGGCTGGTTTACTCACTGCGATCTGCAGTCAAGTCCCAGATATTGGTTGGGTTACTCACTGCGATATGCAGTCATGTCCCAAGATTATATTGGCTGGGTTACTCACTGCTGCGTGCAGTCAAGCCCCATATTACCCGCATTTGTAGTGACGATTTCCGCTCCATTTGCAGATCGGATACATTGGATTATCTTATCGTTGGTTTTCGGATCAAGTACCTCAGAAGCGGTACACCCATATCGGTACCTGTCAAGTTCCCTACTGAGAGACGGTCCACCGAGTGTGTAACCACCCACACCAATGGTACACAAGGTGAGATGGAAGATAAATCGTACTCGGCATCCAGGCGAAGGTTCGCGGGGTACCCCCCCCGTAAGTTGGTCCGCTGAGCACGATGGTGGTCAAGTTCCGGACACTTTGGTGTTCGATTTCTAACTGGACTCCACCACAACGGCAACGACAGATCCCTGCCTCTGGAGGACTCCCCGGAAGGCCTCTGCGCTGACTGGAAGAAGCTCGTTCTGGTGGACTGGACGTTTCTCTTGTACATCACTGGTCGCAGATCTTTCTCGAGTTCCTTCCACTTTGCCAGAAGTTGATGAGTGCCTTAGTTGGATTGTATCAAGTAGAGATTGAGGACGTTCAAAGATTCTTTGACTTGCGCTTCGGAAACGCGATCCAGTTTCTACGACTCGGCGCTGCCTTCCTACTCGGCGTCTTCCTCCGCCCCTTCTTGAGCAACTTGCGCAACAATGTACTCCTCGGATGCCTTGTCGAAGACATCGTTTTCGTCAGCCGAATTGATGATTTCCTCCATAGCCATCGGACTGAAGAGTTTAATCCGCGTAATTTTTCTCTCCAGACCGCTCAAAGCAATGTCACCGTTTTCGGCCGCCGCCTTTCTCGGAGAGCTGTTGAGTTCTGTTTGATGAAGGTCCGGAAGTATGTTGGTAGTCCTCCAGCTGTTCCTTATGCATAAGGGGGTAACTTCGTTCCATGCGTCAACGCCAAACTATGACCCCTCAGAATGTTGAGCTTTTGGTATTCGTTCTTCGCTTCGTAGCGCTCAATCATCAAGCCGATATGTTTCCTCCTGTACTTGACCTTGAAAATGTTTATGATGCCCGCGTCCAAGGGCTGAAACTTGATCGTTGTATTCGGCGGAAAGAAGAGCAGATTAACATTGTCGAATGTTTTTGAGACCACATAGGGCGGGGCATTGTCCAGCAGCAGCCACCAAGACCCGCCGGAGCTGCTGTGGTGAAGTGTAAGTGAAAATTATTGACAAGTTTGTACCAGTGTACCAGTTTTCAAGGCAGATCGATCGGGTTGGCTGGAAGGACGGAGTTTTTTTGGCCAATCGTGTGCTTAAAGTGTTTTGTACGCAGATTTGAGGTAAGGCACACGGTTTACATATAGTTTACATATTGGATTTTAATTGGCATAAAATAGTGTTCGTATTACTTTGGGTTGCCAAAGTCGCCGCTCCGAGCGGAGTCATTGGGAGAAGAGGTTTAACAGGGCCCCCTCTCGCTCATTAATCCCGTCCAGGACAGATCTCCACCAAAAGCCCCACGACGGGAGGCGCCCACTACGTTCACTCATCCCCTCAAGTTCGGCCACGTTCAAAGTAGACGTGTTATTTTGGCTGGGTTACTCATTGCGATTGGTGCGATCAAGTCCCAGGAATTGGCTGGATTACTCATCGCGATCTGCGGTCAAGTGCCAGGATTTACTATTGGCTGGATTACTCACTGCCACGGGCGGTCAAGTGCCAGATTTAATTGCATTCGGAGTGAAGATTTCCGCTCGTTTGCCGATCGGCCATTTTCAATTACCTTTTCGTTGGAATTTTGGATCAGTACCCCAGAACTGGTACATCCATATCGATCTTCACTGAAGTCTCTGCCAAGCAACGGTCCACCGAGTGTTTAGCCACCCATACCAATGGGTACACAAGGTGAGACACGAGACGAATCGGGTTCGCCGTCCTGCAATGCCGATCGTTCACCCGATCGGCACCCAGGCGAAGATCCGCGGAGTACTCCCTCCGTTAGTTGGTCGGCTGGGCGCGATGGTGGTTCAGTTCCGGACACTTCGGTGTTCGATTTTTGTACTGGATCCACCACAATGGTGCGCGAGACCTGATTCGAACCAGGGATATCACCCCGATATTCAGCAAAGTGTGGATTTTACAAGTTTTGATATGGATACTCTCTGGAGAGCACGCAAGGAACGCATATCGCCTTGTGTACTAATTGTTGGAAAGGATGGCGATGTTCAATCTGGTCAGGGGGAGGATCAGATCGAAATTAATGAATTTACGACTCTATATATCGCTCCTGGAGGAGACGATCGGCACGAGGAACACTTATCGACTCGTGTCGTGGTCGTGGAAAAGGATGGCGATGATCGATCTGGACAGGGGGGGCCAGATCGAGACTAACAAGTTAATTACTACCCACAATGCTCCCATCGGGACTATAGCAAGTCTTGCTATTGTGGTGGAGCGGCCGATCAAATGACGCTTGATCAGGCGGTACCACGGCGCCCGGACTGCCGACTAACGAAGGGGGTCTTCCGGTTGTCCTTGACTGCTTGTGTTTCTGCTCACCTTGTGTACCCGACGGCTTAGGCGTGGGTCGCTCTCCAGGTGGCGGGGATGTAAACACGGCAATTCTTTGATGCAAGATTGGGGAACTTGTAATGAGTTGATCGAGGTGCTGATCAGACGTGATCCGGTCTAATCGAGCTCGAATAAGGTGCGAACAGGCTTGATCAGCAGTGATCAGGCTTGGGCAGGCACCGAAAGTCGTTGATCAGCTATGATCAGACTTGATAAGGCTTGATCAGGCACTAAACGTAGTTGATCCGCTGAAATCAGACTTGATCAGGCTTGATCAGGCACCAAAAGTAGTTGATCAGCTGAGATCAGACTTTATCAGGCTCGATCAGGCACTAAAAGTAGTTGATCAGCGGTGGTCAGACTTGATCAGGTGCCAAATGTCGCTCAGGTACAAGTTGGTGCGATCTGCGAGTTGTTGATCGCGGGTCACGAGCTGCAGAGTGTCGATCAGGTGTTGATCGGCGAAGGGGGTACTTGATCAGGCAGTGGAAGTCTTCACTTCCTGATCACGGATCCTCTGTAGTCTTCAACAGCTAAAGGAACACCCAAATATCTGTATTCCTAGCCTAGACCTACGAGGGGGGGGTAAATTTCACTTAATACACCTAGAGTTCCCGTGGGGCGCTTACAGCAGCCGAAATCTAGGGGACAACGCGAACCAAACGTGGAGAAGTGAGAGCACTGCTCAATCACACTCTCAAAACCAAAACCCTTTACTGAAGAACCGCTGACACAGCGGGAGGAGTTGCGGGGTGAGTTCTCAACACTCTACGCCTCCCGGTGGGCCAAAAACGCACAAAGTGCTCTCGCCCGGGACGTAGAGGTGTTTATTAACTAAAGGAAGGCGCTAGTTGCCGTCCCTGAGGTGTCCTTAGCGTTTGGACGCAAAAGGAGAACTTTTTTATTGCTTAAATCCTAAGAACTACCAATTACCTAATACCCACCAATCAGAACTACCCGTTCCAGCGTCCTCCGTCGACCAGTCGACCTGATTTATCCGTCGTCCGTCGCTGTTCGTCGGTGTTCGCTGAGTACCTGTACGTAATCGTCCCATCTTCCTATTCCCTGTCTATGTCCCGACTATGTGCACCACGGTTGTACACGCAACTGTATACGCCGTGGTACACACAATCGTATACGATTACTTACCCGATTTTTTTGTCCGTAATCGGCCCCCCTAAATTAGGCCCAATAATTAGGCGCTATAATTAGGACCTATAATATGCCCTATAATAAGGCCCGTTATTGGGCCCAATTATAACACGCTTTACGACACTATAGTCCCAGTAGGGATCAGGGCCCTTTTCCTGATCCCATGCATTTCGACAAAAAATTGTATGTGAAGAACACTATGGTGCGGATCACCCCGATCCACCCGAATTACCAATGAAAGAACCCAAGCGTAGGCTCGCAATGCTCTCGGACGATGATGACTTGGAGGAAAAGTCGCGGATCGATGATGGGACTGTGGATAACAAGGAGGTGACCAAGATATACTACATGTACGAGCTGAAGAAATTCGTTCGCGAAAACGAAGTCATCCGAATTGTCAAGCCCCTAATTCCGGATCGTCTACACGGGCCGACTACCAAACTGTTCGACTCCGATCGGCCGATGCAGCTGGTTAAAAATCTTTTGTAGACTCTAGACGATGTTGGGATAAAGGTCAATAATGCTAATGATGTTGGCAAGATATTCGAAATTGATACGTGGAAGTTGAAATAAGCTATGTCAATGCTACACGACCATCTGACGCCATCGGTGGGGGCGGTACGCCGCCCAACTCCCACAATCACTTTGGAAGCCCCAAACCTTGTTCGATCACTTGTCGATAAGTCATTATCCGATAATAGCTCGCTATATGGGTCGCCACCTTCCTCCAAGTGCTCGTCCGAGTTGGAGGTCGGCGTGGAGCGGATGACCATGGATCGCTGTACCAGTCCCGGTACCAGTCACACGGAACAAAAAAGGTACGTACGGCAACGAGGGGCGGCATGCCTGCCTTGACGACGGCGTTTGACTTCAATTCGACGGCGATCCCAAGGATCCGAATGGCCGCAAGCACCGAGTTGAAGGACTTTACGGGCAAGGATGCCGATGAGGAGCAAGCCCGATCATGTTTCAGCCGAACGAAGTCCGCCTTCCTCCGTGATCAGACGTCAAACAAAGAACAGTTTCTGATCTTCCGAGATCTGATGAAGGTACCGGTTGCGAACTGGATCCATCAATTAAGTCGGAATGTCCGATCTGACTGGAGTTTGCTGTGCATGGAGTTTTAAAGGCAGTTCTGTCACTCCGGCTTTTCTACTGCTCGAAGGTATCACCACATGAGGAAGAGGGGCGAAGAAACGCCGATCGAGTACCTTCATCCGCCGATCGGCGCTTCCCAAGAACACGTGGGGCACTTTATCAGTACGCGGGACGATCAGGAGTTGGCCGATAAGCTGACCTTACTGCGCCTCAAGGACGTGGAAGAAGTTGAACAGACGTTACGTATGCTGCGCCACTCAGTATGAGGACGAAGGTTGCTGTCGGATCAAACCGATCCCGATCGAAGGTGAAGGATGATCATGTGAAGAGACCTGCGACCAGACCGGCCAGAGCGATCAGAGCGATCAGAGCGATCGTGGCTGATATGAACACCGAGTCAGAAGGGGAGAGCAGTGGTTGGTCCATTCTGGGGACAGAAGAGGAACAGTAAAGTCACATTTTCGTCGCCCGGTCTGCACCCAGAGATCGATCAGCGTCATGCCGTGCCGAACGAAAAGCAGGAAACGGCAACAGATCGGACCCGGATTCGCCGTATAAGAAGTGCACTCTCTGCGGGCCAACCATGCATGATGATCGGGGCTGTTGGCGAAGAATTACGTGAAAGAAGTGTGAACGACGTGGACACCCCACTGATCATTGCTTGTTTGGATGTAAGGCATGTGGAGATATCCATGACGATGGAAAATGCAAGATGGAGCACTTCTTCAATGAGATGCGCAAGTGGTATGTTCCCGATAAACACGCGGGAATGTTGCCGCTCGATGTCAAGAAGATGTTAAACTAGATCGCTCGCCAGGTTGGAATCTGGATCGAGCCGAGCAATCTACGTTTAGCATCTATGCATTCGTCGGAAGAGACAGAAATAAAACAGTAAAAAAGACAGGCGGCGGGAATCATTCGGTCTACAGTCTTGCGAGTGATGAATATTCCCGATCGAAGGTCGTCATGGAGTTGTACCTGCTGCCCGGCAAGTCGCGCGGTTGCTGGAAATACCACGCTGCAGACAAATGGTTCAAGCAGGCAAAAGCCTATGGGAAAATTAACAACGAGAAGAAAACGATGCTGTTTGACTCTGGTGCAAAGTCTCAATTATCGACTCCGCCTTTGCTCGTAAGGTTGGATGTCAGATCGACTATGCACAGAGGCAAGAATGCATTGGAATCGGCGAAAATTCCTATATGCCCGAAGGTAGAACGCATGTGAAGATCACTTTATCGGGTTCATTGGTCTACTTCTTTAGTGCCTGGGTTGGCAAGCTGGTCGGCCAAGACGCATTACTTGGTATGGATTTTATGGTGCCGGCAGGCATACGCCTCGAGCTGTCACATGGAGTGCTTACGCTTCCAGACGAAGTCCAGATCCAACTGGCTGGTCGACTCCCCTTATAAAGATCACGTACTGATCTGGTGAGTTGGGAACAAGATATCACCATTCCTGTGGGTCGATCGGCAGATATCTCGGTGGGAAAGGACTATCGGACAAAGAAGTTGTGGGTGACCATGGGCGATCACTGGGTACCGACGTTTGGGTACAGTGGAGATCGAAGCGATCGCGTACGAATTACTAACATCGGTAATAAACCGCTGATGTTAGGCAACGGTACGATCGTCGGTATGTTGCTGGCTGAAGGAAAGGTTCCGTGGAGGATGGGATTTATTTCGATCAAATCAAGACGTTATATGGAGTGGCAAAGCTTTGCACGTAAGGTCACCACCGATCGGATCGGCGACGACAAGTCAGCCGAAGAATACCCCCTGCCGCAGACGGAAAGGCCAGATCACGTGGCGACCAAGATGTGCCGAATGTTTTCAGCGCAGTCACCCGATACAGTGTACTTGAAGGCAGATGTGCAAAGAGTAGTTAACGCAGTTGTATCGCAATATCGGGTGACACTGGAACCGACGGCAGATGGGGACGATCGCGGTATCGCTGGAGACAAGTATGGTGACACATCCACTCAAGTCGGTGTCACAGAAGGGCAGCCCGTCGACGAGGATCAGCATTGCCCGTTTGACAGGGGCGGACCGATAGAGATCGCCTCACCTGATGACCTGGTGTGTATGCACGGGGGCGGGGAGAAGTGTGTTGATGGATCGGCGAACCCGATCTGGAATGTGGCTACCCCACATGAAGTGCTAACCGATCCGCTCGAGGCGGCTATGGATGATCCGCAAGTCGCCAACACCCCCGATCTAACCGATCAGCCCGAGGAATTAAGATGGTAGAAGAAATACCGGCTGATCGGGAAGGGTGCTGCTGATGTCGACAGTGACGATGCCTATCCGACTGCCCATTTGGATGTCAGATCGATCGGAAGACGTGTTGTGGTCAAACTCACCGAGAACACCCGATCCACCTGGAGGATCGCAAAGGAACAACTGGGATCGGCGAATCCGGTCTTGATTATGGCGATCTGACTAAGAAGTCCGAACGAAATCGACTGAATCAGAATTGTTATGGGGTGACACGGAGTTACGATTTGGGAAAGCAAGATTTGCAATAGTGCCGATCGGCGATAGCGACCGGTGTGAATTTGTGATGTTTATTGTTATTACGACTACGGGTGTGTGTGGAGAACTGTGATGAATTGATTATATTTCGGTGATGACAAAGTGGCTTAAGGATGTGGGTGATTTTTTTCGGTGGCAATGATAACGACTCTTTCGATGTGGATACAAGTGGATGTGGCAAGGGTGGACCTTGATTAACGGGATTAAATACCAAGACAAGGAGACGATTGAGTAATCAAAAAGGAATTTTTATAGATGATTAATGCATTAACGATTGCCCGATCGGCGCTTCGTTAACGTTTGCGATCACCCCATAGCCTAAGGACAGTCATGGCTTGGTGATCTGCGAGCTTCACACGAAATTGATCACGCCAAGGCTGCTCCCTGTCCATCGGGGTCAGGGCGTCCAGAAAGTTGTCATTTACGGTTTCGCAGTGGTAGCCGGGGTACCAAACTCCGTCTTCGAACAGATCCCCGGCTTTCTCCACTCGACGCCTAGCCATATGGAGGACAACGGGGTACAGGAAGAATTAAATGTCACACTCCTTTTCCCGCATGCCCTCCAACACGAATTGGCAGATCGGCAACCAAGCTTCGCCCGCTGACTCTGACGTTTTTTTCCGCTACTTCTGTAACGTCGCGAGTTCCTTGTCCACCTTCACCTGACCAGCGGGAAGTACCAGGTAGTGGGTCGATTCCCAGATCGCTTGTTTGTGGACGCTGTAATACTGCTCAAGGCGACCCACGAATAAGAAAATCCATGGAGTCAGCGTGAACGTGACGCTCAGGTCGCGACTCACCAAAACCTCCCATGACTTCGCGCCATACAGACAGCGACTTGCGATCCGGTGACAAGATCGGGTCGCCACTCAGTTGCACCTGTCTGTCTGACTGCCGGCGGGAAGAGCCAGTAGTCTGGACGGGATAAGGTGCGATCCAGCTGTTGCTCGATCGGAACAGGTCGACGCAACCGATCGATCTGCCCCGGAGATCATGGTTCGTTGACATCCAGTCCCGAAGGAGGCTGAGACACGTCAATCTGCAATTCCCCTAGTGATGTTTGACGATATAGGCCGGAAGTGCCGGGCAGAACAGTTAGCTTGGATGCCTCAACAGCCGGTTTCGATGGTTCTTGGATGCTACCACCCTTCGGGTGCACCACTTGGTCTTCCCCTGGCGTTGACGTTTCGACTGTAGAATCAGATCGGCGACGCTGGGTGAATCGGGACCGTGTTAGAGCAGAAGCTAGCTTAATCGATTCCGTTGATCCACCCTCGGAGTCCGAGCCAGACGAAGCTAATTCTGACTTGTACTTGCCGACAGTTGGTGCCGAGGGCGCTTGATTTTCCGTGGTCTCTACAGGCTTGGATGGATCCGTTGTCACATGCTGAAGCTTCGCCGGTGTCTTGGCTCTCTTCCGGGGTGCCGCTGGCTTCTAGTAGTAGTCCGGATCAGCCTCTAGCTCCCTCTCCCTCACACCTCCTGATGCACCCTGGAGCTTCTTGTTGTTTGCTCGAATTTTGGGGTGCGGAATTCCAGCCAAGGATTGGCGAGGATTTCCGCCCGAATTTTGTTCGGAAGCAGCACCAGCGTAATGCGCCGGTGGGTACGCGAGGGCGATCGATGCTACTCCGCAAGGAATGCGATCAGCGACCAGCAAACTGGATAGGAACGTAGCCAACTCATCACGACATCCGTGGATGATTCCCCAGAGTCGATTCGAATCTCGGGTCCAAATACCGAGCCAATCTTGGGAGGCAGCAATTATGTCGGAATAATCGTCGATCGTGAGCTTTAGCTCAGAGATCTTCCGATCCATTTCGCGTCTTTGGGAATATATGACCGACCGATCGCCGGAGGCTCCGAGCACTGCCGAACGACCACTTTAAGATGCTCCTGAAGACACAATCGGTTGATCTCGAGACGACGCAAGTCGTGACGAGTTCCGATCAGCCCTTCCAACATCATTTAAAGAATATTGAAGTGGCAGTACACCTACCGAACAGTATCGACAAGTGTCTGCACGGTCGGGAAGACATTGATCACCAGTGGATCTACATATAGAAGGAAGTGAGGATCGATCTGAAGCGGAGTTATCAGTAGAATGGCGTACCTGATCTGTTCTGTTTCGGGACCAAGGCCTTGAGACGTTTATTCTCGGCCATCAAGTCTGAAAGATTAGCTTGTATAGCGTCGACCAGCTTGGAGAGTCGTTTTGAGTCTCGGCACATTTTCTGGAACGCGACGTCGGTCACGATCCGCTTTTCGCGCGCTACTTCGACTCCTTTCGGAGCGCATCAATGGTTTGTTGGGACCGGTCGACCTTGACTCGGGGCTCATCTTGTTCTTCGACGATCCGAGTGTCACTCGAGCCGTCCGAATGGTCCGATCGATCAGAAGTTTGAAGATGCGGAGAGTGCGGGCACCGATCACCTACATAGACAAATGTTAGTGAAAGATGGCGATCGAAAGTCAAGTGGATTTACCTGGTAAATTGGACTCGGAAGATTGCATGTAATCGAAGACTGTTTGTGAGATCGGGCCGCTACAGTTGTGCGGCTGCGACCAAGACTCAGGGGAGTCTGTGGTGAAGTACAAGTGAAAATTATTGACCAGTTTGTACCAGTGTACCAGTTTTCAAGGCAGATCGATCGGGTTGGCTGGAAGGACGGAGTTTTTTTGGACAATCGTGTGCTTAAAGTGTTTTGTACGCAGATTTGAGGTAAGGAACACGGTTTACATATAGTTTACATATTGGATTTTAATTGGCATAAAATAGTGTTCGTATTACTTTGGGTTGCCAAAGTCGCCGCTCCGAGCGGAGTCATTGGGAGAAGAGGTTTAACAGGGCCCCCTCTCGCTCATTAGGCCCGGCCATGACAGAGCTCCACCAGAAGCCCCACGAACGGGAGGCGCCCACTACGTTCACACATCCCCTCAAGTTCGGCCACGTTCAAAGGAGACGTGTTATTTTGGCTGGGTTATTCATTGCGATTGGTGCGATTAAGTCCCAATAATTGACTGGATTACTCATCGCGATCTGCGGTCAAGTGACAGTAACTATCATTGGCTGGATTACTCATTGCTCTGCAATCAAGTGCCAGGATTTTCTATTGGCTGGATTACTCACTGCCACGGGCGGTCAAGTGCCAGATTTAATTGCATTCGGAGTGAAGATTTCCGCTTCGTTTGCTGATCGGCCATTTTCAATTACCTTTTCGTTGGAATTTTGGATCAGTACCCCAGAACTGGTACATCCATATCGATCTTTACTGAAGTCTCTGTCAAGCAACGGTCCACCGAGTGTTTAGCCACCCATACCAATGGGTACACAAGGTGAGACACGAGACGAACCGGACTCGCCGTCCTGCAATGCCGATCGTTCACCCGATCGGCACCCAGGCGAAGATCCGCGGAGTACCCCCTCCGTTAGTTGGTCGGCTGGGCGCGATGGTGGTTCAGTTCCGGACACTTCGGTGTTCGATTTTTGACTGGACTCCACAACACTGCTTCCCGCGCCAGTCATTAAAACTTCCCAGCCATCGCTGTAAAACCTCAGCAAGAGCTAAAGATAATGATCCCGTAGCTCAGTTGGTAGAGTACTTGACTTTTAATCAGGGTGTCCCGGGTTCGAGTCCCGGCGGGCTCACCATTTAAACTGCATAGTAATTCTGAACAATCCCTTCAATACGAAAATATAGCTATTTTAAATTAAAAATAAATTAATAGAAAAAAGTAATTAAATAATGCATCCACGCCGACTGGTTCGCTTCGTAATCAAATCCCAGATTCTTGACGTTTACGTTCCGGAATACCCTGGGGTTCTTCATCTTGTGGATAATCATAGGCTTGACCTTCCGCGTTCCGGTGGCATTGCTGCACAGACCACGGTTGGGCAATTTTTGTCTTCCTTCTTGCCCTCCGGTTGGCGCGTTACCAACGTGCGATCTGGCTGCATGTTGAAGAACAAGCCGGTCTCTTCCATGTTGAGAATGTTGTCTAGATCATATTTTTCAAGACTTTCTCGAAGTCGTGGAAGCTGATCATGGATGGCCTTTTTTATCGGCAACTTGTGACACTTGATGTTGTGTCGTTGCTTGAATTTCTCCAACCATACGTTGGAAAAATTTCGGAACTGGCTCCTTCAACCGATCGAAGAACTTCTGTGTATTTGTCGTAGCCCTTCGTCGGTTATAGGCAGCGCATGCTGAGCGGATTGAACACATAGCAATAGGGATCTGTCGACCTCAGGATGAGCACACTCTCTCACCCTGTGCAGGTCGCTGACTGAGTCGTCGGCAGCCAGAATCGATGCCTCGTTTTTGCGCAGTCTTGTAATCGAGATCAGCGCAAGCGTCACGTTGTACCGACTTTTGATGAAAGAGGCAACCTCCTCTCGTGTCCACTTGGTATTTTTCCTCCACTCGAGAAAAACTTATTTCTTTTGGCGAATGGTCAGAGACTGATGAGACGCGTCCGCCAACCGCTTGTCACGTTCTTTCTCGCCACGTTTAGACATGATTGCTGGGGTTCAGTATTACTTTGCTGTGAGATCATTCTTGAAATGTTTTTGTCGCACCTTACCGTCTGTTAGTGACGATCGTCCGCCTTTTATAACACTCGATATCTGCTATGAGGTGGATCAGACACAGTCCGATCTACAGGCAATTGAAGCTCAGAGCTAAATTGAACGGCCAAGAATATTCTATGTGTAGCCACTTCGTCAAATAAATGAAGGTCCAGTGTTTGATATGTGATGGGATAAGGGACAAATCACCATGCTATTTACAATGGGATCAAGAGTCAATAATCAAGCCAACCAGGACAAGTCCATGATCAGAACGATATTACTCCTTTTCCTTACCCTGCGTCAATGAGTATGTCGTCCTCCTCATCTGTTCCTATCAACTCATTAAACGTCGAGCAAACCTATGGGGTATTGAGCATCCCTGTGAGGCCGCACCAAGAATCATGGACATGGCAGCCTTCACCCAGTCTTAACCGACTATCACTTATGGAGGTTTCTCTTATAAGGGTCTTCTCGTAGGGCTTATCATTTAGACATTTAGAGAGGTTTTATCATTTAGCACTAATTAAACCAGGCGGAAAGCCATTTGCCTTATCAATTATCGAGGTTTATCAAATAGGGAGAATAAATTTAGAGAGGATTTTCTGTAATACTCTTTTCAATTTTAATACTACACAGCACAACTAACTGAATCCTCCGCGGCCGACGATCGACTTGCCTTATTATTGATCCCACATGGTCAAAAGTTTCAGGCCAGGTGGTTTAAGATCATATAAAGTGTATAAGAACTTTTATTTGGTTTTTCTACATAAGGGACTGACCCTATCTGACTCTAACTATGTGTCGAACTAATGCGCGCATACGATGTTGGCTACCCGAGGCATTCCCTGAGTGCTCAGATGCTGCCTTAACCGTCCTTCTCAACGTCACATACCGATTTCTTCCCACCTGTATATACTGAATGTACGCCTCGCGCT
The DNA here is from genome assembly GCA_026184515.1 of Peronosclerospora sorghi. Taxonomy (NCBI): domain Eukaryota; phylum Oomycota; class Peronosporomycetes; order Peronosporales; family Peronosporaceae; genus Peronosclerospora; species Peronosclerospora sorghi. Next base: position 7,559,945 of record CM047581.1, on the reverse strand, counting down.
GACCAAGTGGGCAGCCGTTTCGACCTTCGGGCAGCTTTTTGTGAGCTTGTAAATTTCTTGGACGCTACAGACTCCATCTCTACGTTCTTGGACATCACTGCATACTCCTGGGCAGCCGGTGCCCTAATCTAATTTTGCAAGAACCTCTCCATCATGATCAAGAACATCCCTTCGAGCTAATTGGGGACCTGTTGGTTCTTCGTAATTTTTTCGAATCAGGACGTTTCCGGCCCATAACCTTCGCGTGCATATCCCACTTTTAAGACCTTCAGCGCCAGGAAAGACGAATCACGTGTGCGCAATCAAAGCCCTGACTATAGCCAACGTGCCAGTACGAAGCGATTGCAGGTTGGACCAGCGCATATATAGTATCGACGTGTGGGTGATAGTAAATATTCCTCCGAGCCTTGATCAGTTAGGTACAAGCTGTAAATGGGGTTTCTACCTCAAATAGATAGAGACACTCGTCATTAATCGCATGAGCTATCTTCAGTAACCAATCTTCCCGGCAGCGCTTCCTCCCTCTGGCACATGGTCCCGCCGATTTGGATCATCGGTACAAAATAAATGAACCGATGCTAGTTGGCCACTAATTTAGTCTATTTCCAAAAAAAATGTATCTTACTTAATATTTATATCCCTGTGTATGGAATGATCCTTTTTTTGTGTACCCTTTTGTGAAACCTACGACGTGGGTGGCAGTTGTCATCTATGACTCATGCGGCAGTGGCTGCGAGCTTTCTGGAGCTTCAAACTGCGCTCAAGCAAGAAGACTATGCGCATGCTGTAGATATCTGCAACCAAAGTGAGCAAACGTTGGACATGACATCCGCGCTACTCGCTGAAGCGGCCGCTGAGCATCGGATTTGTATGTTGCTGTAGTCCGTTCCAAGTTCCCGGATGACGTTGACGCGGTCAAAGTCAAGTGTGTAGCGCTTATACGCCTCGAAAAGGTTTACTTGTTGTGATGCTCTTGTATGGAACGATGACGTGAAGAGCGAGACTTACGGATGGTGCCTCTCAGTTCGACAAAGCACTCGAGTTGGCCGTCAAGTACGACTTTCTAAGCACGGAGAAGGCCTATTGTCTTTACCGTCTGAAGAAAGACGATGAAGCGCTTAAACTGCTTGATGGAAAAGACTTGGACACGCAAACCTCGGCGCAGTTGCACCTGGCGGCGCAGCTGGCACGTCCACTAATGTGGCTTGGGAAGACGGTGGTACCAATCTAATGGATTGAGTTGTGTAGCATTTACGCAGGGGAAACTACGATGAAAGCATTCGCATTTATGAATTTCTCATGACACGCGCGAACGAGGTGGGTGTGTCTCTGTGTGCTTTTAGTCGCTGTTCTTCTTGACATCTTCGACTAAGAGCCATCTCGTATGCAACGGATAGGGAAACGATTTGCTCGAGCTGCAGACAAATTTATTAGCAGCGTATGTTAGTGCAGGCAGGACACACGAACTCAAGGGCCGTGAATTTATCGTAATATCTATCCCACGATATAAAGTCAGGATGAGAGGATGTCACCATTTCCTCTAACAAATGTGATGTCCACGTTTCAGATTCATGATGGATTCGAAGTGGCTTTCAACAAGTCTTTTGTAGCAATTGATGCGGGCGATTGGGAGACAGCAGCGCAACTGTTGGAAACTGCCGAAAGTTCGTTTTTGTTGCTCAAATAACAATCGAAAAACCTGCGCTCACAACATTTCTATTTGATGATTTACCAAGCCTTGTGCCGCGACAATTTTGGTACGGAGGGCACATCGGAAGCCGAAATTGACGAGGAGGTCGCTGTTGTGAAGACGCAGCTGGCATTCGTGAAACAGATGCGCGGGGACTTGGACGGTGCTTTAGCTGACTATCGCAACGTGCTAAAACTCAAGTCCGTCGCCGTTTGGAACATCACATCGTGTGAAACGCAAAGGTGAACAGTCTTGATGCTCACTCGTTTCTTACTCTTGCAGGCGGCGCAATCGTGACGTGGGAATTGTGGCTTCGAACAATATCGTGACGATTCGCAAGGATCTTGATGTAGTGGATTCATTCAAGCGATTAAAGAACACGGATGCTTTGTTGGCATGGGACAAACTCACACCGGCGCAGCAGGAGGCCATCCTCATCAATCGCACGCTTTTGCTTTGTCGTATGAATAAGGTGCGCCCGGAAAGAATTCACTCGTATGGCTTGTTCGAGACCCTCACGACCCACAAATTTGGTTTCGTCTGGTAGATGGAGGAATCGCGTGCGAGTTTGGAGGGGTTGAAAGCGCAGTTTCCTGCATCCGAGTCAATCCCTGACATTGTCTTGTTGCTCGCTCTGAAGGATCAGTCGCCAGCTGCTGCAATCGAACAGCTGCAGGTGAAGAGGCTTTACGTGCTTGTTGTCCTGACGACCGTCGAGGCTGATTCCTGTGTGGCTCTGTACGCGTCCAGCTCGATACCAGTATGGGTGGTCGTCTTAGCCTTGCGCATGTTTACTTAACGGAAGGCGAGGTACTTAAGGCTGCTGAGTGCCTTCGCTCCATTCCAGAATTGGCGCATTCACCGGGTACCGTGGCGACGCTCGTTGCCCTGTACGAGCAGGCTGGTGACTCGGCATCAGCGCATGCTGTGCTGCAAAACGCATTGGCGCACCACAGAGCACGGGACTACACGTCTCCACAGGCCATGACTATTCGTGAAGGGGATTGCTGGTTCAAGATCCAGAAGAAACAGTATCAGGAAGCTGCTGAGTTGTACTTGGAGCTTCTGGAAGGCGAGAGTGCGAGTGCAGTCGACCGCGATCTTCGTCTTCGTTTATTGGCTTCCCTGGTCTTTGCCCTGTACGCATTGATTCTCCTCGATGTGAACTGCCTTGGATGTGTGTCGTGTCCTCATTTAAAAGCCCTTATGAACGTAGATCATTTTGCGATGCGAAAGCGGCGGAGGCTCGATGTGCCATGCTTCCTGTGGTTGACGAGAGTCGCACGGATCCAAGTGAGTTGGAGAAACAAGCGCCACGGTCCACGCGACTCGTTGCCAAGTTTGCGGACACGGGTGACAAGAAGAATGAGTACGTGCTCATTTTTTCGTCCATACGTCCATGGCAGTTGCAACTCAGTGGTTTTTGCCTCTCTGTAGACGTAAACGCGCGGCGAAGACCCCGGAAAGCATTGCTCGAAAGCGTGCCAAGCGTCGAGAAGCGTATCTCGCCAAACTTCGCGCTCGTCCTGACTATAATGCGTCCATTGGACTATTGAACCCCGACCCCGAGCGCTGGATTCCGCGCAAGCAGCGCTCGTACGGGAAGCGTGGTCGTCGTGGCCGCCACCGCTTTGTCGGTGCCCAAGGCGCTGGCATGAGCACGGAGAAGGATGCGCTCAAGCTGGATGCCGCCGCACGTGCGGCGCGCAAGGCGGAATCCGACAAACCTGCTGCTGTCGTTGTATCTAGTGGCTCGGGCATGCGCAAGTCGAAAAAGAAGAAACGTAGATAGAGAGAGCACCAAGTGCGATCGTAGCTGCAGTGAGCTTATGGAGACAAGCTACTTTCTACCCAGTCGATTCACTCATGTATGTCTACAGCATTACGGTCGCAATCGCTCATTTCCTCGTCGGGACTGCTGCCTGGTCTACTCATCTATCTAGACAGTCGTGAAACTGGGTGCTTTCTCTCGAAGATAAAAGAGCTTGGCACGCCGCACGCGTTTCTTGCCTTTATGAATGAAAGCCTCCTGGAGCACCTTGACACTCTGTAAGAGCGGCGAGTGCAAGAAAATCTTTTGCTCGTAGCCATAGCCGCCAATATGCTGCAACCAAAGCACGACAGAAAAATTCGTTATTAGTCGTCGAGACTTTTCGGTTCGAAAGCAACAAAAGCGAGCAAACGTACGTTGCGGATGACAAACGAGCTCGCCGGCCCGCGGTTTCGCCGCGCCAAGACGACGCCTTTGACGCGCTGCACGCGTCCTCCTGTACGGCTCAGCATATAGTGCACCTCGACCGAATCGCCTGGCTTAAAATTTTCGATCTCCTTTCCCTCCGAGGCCTTGGCCACCGCCTCTGCCTCCAGCTGCTGCAGCAGTGACGCAGCGCGCTTGGTCGGAATCTTGAGTTTCGTGCGCTTGAGCGGCTCCGTCGTCGATTTCATGGAACCAGTCGAGAGAAAGGAGGATTGGGCGTGGAGGAGTGGCGTCTGCCGCGACGTGGCGATCCTTGTGAAGCTCATCATGTGCCTGGTTGCTGCAGCTAGCATTGGTGATCAGTTCGTTGATTATGTAATTTACATGCAATTTGGACTAAAGACGTTGACGGGAGGGGGGGGGCGAATTAACAATTGGGGGGAGGGTCGATTTAACATTCCCCTATAATTAAAGTTTAGGACTAAATCTTATAGGAAAGCGCTACTTGCCTCCCCCCATTTTGGCTATTGCCCCCCAAAAATTATTTCCAGCCAATCAAATTTCGCTTCAATAATTAAGCCAATGGTCGACTCGAGTGCTAGTTTCGTGGCGGGGTATTCGATTTGGGCTGTGCCGGGACAGCCAGAAGCGCACGCGCTTCAAGACGTTATTGAAACGTATGCGAAACGGTTAGCCACGTCGCCGTTTCTACCCCATATGACGGTTTTATCGGGAGTGAAGGTGCGGCACAATTGTCACTCACACCTGATACATTCCTTGCTTGGGATACAGGATCAATGCACTCTTAAACTTATATTTTGTGATGCTTTGAAGGGGCTCACCGCGGAAGAATCAACAGCTAAGCTAACGAATCTCGCGGACTCAATGCACCAGTTGGAGGTTGAGATTGATATGGTGGCATTGAAGGTTGGATATGAGAAAACGAAACGTCTTTTTCTTACAACTGCCACTATTGTGCTTAAATCTGGTGTCGTTTATTAGGAAGATTCTTATTTCCAGTGTGTTTTCGGATTGTTAAAACTCACGAGTGAACTCAGTCGAGCCTACGACTGTGCGAAGCAGGTAAGTTTAGGCAAATGTAAATTTATTACCGCCTCGATTAAAATTGTTCATTTTCTGTAGATTTATGGGGTTGAGCGAAATGAAAAATTTATGCCCCACGTCAGGTTAGATGTTACACACTGAATGTCTTTTCTTCGGTAAAGTACTTAATGTCCTCATGAAGTTTCATTTATGGAGATCTACCTCATGAAATGCGCGTGAAACTGGCGAATGAATTACGTCCACGTTTCGACGGAAAACGATTGAAGGTACTTAAGTGAACTTCATCTGACTGGATGGAAATTTGGTTATAATTTGATCGTATAGATGGAAAAGCTTCAGCTTTGGTGTACAATCGGAGGGGTGGACACATGGGAGCTTGTCGCTGAGTTGCCATTGCGCAAATAGTGGTTCGAATTTCCGGAATTTGTACGTTCCCACCGAATTTCATTTTATGCACGCACACACTTTTACACGTCTTTTCCGCTTCAATATTCCCATCCTGCATAAAATCAGTCTAAAAGCGCTGCCACGACGCTTGACCTGTAAGTTTAGAATACCTCCTATACGACTTAGTTTAGGAAAGTGCTATTTGCCACGAAACTAGCACTCGAGTCGACCATTGGTACTTATTCAATTAATTATTCAAGCGCAATCTGATTGGCTGGAAATAATTTTTGGGAGGCAAATAGCCAAAATGGGGGGGGCAAAAAGCGCTTTCCATCTTTTATTATAATAAGGGGATTGCTATTCGCATACCCCAGTTTTGCTATTCGCACACACCCCCGTAACTTTTTATCATATTAAATATTATAAGACCAAATTTGCCTTATATTATTCGGATCGCTTCTATTTTGTACAATTCCGCTAAAAAAAATAAAAAGTCATGGGCGGCGGCGGGTTGCGCATTCTGCCTCATAAGAAGTGGCACGTGTGGCGACGCGAGAATATCGAGCGCGTGTATCGAGATGAGCGTTAGTACGAAGAAAAGCAGCGAGATGTAGATGCAAAGAGACGAAAAGTGGAACAAGAGCGACGCGCCGAGCAGCTTCTCTCCACGAAAGGACATCACCGTCAAGAGCATATTAATTTCTTTGCGACAGAGGCAGCGCTCGCAAGTCCTGGTACGAATGGCTACAGAAGGAAGAATCACGTGGGTGGATCGGATGAAACGCTGAGAAAGCATGGAAAGCTGCCCTGGTATGCGCAGGCCAAAGATGCCAAGAACGAAATGAGTGCGAAACAGGAGAAGAAGAGCAAGAGGTGCGTGATATGAAACAAAAGTAGGAAGCGGGGCGGGAACGAAACTGATGCTGTGTTTAAAAAAATTGCAGGGAGTTAGACGATATGGATCCTTTGCACTACATGCGTCCGAAAGAGGAAGAGGGAATGCGTTCGAGAAGAAAATGGAAAACGATGTAGGTTCAGATCCAAACGTGATGACGGGGGACTTGAGGATAGCGATCGCAGGAAATATTCCGCCCGATATGAGCGCTCTTCGACTTCGCCGTATAAAAGATAATAAGCAGTGAGCTAAAGTCATCCATGTTCCTTATGCAGCACAATAATCTCTAACGACACAATGTACCCCGATGCATCTAGTCAGATCTTTCGTATTGAAGACCTCCGATGATGGACTATCGTTGAAATTTGAACATTCGTTCGACGAAAATTTAAGTAGATTTCTGGGAAAATTACATGCATGCCCTCGCTTTTTGCGGAAATATCTGTGCATGCATGAAATTTTCCCAATATGATAAAAAGTTACGGGGGGGTGTGCGAATAGCAAAATTGGGGTGTGCGATAGCAATTCCCTATTGTAATACACTTTTTATCTTTCCTTTCTTTACAAAAGATCTCAGCCCCGGAACCCAGAACTTACACTCAGGGCGCCCTTCCTACAAGTGCCTACGACACGAAGTACTGACCGGCTTGAGCTTTAACAAGCTGTCCGCACACGCCCCCAACTCGTGTAACTTCCCACAGGTTATAAGCCCAAGGGGACATTGGGGAATCGAGATTTTACGATTATAACTAATTGGAGGTCACGCTCTACGTTATATTCATTTGAGGTTACGCTCTAAGTTTATTCCGATTGGAATTCGTTCTCGTGGAGATTCGGATAAAGTCCCCTGTTTATCGAGGGGTTATCACTGTCGATTTTGTATTTTGTGTGATTGATATTTTCAGGGTCAAAAGGGTCCCCTCAGGCTGTCTATGTCTCCAGGCAGCAAAGTATTGTGCTTCCCGGTAGTATTCCCGACGGTAACTACTGCGGAATCGCACAATCGCTCAACTCGCCCGTGTGTGGAACACAGCTTAATAGTTTTTGGAGGGGAGGCAAATTATGGCCATTTCAAGGGCCGTGAAGACGTTGTAGAAGTTTCCACGTAGTTATTCAAGATTGGAGTAGTCACCTGTCATGGTTGATCTGACCGATTGATATACCTCTGTCGGCGTCCTCAGTATAGTTTAGTCAAGTTTCCACTCTAGCCCCCTCCAAATATTATCTGCCCTTATTATCGAGGTGGTATCTTCGAGCTTCCTGCGCTAAAGGTGATGCTCGCGGTGATCGTAAAATGTGCTCTCCGGCCTGATTCTGAAGCCGACAAACGGAGTACCCCTCCGAAAGTGAGTCTACTGGGTCGCCCATGGCAAACCCATGCGGATAAAAAGTTTCGAAGTTTTGGCTGTCACCGTGAGCCTCGAGCTGGCGAAGTGACGATTGGCTTGGACCTAGCGTGTTCCAAGTTAAGGTTGATTATGGTATTAACTCCCCATGAGACTCCTGCCCAAATTATGGTGATGATGACCATAATTCGGAAGAGAACCATGGACTATGTTACTATTTTTACGTCTGGTGCATATTAGAAAAAGAAATAGAAAGAAAAGTGAAGATGCCCTAGCATTTCCCCCGGCAGTTTGTAATATTTTTGTTTTCGAAGATGAAGTTGAAGAAAAAAACAGATGTGCAAAAGTATTATTATCTAAAGGACTTGAAACCTCATTGAACATCCATTTAGAAAGATTTCCCGCCCTAACGTTATTAGCATGTTGGAAGGTACTGTGTCCCGTAGTTGCCTCGGTCATCTCTTAAAGATTTTCCCGCGCTTGGTATGTTGGAAGGTACTGCCTCATCCTTGGTTGCCTCGGTTAACACGTTGGACCTGATCAAAGCGGCTTTCGGACAACTTAATCAAGCCAAATCAACAGCCCTGTCACAGGTCGCGAGCTCGCCGACTGTGGCCGGGCTAACTCTGAATGGTCATCAATGCGTCATTCCGTCAGAGGTAGGCTTGTTGACCGATTCATTTATTGAAATAACCCGTATGACGCTGGGAACAAGTGGAGCGGCGCTAAGAAGACAGATAGTTCAACACCACGAAAACTACTCTTCACCAGAGTCAAACCGGGATCCCCAGCTAGAGCAAACCAAAGGTGAAGAGATAAGTTTCGGGCAGGTTGGATCGATTCGTTGGACAGTTGATGTTAAACGCACAGAAGTCTGTGGGAGCTACCCGGAACAATGCCGGGAAGGATACACGTTAGGGCAACTTGCGGTCGGCAGACCAAAACCTGTGCAAGCTTCCGGAAGAAAACCATAAGCGGTACCAGACCTTCCAGACGCAAATCAAACCAACCGGTCCCCGATCAGTTTGAAAGGATGTTCTTGACCATCATTGAGAGGTTTTTTAATAACTCGAGTCAGGCGGAGGCTATGAAGTGATGTATGAAAACGTTGAGACGGAAACTGTAGTGTCCAAAAAAATTACAAGCTCAGAAAAGGGTGTCCGAAGGTCAAAATGGCTGCCCACTTGGTCAGCGCGAGGCGCACATCCGGGATATACAGGTGGATAGGAATCGGTTTGTGACGTTGAGACGCAGCATCCGAGTACTCCGGGAATGTCTCGGGTACCCCACATCGCATGGGATAATGTGTTCGACGCATAGTTAGGGTCAGGCAGGGTCAGTCCCTTATGTGTGTCAGACACTTCGGCATAGACACAAAACCATGACCAATGATAGTTACGTAAGACCAAGCCGACCTGAAAGATGGCGATGGTTGATATTCATTGACTTGATAGAATGCCCGGCAAAACTTGATTCAGCAGCTAAGTCGCGAAGTACGGATAGGTTGGCCATATTTGGTGGACACGCTTGAAGTGCAGTATTGTGGATCTCGGATGCCCGACAACAATACCATATGAACCTGTGACCGGACGAGATGCCCATCCAATACCTACACAAGTTGAACGTAGCCGGTCCGAAGGCCAACGAGCCACGCCGATTGCTCAGAGATTTCCTGGGACCATGTCGAGCAATTTGTCAGAATCCTGGGAGATACGTAATTAGCAACCGGCTAACGTTGCTGCATCTCAACAACGTGATTAAGTGGAGTCAACACTAGGCTGTCATCAACGAGTAAACGATCGAGGTCTCCGAGTCGCAGCAGGTATCGACCAAAGCCCGTTAACATGCAGGCATGATATTCCTTGACCAGATCTACCAAAGCAATTCGAGTGGTCACTGTGGACTCCTATGGCGCTAGCTCTGACAAATATAGGGGTTCCAGTTGGTAACCAGAATTAAAGCAGTATTTTGTCGTCCAGCGGAAAAGATTCCCGACCATGGTGAACAAAAGACCGGTTGGAGACGCAAGTACATCACTGCGGATGACTGCTGTGGTTAAGTTATCTACACGATTTCGTACAATTGGCTACAGGTGGTATATTGATCAACATGATTGAAATAATGGGGAGGATTTTCTATCAGGTAATAATTCTTCTGGTATTTAGATAAACTTGGTGTGGAAGAGATGCCCGGGTTAAAATTAGTGGATAAGAGCAGTCAACATACTCAGCTCTTAATTTGCATTCGATTGGATAAATAGTTTCTTCTTTTCTCTTAGTTTATTTTCTAAAATATCCTCCATTCAGTACATCCAATTTGTTGATATTAAGAAGTTTATCACTTTTCTCTCTTTTAAGAAGTCAAGCTTTAAATAAGTGACAGTGGTTGGCGACTGACACTGGGTGGAAAGTTATTGACCCACGACGACGCCCACGTCAGATGATGAGCACACAAAAACTATCAACGATCTTGCCACGGCTGATTTCTTGTCCGGAGGAAGGTATTTATTATTTCATTGGATAACTATTGGTGTCGCTACGTGGCAAATTGGTTGGCTAGGTTTCGGGAGAATATTAAATGCGCCGAGATCAAGTACTGTAATATGACACCAATACTCTAAGATCACAGTACTGTAATATGACACCAATACTCTAAAGATCACAGGTTTATCGTAGTGACGCCCCAAGACATCGGGTGCAATGTAGTAAGGCGTACCGACGCATGTAGTCATAACGCCAGCACTCAAGCCGTCGTCCATGCGTGAGAGTCCATAGTCGGTTACGTTGAGCTCGGTGTCTTCTCCTTTGGTCGCAAAAGGAAATTTTCAGGCTTCAGGTCTCGGTGGCAAATATCACGGTTATGGCAATGCTTAACGGCGTCACAAATCTTATGCACAAGCACAGCAGCATCATCCTCATTGTAGTGTCCACGGGCAATAATACGGTCGATAGCTCTCCAACCGTACAAAGCTCTGTGGTCAAGTGCAAGTGGCGGTTTCCCTCACATACGTCGTAAAGCTTAATGATGTTTGGGTGATCCAGCGTCTTGAGGATATTCATTTCACGTGTCATGGTCCCTGGCCGGCTCACGTTAGCCTTGGGGATAGTTTTTATAGCCACTTTCGCGCCCGTTGCCTTGCTAATACCCACGCGGACGGTACTGATTAAGCGACAACGGACGGTACTGCTTAAGAGAAAAGTGTCTGCCTGGTCAGCCCCCGCAATATCATGTCTGCTTAGACTGCGTATTCAAGTCAAACACTCTAATTATAGGACTGGCCAAGATCCATGTTCACAGCTGTGTGGTGATCAGTAAGAGCGTAGCCCGCGTGGTCAAAGGGTACACAAGGCGAACAAGGCAAAGAAGAAGCAAACGGACGACCCGCTTTGATAGTCGGTAATCAATCTGGGCACGGTGGGACGCCTGACCCAGTACGGAAGGTTTTGATCAGCGCTTACTACAATTAAAAATTGTGCTCGGGCCCGGATTCAACCAGAATATCACCGCGAGATCAAGACAGTCACGATAAAAAACGAAACTGGTCTGGAAGCGGCAACGTAGGTAAACCGCCGTCGCCGTTGATTAAGAAAAAAGGGTTCACTGATCATCAACATTACGGGAGTATCTTGCATGGTGTGTTGGAACATATTCCCCTAGCGGGCGTTCCCGGTTTATAATAAATCTTATAATCCGCCCTCCATGTTCGTGAAGGAAATTGAAGAAATACTGAAGATACCATTGGGTGTGAATGATTGCCCGGCACCGCAGAAGAAAGATACTAAGATAAAGATGAGGGAGCCAGATGACAAGATTAGTCCTATGATAATCATAACTAACTCCCCCAGATCACACAAATTTTCAGGAGAGTGCCCCTAAAACAAAAGCGATGGCTATCATTACTATAAGATGGATCGTACGGCGTTCCCATTAGAAAATGAGGTCATGAGTATCATGGAACCCACCGTTTTGGGGTCACTAACTGGTCCCCTTACGAAGCCAACTCCGGCATCGAACAATAACGAACCTAATCAACTTGATCAATTAGGGAACAATTCTCCCGGGTCTTATCCGTTCTATGAGTTAATCTTTGGTACGACAAACGAGAAGGCTAGGATACCACATGATCTATTGTTGTCGAGCAAAAAAGGACGCGACAAATGAATTCAAGGTCAAACCCCAACTGGGGTCGTCACAGTACGAATTTGCGTCTTCGTTAGCAGGGAGTCAATCCTCGAGCCACTGCTCGCTGGGATCACAGATAAACGAAGCAGAGACAACGCTGCACCAGCAACAAGCTCGAAGACCGTACTTACACAGGATCATTTCTATAGTACCTTCTTTTCTACTTGACCAGCAACAAGCTCGGAGCGAGACGAATACAAATGGCCAAGATCAACCGCCAAATCAACTCAGTCAAGTCGTTGACAAGCTGTGTTCAATGTCGCCACGTAAACTTTTGTCAACAGTTAGCAAACGAACAATTGTGGAGAGTCGATCGGACGGGTGGCACAAAATGTCACATGGAATCGGGAAATCATGGTCCAATCGCATTGATCAGTATAACCCGCAAAGACTTTCGGCTCCAACGACGCAGAATACAGGTCGCCTATAGACCTACTCGCATTAGAGTTTCCGCCGTCAGCGATTTAAAAGCGTTTTAAGGGAAGGAGAAAGACGAAGATTAAGGGCAAAGAGTTCGTTGAGGCGGCTAAATCGGCTTTTATACGTAATTAAATACCTGATCAAGAGCGATTCTTAATATTGGTCGAGTCGTTAAAACGGCCTGCACGTAATTGGTTCCAACAGCGTGATAGGGACACTAAAAAAACTAGCAATCCCTCGTCTGAGACTACGAAGTCCAAGGATATGATCATGGTATTTTGGTAGCCCAACAGTATCATGCGCGAAAGAGAACTGATGAGACGCCGCTGGAATATCTACATCGTCTCAACGTACATGGGGTAAGTGCTAAACTACCGACCAAAGAAGGCCTAGACCTATTCAATAGAGCAGTGGTTAAACTGATTCTAATGGCAGCAGTCAAGATATAGCGAAGCCTACCGCTGTTTGTTTGCAGTCAAAGTAAGAAAGGGATCAGCAAAGCACTCATCAAGTCGTACTGCCTCGCCAGAGTGCTGGAAATACCTTGTCTGTTGGAAGAAGAGAAGAGACTACCCTAGTGGTTATTGCCTTTTACGTGTTTAGCTTGCTGGAAGTTTTCACGATGCCGGAGAATACTCATGAAGCAACTGTTTAGCTTGTTCAGCCGGTAGTAAAGCCTGATCGACATGGCAATGCCAGCGGACGCTGAAAAAAATATTAAACTAGGACGTTCTCCAGGTGGATGGAAACTGCATCAAGCCGAGCGTTCTGGGCTCCGCATTTTTGAATACGTTGAGGAAGGCCTATTAGCCTAAAACCCTATACGATCCTCTATAATACACGTAATTTGAAGATTTGTCAAGCTTCTATAGTTGCAAGGGTTCGTGTTGATAATTTTATAGATCAGAGGTAATCATGGAGATGGATCTACTACCTGGAGAATCACGTGGCTATTGAAAGTACCACACACCTGGAAAATGATTTAAACAAGCGAAGCGGACACTAAATACCTATAAACAAGCTATTTAAATAGATTGTTTATTGTTCGACTCATCGAATTATCGACTCAACGTATTCTTTTAAGGTTGGATGCCACGTTGATCAAACGGTAAGAGTACATGGAGCACATACATCACCGTAGGTTGCACCAAGGTGATGATAACCCTCGTGCAACACTAATTTACTACTTTCACGTGTGGGTCGGACCATAATGCCATATGGAGATGGATTCACGGTTCCCGTTGAAACAAGCCTCGGTCTAGCTATCTTTACCGGACAAAGGTCATGATGCAGCTGGACACCCTCTCTGTGAGGCCAAGCTCAGCCTCTGAAGTTTTGCTTTCATATCTACCTATCACCCTGCCAAACCAATGGAAGTGCCTATACGGATGAAAGATTACAATAGATCAAATCTATGTGTTACGCGGGATACCGGTTGGGTACTGAAGGAACGGGTTGATCTGGGTATATCTGTAAGACTAATGTCACGTAGCAATCATTGATTCTATAGTCATGAGCACGTGGTTGTCTAATGATGTAATTTCGACGAAACCAGGTTTTGATTTGGAATGGTTCGTGCCAATATCGTAAGTAGCAAACACTAGCGTATTACACAACTAATGATAAAGGGGTTGATGAAGTGCCTTAGAATACACCCACTCAGATGCTGACCCGTATGACAACGCGCCGCGACACCTACAAGTTTGTTGGGGCGGGCTAACCTGTGACCTGAAATCAGAATCAAAAGGAAATAAGGAGGTCAGAGAACGTTTCAATCGAGACTAATCAACCTCTTGATCAATCAGCGAGGAAAATGAGACATGCTCAGAATCAGGTCGACAAGGAAGGTATTTTGGATAGCCAGGTTGGATAGGAGATGACAGGCGATGCGGAAGGGGATGTAGCGTGTACATGAAGGGAAAGACCTTTTTATACAAAGTAAAGCAACTCGCAGTATTGACCGAAATGTCCCCAGATACTGAAGAAGTTTATTTGGAAGATCTACAAGTTGGCGACCACGATGCCATAGGTCGAAGAGATTAAGAATCTCTATAAAATAACATGAGCATCGCAATTTGCTGATCGGAAAAGAAAATGCTTTATTGCCTGCAGCGTTTGGAGAGATTTGTGCGATAGGGACGTTGCAGATGCCAAACCCATTGCTCATATTTCCGACGCGTGGCACCTCAGTATCGGGAGAATTTAACTGCTCTGATCAATAAATTACTCGACAAAGGTTTTTTTTAGCCATAGACATCTCATCTGTCGCTATCGTGATGAATAAAAACATTTGATGTCCATTTGTTGTATCATTTATCGAATAGTTACCTTAACTCGGATGACAGTTAAGATGCCACTGACCAGCGACTTATTGGCACACTTCATTTCTTTCGCTCTTTATAAAGGGCCAGTCGTTTCTAGGTGGTATTGATGACTGAAGCACGAGGAAGATCTCAACTCTTTTAACACCATTTTGTCTGTTTTGCGTTTAAAAAATTCCCCGCAGATCTACCTGCGACTGGTCGAAAACGCGCTGTACGGACATTTCTGCATCAAGACTGATACCACGTACAAAACGTTTTTCAAGAAGGTAAGCCTGATCTAGATCAAAGTCGGTCAGTCTAGGAGATAAGGTTGTATGTCTACGATATTTGGATCACAGCACAACGATTAGACGATGTCTGCATTAAAGTAAATAATCATTTGGACGCTTGCAAACGTTGGAACCTGTCGATCAGTGTTGCCAAGACAGTTTGTGGGCGAGAAAGAGCCGCTTTTTCTGGACAACAAGTCTCAAACGAAGGTGTCGAATTAACGACCTGGAGGTGTACCTTTGTGAAGGCAATGCAATAATTTTTTTGTAGAGTATGAACCATTAGAGCCGCTTCATTGAGAACTTTCCCGTAGATACGGCCATAATCGAAGAGATTGATTTTTTGTCATTGACCAACGAGAATCTGGTTATCAAGCGCATCAAGAGACTGTAAATTTGAGACGGCGGAACTGGCATTTAGCATGTTAAAAGCAGAAATGAATTCCTCCCCAATCTTGCGCCATTTTGATTAGACCAAGCTGCCGGTAGTGAATATTTAAGCCAGGAAAAGCGCCGTGTCAACGGCGCTGATGCAAGAACACGACGGCGTAAATTATCCTGCGATCTACGCTTAAGCCAACAAGTTGAACAACGGGAATGCGATGAGGAGGTTTAAATTATGCGTGTGTTAGGCGTTTATTATGCCCTTCTAGTAGGCCAATCAATCAATGGAGTCATATCAAACGAAAGAAGACACGCGGAGGGCTAGTAGGGAGCACGTTTTATAAGAAATAAAACGTATAATAGCGGTCACACGGTTGTTCTGTGGTGATGTGGCATTTCAATTATGGGCAAAAAAGATGTGGGTCAGTTATTGAAAGGGTATAAGGTGTTCCAGCCGGTTAAGGACTAAAGATCGAGTACTGTAGCCAGCACTGATGTAACCAAAAAGTAGTAGGTGAAAGAGTCTTTGAAGTAGATATAGGACTTGGTAATACTTAAATAGATTCTAATTTTACCCTTTGAGAATAGTCGTCCGCAGCCTCACAACAACCCTACCAAACTGCCCTATAGTAAAACCAAGTCTAATACAGGAAGGTGGTTAAGTTAGCGCCTAAGTGAGCGAGGCGACAGTCATCTGGGACTACTACTATAGTTGGGAGCAGCCTGAGATATTTCGGGAAGTGTTCTATACAGTGTTTGGTGACGTTTCGGACGTTAGTACTAAGAATATGGGAGGTTTAAGCGAAAAGGATAGTTTTATTGCTTTCGTGTGTTGCAAATTGAGTGGAAACACTGAAATTCTAAGTTCCTTCACGACATCTGAGACAACAATGGTGCGATCTCAGCTTCGGTTTTGCTCTAGATGCTTTGATAAGCTCTTCACTTCCACAACAACTCATAGAGTCCGACGACAAGTCTTCGACTTTGGGCAGTATAAAGTTTTGATAAGAAAATCTTGAACTAATCAGTTTGTCGGTCTGAGCTGAGTTCAGCTGAGCAATTCTGATCTTAACTGAACGGTGCTATGCTGAATACGCACTCGGAAGAAAAATATTTGCCGACACTGCTGTAAGATGTGTTTACAATGACCAGTACTCCTTTTTTTGACTTTATTAGGCGGAAGTCATAACACGAAGTACGTTCATGGACTTCCAACAGTTTTGGAACCGACAGAGATCTCAACGGAGTTTGGTAGACTTTACACGTTGGCAAATCTCGCAAGCGCTCACGTACTTCCACCCTTACTTATACTTGTTTCTCCAGTAATTTGCCAGTTGTTTTTGATGACGCATTCATCCACAACCAGAAAACACGATAAGAGTGATATAAAGGGCACCTAGGCCAAGTATTAGATCTGATGCGTAAGCATGAGCTCTAAACAATTTAAATAATTACACTTTCGTTGCATCTGATATACCATTTCTTGTTACTTGTAGGCAAGAACGGATTTCGCCCTGATCCGTAGAAGATCAGTGTGATAGTTGAACGACGTGAGCTACACAACGTCAAGGAAAGTTCCTTGGGTTAGGTATAGATTCTCATGAAATATGCAGGCCTCATACGCCCTCATTTGCAAATGCTAAAGAAAGACGTTGGATGATATTAAGAATACCTAATTCCAAAAAAAGTTTGATGCAGTTACTAAAAGCGTGACGTAGCATCGGTGCTATCGTTAAACGATGATAATTCGTTTCACGTCGTTTACGACAAGAGCGTTCAATCGTTGTCCACTAATGCAACACAATGACCATAAGCATTATCGCGTAATATATTTTTAATCGCGTCAGCTGTGTCCAACACAGCGCAACTATCCGGTACATGATAATATACTCCTTGCCATGAAGTATGTTTGGGATATAGACTCTTGGTGGCTTATACCGACCATGCGACATTACGGACAGCCGTAAACTCACCACATCGTTCCTTAAGATTGGCAATTCGGTTGACATTATTGCGTATTAACTTCATGGTTTAATACAAATCGGAAAGATTAACGTGGTAGCCGATACACTATCCATGTAGCCTTGATTACGAGAGAAAACCGTCCGTAACAGAAAAGACGAGACAAACACAGTCCGTTGCACCTGACCTGATTCTTCCCTTGACCAGAAGGAAAATGAGACTTACAAAGACAAAAAACTCGTCTATCGAAAGATTATTGAAGCAGACGAAACGCGAATAACTGCTCGAGTAATTACGCATCGCTATCAATTGCACGATGGTCCACATCTATACAGACTAGACCAAGATGATGATATTCCCATCGCTGTGCCCAGCGATGATGATCTCAAGCATGAAATCATGTTTGAATAACGTAATGCACTAATTTCGGGGCATCAAGATTGGGAGAAGACATATGATTCTCTGTTACGTGACATTAAAGCCCCACACGGGGCGTAACTGAATCGTAACACATCTGTTAAATGTTACAACGGCGTTCTTTAAGCCATGTAGGATTACTAGCTACTCACGAAACATTACACTTGGAGTGCATACCGCCATTAGAGGGGGTCGATCTCACGCATTAGGATTTGATAAAATCTATCTCTGAAATCGAGAGCACATAAGACGGTGCTTTCTCTCATGCCATAAGTGATGACATCGTTCCTCGCTATCAAATTTAAGTGGTACTGTAGCCACGTTCAGCTTATTATAAGCATCAACTCTTCACCATCCTCCGGTGGATTTTTTCTCATAGAAGGTGGGATGGAGTGCGGTGATATTGACTCCCGGCCATGGCCTGTTTTATGGTGAGACTTAAAGAACTCGTCGATTGCTTTAAGGTAAAGGCTGACACAAAATTACTTTGCGCCTAGCAGTAGGTCTCATTCATGTCAAATCCCTTTTCTTTTGGGAGCTCGTATGGAATTTCTTCTGAGAATACGTTAGAATATTTCCTAATGACATCATTAGTAAGGGGATGTCGCCTTAAGCGACTCCTAGCTCCCCGCTTCCAAAATTCGGATTTCACGTCGGAAATGCACTCGTTCCAATAGCATGGGCTTGTAACGTGTATAATGCTCGTTTTTACTATCCGCGATTTCATCATCGCAATGATGATACAGATCTTTTTGATCTGATCGTCACGTAAATTCTTTACAACCTTTTAAACTAAGAGTTGGAAGATCAATCACTAAATCCGGGGGGTTACTGATTTGGGGAACTAATCCGGTTTCTGTTTGAGGTAGGGCGTTCATCGTCCCAACGTGCTCCCTGATCAAATCAGATGATTTCGTCTGGTCTGTTTCTTCCTGAAGGTGGTACTCCTAGTTCCTTTGCGGTGGTCGGTGCCAACCGTGGTAGCGTAACGTCTTCGCGGTGGATACTCCCTGTCGCGTAAATTTTTGCCTTATGGTGGCCACTGCCTGCCATGGAAATTTTTGCTTCACGGTCGCTCGTTCCACCTACTTCCTTTCACGCAGTGGTCTGATGAGTCAACTAGACTGTTATCAACGAATTTACCCTCTGTTTTAATTGTCGGATCAGAGATAGTGGTGCCATAGATATTCGCTAGTATTTCAGACGGTGCAGTGTATCTACTGATACACTTGAATTACTCATAGGGTCATCAATTTACGTGGCATTGCCCACGTGATTGATAGGGTGTACCGGCTATTTTTGAATGCCCAAGATAACGTCCAACTTGTCACCAAGTTCGAGGACGATGGTCCTCGAACGAGAGTTCTTCCACTTCAAAAGCCTACGTGTATCAAGCTTTGGAATAGTCACGGTTACGCCTGGACTGAGAACATATTTCGTGGTGTTTGGACTTCCACGAATTTTAACGACGCTAGACTTTGTGCTCTCACCGATGCCAACATGCATGTTGGCATCGGTATCATGGATCTTAACCTTCAAAGTGACGAGCTTTGTTGCATTACTCCGCACAGATTGACGAGAAATTGCCCCGTCTGGAGCTATCATTCTCACGTTCCCGATGTCGTCATGTGAAAAACAATCCTCGCCTTGGCTGTACTGGTTGCTCACGTTTTTTAACCAGCAAGAGGTCTCCCTTGTTGATTAGTAGTCGAATCCATAGCGCAGATGTAGTCGAAAACTTGAGTCGAAAATGTCCAATAGTAAATCCAGTATTAAAAGAAAAGTAGTCACGCGTGATATCTTCAAAACCAAGCACACGTTGGTGGCGAGAAATGTATCATCTGACAGTTCGTGTAGTAAGGAAGAATATGGCCAAGGAGGGACTTAATCAATGAGGCGTATATTGAGAAGTGATTATCTAGCTAAACATGAGCTTATGTAAACAGATGTTGAAGTCATGGTAAACTTCGATCTGTGTGGTATGTATTTCTTATACGTAACATAAAAGTGCGTGCTCAGAACCGAGTACCACTGCAGTAATTATGTTTGTAACAGACGAAATGCAAATTGCTACCTAAAATAGTCCAACCTAATTATAATATAGAATTAGAAATAAAAAGACTATTTTAACATCCGTTGTTGGTTACGTTTTCCAGCGACATACTCGTCCGCTGAATGCGTCTCGCCGGACGCGATGCCATGTCCTCATGGGCAAAGTTCCCCATCCTTGCACATCTGTTGCAGCAAAGATTTTCTTATTGTTATTCGATTGCGTCAGCGCAACTGATATGTGTACCTATAGCGTGGTTGCAGAAAGGCGAAGGGTAAATACACCCGCAACTAATTACCACCGTCCTGCAGCTTTGATGCATCTTAAAGGAAAAGGATGCGTTCCCTTTTTGACTGACACCAATATACTGGTAGATGCCCTTATAATAATATCCTAAAGTCTCATTCACAATATTCATTTGACAAGTACAGTGCCTTCTGCAAGTAGGGTTGTATGCTAATCTTACCTGACGCAGAACGAGATATTCAGGTCGACATCTGAATTTATTTGAGGATGATCAAAGTTCAGATTTAACTAAGGGTGGCGTTTTAACGCAGACGGGTCAGCCTTTCTGAGATCCCATGCCGATACCGCGGAGACATGTATGGGCAAAGAGTAGCTATAGCTTGGGTACACTAACGTTTCGCGATTCTATGGCTGTCTTTTTCCAACATAGAGGTCCTGCATTCCCGTCTGCAGGGCTACATTTACCGTAAACTTCGAGACTGCGGTCGCGGGAGCTGAGAGCTAATGGTGCCGACGAAGGACTGAATCTCTTCGAAATATGTCTAGATTTCGATTTGATCGTCTGGGCTTTAGCTCAAGCATTGTTCTCATGTCAGGGTTTATGCCACTGATCACGTGCACCAGAGCGTTTAAGATGGAGGAACTCCTCGTGAGTGACACCATGTAGACGCTCGGTTAGGACCATCCAACCAAAGACTCTAGGAGCCCTAAACTTGTCTAGACAAGTGGCAGTGGTCGTTAAGACGGACAACAAAGTCCAAACAGGGGTAAGATTACGTTGTTAGAAAGTGCGCAATATATTGTAAATTTATTCCTAATATATTTTCATGGCTAAACGAGGAAAATCGAAATCAATTTGTCGTAAATAGGTAGTGATTTCCTGGTTGGAAAGTGACGGACTTCCATCGCGGGCATCCTAGCATTTTTTGACCTTCAACTTAAAGCCGATGGCACGCAACCGAAAGACATCATCGTTTCTATGGATGCATTTTCTCTCACATACGGAGAGTGAAACTGTTCTCAATCACAGCGACACTGTTTTCTAAAAAACCGTACTCATACTTTAAATTGTGAACTGTTGAAAATATTTATAATACCGGTTTTTAATAAAGCCGGGTATGATTGATATTTTCATTAGTTGTGATATTCATGTCGTACTTATTTGTAAAGAATCTATGTACGTACTCGAATCTGAGTAGATATCTTTGGGCGCTGATAAGTGGCGTAGAACACACAACAGATGGAAGTTTGCTATAACTTCAACACCTTATGCATATTACATGTTAGGCTAGCTAATCACTTCTCAATAGACATTCTGTAGGAAATTGACATGAGTTGGGGGCACGCGTAAATTCCCGTTGTGAAAGTGTCGGCCGTTATTGCCTTACCGTCTTGGGAGGAAGTTTCTACGAAAGAAGCGCACCCTACTTGATCAGGGTAGGGGCGCACGAGGGCAGGATGTAAATGCGTGTTTTAAAGTGAAAAATATACTAATTATAAATGCGTACTTAAGAACCTAACCTAAAACTTAATATAAAGAAAAAAAACCAAAGTAGCTAAAAATGCATAAGTGCATAAGTGACCACAATGGTCGCGCATCACTTGAAGTTTGAATGCAGCACCATACCATGCTGCACACCCACATCGCTTGTAAATCTTCAGCACTTCTTCCGCGAACATCGTGTAATCACTTGTTGTCACATCAAGCCAATTTCGCTGCGTAAGCGTAAGAACTTGGCTGCACACAGTGGCTTCGTCAGAAGATCTGCGATCATATCATCACTGGCCACGTGCAGTGGTCCCACTGCTTTGCGCTTGACATAGTCATTGAGAAACTTGAGCTTCACATCCACATGCTTTGACGCCGCACCACTTGCCTCACTTCAATCTGTCTAATCGCCGCTTGATTTTCCATTCGTAACAGCATCGGCATCTCCACTCGTAAGCCAATCTCTTCCAGCAACTCATTAAAACCTAGGACTTCCTTGCCACCTACAGCAGCAGCCACGAACTCCGCTTCTGAAGTATACAACGCAACTGCACCTTGCTTCTTGCACGCCCATCCGACAACCATGCCATTCAGGAAAATCACTCAACCACTCACACTCTTCCGATCTTGCTTATTTCCAGCGAAATCTGCATCCGTATAGCCAAACAGCTGCAAACTTTCATCACTCCTTGCCTTGCATTCCAAACGTAACTTGAGCTCCTTCGATCCCTTTAAATACCTAATAATCTTCTTCGCTAACTTGTAGTCAATCTGTCTTGGTGCATTCATGCGCCGTGTAATCTTGTGAACTGCGATAGAGATATCCGGCCTTGTACACCTCGAGATCCACAATAAATTTTCAACCATAGACTAGAAAATCTTCTGCGTAGGAACACCTGTTATCGCTGCCTTGGGTAAGAAATTGTCATCTTCGCCTTCATCATTCGTGTCAGTAATCGATAACTGCACCGAATTCTCATGCTCATGTTGTACTTCGTCAATAATTCATCAATCGTTGCTTCTTGATCCATCGTGTATTCATCCTTTTGACTTCCACCTATTCCTATGCCGAGAAACTTCTCCACCGTTCCAAGATCCTTTAATTCCAGTATCTTCATCTTGTCGAAAAAATCATCCGCCAGATTCTCCGTCGTTCCCGTCACTAGAAAGTTATCAACGTAAACTCCAACAATCACTATGCCACCAACGTCCTTCCTTGAAAATATTACATGTGTCTTTCATACACTTCTCGAAATACAAATCAATAAGTGTCTTGAGTAACAGTTCATATTACATGCGTCCAGCCTGCTTTAAACCATACAAATTCTTCTTTAAACGTAATGCCAAATACTTGGTCGAATCCACTTCAAACTCCTGCAAAACTTCATTCTTGATCATCATGCCTTGAGGTATCTTCAGAAAAATCTCAAAATTCTGCTCTTTATGCGCCTTCGGGTATGCACTTGGTATGTAACGGGGTTACATTCGGGTTACATTTAGTGTTGGTGTACATGAGTACACCACGGTTGAGGTCAGTATTGGCCGGTTTGAAAGGTTTCGAACCTTTGGTTATTTTTAACCAATCAGGGCAGGGGCCCTTGGTGTGGTGGTGTGTCAGCCATCCACGTGTCAGTACACAGGTGTGTACACTACATTTTAGCATGGTACGAATTAAGAATATTCTGCTTATTATTACATATAGTTTATATTAGTTTAAATTAATTTAGGCTAATTACATATTAAATATATTCAGTTTACATTTCACTCTATTTAGCGGACGCGCGACCTCGACCGGTCGAGCGCGCAGTGAGTGTCGTAGGTAAGAGGGAGTCCTCCCTTTACTTACATCCCGTAAAGGGAATACAGCCGTTAAGGCTAAGTCGTAAACTAACCCGGGAATCTTGGCCCCGAGTAGGAGAGCTCTCTCCTACTAAGCCCTTAATAAGGGCGTATCGGCTAAGTAGCGGCGAACGCCGCTTTAAGAAAAGCCTTCCTCTGTGCGCTAGCCGCACCGTGCGTATACGCACCGGCTACATCTGGTAGCACTAGTAGTCAATCCAACACCTGTGTTGGTAGACTAGACATCCTCTGCAAAGGATGAATCAGGACGATTGGGATAGTTTGACCCTCGTCCAGCAGGAAGCTTTAAAAGGCTGTTACCCTTAACGGGGGAAGAAGGCATGAAGCTCCTAGTGGAGCAGGGCCTTCAGGACGTAAAGGCGAGGGTAAATGCCCTCATCGCTCATGAGGCGAGTTGCAGTGGTGTTCATTCCACGGGGGTGCGACCTCCATTATCGTTTAAGATAAAGGAGTTCACCGGAGATAAGGGTGACAACCTTTATGTTTGGTTGCGAGAGGTCGAAACGGCCTTCGCCACAGTAACATGACCGCTGATCACTTGCAAGTGGAACTTGCATTTACCCATCTTACGGGCAAAGCCCGTACATGGGCGTTTACGTGTCCGGATTCGGTCACGAACGTGTTCCCAACCTGGGAACTAGGGACTTGGAGACATACATCCAAGAACTGAAGACCCTGTTGGCAGGGATGTACGCGAAAGCGTATTCGGACGATGTGTCCATTCCCGTGTTCATGGGTGGCCTGAAAGAATGGCCAGCACGTTCGGAACTGTTCCGATGCCGACCCCAATCCCTGGAGGAGGCGTTCAAGATGGCGTTTAACGCCGAGAGGAACTTCCGTTCATTTAAGGTGGGTCCCGAACCCATGGACCTGAGTCAGGTCGAAGCGGAGGAGAAACCTCCCGCTAAGAGTCACTCTGACTCTTTTCCACAGAGCTTCGAGGAAGAGCTCTTAGCTATGTTGCAGCGGCGTGGGCCGCTGAGATGCTTCCTGTGTGGGAGCACCGAGCATCTGAGGAACAGATGTCCGAAAAATCCCCAGCGAGACACTCGCTACAAGGGACCAAGGGTGGGGAAAAAGCCCTTGTAAAAGCCGTCGGGAAACGACGGCTCCCAGTAGGTGCGGGTCGCCTTACTGGGGGATCCCTCAGTTCTGTTAAGCCCCAGGGTAGGGGACGACAGCACAAAGCCCCGAGGGAAACGGTGCTTTCTAGCACCGAGTTGGTGTACCGGCCAAATTTGCTGGTAGTCCTTGCGGACGTGAAAGGCTTTGATAAGCCTTGGAGAGTCTTGATAGACTCTGGAGCGTCTGACAATTATGTCAGACGGGATTCTGTTGAGAAGAGTCGGCTGTATGCCGAGGCCCTAGAGGAACGTTCTGGTGACGTTGTCACGGTCCGTCTTGCGACGGGCGTACAGGTTTCTGTACCCAAGGTCTCGATTGACCTTAAGATGAAGTTTGCAGAATTCGACAGCTTAGAATGTTGCCTAGTCCTGGATTTGGACTCGAGGTATGACCTCATTCTGGGCATGAAGTGGCTGGAACGCCACGAGCCATGGATAGACTGGAAGTCTAAGTCCATCGGCTCAACGCACTCGCGGTTGGGTGAAGCATTGGCGAGTCCTATACCCACCTTTGCTCGATCGCAAAAGCGATTCTGGCGTGAGATGCCAGAGATTGGGATGTCTGAAATGATCATTCCCAATGGCGTTAAGGAAGAGTTCCTTAACGAGGGGGATTCGGCGGTTAATCCCCGTGCCTATATAGGCGAGACTGGTGAGTCGCCAGTGATAGAGGTGGATTCCTCTGAGAGTAAGCGAGAGGCGCTTAGAGAAGAGACCCGAAGTTCGTCTCTTCTACAGGTCGGAATTGATTCCGACCACGCCGTGTCCGGCGAACAAGTTGCGACTCCAGTGGTAGGGGTAGAGACCCCTGTGGTTAAGCGCGAGGCGCTTCCAAGCGAAGAGACCCGAAGTTTGTCTCTTTCGCACGTCGGAAATGATTCCGACTATGCCGTCATAGGTGAGACCGGCGAGTCACCGGTGGTAGAGGTAGAGACCTCTGTGGATAGGCGCGTGGCGCTTCCAATAGATGAGGCAATTGACTCCCCCCATCTGGGTCTCAGGATGAGTCCCGAGGCCAGTAGTCAGCAGTCCTACAGGATGCTGAATAGTGTGACAGGTGTTGTCACAGAAGGCGTAAGCCTGGAACGGTTGCCTGGGGTAGGCAAACTGTTGTCGTTGGAGTAGATGTCCTTCAACGAATTTGAAGCTGCTTTGAAAGTAGATGAAATCGACGAGGTTGTCGTATTACGTCCGGAAGAAGAGTTGAACTCCTCATCCACGATGGACGAGTCAGTTTTGGTGAAAACCAAACAGGCATTAAATGCCCGAAGCGGCCTCAAGATACTGGCGGATCCTGAGGATCCTTACCATTCCTTATTAAAGGAATTTGGAGATGTCATTAGTGACAACCCGCCGATGGGATTACCACCGGATCGTGTAGTCCGACATGAAATTGATTTGTTCTCTGGAACCAAATACTGCGTCACTAGGCAGTGGCCTCTCCCCAAGGAACAATGCGACGTCATCGACGCATTCTTCAAGGGGAAAGAAGAGGCAGGGATGGTACGGGAGAGCAAGTCTCCCCACTCATCTCCCACTTTTTGTGTTCGTAAACCGAACGGAAAGTGGCGCATTGTGCATGCGTATAACAAGCTGAATGCAGCTACCGTGCCCATGCAGACTCCGATTCCTCGGAAGGATGTCCTCCAGAACAATATGGCTGGCTGTACTGTGTACAGTGCCTTAGATCTGGTGGACGGGTATTATCAGGTGCTCATGCGAGCATCCGATATTCCGCTTACAGCGGTCAGCACGCCTAGTGGCATGCTATGGGAGTGGCTAGTTATGCCACAGGGGCTTTCGAATGCACCAGCGACATTCAATCGCTTGGTGACTTAACTCTTCCGCCCTCATAGAAAGTACGCTCAGACGTACTTCGACGATATATTCGTTCATAGTCGTGCGGAAGGCGACTCGTCGGATGTTCAGACGCACCTTATACACCTTCGAGCTGTACTCGAATGTATGCGAGAGCATAAGTTATATGCGAACGAATCCAAATGTATATTTGGTGCTGAGGAAATTCCTTTCCTCGGATGCTTCATCGGTAAGAATGGATTCCGGGTGGATCCCGCGAAGGTGAAAGCCATTGTGGAGTGGCCTTCGCCTGTAAATCTTGTAGATTTACGGAAGTGGCTTGGATTAGCCAACTATCTCCACAAGTACAGCGAGAACTACGCTGAAATGGCGAATCCATTGACCGACCTTCTTAAGAAGGATGTTGATTGGTGTTGGAAAACCGAAAACCAAAACGCTTTTGAAGCGGTTAAGGGGAGCTTGTTAAAAGCTCCCGTTCTTGCTCTCCCAGATTCTGGGAAACCATTTAGTGTCGTCTGCGACGCCTCCGATTTCGCAATCGGATGTGCTTTGTTACAAGCAGACGATGCAAGAAGGGAACGCGTAATTGCGTTTGAGTCGAGGCAGCTTAAAGCTGAGGAACGGAATTATCCCGTTCATGACAAGGATCTACTTGCAATGAAGTATGCTCTAGTCAAATTTAGGGTTCACCTACTCGGCTCATAGCCGTTCGTGGTTTATACTGACCACGCGTCCTTACGGACAGCGACAAAGTCGCCTCATCTCTCGCAACGGATGGCCCGTTGGTTCTCCTTCTTTGCGGAGTACAACTTTAATGTTAAGTATAAACCTGGCAAGCAGAATGTGCTTGCGGACGCGTTATCGCGTAGTCCCGATTACGAGCTCGCTCACGCGAAATTCGTCACCACGTCTGTGGTGGATCTCATACGCCAGGCGTATGAGAAAGACCCACAATGTACGGCGCTTATCAGCGCAATGGGTGAAAAGGGTCTTGGCTCGTCTGAGCCAACCCTGTCAAGTCGAGCTAAAGCTCGTTTACACCGTTACAGGTACTGTGACGGTCTGCTATTTTATAGCACGAGCGCGGAGGACACTCCGCGGGTGGTAGCTCCTCATGATGAGGAAGTGAAGTATAGAGTCCTCTTTGAGGCACATGACTCCCCTATCGGGGGTCATTTAGGTCGGGATAAGACCTACAGCGCTTTAAGCGCTTTGTATTGGTGGCCCAATATGTATAAGTGGGTCGGTGCGTATATACGCACCTGTGAGACGTGTCAGAGGTTTAAACCCTCTGCAAGTTCAGCTGCGCCTTTGGCGAGCTTATCGGTTCCAACGGAGTGTTGGAAATCCATTAGCATGGATTTTATCTTCGGTTTTCCGAAGGATAAGGCCGGGAACACCGCCATATTGGTCTTTGTAGACCAATTGAGCAAGATGGCTCACCTGGCGGCGGTGCCAGAGTCCATAGATGGACAAGGAACAGCGAAAGCGTTCCTAGACCGTGTCTTTCGACAGCATGGTCTACCCGATTCCGTTGTGTCGGATCGGGATCCCCGTTTTACGGGACAATTCTGGGGGGCGTTGTTTAAGGTGCTAGGCACCAAGCTCCTCATGTCCACTGCGGATCATCTGCAGACGGACGGTCAGACGGAACGCGTTAATCGCGTTGTGGAAGATATTCTCCGGAGTTTATGTCCGGATTCTCCAAAGAGTTGGAGTGAGATGCTTCCTATGGCCGAATTTGCTATCAAGAATTTGGTACATGCATCTACGGGGTTTACCCCGTTTTACGTGAACGGATTGGTGAATCCGAGGGTTCCGTTGACGCCACGTGTGTGTGGCCCAGGGCTTGAGGGGGGGGGAGTATTCGCCGATGTCAGCCCTGTATCTGTGCGAAAGCACATCGATAAGTTTTTATCGACGCGCCTTAGTGTCTTAAGACACGTCTGAGATGCCATGGCGGAAAGCCAAGACAAGCAGAAGGAACAAGCTGACCGCAAGGGGCGGCGTGACAAAAGGGTGTACAAAGTGGGAGAAAGTGTTTTATTAAACGCTAAAAATCTTCCTACACATGCATTTTCAAATGTGTTGCGTAATAAACTGCGCCCCAGGTTTGTGGGACCCTTTAAGGTACTAGCCCGAAAGGGCTTATCGTATACCTTGGACATCCCGAAGGTGATGCGTAAGCATCCAACCTTTTATGTCGGTATGCTTAAGCCATACCAGGACGCGGAGGCGGGGCCCCTCCTGGAGGAGGGTGGAAAGGCGGATAGCCGTAAGGCACCGCAGGGCGAAGTAAGCCCGAAAGGGCTAAAATGCGACCACGAAGCTCCGCAACGGTCGTCTCGAGAGAGGCAAGCCGCCTCTCGAAGCGATCAGTGGCATCCCGATCATCGCGGATCCCCTCGTGGAGATAATGGATGCGAAGGCTGTGTCGATCACAGCGCTTGCGAATCTCACGTCGCAATTACGCGACCTCCTCCTCCAATGCTCGGTGCAGAGAGTACTCCACACTTTCATGTGGAGCGGCTGATGGCGAGACGCCATCATCGGGGTCAAACCCAGTATCTGGTGAAGTGGAAGGGTTATCCACACTCACAGAGTTCGTGGGAGTACGAGACTCCCCTACGGCAGGATTGCCGCAACGTCGTTGACGCTTTTGAGCGGGAGAATCCCGCTGTAGGTCAACGACCAGAGGGGCATGAGAAGCCCCTTCACTCCCAATAAGTGGGAGTTCGCCGGAGGCAGATGTGGCGATCATACTGTCTTCGGACACCATGGTGGAGACAGGGGCGCTGGCGTAGCGCGTGCGATACGGAGCACGTAGTTGCTCCATCGCTTTGGCTTTGTCAAATGTCAGGCGCAACACCCTCTCCACCCAAATGTCTCGACGGGAATAGCTGTCATGCAGCTCATCGAAGCTGGGGAGAAGCTTCTCCCCTTCCGCCCAAGCTCGGAACTTCTTCTCTGCATCAGCGGCACTTTCTCCCGGAGAAAGAAAGAAAGGAACCTCGCGGAGGTTCTCAACAGGGGCACCCTGTGCCTGCCTGTTTAAGTGCTCTCGGTACGAGACGCTAGTGAACTGCTTTTGTGTAAGCAGTTGTTGCCGGAGTTTCTCACGGCGTTCGCGTTGATACGGCTGTTCAGCCGCGGGTCCAGGGGTATAGGACGCTAAACTAGTCCTTACCAAACGCCTGGCCCACCTTGGAAGGTCACGAGGACCATCAAAATTATAAGCCGCCCTTGACGGGCGTTTGGGGGCGCGTAACGCAGCCCAAAGTGCCTGTGCGGCATGTTGGGTGTCTTGAGCTGCGTCCAGCTTATTAGTGACGATCGCCTTTGGCGATTCGGATGTATCATCCGATACGGGCAGGGGTGCCGCACTGGTTAGTGAATTTTCCTCACGTGTGGGGAAGGAATTAGGCTGCCGACAACGCCGTTCGGCGCTGTCGGAGCGGCTCACCATTGGGGAGTTATCCCCAAAGCCATGCACCTCCAAGTTTTCGGAGTAGTCTACCTCTTCTAGAGGAGACGCCATAGCACCACTGGAGGTGTACATATGGATGGCCAGAGGAACTGGCGTTGGAGTTCTCCAACAAGATTTTGATTATTGCGTAAGCAATAGTCTTGATGGGGGAGGATGTAACGGGGTTACATTCGGGTTACATTTAGTGTTGGTGTACATGAGTACACCACGGTTGAGGTCAGTATTGGCCGGTTTGAAAGGTTTCGAACCTTTGGTTATTTTTAACCAATCAGGGCATGGGCCCTTGGTGTGGTGGTGTGTCAGCCATCCACGTGTCAGTACACAGGTGTGTACACTACATTTTAGCATGGTACGAATTAAGAATATTCTACTTAGTATTACATATAGTTTATATTAGTTTAAATTAATTTAGGATAATTACATATTAAATATATTCAGTTTACATTTCACTCTATTTAGCGGACGCGCGACCTCGACCAGTCGAGCGCGCAGTGAGTGTCGTAGGTAAGAGGGAGTCCTCCCTTTACTTACATCCCGTAAAGGTAATACAGCCGTTAAGGCTAAGTCGTAAACTAACCCGGGAATCTTGGCCCCGAGTAGGAGAACTCTCCTACTAAGCCCTTTGCAAGGGCGTATCGGATAAGTAGCGGTAGATACCGCTTTAAGGAAGAGTCTTCCTCTGTGCGCTAGCCGCACCGTGCGTATACGCAACGGCTACATGGTACGTCTCCATGTCGTGCCGGTACGTTCCATACTTGCGCCATCGCCAGCAACACTTTCCCGTTGCTTAAACCCATCACCGTCGAAAACGCAAACTCGAAATCACGACCGTATACTTGCTTGTCTCCACGCGCCACCATCCTTGCCTTGTATCTCTCGATCTTGCCGTCTGCCTTCAATTTTGTCTTGTATACCCATTTGGTGGGTATAGCTCAGTTGCCTGCACACTTCACCACTTCCTAGGTATCCATATCCTGCAATCTGCATCCTCTGCTTCTTTCCACTTGTTCGCGTCGTCCCTCTTGTGTGCTTCTTTGTAGTTTGCGGGTACTTTGCATATCTTGCTTCATGTTCCACATAATCAGGTCCTAGCACTGCATACACCGACAATGCGTGCTCCTTCACACTTGCTTGCTTCGTATCTGCTTCTTGAGTCGGATACGCCTCTTTCCACGATCGACTTCTTCTTTTTTCTCTTAGCCTTGATCGAATCCTTGTACTCCTTGAACCTCTCCGTCTCTTGTACAGTGTGTCTTGTCCTTTCAACGTCCTTACTTGATGCATGTAGTGTTCGGTCGTCTGCACCTTCAGTGCGTTCTGGCTCGACTACATTCCGTGATTCCACGTCACTTTAGACGTGATTCTCCACATTCATCTCCGCATCATCTATCGTAAGTCATCACCGGCTAACGCTCTCGTAACTTGCTTGCTCGCCTGGGTATCCAATGTATCGATCTGGCTGATTACGCGTCGTCGTGAGGTTTGCTGGCAAAATGGACCCATTAACTTCCACAGTGACCAGTAAATCCCCGCGCAAACGCACTTCCATCGTGTTGCTCCGGTGCACGAAATTGCATCCCTTTTGCATCAGATTTCTTAACGAGATAAGGTTTCTCGCTAGCTTCGGCAAAAATACACCTTTTGTAGCACTATCACTTTATTAGTATCATCGATGCTTCGTAAACGCACGTTACCAATCTTCGTCACTTGTAAGAAATTTCCATCAGGCAGAGTTAACTAATTCCATTCGAAACGGTTACCGCATCTTCTAATAGTTTCTCGTCTCCAACGAGATGGCGACTTTCTCCACTTTCCAGTATCCATGCATAACTTTCATTTACATCACTTGAATTCAGCACTCCAGACAACTCTGCACCTGCGTACGTAGTGTCCAGTCCGTACTCTCTCTCCGAAATGTTCTGCGCCTTGTGATATGCTTGCCTCTCGCGCTTGTCAGGTCTCTTGGTACACTCTCGACGAATATGTCCTCTTCCACCGCAACTGTAGCACGTAACTGCCTTCTTGCTTTTTTCTTCCGTGTTCACGCTCATTCTTGGTCCTCTTCTGATTTTTATGTCGTCCTCTTCCACCTCTTGCGCCCAAGCCACCAGCTCTTGTGCGTGCAATATGTAGTCTGTCCTTGACAGGTTGTAGCGCGTCATCATGACATACTTTAGATTTGGAACTGCTACTTGACCACATTCTCGACTATAAGCTTCTCGCTTGATTTGATTTCACGTGCCAGCGCTGTCAGGTACAACAGGTGCTTGTTGTAGGACCGTTCAAGTCCTTCTCACTAGCTAGTAGTTGTGCCGTCTGCTGGTGCGAAATCGTAACCTTGTACGCATGCCACATCTGATCCAACAAGTAATGCAAGGTCTGCGAGACCTGCCACCATACACCAATATTCGAGCGAAAATACCTTGACGCTGCATCATCAAGATGACCACAAGTTTATTCACCTTGCGTCTTTCAGTCCACGCGAATCCTTTGCAAATCTCTAACGCCTCCATAAATAGGTACGCCCAGTCACGAAATCCAGGGCCAAGTCCAGGATAAATTTCAGCTCTCGTGAACTTCTGCACCACCAACTTAGGTATCTTGTACGGTCACAGCTGTGTGCCCGGGTTAACATAACTACCATCCGCATGCCTAGCTTCCGGCATACCTTCATTCACTCCAGGAGGCTCTCGCAGCATTGTCATTCGAGGCGCATCTCCCCTCTCGATGCTTTCATCCACTGTTAAGTCGTTCAGTGTAGTATGATGCCCAAATGGCACAAAATTTCTTATGCTTTCTTGAAAAGGTGAATTCTCGCCTCTCACCGGATAATCCCTTGCCGTAACCGGAGAACACTCCCCCCCAATCCTTGCGACCGTTCTGCTTCCATCTGGTTCAACCTGTCCTTCATCTTCCCGACCTGCAAGAGCGGCGCCTTCAATGCGCCCTCCTAGTCGAACGATTAGCCTTCGTCCATGGTTAAAAGGCACTACGAACCAAACAATAACAGCTATATCAACGTAATCCACAACGTAACAATCGACTTCACTCCAATCAAATCCAGGGGAATGTTCCGCGTATTCCACAACGAGAAGAACGCAAGTTGAGTATACTTAGTAACTTATAACAAACTTTACGTGGCCCCGTGTCCCTTGGGCTCATAACCTGTAGGAAATTGACACGAGTTGGGGGCACGTGTAAATTCCCGTTGTGACAGTGTCGGCCGTTAGTGCCTTACCGTCTTGGGAGGAAGTTTCTACGAAAGAAGCGCACCCTACTTGATCAGGGTAGGGGTGCACGAGAGCAGGATGTAAATGCTGTTTTAAGGTAAAAAATGGGATCCGTTATCCAGCCCCTACCTTTTCTTTAATCAGCCTCCACCCCAACATATTGATCGGTCTTCTTTATACATTGTAGCCTATGATTGGTTAAAAGGAAACCGATACTTTTATGCATCAAAGATTTTTGAGAGTATACAAACATTTTGACTACTTAAGACTGCAATGCCCCAGATATCTACATTCCGCTGATGGGCTTTCTTACATATATTTTAATCGTGGGATACTCCAAGGTTACTTCGAATCAGTGCGTTTTGTAATGTGTATCATCTGTCTTAGCGTTGCCCTAACGAAACACGCTTCTTCTGTATCAGGTTTAGCCCGGATGTGATTTCGAAAGATGCGAGCTAATGTCTATTGATGCAGTTGATCGAGATCGGGGTGCTGGCTGCCTGTCTTGACGTGCTTAATAGCTCCATTCGTCCCTGGACTTGTATCGTTTTCCGGCTACAAGTACATTCCATTGGTGATTAATACGGTCGACTTTCAATTGCTTGAATCTTTCGCATATTATGTGTCGCTTCTGTACACTGGTGTTGCCGTGTCATACTTTACGGTGATTTTCTAAATTGGCGCACGGTGGAGAAAGTTTAAGGTGACAGCTTAACATAGTGCGTATGTGTGGCACAGCCGAACTGCATGAAAGGATGCGTCGCGGTACCAACCCCAGACAACCGACTTTTTCGGAACTACCTGTTTTTTGGGTGAGGATTTCTTTTGCTATTTTTCTCAGTATACACAGGCTGATGTAAGTTTACTCTTTAGTGTTTCATGCTTGCAGCTTGTCCTAGTGTTCTGGATTCCGTACACAACCGCACCCAGGAAGTGAGTATACCAGACCACGTATAGATGACGACTGGTGCGTCGCAGTCTGCGTTAGTGTTTCGGACATATTTGGCTTCCAGAAATTACAAAGCTGATAGTATATGATTTGGTCGTAGTTATTAAACTAACGTGTAGTATCTCTTTCTGGTACTTTAAGTAAATATTATTGCGTGACGTCACAAATTTCTTCTCAAAAGGGCGGTGTTAGCAAACACCTAACTTTTCTGGTCTCCGGTACAGCCCTTGAACGACCAAAAAAGCAAAATATGGTACAAAGCTTGAAAAAATATGCAAAAAATGAAATGACAACACTGAACCGCCCCACACCTGCTTCTGCCAAACGGAAGCAAGATGCGCTGTATTTTGCTGTTGCGTGATTCTGTTTAATACTTCATCTTGGCTTAAAAAGTTTTGATGTTGCTTTTTAACCAATCATATAATCATAGGCTATAACCTCTAAAGAAGACCAATTAAAATTTTGGGGTGGGGGCTGATTAAAGAAAAGGTGGGGGGCTGAGAGACTTCGCAACCGGTTTGGTTACTACAGAGAAATATATTTTCAGCACCGCACCGGTAGTAGCAATTTTCGTAGTAAATTTACCACCAAGTAAAATTTATCATTCGGGGTAGCTGGTTTGGTACTGCCCGTTCGTACTACCAATCCTGCCATTGCAAGCACATTACACCTTCTCCCAACGTCTTCCCAGAAATTACCCTCCGAACTTCAGCAATATTCCTACGTCCGTGCTGCCTTCTCATCTATGCCTTTGAAATCTAACTTTGCCTCTTTTCCCGCGAATCCTGCGTCACCTGGTCCCCCGACAACTTTCTTCCTAATTAAGATTTATCTTCGGTGCAGTAGGGGGGCCACAAACTTCGAGTAAATTTACGATTGGCAGGTTAACCCCTGTTAAATTTACTATATTTTTATTCGCACGGGTGCGGATGCTCTGAATAACGGATCTCGTAAAAATATACTAATTATAAATGCGTACTTAAGAACCTCGCCTAAAACTTAATATAAAGATAAAATTCCAAGGTAGCTAAAAATTCATAAACGCATAAGTGACCACAATGGTCGCGCAGTACTTGAAGTTTGCATGCAGCAACATACCATACTGCACACACGCATCGCTTGTAAATCTTCAACACATTCCATTGACTAAGTCCCTGGTTTGGTTATCTTCTACTATCTGCGAACTTTCTATGGTGTCATGTTAAAAAAACTAAACGAAAAGTTTCAAACACTTCACGCGATCTTGACTCACCTTGTGACAAATTTTCAGCAAGGGAGTGTCAGCGGGAGAGGCAAGCTAGTCTGCGCCGTTCAGCGCCGTAGATAGTTCAGTAAAAATAGTGCTGGTTTATATGCAAAATAGAAAAGGCGTATTATGTAAGGTTCTTAAGTAGATACTATCCAGTAATAAATGCAACTTAATCCTGTAACCGCCGATATATACATAAATGTATGCCATCCCCAACAGCCAATGGGATTCCACCATCCTGGAAGAGAGCAAGTCCAAAGTGGCTACACACTCTTCCAACACTCCTCCTGGAAGACCGGAGGCTGTACCATCGTCACTGCATCCCCAGACCTGCACGAAACACTTGAATCCTTGGCTCACTTAATTCCTTGGTCAGTAGATCAGCTAGCATCTCTTCACTTGGTACATGGCTGGCAGAAACGATGCCTTACGCGTATAGTCCTTCAAAAATTTTAGCTTGATGTTCACGTGCTTGGAGCTTGCAGCACTCGATTGGTCTTCCAATTGTTTTATCGCCGCTTGATTGTCCATCTTGAACATCAGCGGTGTTTTCGAGTGCATACCAATTTCCTCAATCAGTTCACGCAATCCGAGTCCCTCCTTTCCATCCATTGCGGCAGCAACAAATTCCGCTTCGGCGGTCGACAGATCCACCGCTGTCTGCTCCTTGCAAGCCCAATTCACAAGCACTCCATTGACAAAAACCACCATCGCCGAAACACTTTTTCGGTCTGCCTTGTCGGCAGCGAAATCCGCATCACTGTATACCACAATGCGCGGCGGCATCTGCAAGTCTTCGTCGTGCTTCAGTGACAACTTGAGATCACTCGTTCCCTTAAGGTACTTGAGGACTATCTTCGCAATTTTGTAATCGCCGACTGTGGGTGCATGAGTCTTTCGTGTGGCTCCGTGCACAGCGAACGAAATATCAGGACGCGTGCACCGGGCGACCCATCGCAGACTGCCCACGAGCGACTGAAAATGCTTGATACTTGGCAAATTTCCCTTGGGTTGCATCGGTAAAGGCTGTTGGAACTCCTCCATCTCATCAAGCGTCAGCACCGGGGTTCGAGCCGGATTCATCTTCTCCAATTTGTGCGCACTTAAAATTTTCTTGATTGTAGTCTTCTGATCCAGAACATAACCTCTCTTCGGATCTCCTCCAATCCGTATGCCGAGAAACTTAGCAACGCATCCCAAATCTTTCAAATCGAGTACTTGCATGTCTTTAAAGAATCCAACCACAATTTTTCGCTGGTTCCGATGACCAGTAGGTCGTCGACATACGCGCCGACCATGACCGTTTCATTTACTGCATGCTTTACAAAATGCAGGTGTCTGTAACACACTGCACGAAATCGAACTTCATCAACATATCGCACAGAAATTGATGCCACAGGCGTCCATCCTGCTTCAAACCATATAAGTTCCGCTTCAATCTGAGCGCGAGCTCCATCTGTGATTTCACACCAAAATCACGCAGTTTTCAGCTGCAATTTCCATGCCTTGTGGCACTTTGCTTTCCACATCATTTTCCGACTTCGCTTTGGGGTAGGCACTTGGCACATCGCCATGGCGTGCCGCCACCCCCATAATTGCGCCAACACCCGGAGCAACTTTACGTTGTCCAACTCCATAACTGTCGAAAACGTGAAAAAATAATTGTCACCAAAAACGTGTTTGTCGCCTCTGGCGACCAATCTGGCTTTGTACCTCTCGACCGACCCGTTTGGACTGACTTTCGTCTTGTACACCCACTTGGTCGGGAGAGGTACCTTTTGTTCGGGGATGCGCACGATGTCCCATGTACCTAGATCCTGGAGAGACTTAATCTCCTCCATTTCTGCACGTTTCCTTATGGTTGTTTGTGAACCACCATGCGCCTCCCGATAATTCTTTGGGTCCGGCTGTATTGATGAACCACTTGCTGCTTTAACATCTTGTTCGCAGACCGCGTAAACGCATAGGGTACTTCGAGCATTTCGCTCATTTTCAGTAGCCACTTCAGGGATACCGTCGCTTTTAACCGCCCTTTTAGCCCTCGAAGCTTCGTATTCCTGCCGTTTTACAGTCTTCTTTAATTTCCCTCGTGTCTTCCGAGCACCCTGTTCAATGGTTTCCGTGCGTTTCGAGGCTACAACAGACTCCGGTATTCCGCTATTTTCATGCCCCGAATTTGGTGCATTTGCATCTACCACCCTCGAGCGTGATTCAGCCAAATCTCGCAGCTCTTGGTTGCGTTCACCCTCCAGTACCTTGGTGACCTTGTCGCTTGTTTCGGCGCTTAGCGTTTCGATCGCAGTGACATGCCTCGTCACCACGACCACCCTGTCTTTTAGTAACAGCATCTTGTAGCCTTTTGTCTCATCGCTTTTACCCAAGATGAGAGCTCGTTTGGCGTGCTTTTCCAATGTCTTCTTCGGACCCCTCCAAACCATGCACGGGGACCCGAAAACGACGATATCATTGACTGCCGGCCGCTTGCCGGTCAGCACTTCAAGCGGTGAAATCCGTCCGATATTCGATTTCGTCGGGGTGCGGTTGAGTATGTACGCGGCGTACTCAGCCACCTCCGACCAATACGTCAGGGGTACACCAGACCCGAATATCATGCACCGGACCATGTTGAAAATGGTCCGGTTCATGCGCTAGGCCTTGCCGTTTGACGTAGGAGTCCCGGCTTCCGTGACCTGACGACGAATACCAGTCTGTTTACAAAACAGATAAACGTTCTGGTATTTGCCGCCACCGTCGGTGCGCAGCACATACACCCTGCATGAGAACTCGTTCTCGAACCATGCGATGAAATGCCCAAACATCCTCGCAGCCTTGTCCTTTGTTCGCGCTGCAAATACGCGTACATAACTCGAAAAATGGTCAACAAAAACGACCAGGTATCGGTTGCCACGCCTATCGCGAGGAGTGATAGGACCCTTTAGGTCACTGCATACCACTCTTCCGATGCGATCGATCGGCTCATTTCCACCGGTATCCACCTTCTGCTGCGCTTTTCTAGTGGCCTTGCCCTCGTCACAGGCCAGGCAATTCGGCCTGTTCGTGTCGGTAAGCACAATGCCTGACCTGGGGTCCCTGGCCAGCCTTTCGATAGTATCATAGGCCAGGTAACCCAAGCGCACATGGAAATGGTGGAGACTTCCAGTGTTCACGTTCGGACCGACGTCTTCCAGCACACTGCTCACAACCATGTCCTCGAAATTCTTCGAAAACCCATTAAAATTTTCGGCCTTCAACCTTGCGATGAACACAGATCCATGGGTCACCACATCGAACAATTTCTCGTTCTTTAGCATGACCCGCAACTTGTGACCGTCGTCGACAATGGCGCAGCCCTTTTCGCGCAGCCGACCAAGCGAAATTAGATTTCTGGCTAGTTGCGGTGCGAAGTAAAATTCGGTCAAGACAACGACCGTTTCACTTCCGCGTCGCACGTGCGCAACGTAAGCCTATCGACCTCGGTAGCCCTCAAGGTACCACCATTCGGCAATGCAAATGTGTCATTAGGACCACATTCCTTTGCATCTTCGAGTAGGTTTGTGTTCGACACCAAGTGTCTACTTGCACCACTCTCAACTATCCAAATTTTCCCATTTCCACATGCATTTACATATGCATCTACATTGGTTTCCATAGTATACAGTACAAAACGCTTCGACGAGTTATCACTTCCAGCCCGATTCGCCGCTTGGCTATCGCTGCCACCAATTTTCCGACGTTTCTTGGGGAAATACTTCCGTATGTGCCCCTCGTTACCGCACGTGTAACATGCACGTCGGGCCCTGCCATATGTCGCTGCATGCGCCTGCAACTTAACGGCTGACTTGCCCTTGACGGCGTCATCCTCCAGCTCTTGCGCCCAGGCGATCAGCTGTTGGGCGTGGACTAGATAGTCCTGTCTACCAGGATCATACCTTGCCATCAGCATCACTTTCAATCGCGTTGCGGCGTATTTATCAATGTTTTCAATTATCAACTTTTCACTCGACCCGATTTCCGGAGCCAGCGCTATTAGGTATAGACAATGCTCCGCCCACGTTGGCCTGGGGTACTTTTCCTTTACAAACCAGGCAATTAACCTTGAATACCAACCACATCTGCTCCATAACATACGTGAGTTGAGGGAGCACCTGCCACCACGAACCAATGTTCGAGCGGAAATACTCCGCGGCGGTTCTCTCAAGATGTTCCGAATTATTCACTTTCAGGCGCTCACTCCACTGAAACCAGAAGTGATCTAGCCGATTTCAATTGCCTCCATGAATAGTTAAACCCATTGGCGATACCCTGCACCCAGACCGGGATATAGCTCGCGCCCCGAAAATTTCTCGATTGACAATTTGGGTATCTTGTAGCCGGTATGTTGCATCGACACATACCCTTCTCCGGCGGGCACACCAGCCCCGTGTGGTGAAGTGTTTGAAATTTCTAGCGAAGTGTATACGGAAGGTATATTCAAAGAGTATACGGTGCTTTGGTCGGCCATAAAGTGAATTTTCGGTATTGAAGCCAGTTCAGAAGTAACCAAGAAGTAACAAGGTGAACAGATATTGGAGGTAGATAGAGATCTTCCCAATGCTGATAATATAATCGAATTTTCCCCCTTAGCGACTAGTCGTTTTTTAAACCAACCAACCTTTTTGACCTATACAAAAACTAAGTCTAAGTGCATCCCGAGGAACCCTTTAAGTGAACGCGTGCTAAGGCGTAATAAAGGTCCTTTGCGGTACTCTAAGTTAAAGGGGCAGCCTGAAGTGTTACCAGGAAGTGCCCATTTGCAGTGACTTTGTATTAAGGTTCGGACGTGAGTACCAAGAACCTGGGTAGTATAAGGAAGATGGGTGTATTCTATCGCCTCCTTGTGTTGTTTTTGAGTGGAAGTCTCGAAAATTTAAGTTCCTTCACGACACCCGCCTGCACCTTGCATGCCAACCGGCACTCTGCGAGGTGCTTGCTTCACTTGTGGGCGTGGCCTAGCGCCAACTTCTACCCCTTCGTCCTCGGCCAGACCGTTTAACGTCATCTGGTAACCCAAAGGACGGTAATTCTGCAAGCTCTCCCGAAACTCAGAGTCTGGCACTCGCACCGGGGACCCCTTCCTGGAACCGGACGATGCACTCGGAGATGCCTGTCTGCCCTGCCCAGCTTCTCTAGCATTTAGGGCAGTCGTAATCTCCTTCAGACTGCGTACCAACGCCCAAAGTTCACTCAAGGAGGGCACATCATCTCCATCAGAATCACTCATCGTTAATCAAATAAAATCACTTCATTCAGTTGCGCCAAACCACTATCCATTTCAACAGGGGACTTTCCACTAGCTCCACGTAACGTAACCACGAAAGAAATCCACGAAAGTACACTCGATATACCAAGAAAATTCCACGATATAACTAGGCGAGCTTTGGGCTCATAACCTGTTAAAAAACTAAGCGAAAAGTTTCAAACACTTCACGCGATCTTGACTACTTTGTGACAAATTTTCAGCAAGGGAGGATCAGCGGGGGAGACAAGCTAGTCTGCTCCGTTCAGCGCCGTAGAGTGTTCAGTAAAAATAGTGCTGGTTTATATGCAAAATAGAATGGTGTATTATGTACGGTTCTTAAGTAGCTACTATCCAGTAATAAATGCAGCTTAATCCTGTTACCGCGATATATGCATAAATGTATGCCATCCCAAACAGCGAATGGGGATCGACCATCCTGGAAGAGTGCAAAGTCCAAAATGGCTACACTCTCTTCCAACATGTCATTCTCAGGGTCAACGGAGTTTTGGCTGATGTAATAGTGACTTGAGACGATTTCAGTATATTAGAGCTATTACACATCTACGGCACAAGTTTCTCACTATCTACGCAAGGATGGACGCTGAAGCATTTCAACATGAACATTTTCTGAGATATTGGGAGGACGAGAGCGAAGGAGACCTGTTAAACTTGGATAATATATTCCGCACGAAGAATAAAAGCCCTACCCGAAAAAACGACCCTTTGT
Source organism: Peronosclerospora sorghi (assembly GCA_026184515.1). Taxonomy (NCBI): domain Eukaryota; phylum Oomycota; class Peronosporomycetes; order Peronosporales; family Peronosporaceae; genus Peronosclerospora; species Peronosclerospora sorghi. Next base: position 7,518,900 of record CM047581.1, on the reverse strand, counting down.
CGAGTTTGTACCAGGGCGGGATTCTTAATTTTTACCACAAAAATCCTACGTGGAAGCATTTGTATGATTCGGAGCTAAAAGCGACTCACACCATATGAGTTGGAAAGCTCAACAAATCCGGTTGCAAGCGACTCCAAGCTTCGACAAGACGTGCATGCTCGTCTGGGTGAAATCGTTGCAGTGCCACAGGGTCCTGATCATACATAAGCCACGCAAAAACGCATAACGGTTAGTTGAGGCAAAGCATGCAGGTTCAAGGTGAAACGGTGTAACTTTGAGTCATCGGTCTGCTGGGCGTGCAACCGTACCACCATAGTATGCACAAGTAAAGAAAAAACTACCTCGGCAAAGCAGACAAAGATGGTTGTGACGACAGAGTCCAAAATGGTTGACATTATCATGCACATGGCATAACCGATCGAAGCGCAAGCCACGAAAGTCAAAACTACGACATTAAATGTCTCTAAAAGGTACATAACAAGAAAAAGGTGAGTAAACTATGCATTCACAATTTGGACGAGCCAAGACGTACGACACTCGCCCGGATGTCTGGACAGCTCGTCCGGCGTGCAGCGGAGTGTAACATACAGCCACGCCGACCCGATGACTCCAGATACGGTGCCTGTCCATACCACAAGCCATCCAGTGTTCGATTCGGTGAAAGTCACTTGTGCTATCGCAAAGACTTCGGACGTACCCGCAACCAAACACCCCATCGAAAGGACATTTGAAAGAAGAGAGTCGTTAAGCAACGCTGTCCAGCCACGGTTCCGGAAAAGTTGCATCGTGTCTGATCCTGCCAGCCGAAAATCTTTGCCGTATATCGCTACTTGACAGAACGCGTATTTGTTGAAGTACTGCATGTTTCGCATTACCAGCTTAACCAGACATTCGAGACACGCATTGGCACTGCCCGTTGTTTTTCTTCGCCGGGTTGATAGCAACAGCGTGTGCAAAGCGTTCAGAAAAGCAACCAACAGAGACCCAACACAAATTGATCCAAAGGATGTCGTAAGCGCACGTGTTTGCGCTCTTTGGATTGTATTAGCATCATGAGCCCCAAACCACCACTCACCAACTGCACCGGAGGTGATGCAGTGTACCACATTTTTAGCAACCTGCATGAACCAGTAAAAGCTACAACTCGATTAGTATTATGTCTACTGTGAGTGCAGAACAAAGTGAAGAATGTACCAACCTTAGCAGCATGAAAAAGAAGCATGTGTTGCCAAAGGAGGTTGAGTCGTGGAAATTGCCAACTGCCTTCGCGAGAACGCCCACGACGGCCGCACTCCATACTATAGCCCACACTCCCTGTGCCAACAAAGCCAGGTATGCCGAAGTAATGATTCCAGGAAATACACGCAAGATTTGAGAGGCGGTAGTCAAATTCGATGCTGCAAATGCGATCGAACGCCGAACGGAGACGTAATACGTGATAATTGTGAAAGCAAGGAAGATGTTTACAAAGCCAATAGCCTTGCCGGCCATGCCCGAGTCATAGAAGGCGGTGAGCGAAGCAGCGATACAGGCAATACTACTAACTTTTAGAGTCCACAAGATGACGCGTTCTGCGTGATTCTGAAGCACCTGCAACCACAACGCCGACACACCTCCACCAATGCAGGACGTTGCCAAGAAGATGAGGAAGATCTTGAGGCTGTGAGACGCGTTTCCTTCATGATGCACAGTGAAGTAAATGCCTTTAAGATTTGGAACGCCAAAGAAGCACTAATATTCAGCCAAAAACGAAAGAGGGTCATGAATTTTTAATCTCGGCGTCAAGTTAAATATGTAGCCCAAGTCATAGCGCACCGCAACAAAACCCACAACCGCGCCATTGACCGCAAAGGCGACAGCAAAGAGGGTGTCCTTGCGCTCAAAGCGTTGTCTAGCGAAGGTTTGCTGTGGCGCCTTTTCCAATAGCATCTCATCGTCTGCGCGATGCTCCATGATTTGGAATTTCTAATGAAGCGGCGATATTATGTGGAGAATTAAAGAACAAAATTCTATCTATGACATTTTAGGTCAAATTTGTTGATAGCAGTAAACATTAGTTGAAGGTACTCAATATCTTCAATGGTAGCACTCCTTTGCCTTATGAGCCAACACGCTTCCCCTGAGCCCAAGGCGGCTCAGCCCAGCTCATACCGAGAATCCGAATCATCACAGGCTTACCATTCATAAAAAAATATATGCCACTCCAATGTCGAAGCCCTATCATTGGATTCTCCGAGTATTGTAGCTTAACGCTGCATCGATAGCAATACGCCAGGACACCCTTACCTACGTCCATCGCTACCTGGCAGAATGAGCAGGCCAGGTAACAGGACTTGCGAATGTCAAAATGTTACAGCTATTAGCCCAAAACGTAGTCGAAACGGCATGCTTTTTGTCTATGAACGATAAAATGATTGTTATTATACGCATTTTGACAAAACGTCTTCCCTAGTAGCTCCCAAAAAACGTTCTGTCGTTCTTCAATATGATACCATTGACACTGATGCTCTTTTCTAATTTGACGAGCTTCTATACAAGAGGTACAACTGCTCGACGTACTTGTGACGCCAACCTAACAGAAGACTGCGATGACAACAGTTGATTCATTAAACGTCGTCGGTTCGGGTACTCAGAATCGATGGTAGCACTAGTTGGTCTCAATCCAACGACCTTTGAGTTATGATCCCAACACGCTTCCTCTGCGAAAAAGTGCTGGTTGTCGAACTCGTCTTTCGTCAACGAACCAAACGCAACATAAACCATCTACTCTAGTGAAGCTGGTACTCTCGGATGGAGACCGTAGTTCACGAAGAATGGGGAATGACCCGTCGAGACATGCGTGGAATTGTTCAACGCAAACTCGCAAAGAGGGAGAAATTCGCTCCACTCTTTGAATGCCGTAGCGTAACTTCGCAAAACGTCTTCGAGGACTCGATCCCACGCTCTGTTTGAACGTCCGTTTCTGGATATGCCGCTCTTGACATGGACAACTGGGTGCCCGAAAGTCTGAACAGTGCACGCCAAAACTTCGACGTGAAGCGGGTGTCGCGATCTGACACTATCTCAGTTGGCAAACCGTTCAAACAGAATACCACATCGAGGAAGACCTTTGCTGTCTTCTCGGCTGAGACCTTGTCCGAAACAGGCGCAAGATGGACCATCTTGCTGAATCGGTCCACAAACACCAGAATGTCATTCCTGCCGTGTTTGTCCCTTGGAAGTCCGAATATGAAGTCCATACTCACGGACCTCTAGCTGTCCTGAGGGACAGGCAATGAACGAAGTGGGGCCTAAGTGGAACCGGAAGGCTTCACTCGTTGGAAGATCTCGCAAGTCCTCACGTACTTTCGAACCCACTTATACCTGTGTGGCCAGTAGTAATATCGGGAAAGACTGAGAAACGTATTCTAACGTCCGAGATGACCACCAGAAGGGCTGTCATGATACTCATACAAGAGTCGATGACGCACGCCTTCATAGCTGGGAACAGCAACTCGTGCTGAATCCCCGTTCTCAACCGCGTAGTACAGCAACCCGTTGCGTACGTGGAAGCGGTGGACGCGCGACCATGTTCGTGCTGGCAGGCCTTGCAGCGCCTTGTCGGAGGGGTCCTTGAAATACTTGAGCAAGTCCTGACAGGTCTCGTCAGAATTGTAACCCTTGACAATGACTTCACGCACTGTAGTCGCAGCTTGAACAGCAACTACTTGAACATCTTCACAGAGACGACACGCTTCGTTCGAATCCTCATTCTTGGTCTTGGGATCGTGTTCCATACGTCTTGATAAAGCGTCGACCAAGATGTTTATCTTGCCTGGCTTGTAGTGCACAACAAAGTTGTACTCCGTAAAGAAGGAGAGCCATCTCGCCAATATTTGGGACAAGTGAGTAGTCTTCACTGCAGTCCGCAGCGACGCATGATCTGCGTAGATCGCGAAGCGTTCCTCGCCAAGCAAGTAGACACGGAACTTGGCTAACGATTACTTCATCGCAAGAAGTTCCTTGTCATTCACTGGGTAGTTCCGTTCTGTGGGTAGGAGTTGTCGTGACTGATATGACACAACTCGTTCTCGACCCTCATCATCGTGTTGCATCAAAGCGCAAGCGATGGAATAGTCGCTTGCATCACAGACGACGTGGAACGTTTGTCGTGATTTGGAAGAGCCAACACAGGTTCTTCACGAAGACTCCTCTTGACTTCTTTGAATGCCGTTCCGTGATCATCAGACCACTTCCACTCGACGTCTTTCTTCAGCAGTCGTGTGAGAGGTTGCAACAGCGCTGCATAATTGCGCGTGTAATTGTGCAAATAATTGGCCAGACACAACCATTGTCGCAGCTGTTTGAAGTTCTGAGGCACGGGCCAACCGTCAATAGACTTGACCTTCTCGGGGTCAACTCGAACACCGTTCTTGCCAAAAAAAGCAACCTAGTACGGATATCTCTGGTAAGAAGAAAGACACACTTCTTCAGGTTTGCGTAGAGCTTTTTCTCTCGCATGACCTCAAAGTCTCGGCGAAGATGATCCCAATGAACATAGACGTCGGACTTTCTGCCAACCGCCTTACTATGAACGAAAATATCGTCAAAGTAGCTCGGTGCGAATGCTCGCAGCTGACGAAGAACCTTGGTGACCATGAGATTGAAAGTCGCAGGTGGATTCTTCAGTCCCTGTGGCATCACTAACCATTCTCACAGCATACCACTCGGGGTACTCACTGCCGTTAGTGGTACGTCATCTTCACGAATCCGAATCTGATAGAATCCATCCTTCAGATCGATGGCGCTGAATACCGTACTGCCAACCATTCCATCAAGGATCATATCCTTGCGTTCAACCGGTATCTGAGTAGGAATCGTCGCGTCTTTCAGCTTGTTGAATACATGAACAATGCGCCATCCACCAGTCGTCTTCTTCACACAGAAAGTGGGGCTTCAATGCGGAGACTTTCTCTCTCGCACGTGACCAGAGTTTGCACGTTGTGCAAAGAGCTCATCGATTGCATCACTTGTTCCTTCGGCAACGGCCACTGTCTTGTGATTCAGTACTTCGTGCCAGGAAGTATTTCAATCTCGTGACGAATGCCTCTGTCAAATGGCAGTTCGTCCGGCACCTTGTCGGAGAAGATATCTTCAAACTACCGAACAAGCTTCCACACGGGGTTCGTCTTGAGAGCATCCCATTACTTCTCCCTGAACCTTTCCTTCCGTATCCTTCCGATCAACGCGTCGGTCGCATCCACAGCTGATGCTGCGTTGACAGAGTCTTTGTCGATCGCACAAAGCTGCGAAATTTCGACTTTCGCCAGTCTACGCATAAGCGCCTTCTTGCTTATCATAGGTAAGGAAACCAAATCTTCGACGGAACTTGGAGAATTTTCCACTCGGATGTGACGCAATTCCGTGCTGTCACCCTCTTCACCGTAGACCACGACGTTCGCATAACTGTGTGTAGTGCCTCTCTGTGGGTCACCACCTTCGTCATCTAGACTTGCATCTTGATCATAGATGCCGTGTGGTGAAGTAGTATTTCGATTTCAAGTTGTTAAGTATTGGAATTGTAAGTGAACATTTTCGACCAATCAGAAGCGACCTTGGCCAGCCGTCTCGTGCCGGCATCTCGCGCCGTCCGTCTCGCGACAGACTGAATTATGGGGAGAATAAGTATGATTGGTGCGGATTTGGAGTTTTGGATGAAGAATTTTAACCAATCAGAAGCGACAATGGGCGGCCGTCTTGCGACTGACTGAATTATGGGGAGGATAAGTATGATTGGTGTGGATTTGGAGTTTTGAATAAAGAATTTAACCAATCAGAAGCGACCCTTGGCGGCCGTCTCGCGACTGATTGAAGTATGATTGGTGTGAAGTTGGAGTTTTAAAGGAATATTTTCAACTAATCAGAAGCGATCTTGGGCGGCCGTCTCACGGACAATCGGATTACGGTGGGTTTCAGAAGTAATTGTCAAGTATTGGAGTCAGCGCTGAAGTAACCAAGAAGTAGTAGGCAAAAGAAGTGTTTGACTTGGATATAGGTTTTGGTAATCTATATATATAAAAGAATACCGTGTCGTCGTGATCCCGTACCTAAGCAAAGTCGAACTGTACTATCGATTTCTTTTAATTGGTTACAAATAGCGCTTTTAAAGTTGAGTAAAAAAACTATTCGACTTTATCATTGGTTATAAATAGCAGGTTTATCTATCTATATAAAAGAATACCGTCTGTAGGATGGTCCTTTTCCAGCCTTTTTGTTGGGCGGTGCTCTGTCATGGGGGCAGTGGGGGGGTAGCTGGGTGCGGTTAGCTGGGGCGAAAAAATAGCGAAAACATAGGGCGAGAACCACCCGGTGGTTCACGCCCTATGTTTTCGATACCCTAACCCTGGAAACACATGGAGGGTTAAGTTTTTGTAGATGGACAGACGGTTTTTATGCCCTGCCCCGTAGGTACGACGGGTACCTACACTTGTACTTAATAGATTCGAATTTCCCTTGAACCCCAACATTCTCTGGCGGCCTCCTAGCAATCCTTCTTCACTGTTCTTATACAAAAAAACAAGTCTAATACCAGAAGGTCGTTGAGTGAGCATCCAAGCAAGAGAAGCAACAGCTTTCTGAAGCTAGCTAAAGTTGGGGCAGCCTGAAACTCTCTGAGAAGTGTGTTCTTAGTGTGTTTGGTTAACTTGCGGTTCGGACGGTAGTATTAAGTACCCGGGTAGTTAAACAAGAAGGACAGAACTATTACCGTCTTGTGTTGTATTTTGAGTGGAAACACTAAATTTTAAGTTCCTTCACGACAGCCGGATGACGGAAACCTCTTGACTTCGGTATTCTTTCGGTCTTGTAATGTAGCAGGTGCGTACACGCACGGTGCGACTAGCGCACAGAGGAAGCCTTTTCTTAAGCGGCGATTCGACGCTACTTAGCCGATACGCCCTTATATAAGGGCTTATCAAGAGATCGCTCTCTTATTCGTGGCCAAGATTCCCTTAGTTTACAGTTAGTAAACACTAACGCCTTGTTACAAGGCTTCCCTTAGAAAGGGGGTAGCTAAGGGAGGTGCTCCCTTTTGCTACAACAATCACTGCGCGCGCGACCTTTCGGGGTCGTGCGCCTAGCAGTCTTAAGTGTATTTGTAAACTGATTTATATTTAATATGTAATTAGCCTAAATTAATAAACTAATGTAAACTATATGTAATACTAAGTAGAACTTACTCAATTCGTACCTAGCCAAAATGTAATGTACACCACCTGTGTACTAACACGTGGCAGGCTGACACGCCTTCACCAAGGGCTCCTGCCCTGATTCGTTAAAACAACCAATAATCCCGAACCTTTCGGACTGGTCAATACTTGACCTTAACCGTTGTGTACTTACGTACACCAACGTAACCAAATGTAACCCCGTTACATCCTCCCCCATCAAGACTATTGCTACGCAATAATCTGGAGAACTCCAACTGCCAGAACTCTGGCATCAAATGAACACCTTTAGTGGTGATGAAGATTCTTCTCGAGAAGAGGATGTCGACTATTCTCATTCCGATATTTCGGAGGAGGATGCCCTTGAAGATAGCTCCCCAAAGGATGACCGCTCCGACAACGCCGAACGGCGATGTCGGCAGCCTAATCCTTTCCCCACACGTGGGGAAAATGCGCTAGCTAACTCACCACTGTTACCAACCTTGGATGACAAATCCGAATCGCCAAAGGCCATTATTCCTAATGAATTGGGCGCGGCACAGGAATTTCAGCTTGCAGCAGAAGCACGAAAGGGTCCCCGTGACCCCCAAAAGAGGGCTAAAAACGAGGTAAAGATGGGTTTAGCCTCTCATATCGCTGGACCTGCGGCTGTACAGCCGCGTGAAGTCGCACGCCGGAAGCAACTCCGGGAAAAACTGCTCACGCCAAAGCAGTTCACTATCACCTCGTACCGAGCGCGCCTCGGGAAACAGGCACGGGGTGCCGTTGTTGAGAGCCTCCGCGAGGTTCCCTTCGTTATCCTACGAGGAGAAGATGTCGAGGAGGCAGAGCGGAAATTCCGCGCTTGGGATGAAGAGGAGAAGCGTCTACCTAACTTAAACTAGCTGTACTACAGCTATTCCGAACGTGACGTTCTGATAGAGAGGGCATTGCGCTTGGCGTTTGCCAGAGCCAAAGCGCAGGAGCAATTACCTGCCTCTTACTACACGCGCCCTGCTCTCGATGTGGTGCCGGAGAGCAATACAAACTCTGCATCTACCTCCGGCGAACTCCCAACTACTGGGAGTGGAGGGGCTTCTTCCGCCCCTTTAGTCGTGAACTCGCGCGGGGTTCTTCCTCTCGAAAGCGGCAACGACGTCACGGCAATCCTGCCGCAAGGGAGTCTCAGACTCCCACAAACTCTGTGAATGTGTATAACCCTTCCACTTCACCAGATACTAGGTTTCACCCCGATGATGGCGTCGCACCATCAGACACTCCACATGGTAATGTGGACTACCCTCCGAATAGAGAACTGGAGGAGGAGGTCGCGCAATTGCGACGTGAGGTTCACGAGCGCTGTGATCGACACAGCCGTCGCATCCTGGACGTCCAGGAGGGACTCCGCGATGAGGGGAGTGCGATTGAACGCATCGAGAGACAGCTTGACTCTCTCGAGTCTGTCGCAGCGGAGTTTCGTGGTTGCATTTCGACGCTGACGGAGATGTTACTCCGCCCTGCCGTTTCTTACGGCTATCTGCCTTCCCAACCTCCTCCAAGAGGGGACCCGCCTCCGGGTCCTGGTATGGCTTAAGCATACCCACGTAGAAGGTTGGATGCGTACGCATCGCCTTCGGGATATCCAAGGTATACGTCAGGCCCTTTCGGTTTAGCACCTTGAAAGGACCCACAAACCTGGGGCCCAGTTTGTTCCGTAACACGTTAGAAACTGCATGTGTAGGAAGGTTTTTAGCGTTTAATAAAACACTTTCTCCTACTTTATACGATTTCTTTTACGCCTACCCTTGCTGTCGGCCTGTTACTTTTGCTTGTCTTGGCTTTCCCCCATGGCATCGCAAACGTGTCGTAAGACACTAATGCACGTCGATAAAAACTTATCGATGAGCTTTCGCACAGATAAAGGGCTGACATCAGGGAATCATCCCCCTTCAAGCCCTGGGCCACACACACGTGGCGTCAACGGAACCCTCGGATTCACTAATCCGTTCACGTAAAACAGGGTAAACCCCGTAGATGCATGTACCGAATTGTTTATAGCAAATTCGGCCATAGGAAGCATCTCACTCCAACTCTTTGGAGAATCCGGACATAAACTCCGGAGAATCTCCTCTACAACGCGATTAACGTGTTCCGTTTGTTCGTCCGTCTGCGGATGATCCGCAGTGGACATGAGGAGCTTGGTGCCTAGCACCTTAAACAACGCCCCCCAGAATTGTCCCGTAAAACGGGGATACCGATCCGATACAAGGGAATCAGGTAGACCATGCTGTCGAAAGACACGGTATAGGAACACTTTCGCTGTTCCTTGTACATCAATGGACTCTGGAACCGCCGCCAGGTGAGCCATCGTGCTCAAACGGTCTACAAAGACCAATATGCCGGTGTTACCGGCCTTATCCTTCGGAAAACCGAAGATAAAATCCATACTGATGGATTTCCAACACTCCGTAGGAACGGATAAGCTCGCCAAAGGCGCAGCTGAATCTGCAGAGGGTTTAACCCTCTGACACGTCTCACAGGTGCGAATATACGCACCGACCCACTTATACATTTTGGGCCACCAATACAAAGCGCTTAAAGTGCTGTAGGTTTTATCCCGACCTAAATGACCCCCAGTAGGGGCGTCATGTGCCTCAAAGAGGACTCTATACTTCACTTCCTCATCATGAGAAGCTACCACCCGCGGAGTGTCCTCCGCGCTCGTGCTACAATATAGCAGACCGTCACAGTAACGGTAACGGTGTAACCGAGCTCTAGCTCGACTTGACAGGGTAGTCTCAGACGAGCCAAGTCCCTTTTCACCCATTGCGCTGATAAGCGCCGTACATTGTGGTTCTTTACCATACGCCTGGAGTATGCGATCCACCACAGAAGAGGTGATGAATGTCGCGTGAGCGAGCTCGTAATCGGGACGACGCGACAACGCGTCTACAAGCACGTTCTGCTTGACAGGTTTATACTTAACCTCAAAGCTGTACTCCTCAAAGAAGGAGAGCCATCGGGCCATCCGTTGGGAGAGATGAGGCGACTTCGTCGCTGTCCGTAAGGACGCGTGGTCAGTATAAACCACGAACGGCTTTGAGCCGAGTAGGTGAACCCTAAATTTGACAAGGGCATACTTCATAGCAAGTAGCTCCTTATCATGAGCGGGATAATTCCGTTCCGCAGGTTTTAGCTGCCTTGACTCAAACGCAATCACGCGTTCCCGTCCCTCATCGTCTGCTTGTAACATAGCACATCCGATTGCGAAATAGGAGGCGTCGCAGACGACGCTAAATGGTTTCCCAGAATCTGAGAGAGCAAGAAAGGGGACTTTCAACAAGCTCCCCTTAACCGCTTCGAAGGCGGTTTGGTGTTTGGTTTCCCAACACCAATCCACGTCCTTCTTAAGAAGGTCAGTTAATGGCTTCGCCATTTCAGCGTAGTTCTCGCTGTACTTGTGGAGATAATTGGCTTACCCAAGCCACTTCCGTAAATCTTTAAGATTTACAAGCGAAGGCCACTCTACAAGGGCTTTCACCTTCGCGGGATCCGCCCGCACTCCATCCTTACCGATGAAGCATTCGAGGAAATGAATTTCCTCAGCACCAAATATACATTTGGATGCGTTCGCATATAACTTATGCTCTCGCATACATTCGAGCACCGCTCGAAGGTGTATAAGGTGCGTCTGAACATCAGACGAGTCGCCTTCCGCACGACTATGGACGAATATATCGTCGAAGTACGTCTGAGCGTACTTTATATGAGGGCGGAAGAGTTCAGTCACCAAGCGATTGAATGTCGCTGGTGCATTCTAAAGCCCCTGTGGCATAACTAGCCACTCCCACAGCATGCCACTAGGCGTGCTGACCGCTGTAAGCGGAATATCGGATGCTCGCATGAGCACCTGATAATACCCGTCCACCAGATCTAAGGCACTGTATACAGTACAGCCTGACATATTGTTCTGGAGGACATCATTCCGAGGAATCGGAGTTTGCATGGGTATAGTAGCTGCATTCAGCTTGTTCCACTTTCCGTTCAGTTACGAACACAAAAGGTGGGAGATGAGTGAGGAGACTTGCTCTCCCGTACCATCCCTGCCTCTTCTTTCCCCTTGAAGAATGCGTCGATGACGTCGCATTGCTCCTTCGGGAGAGGCCACTGCCTAGTGACGCAGTATTTGGTTCCAGGAACCAAGTCAATTTCATGTCGGACTACACGATCCGGTGGTAATCCCATCGGCGGGTTGTCACTAATGACATCTCCGAATTCCTTAAGTAATGAATGGTAAGGGTCCTCAGAATCAGCATGGATCTTGAGACCCCTTTGGGCATTCAATGCCTGTTTGGTTTGCACCAAAACGGACTCGTCCATCGTGGATGAGGAGCTCAACTCCTCTTCCGGACGCAACACGACGATCTCGTCGAGTTCACCTGCTTTCAAATCAGCTTCAAACTCGTTGAAGGACATCTCCTTCAACGACAACAGTTCGCCTACCCCAGGCAACCGTTCCAGGCTTACGCCTTCCGTGACAACACCTGTCACGCTATTCAGAATCCGATAGGACTGCTGACTACTGGCCTCGGCTCGGGGCTCGTCCCGGGATCCAGATGGGGGGAGTCAATTGCCCCATCTATTGGAAGCGCATCGCGCAAATCCACAGATGTCTTTTTCTCTACCACCGGTGATCGCCGGTCTCACCTAATACGGCGTGGTCGGAATCAATTCCGACGTGCGAAAGAGACGAACTACGGGTCTCTTCGCTTGGAAGCGCCTCGCGCTTAACCACAGGGGTCTCAACCCCTACCACTTGCGACTCACCAGTCTCGCCTATATCTGCGTGGGGATTAACCGCCGAATCCCCCTCTTCATGGAACACTTCCTTGACCTCATTGGGACTGATCATCTCAGACATCCCAATCTCTGGCATCTGACGCTAGAATCGCTTTTTCGATCGAGCAAAGGTGGGTTCATGACTCTCCAATTCTTCACCCAATCGCGGGTGCGTTGATCCAATGGACTTAGACTTCCAGTCTATCCATGGCTCGTGGCGTTCCAGCCACTTCATGCCCAGAATGAGGTCATAGCTCGAGTCCAAATCCAGGACTAGGCTACGTTCTAAGCTGTCAAAGTCTGCAAACTCTAGCTTAAGGTCAATTGAGACATTGGGTACAGAAACCTGTACGCCCGTCGCTAGACGGACCGTGACAACGTCACGAGAACGTGCCTCTAGGGCATCGGCATACAGCCGACTCTTCTCAACAGAAGCCCGTCTGACATAGTTATCAGACGCTCCAGAGTCTATCAAGACTCTCCAAGGCTTATTAAAGCCTTTCACGTCCGCAAGGACGACCAGCAAACCTGGCTGGTACACCAACTCGGTGGTAGAAAGCACCGTTTACCTCGGGGCTTTGTGCTGTCGTCCCCTACCGTGGGGTTTAACAGCACTGAGGGGTCCCCCAGTAGGGCACCCCGCACCTACTGGGAGCCATCGTTTCTCGACGGCTTGGGCGAGGGCCTTTTTCCCGCCCTCGGACCCTTATAGCGAGTGTCTCGCTGGGGAATTTTCGGACATCTGTTCCGCAGATGATTCGTGCTTCCACACAGGAAGCATCTTAGCGGCCCATGCCGCTGCAGCATTGAAAGGAGCTCCGATTCGAAGCCCTGCGAAAAGGAGTCAGAGTTACTCCTAGAGGGAGGTTTCTCTTCCGCTTCGACCTGACTAAGGTCCATGGGTGCGGGACCCACCTTAGAGGAACGAAAGTTCCTCTCGGCGTTGAAAGCCATCTTAAACGCCTCCCCCAGGGATTGGGGTCGGCATCGGAAGAGCTCCGAACGTGCTGGCACTTCTTTCAGGCCACCCATGAACACGGGAATGGACACATCGTCCGAATACGCTTTCGCGTACATCCCTGCCCACAGGGTATTAAGTTCTTGGATGTATGTTTCCAAGTCCCTAGTGCCCTGACGGCATCTCAGAAACGCCAGATGATTCTGGAAAACCAGATCAGGCGTGGCATATATATCCATAAGCTTTTGCTTAAGGACTCCCCAGGTTGGGAATACGTTCGTGACCGAATCCAGAAACGTAAACGCCCATTCACGGGCTTTACCCGTATGATGGGTTAGTGCAAGTCCCACTTGTACAAGCATGACCATCACTCTGCCATGCCGCAATGACCGTCTGTGCGTCTACAAATTTGCCCCCATGTATTTCTAGGGTTAGGGTAGCGAAAACATATACTATACATTATACTAATGTGGTCACAATACTTGGGTCGCACGCCGTTACTGCTTGCAAGTGATCCTCGATCACATTCGCTGTGGCGAAGGCCGTTTCGACCTCGCGAAGCCACACATAAAGGTTATCACCGTTTTCACCGGTGAATTCCTTTATCTTAAAGCACAACGGAGGGCGCACCCCCGTAGACGTGGAGTTACTTCCACGAAAATTCGCCTCATGGGCGATGAGGGCGCAAAACCTCTCCCGTACGGCATCAAGGACCTGCTCCACTAGAAGCTGCATGCCATCGTCACCCAGTATGGATAACAGCCTTTTAAAGGCTTCTTGTTGGACGGGGGTTATCTTACCCCAATCCTCCTGGTTCATTCTTTTCTGAGGATGTTGTCGTCTACCAACACAGGTGTTGGATTGACTACAAAGGCTACCAGATGTAGCAGGTGCGTACACGCACGGTGCGACTAGCGCACAGAGGAAGCCTTTCCTTAAGCGGCGATACGCCGCTACTTAGCTGATACGCCCTTATATAAGGGCTAAGTGAGAGATCGCTCTCCCACTCGGGGCCAAGATTCCCTGGGTTTACTGTTAGTAAACACTAACGCCTTGTTACAAGGCTTAACTTAGAGAGGGAGAAGCTAAGGGAGGTGCTCCCTTTTGCTACAACACACTCACTGCGCGCGCGACCGTTCGGGGTCGTGCGCCTAGCAGTCTTATGTGTATTTGTAAATTGATTTATATTTAATATGTAATTAGCCTAAATTAATAAACTAATGTAAACTATATGTAATACTAAGTAGAACTTACTCAATTCGTACCTAGCCGAAATGTAATGTACACCACCTGTGTACTAACACGTGGCGAGGCTGCCACGCCTTCACCAAGGGCTCTTGTCCTGATTCGTTAAAACAACCAATAATCCCGAACCTTTCGGACTGGTCAATACTTGACCTTAACCGTTGTGTACTTACGTACACCAACGTAACCAAATGTAACCCCGTTACATAAATTTACGCCAGGACGGATTTCTATAACGTCCTTGACGAAGGAGACAGTCTTTTTCTGGCGCCTGACTGCTCCACCTCCATTCATTGCCGCGGGCCGGTCTTGTGAGATTAGGGGCCATCTCAATCCTGAGTCTCCTTCGACGATGAATCTTCGACAGACGCATATGCTCATGTCACTTCATCCATTGTTGAACAATTCAAGTCTGCCGCGTGACACGAGTCGTCAACTGAGATCTTCATCTCCATCCAGTCAATGCGGGGTTGGTAACGTTTCAACCACGGCATTCCCAAGATGATATCAAACTTGGCATCGAGATCGAGGAGAATGAACTCGTCCTCGCCTCGGAAATCTTCAAACGTCATTTCCAAGCGAACAGTTCGCTTCGGCATCTTCACAGTCGACCCATTGGGCAACCGAATCGCCATCTCATTTGTCTTATCGGGTGGAGACACATCACTCATGATCACGACGTTTGCTCGAACAAAGTTTTTTGACGAACCCGTGTCAACCAAAGCACGTAGAGGCGTTGAAATATCATCCACATGGACTTGGTGTATGATCAGAGAGGACCTCCTCTGATCGACACTTCCATCACTCTTAGTGGAAACTGCATGTGCATGATGCACATTGGGGCCAGAGTCCTGTGTCTCCACAATGTCCACAGTACTCTTGTCGGTCCCATTAGGGAGCCCCGCCTCTACTGGTTGTTCCCGTTTTTTACCCTCGGGAGCGATCAACAGGCGGCCATCAAATCGTCAGCCACTCGAGTTGAATCGCGACCCGGTGTCTCTTGCCCAGGTGGCAAGGACACTTTGCAGTTTCGAGCGAAGTGACCCAGCTTCCCGCAACGGAAGCACTTCACATGGTTGCGAGGTCCCACATTGTTGGCTTGTTGGACGTACGACAGATACATAGGCTCTGGTCCATCGTTCGTCGGTGGCGACGCGCAGACATGACGTGGAATCGGACCACCAAACTTGGCTTGCTTGATGCTGAATTCTTCTTGCATCGACCTCTCAATAGCTGGGTCCAGCGAATCAGGATAATCGCGGAAGAGTTGGTTCCCAATCGGTCCATCGTCCATTCCCGCCATGAGCGTGACAACTTGCGTTGCTACGTCAATAGGCTGCTCAACGATGCTTGACACGAGAAATTGTGCGCGCTGTGCATACGTGTGGAGGTCTGGGCCACCTTGGCAAAGCTGGAGGAACTCGGGACGAGCACGGAATTATCTCTGCGGAGGCTCAAACGCGCGCTTCAAATCATGCTTGAAGTCGTCGAGGTTGTGGAAGCAGTTGACATCCGCCAAACGTTTCCCAAACGACCAACTCTTAGCCCGACCCGCAACGTTGGACATCGCGAACAACACTTGCTGCTCTGGGTCCCGAAGCTGTCGTGCAACAATAACTGCATCCAGCTCGACAAACCATCTTTCAAGAGGTTCGTTTTCTCTGCCGCGGTACGGAGACACATTGAGCTTCAGCGGAATCACTCTCATGGTCGAAACAGGAGTAGCGGGATGTCGACGAGAGTCCATGACCTGGTGAATGAAGCTCACTGCCGCGGTACGGAGACACATTTAGCTTCAGCGGAATCACTCTCATGGTCGAAACAGGAGTAGCAGGATGTCGACGAGAGTCCATGACCTCATGGTGAAAAAAAGCTCACTGCCGCGTTCTTCTGTTCATCCGGAGTAGCTGATCTCAACAACGTTACTCTCCGATTACAATGCGCATCCGTTCGAGTGCTACCCACTAGTGCTCCGACAGATTAGGAAACTTCTCATTAGTCAGGGCCACGGTCTCGTCGGTCAACATGCTCGCCGGAGTCTCCATCCCTTTCGATGTCTTATCCGCAGACAGGAAGAGTCTTGACTAAGGATGTACAAAGGGAAACGCCGCTTTGATAATTCTTCGCTTGAACTGGGATCTCGAAGTGCTCACGCTCTTCGGCTGTCCCTCTTGGGTTGGTCGCTGAAAGGACCCCAAAGTGCTACCAGGTGTAACGGGACGCAGTTTACACAGCTCTCGGTAACACGGCACACACGCTTGAGCTGTAGAGGAGAACTTGGCAGTGTCCCGACTTGGAGGGACGAAGAGGGAGGAGAAGAGTGAGGAGGAGACTTGAGCAGAAGACGGATTTGTAACTGAATTGAAATGAGGTTACGGTTCCTGAAACCTCTCCCTAGAGTCCTATGGGGTTATATGCAATCTCCCTACAAAATGCGGAATAAACCTTGGGTTGAATCAGGTTGAACTTGAAGCTGAGCGTGAAGAATATTCTCACGGAACTTGAACTTCAAGGAGAAGCTTGAACTTGAACTTGAGATTCTTCTCCGAAGAATCTTCTGTGTACGGGGCGTTGTGATTGGCTGACACCAACAACATTGTACCCACAATGACACGTCGGCTTCGTCAACAGATAGTTTCCCAGAAGGAACCATCACCGTGCGCAAAGACATGTCGCAGGCAGAGAACACTCGAGAATGTTCGAGAACATTCCGTGAGGACGTAATCAATGATTACTGCGCGAGTGTCGGTGTGTAGACATGGATCATGTCTGTGACACCTGGCGATCCAAAACAATTAGTGGGAATCACTAATCCGTAATTGGACATCGCCATGTAATGTCAATATTTCATAGGCCCATTACACCGGCAAGGCGGCAGTGAAGGACGTGTGCACGCGTTCCCAAAACACGGCACCCTTTTGTTCGATTCCGGATATCGGGTCTTGCGCTATCTCTAGCCACGACGCATCCAACTGTTTCATCTTCTCGCTTCGAGAAGTTCTTTCCTTTCTTGCGCATCAGGCAAGGTGAGTACGGTTCGGAGACAACACCTGTTGCGGATGACGTGTGGGAGGGTAGAGGGCTTATACTCAAATGGCTGGCGTCGTTGTGTCGTCGCGTAGTTTGCTTGGATTTATACTCAAACTGTCGAACTATGCAAATATAGGCAACTTTTCGGGACGGGCTAAACGGCAGCAAGTGAAAGACTAACCAGCAGCAAGTGAGGCAGCGACTAGGAAAAATAAAAAAAAGTATCAAAAAGGATATACTTTTGAGATAACATCCTGGTTTGGCCCAAAAATTCTAAAATGCCCCTCTTTCTCAAAAAATCCTAAAATGCCCCTGTTTTCACCTTCACGGATTCGATCAACCAGGCGCTGAAACCTTTTTTAGGTACATTTCCAGCTGAAGCTGCGACTGGATGGGGAATCGTTTTTGGTGGAGCACGACCGAAATTACGTACTTGTGGACCCCAGAAATTCTGGTTGGGCTTTACGAGTGGTCTGCTGACAATTTGGGCCACGGAAATTGGGGACAAAACGTTCTTTATTGCAGCTATTTTGAGAATGAAAAAAAACCGTGTCGTGGTTTTTGCGGGTGCTATTGGTGCCTTAATTGTGATGACGGTACTATCGGTAGTCATGGGTGTCGTGGCTACAAAATTCCTGCTTCCTAATTTGACGACTATGGGTGCAATGATGGTAAGTGGGAGAAAAGTATATTGCAGCTCGTGATAATACTGACTACAGAATTAAATTGTGTCACGTTTCAGTTTGTGGTTTTTGGAGTCAAGATGTTATATGATGCGAGGGAGATGAATGCAGCGTAAGCAGATGACGAGGCAAACAAATGATGGTAAGAGTGGAGGTTTGCACTAACGTTGGCTTTTGTGGTTACTGCTATGATTTGATTTAAAGAGACCGGTCGGAGGAATTGACAGAGGAGGAAGAAGAACTGATGGGGAAGAAGGATAAGGATGCGATCCAGGATGAGTACGGAGGCGTTTTGGCTCTTCTAGAGATCCTAGTGTACTAAAAAGGTGGTTATTCCTACCTGTATTTGATGTTATTGCAGACAAGTGGAAGAAAACAAAAAAGCATACTACGTGACGGACGGCATGATTCAGGTGTTTTCCCAGACGTTCATCATGACGTTCCTGGCGGAGTGGGGTCATCGCTCGCAGATTGCGACAGTGACCCTGTCAGCAACGAAGGACGCATTCGGCGTCACCCTGGGCGCCATTTTCGGTCGCTCCATTTGTACGGGTATTGCTGTCATTGGTGGCAAGTTTCTAGCTACGCGCATCTCGGAGCGGACCGTTACGCTTGTAGGTGGTGTCCTTTTTGTGCTGTTTGCGCTGCACTCGCTCGTCACAGGCCCGAACGTGTTGGAGTAGCTCTCCGACGTGCTTGAGGCACAATACAATAATATATTTGACTATAACTAAATTATAGTCTGACACAAATACACAAACATTGAGTATACCTTTTTTGGTCTTGTACGAAAATGTCCAACCTTAAATGCCTTGATCGGCGCATAAAAAGCCCCAAAAAGGTGAAAAAGTATATCCTTTTTGGTACTTTTTTTGTTTTTTCCTAGTCGCTGCCTCACTTGCTGCTAGTTAGTCTTTCATTTGCTGCCGCTTAGCCCGTCCCCAACTTTTCACTGTTTCTAAATGTTTACTAAATTTAGGAGCGATTTACTCGTACCGGTGGAGTGCCTTACCTAAATTTTCCACTACATCTATTTATATAAAGGACGACGACCCGGCCTGTCACAAAGAATACAATTAAACGACGACGACCCCCGGCCTGTCACGAAGAATTATTCTAATACAATTTTCATTTTGGCATAAAATACTAAGGTACGGTATGGATAACTAAACCCAAAAGTTAGATTATCTATTGATTTAAAGGAGAACGAATCGGCCTGTCAGAAAGAATACCATTAAACGACGACGATCCCCGGCCTGTCACAAAGAATTATTCTAATACAATTTTTATTTTTGCCATAAAATACTAAGGTACGGTATGGACAACTAAACTATATACTGTAGTTTCAGTGAAATTTCTATGACAGTTCGTCGGACCATCCCCTAGTTTAGTTTAATTACCCATTTAAACACCAAGGGTGGAGAAGCTCTAATTTGCATATTGTGGTGACTGTCTGTGTGCGCGGAAACTTACCGCACTCACACCAGAAAGACCAGAAGGCTTGGAGAACTGCACTTCAACCTCAAACAGCTGTAAACAAGACGACAACAGCAGATTGATGTGCACGAGCAGAGCAACATTAATCTACCCCAGTTCACGGCATGAGCGATTTGGAATTTGGTCAATTGTTCGTGAGGAAAGAGTACCACCAACTTCACTGTTTCAATCGCAACCGCTGGTGCATCAAGATGACATCTGGAGCATCAGCATGCCGTTCGTGTGACCACAACCGACTGCAGCTGGAGAATTTGCGTGACAAGAGATTGCACAAGGGAAAGCCTGTTGAACTCTATGTTTCCATCTCCAGCTACAATCACGTGGATGCATGTACGGAGTGAACGATGACAACGTAGCAACGTCCAAGACGAAAATAACGGAAAGGTCCATTGAACACTCAACCACTCGATAGACTTCATCTCCAAATTGATACGCATGTACTCCATATTCATATGGATAACCAATCTCCAGATTGTATGAAAAACAAATTCATGTCCATCTCACTACAGAGCTCTGAGCCTCTCATGATCAGTTGGAGGTTGTTGATATACACGGTCAGTAGACTGTCGTAATTCACGGGCCCTCTAAAAGCTATGGTATGATTCGTCACATTACACTTACTGGTGAAACCAACCAACTTGGCTTGGCCCGGGATTGAGCCTGGGACCGTAGTGAGCAGTGAACCACTCGACCACGGTCGGAATATGGTGTAACATCTCGCTCGCGTTGTTGTTGTTGATGTTGTCACCGTATTGCGACAGAACTAGAGTACTGCTAGTTTTTTGCAATTTATTCAAACTTTGAGTCGTTTTAACCATTCGGTATTTTCCGCCAATCTTGTCATTAATACGGTGGCATCCTAGCCAACCACTTGCACTGCTTTCATGCCAGCACGCACCAAGAAACGCAAGGTGGACACTACTGAAGCCGTTGCTGATGCTTCCTCCAAAGTGCTTCAAGTGCATCGCTGCCGCTTTGTAGATTGGATGCCTGCAGCAATCCATGCGCTAAGCTTCAATGGTGCAGGAGACCAACTGGCCGTCGCCCGCGCTACAGGTGACGTGGAGATCTGGAGCGTAGAACCCAAATGGCGCCTCAAGTTGGTGATCCCTGGTTCAGCGTCACGTCAAGTATCATCCCTTTGCTGGGAGCCCGATAATGACCGTCTGTTTGCGTCGTCGCTGGACGGAACTCTGTGGGAGATTGACTTCCACTTGATATGCCAAAAGAACGTGACCGATTCGAACGGTGGACCCATCTGGAGTATGGTTATGGAAACAGGCAGTCAGCAGCTTGCTGTTGGCTGCGAAGACGGCCGTATTCGTCTCTTTTCGTATTCAGATCAACACCAGATCTACTTTAAGAAGAGCTTTCTTACTACTGAAGGGCGCGTCGTCTCCTTGGCGTGGCACTCAAAGGCGCAAAAGATTTTTTCTGGAAATGAGTCAGGCATTATATACTGCTGGAATGCAGTCACAGGTCGGAGCGAGTCGAGAATCACACTAGAAAATCTGACAAAGCAGAAGACAATTGTTTGGTCCTTAGCGGTGCTGGATGATTTAACTCTCGTGAGTGGAGACTCGACGGGCAGTCTGAGTTTGTGGAATGCGGCGACAGGCACGTTGCTACAGAAATTTTCTCATCTAACGGCTGATATATTGGCCATTTGTACAAGCAAAGACAACAATTTGTTGTACGCATCTGGTATCGACAACCGGGTGGTCGAATTTCGGCGCTCAGTTACTGAGAGCGGACTAAGCACCTGGTCCTACTCGTATAGCCAAGGACACAGTCATGACGTGCGGGCGCTAGCGCTGTCATCCAATACTAGAGCAATATTGGTATCTGGTGGAATTGACACTCAGCTTGTGTGGTATCTTGGCAGCAAGTTCCGTTTTACTCGGCCGGCTAAAATCGCCTCTATGTCATATCCTCATTCCATGGCCTTAGCAAACGAAAAACGTGTGTTGTTGGTACAAAAGAATACTTCTCTGGACCTTTGGCGACTTGCTCCCCAGTCTACGGCCAATGCGTTGACGATGGAGAAACACAAGCTACTGCTACGATTAAATGTCTGCGATGCGTTGAACTTGTCGTGCTCGGCGATAGCACCGACCGCGAAATATGTGGCGTGCTCCAACTCAAAGGAGCTGAAACTGTTTGAGGTGGACAGTGAACACGATTTCCAGCCGAGAAAGGTCACTGTGTTGCCGCGTAGTGTGACTGATCCGGCGCGCGTCTTGGCCTTTTCACCCGATTCTACACGATTGGTTATTGCGTCTTTGTCGCACCTCATTCGCGTGCTAGATCTCACCAAAATGGAGGTTTTAAAAACGTTTAAGGTCGAAGCGCCCGAAGTAGGCACTACGAGCGCGCTTTCTCCACTCGTTTCCCTTACTATTTCCTCCGATGGACAGTGGCTAGCTGCAGGTGATGCGTCTAACAATCTGGCCATTTACAATTTGGACTCGATGCAGTTTTATTGTACGCTTCCACGCCCGGGTGCGATGCACACCAATATGCGGTTTAACCCGTCTGGTAAGATTTTGGTGGTCACCCTCGTGTCCGATAGCTTCGTGTGCTACGATGTGGAGACCAAAGGCCTTTCAGAATGGTACCGTCAGAATTGCAAGCATTTCCCTAAGATGCTTGTAGATGGTGGCAACACTAAGGGCATCACGTTTGACCCCGCTGATCCGGACTTACTCTATCTTTACTCACAGGCGAGTCTATACCAGATTAACATGGGCAAACATGTATCCGATTTGTCTGCCACTAGTCCTGCTAGAAAGTCTCGTCATCGCGAAAGGAGCATCGACGCTGACTTCGACGGCAAGAAAAATGCCGTGGAGGATGAGGTAATGGAGCTCCATGACGGCTTCTGTTTGGTTATCAACCGTTACCGCCCCCTCTCATTTGTCGACTTTATAGGGGAAAATGAGATGATTATTGTCGAGACTCCTTGGTTGAAGGTACTGAGTCGCTTGCCTGGTGCTCTTCATCGTCATAAGTATGGAAAGTAGTAATACATAGAATTTGCTCTTTGTCAGCGAAAAGTAGTTCGAGATGAATTTTGATTATTCATGACCAGGTCTCCCTTTTTTCGGGAAAATAGTACTCGTCCCGTAAATAACCGTAAATAAAGTGTGAGTTGTCCCGTAAATATGGGCCTTATAAAAGGGGTTTGGGTTGCCCAGCAATCATATCCAGGTTCCATCGGTTCCTCTTCCAATCAACGACCAGAACCAGTTACCCCAAATCGATAAATACCAATTTCCATAAATGGAATATGGCCAGGATTATATTAAACAATATAAGTGCAGCTGGTCTTTACCGGCGCTCTTGCCTGTCTTCCCACCTTCAACTCGCCCTCCCACCTCCCTTCTCGTCGCACTATGTCTCGAGCACTCCTTATTACCAGCTTCGCACTTAACTCCCGTGCTCCCGCTATGCCGCGCGCGACGCTGCGTACCCCTTGAACCCAGACCACCAAGTCGACTACGGACTTTCCATTGCAAGTCGGTACGCAGCCACGTCGGAGGACGTTTCAGACAATTATCTCTTCTGTATTCACTTTGGACGAGAATACCCAGACACGAGCACCGCCGGGGAAGAACGGAAGCGGCGCAGAACCGAAAATATCAAGTCTTTCATCTGGCCACTTCGAACCGACAATTACGTACAGCACTTCAGCCACCAGCACAAAGCGCGCTGGGACCAATTCAAGATCCTGGCCAGGTACCAGAAGGCCGATATTTTCCAAAGAAATGCCCCAGTCAGCCACAGGAACATATTCCATCGCACTTCGCCGGCACCCAGACGGTAATCCAGCTCTAAATCAGCAAAGCGATCGTTGACGTCATCATCGGGAACCTACTTTTCGACCAGGAAAACGACGACGGGCTGCCGAACATGTTCAGGGAAAGACCGCTTAGAATCTTCGAGAATATCGACCCCAACACCGTTGAAGACCCTGGATTGGCCGAAACCAAATATCGAGTCAACATCTCGAATATAAAGCAATTAAATCTGGTGGCGGGATTCCTCAGCACTGGAGTTTCCTTTCGCCAA
Source organism: Peronosclerospora sorghi (assembly GCA_026184515.1). NCBI lineage: Eukaryota > Oomycota > Peronosporomycetes > Peronosporales > Peronosporaceae > Peronosclerospora > Peronosclerospora sorghi. The sequence continues at coordinate 7,495,393 of CM047581.1, read as the reverse complement.
GCAGAAGCTCTGGTTACCATGACGAAATAAGTCACCGGCGTTGCGAAGATCGGCACTGCCAAGGATGAAAGAGTCGCTCAGTACGCTCGCTTTATTTTGGCATTGAATCTGCAACATATCTACGACATCTTGGACAATAGCTGGGTATTCTCAATTGCGTTGGATATTTCCACGCACATGTCGACTTCTTACCTGGATATCCGCATTCGGCTCTTGTGGCATGGCGAGATCCTAAACTTGCACTTGATTAGGATTCCGGTTTTCGGCAGGCATACGCAAGCAGAAGTATACCGTCACGCTTCGGCAGTGTTGGATGTACTGTGCACTGAATGGAAGACTATACTGATTTCAATCTCAACGGACGGCGAACCGCGAATGACCGGCCACATTGGCGGGGTGGCCACGCTATTTGAACAAACGGCATTACTTGGCTTTTACCGCATCTGGTGTGGTTTACATCAATTGGTCTTGAAGTTACGATTGTTCTACGAAGAATTGATGGACGAAAAATTCGTGTCAATGCTAAGAGCGCTCATTGGATACCTTCGCCGACAACAGAACCTGATTAACGACATGGGAACTAAATGTCGCAGACTCGCAGAAACAAGGAGGGAATCCATGTCAAAGGTCGCTGGCTGGTTCAAAACGCACCGGGTGTCAATCAGAGAATACCTGGAGGGAAAGGAACCGTCCTGCAAGCCGCCGTATGAATGGTGGGTAGTCCTAATGTTCGTCGAAGATGTGTCCGCAGCAGCCACCGCTACCTTTAAGCAGCTTCAAGAAGACAACACGCTGGTCTCGCAGCAGCGCCAGGCCATCGCCGATCTACAGACTTGCTACAAAGACTATATCAACGCAAACGGCCCATTAGCTTCTGGACAGCGTGAGACATCGACATCGAAAGAGAGACGCTGTGTCCAGCAACGATTTGTACTCAGCTCGTGTCGCAGATATGACCACGTTCCCGGAAGACATGGGTGGTTTTGTATCCGATCGCATGCAACATGCCGAGCAAGCGAGCATGGAAAAATCGACAAGAAATTTGAGCAAAGGCCTGTTGAATTTGATCGCTGGGCTGGACGAAGTCGTGGCTGAACTGAATTCCCTGAATGACGTTTCCTTGGACGTGTTGCCACCAGTGCTGCCGCACGAGATGGTGACACTGAATGGACGTGAGTTTACCGCTATTGTACGCGAACAACGTGAACGTCGTGCTGCTCGTTTGGGCCCCTATTTCTGCAGAAGCCACAATGGACTACGTTGAAACCGAATTCCGCGATCTCAAAAATACCTACCGCGATGAAGAACCATTACGTAATGCACTGGATGGGTGTACATACCAAACGCCCTTCAGCAAGGCCTGGAAACTCACAAGTGGTCGATTCAAGAAGCTGGAGATGTTTTGCGGTGGAGTGGCAAGCACATTTCCCGGAACGTCCTCCGTAGAAAGTAACTTCTCCATTCTGAAATGGGAAAAAGACATCCACCGCAGGAGCTTGACAGACTTTTCTCTGGAAGGCGTGATGCACGCAAGGCAGTTCAAGCTTCTGGAGAAACTTACATTCTAAGCGGAGACAATGCTCTCATCGTATCCATCGTATCCATTCCTTTTATTTCATTGGTTGTCGTTTGGTTTTTAGCGGGTCTTTAATACAAACACGGTCCTTATGATACTCTGTACCAACTGTTTTCGCTCTTTGTAGTAGTTTAATTAAGGACCCGAAGATAACCGTATCTAAGGTCGGACATCGTGCCGTAAATTATTTAAGGTATTTACGGGAGAACCGTAAATAGGGAGGCCTGTTAATGACGCACTGATTTTAGCCCTTGATTGTCGCAACCGTTGTATATCTCATAATCACATACAATGTCAGTACGCTATCTTTTTATAAATGCATATTGTCAACACTCCTCCTCAACGTTGATTTCGTCGATCACATCTGTTGCAAGCCGATCTCGCTTCGCATCTCTTCTTTAACGCTGCTTCAGTGGGAGACGTGACGAATCTCTCTCTCTTTCTTCCAACTCGCTTCACCAAACGACCCAGTATGAATCCGACCATGGTCGAGTGGTTCACTGCTCACTACGGGAACGGAAGGTCCCAGGTTCGATCCCGGGCCAAACGAAGCTGGTTGGTTTCAGAAAGTATAATGTGACGAAATCAACCAAACGACCCAGTATGATTGGCGATAATATTTACTCTCCCCGTCCCCAAGTGAGCAGCTTACCACTTGACCACGGGATCGGTCCCAATTTAGACGCTGTTGGTTGAATTCGTCACATTATACTTTCTGGAATCAACTAACTTGGTTTGGCCCGGGATCGAACCCGGGACCTTCCGGTCCCGTAGTGAGCAGTAACACTCGACCACGGTCGGATGATTAGACGATGTTGGTATTGGTCGACTCCGGAATTTGTACGCGGTTGGTTCGTATTCGATAGCATATCAAATTTAAAGTTGGATTGGTCTGCTTTTTTTTACACGAGTTTCGTCAATTTAGGATTGATCGTCTTGATTATCTTGAAGGTACCGTTTAGAAGCGCGGATGATTCCTATCGAGTGTGTGGTTTTCAATATCTGTCCGTTATTTTGAAAGCCTGCTCTGTAGGTAGAGTCTCTCAGTTGGGCATTGAGGTTGGACCCGGCTTGATTGTTCGAAGCAGTTAATCCAAAAGCTTTATCCACTTTCTCTTTGGGCGTTATAATAGTCTTAACTTTACCCAGTATCTTCTCCTCGCCTAGGTACACCTGATCACCTCAAATGACTAGGGTGCTAACAGAGCGCCCATTTCCAAAACTTCATCAAATACTGAGCCGTTGAGTAGCCAAGGCTACTAGTCTCTTATCCACCTGTTTAACCGATTCTTGCTGACCAATGGTATAAAATCAATTTTTCGAAGCTCATACAAAATAACGCCGCCTAGACTGCGAAGTCCTCTATGAAGCGGCTGTAATAGTCCAGACTGCCCAAAATTATTGACGATTTCAAATTAGTCGGAAAAGGTAGGTATTGAGCGACTCCAAGTCCCTCATGCTGGCTTAGAGACCTTCATTGAGGCTTGAGGCTCAAGATAAGCGACTTTTTCTTGCCCCAAACGCTCTTGGCTACACTGATCGACAGGTCCAACTTTGGGCTGGCATCCAAATGCTTTCCACATTTACACAGAGATCGTCCCATGATGGGCTCTTGAGTTGATGGTAAGAGTGTCACTTTATTCAGAGATTCAGATCCCTGTAATCAGGATATCGTCGATATATACTATCTTCTTCTCAGGACTGACTGAATCTGATCCTGATCAGGTTAACCTTCTTGAACAACTTCTTGCACATCGATCGGGTTGGTATCAATTGATAAGGAAATGTATGTACAGCGTTTATCAATCAGTCTCCGGAACATTTTTAGCTCAAATCGAAGAGACCAAATGGGGTTACAACTGCTAAGATAATCCTCCGTTAGCCAGTGCGTTGATAGATGTGCAACATGTTTCCGTCTTCCCAGGGGTGACCGACCCTCTTTGATAGGCATTTTAACGCGCACCCCCACCACTTTTTAAGACGATGTAGATATTCCTGTGGCGTCTCATCAGCTCTCTTTTGCGCATGATAATACTGTCGGGCTACCGACATTTCATGACCAAAATATTGGATTTCGTATCTTTGACCGATTCCATGTCGAAATTTCATACCATCGGGTCTGATCGACTTGTCACGCGGTTCAGCCATTGTTTGTCTGCTGCATGCTGACACAATGCTGCATGGCAGCATTTAGCTGCTTGTGTCGTGAAGGAACTTAAAATTTTCGTGTTTCCACTCAAATTACAACACAAGAAGGCAATAACTCTACCCTTCTTGCTTAACTTCCCAGGTTCTTAATACTGACGTCCGAACCACAAAGTTTATCAAACACGCTAAGGACACACTTCCACCGAGTCTCAGGCTGCCCCAACTCTAGCTGGCCACAGATAACTGTTGTTGCTCTCGCTTAGACGCTCCCTTGAAGACCTTCTTGTTTTAGACTTGTTTTAGACTTGTTTTTAGTATCGGAACAGTGAAGAAGGATTGCCGGAAGGTTTCATGAGACTGTTGGGCTTCAAGAGGGATTCGAATCTATTAAGTATTACCAAATCATATATCTAATTCAAACACTTCTTTCACCTACTACTTCTTGGTTACTTCAGTGCTGACTCCAACATCACACCACCCATACTTAAACCCCCAGAATCCGATCAATCGTGAGTTGGACGGCGTGAGTCGGCCGTCCATAGCCACATCCGATTGCTGAAGCTCTTCGCCCGAAACTCCAATATCACACCACCAGTACTTAAACCCCCAGAATCCGATCAATAGTAAGTTGGCCGGCGCGAAATGGCCGCCCAGGGTCGCCTCTGATTGGTCGAAAATGTGCACTCACAATTCCAATACTTAACAACTTGAGACCAAAATTCTACTTCACCACAATCGCCACTTGCGTGACTTCAGCGTAAGCGAGCAAAAGGCACGCACACAAATACTCCTTAACCCCAATTCAGAAATGTACGTGAAGAATCGTCGGTCATAGGCGTGGCAAAACATGATATGTCATCTTCCTTTCATATGTGCATTATCTTATTCCAAGCACTTTCTTGTTCAAACACATAGCGAGCAGCTATTATGAAAAGTTAATCACAAGGTCTGCGGGATGAAGATACAAGTCAATACATTCCTCCTTCACACGCTCATTATATTGTTCCAATGAGACATAAGCTAATGCCTCCGACACGTCACCAACCGATGGCACCATGAACTTCCTTGTAACGGGGTTACATTTGGTTACGTTGGTGTACGTAAATACACAACGGTTGAGGTCAAGTATTGACCGGTCCGAAAGGTTCGGACCTATTGGTTGTTTTAACCAATCAGGGCGAGAGTCCTTGGTGAAGGCGTGGTAGCCTGCCACGTGTTGGTACACAGGTGGTTTACATTAAATTTCGGCTAGGTACGAATTAAGTAAGTTCTACCTAGTATTACATATAGTTTACATTAGTTTATTAATTTAGGCTAATTACATAGTAAATATAAAACAGTTTCCATTTTATACACTAGCCAGCTAGACGTTCGACCTTTCCGGTCCAACGTGCAGTGAGTGTTGTAGCAGGGGAGTGCCTCCCCCAGCTAGTCCCTACTTAGGGAAGCGTTAAGCCAAAGCGTTAGCGTACGCTAACAGGAAACTGGGGAATTCTTGACCCCGAGCGAGAGAGTAATCTCACGCTAAGCCCTTTTATTAAGGCGCATCGGCTAAGTAGCGGCGTATCGCCGCTTAAGGAAAGTTTCCTCTGTGCGCTAGCCGCAACGTGCGTGAACGCACCGGATACATCAGGTAGCACTTGTAGTCAATCCAACACCTGTGTTGGTAGACGGCATCCTCTGCAAAGGATGAACCAGGAGGATTGGGGTAAGCTAACCCCCGTCCAACAAGAGGCCTTTAAAAATTGGTTATCCATCCTGGGTGAGGATGGCATGCACCTCCTAGTGGAAAAGGGCCTTGAGGCCGTGTGTTAGACGGTGAACGCCCTCATCGCCCATGAGGCGAATTTTCGTGGAAGTCACTGCTCGTCTACGGGGTTGCGCCCTCCGTTGTCCTTCAGGATAAAGGAATTCACCGGTGAAAAAGGTTACAATCTTTATGTGTGGCTTCGCGAGGTCGAAACGGCCTTCGCCACAGAGAATGTGATCGAGGATCACTTGCAAGTGGGTCTTGCACTGACCCATCTTACGGGTAAAGCCCGTTCATGAGCGTTTACGTGTCCGGATTCGGTCACGAACGTGTACCCGACCTGGGGAGTCCTTAAGCAAAAGCTTATGGACATGTACGCTACGCCTGATCTGGTTTTCCAGAATCAGCTTGCGTTTTTGAGGTGCCTTCAGGGCACTAGGGACTTGGAGACATACATCCAAGAACTGATGACCCTGTTGGTAGGGATGTATATTCGGACGATGTGTCCATTCCCGTGTTCATGGGTGGCCTAAAAGAAGGGCCTGAACGTTCGGAGCTCTTCCGATGCCGGCCCCAATCCCTGGGGGAGGCGTTTAAGATGGAGTTTAACGCCGAAAGGAACTTTCGTTCCTCTAAGGTGGGTCCCGAACCCATGGAACTGAGTCAGGTCGAAGCGGAAGAGAAACCTTCCGCTAGGAGTCAATCTGAATCTTACCGCAGGGCTTCAAAGCGGAGCTCCTTGCAATGCTGCGGCGGCATGGGACGCTAAGATGCTTCTTGTGTGGAAGCACGGATCATCTGCGGAACAGATGTCCGAAAAATCACCAGCGAGACACTCGCTATAAGGGGCCGAGGGCGGGTAAAAGGCCCTCAACCAAGTCATCGGGAAACGATGGCTCCCAGTAGGTGCGGGGTGCCCTACTGGGGGACCCCTCAGTGCTGTTAAGCCCCGGGGTAGGGGACGACAGCACAAAGCCCCGAGGGAAAAGGTGCTTTCTAGCACCGAGTTGGTGTACCAGCCAGGTTTGATGGTCGTCCTTGCGGACGTGAAAGGCTTTGATAAGCCTTGGAGAGTCTTGATAGACTCTGGAGCGTCTGACAATTATGTCAGACGGGCTTCTGTGAAGAAGAGTCGGCTGTATGCCGAGGCCCTAGAGGCACGTTCTGGTGACGTTGTCACGGTCCGTCTTGCAACGAGCGTACAGGTTTCTGTACCCAAGGTCTCGATTGACCTTAAGCTGAAGTTTGCAGACTTCGAGAGCTTAGAATGTTGCCTAGTCCTGGATTTGGACTCGAGGTATGACCTCATTCTGGGAATGAAGTGGCTGGAACGCCACGAGCCATGGATAGACTGGAAGTCTAAGTCCATCGGCTCAACGCACCCGCGGTCGGGTGAAGCATTGGCGAGTCATGAACCCACCTTTGCTTGATCGCAAAAGCGATTCTGGCGTGAGATTCCAGAGATTGGGATGTCTGAAATGATCATTCCCAATGGCGTAAAGGAAGAGTTCCTTAACGAGGGGGATTCGGCGGTTAATCCCCGCGCCGATATAGGCGAGACTGGTGAGTCGCCAGTGATAGAGGTGGATTCCTCTGAGAGTAAGCGCGAGGTGCTTAGAGAAGAGACCCGAAGTTCGTCTCGTCTACTGGTCGGAATTGATTCCGACCACGCCGTGTCCGGCGAACAAGTTGCGACTCCAGTGGTAGGGGTAGAGACCGCTGTGGTTAGCGCGAGGCGTTTCCAAGAGAAGAGACCCGTGGTTCGTCTCTTCCGCACGTTGTAATTGATTCCGACCACGCCGTATTAGGTGAGACCGGCGAGTCACCGGTGGTAGAGGTAAAGACCTCTGTGGATAGACGCGATGCGCTTCCAATAGATGGGGCAATTGACTCCCCCCATCTGGGTCCCGGAGAGAGTCCCGAGGCCAGTAGTCAGCAGTCCTATCGGATGCTGAATAGCGTGACAGGTATTGTCACGGAAGGCGTAAGCCTGGAACGGTTGCCTGGGGTAGGCGAACTGTTGACGTTGGAGGAGATGTCCTTCAAAGAATTTGAAGCTGATTTGAAAGCAGGTGAACTCGACGAGATCGTCGTGTTGCGTCCGGAAGAGGAGTTGAGCTCCTCATCCACGATGGACGAGTCCGTTTTGGTGCAAACCAAACAGGCATTGAATGCCCGAAGGGGTCTCAAGATCCATGCTGATTCTGAGGACCCTTACCATTCCTTATTAAAGGAATTTGGAGATGGCATTAGTGAAAACCCACCTATGGGTTTACCACCGGATCGTGGAGTCCGAAATGAAATTGACTTGGTTCCTGGAACCAAATACTGCGTCACTAGGCAGTGGCCTCTCCCCAAGGAGCAATGCGACGTCATCGACACAATCTTCAAGGGGAAAGAAGAGGCAGGGCTGGTACGGGAGAGCAAGTCTCCCCCATCATCTCCCACTTTTTGTGTTCATAAACCGAACGGAAAGTGGCGCATTGTGCATGCGTACAACAAGCTAAATGCAGCTACTGTACCCATGCAAACTCCGATTCCTCGGAAGTATGTCCTCCAGAACAATATGTCAGGCTGTACTGTTTACAGCGCCTTAGATCTGGTGGACGGGTATTATCAGGTGCTCATGCGAGCATCCGATATTCCGCTTTCAGCGGTCAGCACGCCTAGTGGCATGATGTGGGAGTGGCTTGTTATGCCACAGGGACTTTCAAACGCACCAGCGACTTTTAATCGCTTGGTGACTCAATTCTTCCGCCCTCATAGAAAGTACGCTCATACGTACTTCGACGATATATTCGTTCATAGTCGCGCGGAAGGTGACTCGTCTGATGTTCAGACGTACCTAATACATCTTCGAGCGGTGCTCGAATGTATGCGGGAGCATAAGTTATATGCAAACGCATCCAAAAGTTTTTTTTAGTGCTGAAGAAATTAGTGCTGAAGAAATTCCTTTCCTCGGATGCTTCATCGGTAAGGATGGAGTGCGGGCGGATCCCGCAAAGGTGAAAGCCATTGTGGAGTGGCCTTCGCCTGTAAATCTTAGAGATTTATGGAAGTGGATTGGATTAGCCAATTATCTCCACAAGTACAGCGAGAACTACGCTGAAATGGCGAGGCCATTAACTGACCTTCTTAAGAAGGAGGTAGATTGGTGTTGGGAAACCAAACACCAGAACGCTTTTGAAGCGGTAAAGGGGAGCTTGTTGAAATCTCCCGTCCTTGCTCTCCCAGATTATGGGAAACCATTTAGCGTCGTCTGCGACGCCTCCGATTTCGCAATCGGATGTGCTTTGTTACAAGCAGACGATGCAGGAAGGGAACGCGTGATTGCGTTTGAGTCGAGGCAGATGAAGAAGTAGATCAACGAACCCGATAGGGTGATCTTCACGCGCGTCCTTCCTTCGGTCATGTAAGAGTTTTAACCAATTCCAACGCATTCTTGTCTCTGGGTATCGTATATATGACAGCCGACCTTACGAGCAAAGGCGGAGTCGATAATTGAGACTTCGGCCCCAGAGTCGAACAACATCGTTGCCTTCTGGTTGTTTATCTTACCACACACTTTTGCCTGCTTAAACCATTTGTCGGGCGCATGATACTTCCAGTATCCGCGACACTCCCCAGGCAGCACATCCAACTGCATGACCACCTTCGATCGGGAATATTCATCGGTCGTGAGATTGTAGACCGGATGATCCCGATCGACGCAATGAAAATGGAAGATGTATTGTCGGTTTTATTCTCCTTGCTGACGTATGCATAGATGCCAAACGTAGACCGCTCGGCTCGATCCAGATTCCAACCTGGCGAGCGTTCTAGTTTAACATCTTCTCGACGTCAGGTGGAAGCATCCCCGCGTGCTTACCCGGCACATACCACTTGCGCATCAGATTGAAGAACTCTTTGATCTTGCACTGGCCGGCCTCGTGGATCTGTCCGCGTGACTTGCACACGAAAAGGCAGTGATCGGTGGGGTGACCGCGTCTTTCGCACTTCTTGCATATAAATTTCTGCCAGCAGTCCCCACCATCATGCTTTCTTGACCCGCAGTGAGAACACTTCTTGCGAGGTCGGTCCGGGTCGGACTTGTTTCCACTCCTGCCCTTCCGATCTGCCTGGTTAGGCGTCGATCTGGTTCTTGGGGCAGGTTCCGTGACGAAGCTGTGACGATATTGGTCCTCATCTGACTCCCGACTGGACTGTCTGCTACTTTCTTCTTCCGATCCAGTGCTGTCTTCAGTCGCGATCGCCTTAACAGCACGGGTCTATCTGGTCAGGGGCCTCTTCACCCGATCGGTCTGGGTCTTAGATCTGTAGCGACCCGATCCAACGGCGCCCTTCGCCCTCATGCTGCGTGAGTGTTGCAGAGTCCGCAACGTCTGCTCCACTTCCCCCACAGCTTTGAGTCGAAGCAGAGTGAGATGATCTGCCAGCTCTTGGTCATCAAGGGTACTGATATAGTGACCCACGTGCTACATAGCGGCACCGGTCGGCGGGTTGCCTTACTTGATCACTATCCCGGCGCGAATTGCAGCAACGTTCAGACGGTGCAGTTACTCGATCGGCGTCTCGTCGCCCCGCTTCTGCATATGATGGTATTTGCGGGTGGTAGAGAATCCGGAGTTGCAGTACTTCCCTCAAATTCTGAACATAGCAGATCCCAGTCAGATCGGACATCCCGACCCAACTGTTGGATCCAGTTCGCAGCCGGTCCTTTCATCAGATCTCTGAAGATCAAACACCGTTCCTTTTTTGGTTTCTAATCCCGTAAGAAAGCAGACTTGACCCGACCAAACCACGACCTGGCTTGCTCCTCGTCGGGGTCCTTGTCAGTGAAGTCCTTGAGATCCGTCGTCGCAGCCATGCGAATGCGTGGGATCGCAGCAGATCCAAAATCAAATGCGGTCGTAGTGGATAGGTTAGCCTTGAGCGTTCTGCCCGCCCCTGCACCGTCTGACCCATAGTGGTCATCCGGATCGCCGATCGACTCCATGTCGAAATCGCTGTTCTTGCTTGATCGGAGCGGTCGGGCTGGCTGCGGCTTGCGTCTTCCTTTTCCAAATGGTTTACCACCTCGGAAAGCCTTATCCGTTGATGCCACTGACTCCATATCAACATCCCGTCAAGTGTGTTAAAGTGTACCACAAATTTGGTCACTTTTGGTCAAGGTAGTTGGTCGAATTTCGGATTGGTCTAAACAAGGGGGGCTTTTTAGCCTATCAAATTCAAGGAGTATCAAGAACGCTGGTCTTGGGTGAGTCACCTGACTTTGGGTATTTTACATAATTTTGTGTGGGTACATTAGGGACCATAGGGAGGTAGTATTATTGGTTAGTTGCGGATTTTCCAAGTAAGAGTCTTTTGGTTGCGGATTTTCCAAGTAAAAGTCTTTTGGTCTAGGAATAAGTGTCAAAAACCTCTTCTGGTCTTGGTCTACACCGCAGCAAGGGGTCGCCGTTATTCTTTTCACGTACACTAGTCGGCTCCGCCCGCCGCGGAGTGTTTGGGGGCAGAGGGTTGAATTATCCCCTCTCGCCTATTATACCCGGTCTGGACGCGCCACACGCGCACTTTGACCACCGGAAGTCCCTCGACGGGAGTACGATTTGGCGATCTCGACACTTTAACTCAAGTACGTTTGGAACGTGCTATTCATTGGATTGGTCTTTACGTGGAGATATCGTTTGTGGAGTCTCACGGGCATATTGGGTTTTCAAGTGGACATATTGGCTCATTTTAACATTGGTTGGAGTTTAGATCGGTTCCGGTCTTCTCTCATATTGGTCAGAGGCTAGACCGGTTGATTGGTCTACCCTCTATTATTTCGTATTGGTCAGGTCTAGATCGTTTGGACGATCGACCTATTGGAATCTATCTTTCGGAAGTGTTTCTGGTCTGTACGTACCTGGGGTGAAGAGTTCCGCCCTAGGTACACTTAGCCAGCACGGTCTCATATTTAAGACCGAATCAAATCGATCTGCGATCCCGATACACCGAGTGTGTAACTAGCCCACTCCAATGGGTACACAAGGTGAGATGGTCTTAAGTGAATCGGACCAAGTGTCTCCGGATGATGACCGTTCGTCTGCCAGAAGCGGACGATCGGACCAGATTTCGAATGGAGATCCGCGGGGTACCCCCCCCGTAAGTTGGAAGGCTGGGCACGATGGTGGTGGTCAGGTTGTCGATACAAATGTATTCGATTTCGAACTTGACTCCACCACACAAGTATTGGCATTTTGCCGGGCAGATCGGTCCTGGGAATGCGAGCGCGGAGGCGATCGGCATCGGTCTCCCATGAAACGCTCCATAATTGCCTCAAACATGGCTTGGACGTTAGCTTGGGTCATGGGCAACGTGTTGGTATCCTCCTTTGGAGGTACTGAAGCCTGTGGGGGCTCCTGGGGCCCCGACCGGCATGCAGTCCCTTGCTGCCGCACGTCCTTTTTATGCTCCCATGGGGGTATGGTCCGGTCCCATGGTCATCCGCTCAACACCTACCTCCAACTCCGATGAGCTATTAGAGGAAGGTGGAGACTGATACAACGACTTATCGTCGGAGCACACATCATCGTATGCTGCCGTGGTCTCAGCGACCTTCAATGCCACGGTGGGAGTTGGGCGGCGGACCGCCCCCACCAACGGCACCAAATGGTCAGGAGGGTTTACATAGACATCTCCAGCCTCCAAGTATCTAGATAGAACATTTTCTGTACGCTGGAGAGGTTTCGCACTTTCATGCCGACCTCAGTCAACATTGCCAGCAGGTTCTTCACCAATAGCAACGGCCGATCGCTTTGGATCGGCTCGGTGGTGGGTCCGAGAAGGCGATCGGGTATCTGGGGGTCTATAATCCGCATGACCTGGTCTTCACAAATAAATCGCTTTAACTCGTGGATGTAATACATCCTGTTCAGGTCTTCTTCTTTGATAACCCCATCCCCGACCTGCGACTTTTCTTCCAAGTCTTCGTCGGATGGCATTCTGAGCCTCTGCTTGGGAACCTTGGGAGGGTGGATTGGATCGTCCCGATCAGCCTTCAAGTCTTTTTCACTTTTTAACTTTTTATCAAAACATCCATTCAAATACATAGGATCAAGACAAAAGTCCTGATCCTTTCCGAAACTATATCAAGACTTGCTATAGTCCCGATCGGCTCCGGTGGTAGCCTTATGGGGAGGAAAAAACTTATTAATCCCGATCTGGTCCTCCACTCGGCCAGATCGGACATCGCCATCCTTATCGACAACGAGAACATAAGGCGATAGCCGTTCCTTATGTCCTCTCCAGAACGATTCCACATTTAGCTCGTTATAATCAATTATTCGCGAGATATCATCTCGGTGATATCCACGATCACCAAGTGATCCGGGCACGCGCACCATTGTGGTGGAGTCAAGTTCAAAATCGAACACCGAAGTTTCGAGAACCTGACCAACATCGTTACCAGCCTTCCAACTGACGAGGGGTACCCCGCGTACCTTCGCCTACGATCCGATCTGATCGTCCGCTGCTAGCAGACGACCGATCATCAGCATAGGACGCCTGGTACGATTGTTTCGTCATCTCACCTTGTGTACCCGATGGAATGGGCTAGTTTCACACTCGGTGGATCGGTGCTGGGAATCGACTTGAGGTCTAAAAACGTGAGACCGTGCTGGGTGGTGTACCCTGGGCGGAACTCTTCTCCCTGGGTACGGGAAGACCAGTTATACTCGGAGTAAGTATACCCCAAAGGGCAGATCGCTCAACCGATCGTAGAGCCCAACCAATATGAGAATAAAAGTCCAATACTCCAATATAGAGATCCAAATGAGAACGTGATAGAATCCACGAACGATATCTCCACGTAATAATCCAAAACTTGATGACACGTTCCAAACGTGCGTAACTTGAGCTTGAGAAGCCGACCAATGTGTACTCCCGTCGAGGGACTTCCGGCGGGCCAAATGCGTCTGTAACGCGTCCCGGCCGGGTATAATGAGCTAGAGGGGATTACTCGACCCTCCGCTCCCAAACACTCTGCGACGTGCAGAGGCGACTGATGTACAAAGCGAAAAAAAGCTAGCGACTTCTTGTTGAGTTTAAGTGAGTCCTAAACGGTAATACCAAAACCAAGCAAAACCAAAACTAATCTACCTACGGTTCCCAATATGTACACACATGAAAATATGTAAGTACACGCAATCTCATGTGACTTACCAAAATCCGTGTTCTTGACACCTCTTACACATGATAGGCTTAAAAGCATCCTGGATTTCCACCAATCCGATCGCCGATAAGCCGATCGGTGTGCTGCTGACAAAAAGCGGCCAAAATTCTTGAGTCCGCTTCGCCACAATTTTAATTGGATATTAAATATAGTGTTCGTTTTACTTTGGGTTGCATAACTCGCCGCTTCTCAGGATTATTGGGAGCAGAGCGCTAACACGGTCCCCACTAGCTCCTATTTCCCGGCCAGGACACAGCTCCACCGGAAGTACCACGACGGGAAGCTGATTTCGTTCACTTACCCTTCAAGCCCCACACGTTTGGAACGTGTTATTCTCTTTCGTATTAGCTGGGTCCCCACATCGCGATCTGCGATCTGCCCCAGATTATTGGTTGGGTAAACGCGCCGTTCCTCCGGTCCACACCAGAACTTCTATTGGCTGGGTCCCCTCACTGCTGTGTGCAGTCAGCCCCAGAATTTTCCCCGCATTCGGAGTGACGATTTACGCTCCATTTGCAGATCGATTTCATTTGGATTATCTATCGTTGGTTTTTAGGAGCACCGAAATGAGAAGCGATAGGTCATGGGTTCAATCCCCACTAAGTAAAATTCCATACTACCAAATGGGACCCCGGTAGTATAGAGGAGCCGAACTCCTGGACAAAATAACCTGGCAAAAGCACTACGACGGACAAGAAAATAGTCTAAGCGACGGTCCACCGAGTGTGTAACCACCCACACCAATGGGTACACAAGGTTAGATGATTGAAGACAAATCGGACTCGGCGTCCTGCAGTACTGATTGGTCGCCCAAACGCGAAGGTTCGCGGGGTACCCCCCCCGTAAGATGGTCGGCTTGGCGCGATGGTGGTCAAGTTCCGGACACTTCGGTGTTCAATTTCGAAATAGACTCCACCACATATTCGAAATCAAGATAGATCCACTCATCTTCACATTGAATAGTAATTGTCCCTTGAGTCTCACTTCCATTTGTTAAAATACTGGGTCTATTTCTAATTTTATTTTATAATTCGGTAGGACTATTTTAGGTAGCAATTTGCATTTCGTCTATTAGTAGCAGAATTAGTGCTTAGTACTCGGTTCTGAGTGCATACATTTTTGTTACGTATAAGACATGCATACCATACACAGATGAAAGTTTACCATAAATTTAACATCTGTTACATAATTTCATGTTAGCTCGTTAATCACTTCTCAATATACATCCCAATGATTAAATCCCTGTTTTGGACATCTTCTTCCGTTGTTTACGAACTGTTTGATGATACCTTTCTCGCCGCTAACATGTGTTTGGCTGTGGAGATATCAAGTGTGATTACTTTTCATTTTATATTGGATTCACTATTGGACATTTACGACTTACGTTTTTGACTACATCTAAGCGATGGATTTGAGTGTTTATTAACAGGTTAGGGGACAAAGCGTCATAGTTTCTGAAGTGAAGACGGTTCTGTGGAAGAAAAAAAAACGCAGGTCTTGCTACCGAAGGGGTGCAGATTTTGGACATGTTTCAAATCTATGCGACCGACTCGAAAAATTGGAGAGTTCGCGCGCTATCCCTCCGCATAATAACTTTGGTTTAAATAATTTGATGAGGTTGGGCACCAGTATGCGGTAAGCGTCGCTCGACAGTACGCCTGAGCTTAAAACCGCAGACCCAATCTGGTCTAATAACCAAAACTATAATATGGGTACACCGATGGAAAATCGGCCTCCCATATTCAAAACCCCTTCCTCTAAAGAATATAAACTCTTAATCAGACTTTTAGATGGATGTTGCCTTGGAGCCGGTTTCAAGGAATGGGGTACCCGATTTATTCGGCTAATTTCGATAGCTGAATCGGCTTGTGAATTTTATTGGAGCGAAGACATAAAGTTCGACCTCCTCGGGCACTACCTCAGTGGTACGGCCAAAAGATACTACAATAGGAAGGTTGACGCATGATGTAATGAGTCACCTACATTGGTGCATGTGATGAATAAAATGCTTGACGCATTTCATACTTCAATCACCTCTGCCCAAGCAATGACATTATTCACCAGCCGGAAAAGTCCCAAGCGTTCGTGGAACGAGCACTATCTTTACTTGGTGTATATTTGGGAGGCTTTGGGTGGTATTGAAGCGCTTTTGTTGGACAATGTGGTTCAATACACATCACCCGAAGTGAAGACAGTCTTAATGGCTAAGTTCGACTACACTAAATTCGACTTATTACTCGATGTTCAGGAACTATGTCAGTTTGCTCAGGCAATTGAAGGTGAATCACAAAGTTCAAAGGCCTTGAGTGCTAATACTGCGAAATTCGTGGAAGAAAAACAGAAATCCATAAATGCCATGGCTGCGGAAAAATTGGTCATATTAGACCAAAATGGCCTAATAAGTCTGGGAAAAGGTTGATTTCTCACTCACTATTAGTGATTTCCCGAAAAATGTTGGGTGAAGCACTTGGATACTCAAATCCGGTGCTAGTACAAATTTGGTCAACCAGCAGGAATACTGCGTGATGTCGAACCGGTTGACGGCACGTGTTTACAAGCCGATTGGAAAAAATTAAAAAATCCCAAAAAGGCTGGATACTCATCCAAGGTGGCTCGTGGCTCGTAGCTAGTGGCTAGTGGCTGGTGGCTAGTGGCTAGTGGCGAGTGGCGAGTGGCGAGTGGCTAGTGGATAGTGGATAGTGGCTAGTGGCTAGTGGCTAGTGGCTAGTGGCTAGTGGCTAGTG
>CM047581.1:7388930-7478950 GCA_026184515.1 Peronosclerospora sorghi | reverse complement strand
GTGGCTAGTGGCTAGTGGCTAGTGGCTAGTGGCTAGTGGCTAGTGGCAAGACGAACACTATTTGGGTGCAAAACGTCTATTTCGTGGAAAATCTGGCTAAAAACATTCCTTCGTATGATCTTTTAGAGAAAAAAGGGTGTGATATGGCATAAGTCCATGATAACCGTACAATTTCGCACGCGTCCACCCGATCTCGTATTTTTGACATCGAGAAGGTCAATAACGTTTTGACAGTGGATGTTTTAACATTTTGATGGATGATGAGTAGTTAATTACCCCTCAGTTATGTATTGTGGAAAGTAACGATACCGATACTGCTAGATGTTCGTATGTTCGAACAGGGTCATTAATGGATTTTAATGCACGACTCGGACACCTGAACTACGATGCCATTGAGCGTCTTGAAAGAGATGTTTTAAGTGGTATAGAGCTTACAGACCACAAGCGTATGAACTGTCTGACGTGCCCCGGGCAAACAGACAAAGAACGCACAGTCTGTCTGAGACAGTGGTACTAATTTGCCAATCGAGCGGATCGGTGGTGTCATATGTTCCAACCTCAAAGGTCCGATAACACCGAAAGATCGACTCGGTAACCGATATATGATCGACTTTGTACCACTTTACACCTGCGTTTTCCCGTCCAAAAACAAAGACGTTACGGCCAAAAAGTTTGATCATTTTTTGGCGTTCTTCGAGCCGCAATTTAATTGTAAAGTTTGTATACTTCGTACCGATGGCGGTTACGAATACAAGAATACCGATGGCTTTTATTCATAGACTGGTTTTGATCGTCAGATTAGCAAAGCCAACAACCAGTCAATCAATGGGAAGGCAGAACGCATGCATCGCACAGTCATGAATATGGCAAGGTGCTGTTGCTCGCAAATGGATTACCGTTGACTTTTTTGGGGGGGTGCAGTTCAGTATGCTGCTTATATAATGAACTGCAGCCAAGTAACAAATTCACCCAGGCAATTGCATCTGGGTTTTCTTACAAAGAAAAAGGCAAATGTTGTCGAAATTGTGGCTTTTGGATCTGTTTGTACCGTTTATCATAATCCCGGCAAAGATTCGCTAGAACACGGCAGTCATCGTTGGAAAAAACGAGGAAGGAAAGGGTTTTAAAGTTTACCTCAAAGGTGAACGTAAGGTTGTGTTGTCACAACACGTAATAAATATTGAAACCCTTGAAGAGACTCAGAATAAACAAGTTCAAGATAGGTTGCTCGAAGATCGTCAATCGGGGCGGGGGGGGGGGGTTGCGACCACCACTCCCTACAAGAAGCAGAAGAAGCCGAGTAAAACGAATACTTGGCAACGCGAAGTGCTGCACGAATAAATAATCAGGATCTGTCAAGTATTGATGGAGATAAGACTGAAATTCCATCACAAGTTGAAGATTTGGGGTACGTTAATTTTATAACGGAAATGGACCCCAAGAATTTCGCTTAAGCGATGAAATCATCCAAGAAGGAGAAATGATGGTGGCTATTCAGGAGGAGCTTGATGCCTTGAAGAAAAATGAAGTATGGACTGTTGTGGAGGATAAGCCTGCTGATTGCTGATCCCTTCACACCAAGTGGTTTTTAAAACCAAATAAGACCAAGATGAAAAGGTTGAAAGATACAAAGCCCGACTCGTTTCATGTGTCAACGAGCAGTGCCTTGGTATCAATTACACATAGACTTTCGCCGCTGTGATCAATATGAACACCGTTAAGCTGGTCTTATCTTTGGCGGTCAAGTGGAATGTGCCTGCTCGTCATAGAGATATTCCGAAATCGTATGTGAAAGCAACAGAAAATTAGCATGATATTTGTTGTTTATACTGCAATTTATGCAAGTGGAAAAAAATGAGGACAGTCAAGTTTCACGTGGAGAACAAGTCCTTAACTTGAAAAATATTTCTAAGTTTCTCGGCATGCGACTTAATTTTATCAATAAAGTTGGATGCAAGCTCGACCAAGAAGTCGCGATTTATGCAATCATTCAAGATTTCAAGCTCGAATCCGGTTCGAACGCCAATTAGTCAAGAATTCGAAGATTTTTCGCTGAAACCGAGCGAAGTCCTTAAAAGTACTGGTTTAGTGATAATTTAGGACTTCCAGTCTCTGGTCGGTAGCTTGCTGTGGATAACGAGGTGCTGGCATCCGGTTATCACATACGCCGTGCACAAGGCAACTCGACGAACGCATACTCCCAAAAATTTCGATTGGCAGCTCGCAAAGCGCATACTGCGTTACCTCAAGGGCACAAAACATCTTAAGTATTATGCTGATCCCACCAATGTGGTGAAACCTTTTAGGTTTCAAAGAGTTAATTGATGAAGTAAAAGTCAAGATGAAGCTACCTATGCAACTTTGCATGGATAAAGAAGCTGCTATCAAGGTGATAAAGGGTATTGAATCAAGCACCAAAAGGAAGCATGTCGACATTCACGTCATGTTTATTGTTTCAAAGTTAAAAGATGGACTTGTGGAGGCTTCCTTCGTATCTACGAAGGATATGCTTGTTGATGGTCTAACTAAGGAATTACCTGCCCCAATATTCGAAGAGCTACGCGAAGCGCTGTCCCTTCAAGATACTTGACCTCATCTCGAAATTTGCATTGTGGAGGAGTGTTAAAATAGTCGGTTTATTTTTAATTTTATATTGTAATTAGGTAGGGCTATTTTAGCTAGCAATTTTTATTTCGTCTTTTAGTAACATAATTAGTGAATTAGTACTCGGTTCTGAGTACACACTTTTGTTACGTATAAGACATGCATACCATACACAGATGAAAGTTTACCATAAATTTAACATCTGTTACATAATTTCATGTTAGCTCGTTAATCACTTCTCAATATACATCCCAATGATTAAATCCCTGTTTTGGACATCTTCTTCCGTTGTTTACGAACTGTTTGATGATACCTTTCTCGCCGCTAACATGTGTTTGACTGTGGAGATATCAAGTGTGATTACTTTTCATTTTATATTGGATTCACTATTGGACATTTACGACTTACGTTTTTGACTACATCTAAGCGATGGATTTGAGTGATATTCAACACTATTTTGTTACTTCGATGCACAAAGTCCCATCCTTTTTGCATTAGTTTTTCAAGAGGAATTAAGGTGAAAATAACCTTTTTGAAGAGCCATGATCTGGAACGTATTTTTCGAATCTTCGTGAATTGTAAGAAGTTTCCATCAGGCAATGTCAACCTCGTATTTACCGTACAAGGGACCACTTTTTTTAAAAGATTTTCATCACTGAGAAGATGACGACTAGCGCCACCGTAAAGAATCCAGACATCATTGACAACATTTTCTCACGAGTTTTGGACTTCCGGCGCGTCCACACCTTCCTTGATCAATTGCTGCCAAGCCGTACTCCTTTTCAGATCTGCGTTGCACCTTTTGTAAACATGTTTTTCGCGCTTAATAAACCTTTTTGGGCATTCCCTTCGGATATGGCCCTTTCCACCCCAATCGTGTTATACGACCACCCTCTTGTGGGAATCCACAGAGTTCACACCCAATCTTGGACCTTCATGTGGTCTTCCTCCACTTCTTGGACCCATGTCACTCATGCTTGGGAAGGTAGCATTTAATCTGTCCTCATGGGATGGTAATGTGACATCATCGTGTACTTCAACGTACTTCATCAAGTTTTCCACGATTATTTTTTCACTGGACCGTCAATAAGGGCAAATGGGCATTCCACGACTATCTTGAATCTTTTTTAGCCCCAACTAACTCTGCTGCTTGCTGATGCGGGATAATTACGCGATACGCGCGCCACATCTGATCCAATACATAGTGCAGTGTCTGCGCACCTGCCACCAAATCCCGATGTTTGAATGAAAATAGCGAGAAGCCGCTCCATGAAGTTATTCACCGAGCTTGTAAACTTTCAACCTTTCGGTCCAGGTGGATCCAGACGCTATTTCCACAATTTCTAGCGCTTACATGAACAAAAAATATGCCCAGTCATGGAAACCAGAACCAATCCCAGAGTAAATTTCCTCCCCTGAAAACTTTTGGATTACCACTTTCGGAATATTGTGCGGCGCGGCTGTAAGCCATTATTTCTAACATCTCCAGCCACTTGATTCACTTCCTCAATCCTGCGTGCACACTAGGGGGTCCTCCAGGGACTCCCATACGATGTACTCCACCCCTCCCATTTTTTCATCAACAGTCATTTAGCATGGTCTGTTGGGCAAACGGAGCGAAATTCTCAATACTTTCTTGTAAGAGGCTATAACGGTAGAATCACTTGATGAGACCGGCGATACACTTTGTCCCGACCTTTGCGACCGTTCTTCTTCTATTTAGTCTAACCTTTTATTCATCTTTCCCATTTCAAGGAGGAGCGCCTTTATTGCGTCCTCCTGGTCGAAGGTTTCCTCTTCGTCCATAGAAAAAATAACAACTATAGCGATAATAACGTAAGCAAACGAATTAATCAACTTCTCTGCACAGATTACAGGAGAACGTCCCACGTAATCCACACGATAGAACATAATATTCTCACAAAAAACTTAGATTGAGAAGACTTACGCACCCCGGTGTCCCTTTTCTGGGCTCATAGCCTGCGGGAAGCTGACACGAGTTGGGGGAACGGCCAGTTATCCGGGTGACTTTACCGGACCTTACCGCCTGAAACCGTGAGAGTAGTTTCTTTGAAGAAGCGCACCCTACGTGATCAGCGTAGGGACGCACGGGAAGCAAGTAAGTTGTTCTTGGTTATAAGTAAAAAAATATAACAATATAAAAACGTACTTAAGAATCCGAACCTAAAAATACTAAAAAGGCAAAAATAGAGTAAAATTCCTAAAGTAGCCAAAATGCATATTCGGCCACTGTGTTCGCGCATCACTTGAAATTTGTATAGTCTCACTTCAGACGATATGCAATACCTTCAGAACTTCGACATAATATGCATAAGAGTTGAAGTTGTAGCGATCCTACATCTGTCGTGTATCCTACACTACTTATCCGTACCTATTAATAAGTACTTATATCTGTAACTACGCTATCTTGTCTCTTGAAGTACGAAATTATCAATGCAATAAATGAAAATAAACATATACCTATTTTTTCGTACAAACCGTAATATCGAATATTTTCAATACTACTCATTGTGAATTTTGTCAATCACAATTGTTGCAACCGATCGCACTTTGCAACTCTTTGAATCCTGGTACAGCCAATGCCTTGGTAAGTCCATCAGCTAGCATCTCTTTCGTTCCAACCTAGACAGGCTCGATAGTGTTTTCTTGTAACTTCGAAATAATGATCTCAGTCGAATGTCTACATGCTTCATATTTGTTTCCCTCGAGTTCCTTGAAAACCATGGTAGCTTCTTGGTTATCCTTGCAAATTTGCATGGGTAGTTTCGTCTTGGCTTTTATTTCTCCGAGCAATTCCTTGAAACTGAGTAGCTGCACCACGTTAGTCGACGCCGCATAACACTATGCCTCGATCGTCGAAAGCGAGACAATTCTTTGTTTCTTGCCAATCCAGCTTACCATCATACCATTAGCAAAAATCAGGCACTTGTAGTTGATTTTTGGTCTTCTTTAGTACACCGTAGTCTGCATCACTATAAGCCTTGATCTTAATAACGTCACTTGAGTATTCAGATTTACCCTTTGTGAGTTTTAAGTGATTTGGTACCCTTAAGGTACCGCGCAATCTTCTTCGCTAATCCGTAACCGAAGGCACATGAGTCCTTCTTGTAGCCTTGTGGACAGCGAATGATATATCTGGTCTTGTGCATCTTGCAACCCCGAGCAAACTTCCGACGAGAGATTGAAAGTCCTTAATGTTAATTTTCAAAAGTTGTAAGTTGGTCACATGGTTGAGAGGCTAAGTCCTCGAATTCTTCGCCAATTGGTTTACTGACTGCATTCGAATTTGCAAACCAAAATCCGTAATGATTGCATCAATTGTGACTTCTAGATCCGGCTTGTAGCCAACGTTATTGTCGAAAGTAACACGCATTCCCAGAAATTTGGATACCATACCCAAATCTTTCATCTCCACACACTTTAGGTCTTCGAAAAACTTCATTACGAGTTCCTAGTCACAAGCAGGTCATCGACGTAAATTCCAATGATAACGACCTGCTCTTCAACTTGCTTAAGGTAAAGGCACATATCTGTAATACACTGCGAAAAATGCAAATCTCGCATATCAACCGATTCCCATAGTTGTTCTGCCTGCTTGAGGCCGTAAAGCGTCTTCTTGATCGTGAGTACTTTTTATCTTGGTCTTCATATTTGTCCTCAATGGGAGCATCTTGCATTCCTTGCAGCATGTGCAAGTATATATCGTTCTTTTACGATGTTTTTACATAAGCTTCTGTAGCCGGTGCGTATACGCACGGTGCGGCTAGCGCACATAGGAAGACTCTTCCTTAAAGGGGTAGCTACCGCTACGTAGCCGATACGCCCTTGTAAAGCGTTTAGTAGGAGAGCTCTCCTACTCGGGGCAAAGATTCCCGAGTTGGTTTACGACTTAGCCTTAACGGCTGTATTCCCTTTACGGGATGTAAGTAAAGGGAGGGCTACCTCTTACCTACGACGCTCACTGCGCCGCGACCGGTCGAGGTCGCACGTCCGCAAAATAGAGTGAAATGTAAGCTGAATATATTTAATATGTAATTAGCCTAAATTAATTTAAACTAATATAAACTATAAGTAATACTAAGTAGAATGTTCCTAATTCGTACCTAGCTAAAATGTAGTGTACACAACTGTTTACTGACACGTGGATGTCTGACACACCACCACACCAAGGGCCCCTGCCATGATTGGTTAAAATAACCAAAGGTTCAGAACCTTTCAAACCGGTCAATACTGACCTCAACCGTGGTGTACTCATGTACACCAACACTAAATGTAACCCGAATGTAACCCCGTTGCATC
This sequence comes from Peronosclerospora sorghi, assembly GCA_026184515.1. NCBI lineage: Eukaryota > Oomycota > Peronosporomycetes > Peronosporales > Peronosporaceae > Peronosclerospora > Peronosclerospora sorghi. The sequence continues at coordinate 7,472,026 of CM047581.1, read as the reverse complement.
CTCCCCCATCAAGAATATTGCTTAGGCAATAATCAAAATCTTGTTGGAGAACTCCAACGCCAGTACCTCTGGCTGTCCATTGTACACCTTCAGCGGGGCTATGGACGCCAACTATTCCGACACCTCGGAAGTGGATGCCCTTGGGGAGCTCTCCCCAACGGCCGGCCATGCTGATATCGCCGAACGGCGCTATCAGTCATCCAACCCGTTCCCCACACGTGGGGACAACGCACTAACTCGTGCGCCACCGTTACCCGCTGGGGGTGATACCTCCAGGTTGACACAGGCAACCACCACCAATGAACCGTCCTTGGTTCAAGAGGCCCGACGTGCCGGACGGGCACGGAAGGGACCTCGCGACCCTCAAAAGAGGGCTAAGAACGCGGTCAAGAGGGGTTTAGCCTCCTATACCCCTGGTCCAGCGGCTATACTGCCGCGTGAAATTGCGCATAGGAACCAACTCCGGGCCCGACTATTAACGCCCAAACATTATTCCGTTAAGTCCTACCGGACGCGCCTCGGGAAACAGGCGCGCGGTGCCCTCGTGGATGTTCTCCGCGAGATTCCCCTTGTTCTCTTGAGGGACGAAAGCGTCGAAGACACAGAACAGGCGTTCCGCGCCTGGGCGGAAAGAGAGAAACACCTCCCCAGTTTCGATGCGCTATACAACAGCTTTTCCGAACCCGACGTTCGGGTAGAGAGGGCGTTACGCTTGGCCTATGCGAAGGCCAAAGCGCAAAGTCTATTACCTGCCTCCTATTATACGCGCTCTGCTCTCGATGTGGTGCAAGAGAGCGACGCAAGCACAGAATCGGACTCCGGCGAACTCCCAGCTACTGGGAGTGAAGGGGCTTCTTCAGCCCCTTTGATCGTTGACTCTCAGTGGGATTCTCCCGCTCAAAAGCGTCAACGACGTCACGGCAATCCTGCCGCAGGGGAGCCTCGTACTCCCACGAGCTCTGGGAATGTGTATACCCTTTCCACTTCACCAGGTACTGGGTCTCACCCCGGTGATGGCGTCGTGCGATCAGGCGTTCCACATTATAATGTGGCGTACCCTCCGTATCGAGCAATGGAGGAGGGGGTCGCGCTATTGCGGCGTGACTTCCACGAGCGCTGTGATTGGCACAGCCGTCGCATCCAAGATGCTCAGGAGGGACTCCGCAACGAAGGGAGTGCGAATGAACGCATCGAGGGGCGGCTTGACTCTCTCTAGTCTCTCGTTGCGGAGCTTCAGGGTCGTATTTCAACCCTGTCGGAGATGTTCCGACTTGTCAGTCCTTTCGGCTATCCGGCTTCTCACCCTCCTCCGAGAGGGGACCCGCCTCAGGGTTCTGGTATGGCTTAAGCATACCCACATAGAAGGTTGGATGAGTACGCATCGCCTTCGGGATGTCTAAGGTATACGAAGAGCCCTTTCGGGCTAGTACCTTAAAGGCCCCACAAATCTGGGGCGCAGTTTATTCCTCAACACGTTGGAAACTGCATATGTAGGAAGATTCTTAGCGTTTAATAAAACACTTTCTCTTACTTTGTACACTTTTTCGTTACGCCGCCCCTTGCGGTCAGCTTGCTCCTTCTGCTCGTCTTGGATTTCCGCCATGGCATCGCAGACATGTCGTAAGATACTAAGGCGCGTCGATAAAACTTATCGATGTGCTTTCGCACAGCTACAGGGCTGACATCGGGGAATCCTCCCCCCTCAAGCCCTGGGCCACACACACGCGGAGTCAACGGAACCCTCCGATTCACTAATCCGTTCACGTAAAACGGGGTAAACCCCGTAGATGCATGTACCGAATTGTTTATAGCAAATTCGACCATCGGAAGCATCTCACTCCAACTCTTTGGAGAATCCGGACATAAACTCCGGAGAATATCCTCCACAACGCGATTAACGCGTTCCGTCTGACCGTCCGTCTGCGGATGATCCGCAGTGGACATGAGGAGCTTGGTGCCTAACACCTTAAACAACGCTCCCCAGAATTGTCCCGTAAAACGGGGATCCCGATCCGACACAACGGAATCGGGTAGAGCATGCTGTCGAAAGACACGTTCTAGGAACACTTTCGCTGTTCCTTGTCCATCAATGGACTCTGGCACCTCCGCCAGGTGATCCATATTGCTCAAACGGTCTACAAAGACCAATATGCCGGTGTTCCCGGTCTTATCCTTCGGAAAACCGAATATAAAATCCATGCTAATGGATTTCCAACACTCCGTTGGAACCGATAAGCTCGCCAAAGGCGCAGCTGAACTTGCAGAGGGTTTAACCCTCTGACACGTCTCACAGGTGCGTATATACGCACCGACCCACTTATACATATTGGGACACCAATACAAAGCGCTTAAAGCGCTGTAGGTCTTATCCCGACCTAAATGACCCCCGGTAGGGGCGTCATGTGCCTCAAAGAGGACTCTATACTTCAGTTCCTCATTATGAGGAACTACCACCCGCGGAGTGTCCTCCGCGCTCGTGCTATAAAATAGCAGACCGTCACAGTACCTGTAACGGTGTAAACGAGCTTTAGCTCGACTTGACAGGGTTGGCTCAGACGAGCTAAGACACTTTTCACCCAACGCGCTAAAAAGCGCCGTACACTGTGGGTCTTTCTCATACGCCTGGCGTATTAGATCCACCACAGACGTGGTGACGAATGTCGCGTGAGCGAGCTCGTAATCGGGACGACTCGACAACGCGTCCGCAAGAACGTTCTGCTTGCCATGTTTATACTTAACCTCAAAGTTGTACTCCGCAAATAAGGAGAGCCAACGGGCCATCCGTTGCGAGAGATGAGGCGACTTTGTCGCTGTCCGTAAGGACGCGTGGTCAGTATAAACCACGAATGGCTTTGAGCCGAGTTGGCGAACCCTAAATTTGGCAAGAGCATACTTAATAGCAAGTAGCTCCTTGTCATGAACGGGATAATTCCGTTCTGCAGCTTTAAGCTGCCTCTACTCAAACGCAATCACGCGTTCCCTTCCTGTATCGTCTGCTTGTAACAAAGCACATCCGATTGCGAAATCGGAGGCGTCGCAGACGACACTAAATGGTTTCCCAGAATATGAGAAAGAAAGAACGGGAGAATTCAACAAGCTCCCCTTTACCGCTTCAAAAGCGTTTAGGTGTTTGGTTTCCCAAAAACAATCAACATCCTTCTTAAGAAGGTCGGTTAATGGCTTCGCCATTTCAGCGTAGTTCTCGCTGTGCTTGTGGAGGTAGTTGGCTAATCCAAGCCACTTCCGTAAATCTCTAAGATTTACAGGCGAAGGCCACTCCACAATGGCTTTCACCTTCGCGGGATACGCCCGCACTCCATCCTTACCGATGAAGCATCCGAGGAAAGGAATTTCCTCAGCACCAAATATTAATTTGGATGCGTTCGCATATAACTTATGCTCTCGCATACACTCGAGCACTGCTCGAAGGTGTATCAGATGCGTCTGAACATCAGACGAGTCGCCTTCCGCACGACTATGAACGAATATATCGTCGAAGTACGTCTGAGCGTACTTCCTATGAGGGCGGAAGAGTTGAGTCACCAAGCGATTGAAAGTCGCTGGTGCATTTGAAAGCCTTTGTGGCATAACAAGCCACTCCCACAGCATGCCACTAGGCGTGCTAACCGCTGTCAGCGGAATATCGGACGCTTGCATGAGCACCCGATAATACCCGTCTACCAGATCTAAGGCACTGTACACAGTACAGCCCGCCATATTGTTCTGGAGGATATCCTTACGAGGAATCGGAGTCTGCATGGGTACAGTAGATGCATTCAGCTTGTTGTACGCATGCACAATGCGCTACTTTCCGTTCGGTTTACGAACACAAAAGGTGGGAGATGAGTGAAGAGACTTGCTCTCCCGTACCATCCCTGCCTCTTCTTTCCCCTTGAAGAATGCGTCGATGACGTCGCATTGCTCCTTGGGGAGAGGCAACTGCCTAGTGACGCAGTATTTGGTTCCAATAACCAAATCAATTTCATGTCGGACCCCCGATCTGGTGGTAACCCCATCGGCGGGTTGTCACTAATGCCATCTCCACATTCATTTAATAAGGAATGGTAAGGGTTCTCAGGATCCGCGAGGATCTTGAGGCCGCTTCGGGCATTTAATGCCTTTTTTTGCACCAAAACTGACTCGTCCATCGTGGATAAGGAGTTCAACTCCTCTTCCGGATGCAACACGACGACCTCGTCGATTTCATCTGCTTTCAAAGCAGTCTCAAACTCGTTGAAGGACATCTCCTCTAACGACAACAGTTCGCCTACCCCAGGCAACCGTTCCAGGCTTACGCCTTCTGTGACAATACCTGTCACATTATTCAGCATCCGATAGGACTGCTGACTACTGGCCTCGGGACTCATCCCGAGACCCAAATGGTGGGGGGAGTCAATTGCCCCATCTATTGGAAGCGCCACGCGCCTATCCACAGAGGTCTCTACCTCTACCACAGGTGACTCGCCGGTCTCACCTATAACGGCGTAGCCGGAATCATTTCCAACGTGCGAAAGAGACAAACTTCGGGTCTCTTCGCTTGGAAGCGCCTCTCGCTTAACCACAGTGGTCTCTACCCCTACCACTGGAGTTACCTCAGAGGAATCCACCTCTGTCAATGGCGACTCACCAGTCTCGCCTATAACGGCGTGGTCGGAATAATTTCCGACGTGAAAAAGAGAAGAACTACGGGTCTCTTCGCTTGGAAGCGCCTCGCGCTTAAGCACAGGGGTCTCTACTTCTACCACTGGAGTCGCCTCAGAGGAATCCACCTCTGCCACTGGCAACCTACCACTCTCACCGCTAACGGCGTGGGGATTAACCGCCGAATCCCCCTCGTTAAGGAGCTCTTCCTTACCCACATTGGGACTGATCATTTCCGACATCCCAATCTCTGGCGTCTCACGCCAGAATCGCTTTTGCGATCGAGCAAAGGTGGGTTCATGACTCGCCAATGCTTCACCCGACCGCGGGTGCGTTGAGCCAATGGACTTAGACTTCCAGTCTATCCATGGCTCGTGGCGTTCCAGCCACTTCATGCCCAGAATGAGGTCATACCTCGAGTCCAAATCCAGGACTAGGCAACGTTTTGAGCTATCGAAGTCTTTAAACTTCATCCTAAGGTCAATTGAGACCTTGGGTACAGAAACCTGTACGCCCGTTGCAAGACGGACCGTGACAACGTCACCAGAACGTGCCTCTAGGGCCTCGGCATACAGCCTACTCTTCTCCACAGAAGCCCGTCTGACATAATTGTCAGACGCTCCAGAGTCTATCAAGACTCTCCAAGGCTTATCAAAGCCTTTCACGTCCGCAAGGACTACCAGCAAACATGGCTGGTACACCAACTCGGTGCTAGAAATCACCGCTTCCCTCGGGGCTTTGTGCTGTCGTCCCCTACCCTGGGGATTAACAGCACTGAGGGTTCCCCCAGTAGGGCGCCCCGTACCTACTGGGAGCCGTAGTTTCCCGACGGCTTGTACAAGGGCTTTTTCCCCACCCTTGGTCCCTTGTAGCGAGTGTCTAGCTGGGGATTTTTCGGACATCTGTTCCGCAGATGATCCATGCTCCCACACAGGAAGCATCTCAGCGGCCCATGCCGCTGCAATATAGCTAATAGCTCTGCCTCGAAGCTCTGTGAAAAAGACTCAGAGTGACTCTTAGCGGGAGGTTTCTCCTCCGCTTCGACCTGACTCAGGTCCATGGGTTCGGGACCCACCCTAGAGGAACGAAAGTTCCTTTCGGCGTTAAACTCCATCTTAAACGCCTCCCCCAGGGATTGGGGCCGGCATCGGAAGAGCTCCGAACGTGTTGGACCTTCTATTAGGCCTCCCATGAAGACGGGGATGGACACATCGTCCGAATACGCTATCGCGTACATCCCTGCCAACAGGGTCTTAAGCTCCTGGATATAAATCTCCAGGTCCTTAGTGCCTTGACGGCACCTCAGGAACGCCAGTTGATTCTGTAAAACCTGATCAGGCGTTGCGTACATGTCCATGAGCTTCTGCTTAAGGACCTTCCATGTTGGGAACACGTCCGTGACTGACTCCGAACACGTAAACGCCCATGTACGGTCTTTGCCCGTAAGATGTGTCAGTACAAGTCCTACTTGCAAGTAATCAGCGATCACATTTGCTGTGGCGAAGGCCGATTAGACCTCTCGCAACCACACGTAAAGGTTGTCACCCATCTCCACGAAGAACTCCTTTCTTTTGAACGATAATGTAGGGCGCACCCCCGTGGAATGACCTCCACTACAACTCGCCTCATGAGCGATGAGGGCATTTACTCTTGCCTTTACGGTCTCAAGGACCTGCTCCACTAAGAGCTTCATGCCTTCTTCCCCCGTTAAGGGTAACAGCCTTTTAAAGGCTTCCTGCTGGACGAGGGTCAAACTATACCAATCTTCCTGATTCATCCTTTGCAGAGGATGCCTAGTCTACCAACACCGGTGTTGGATTGACTAAAAGTGCTACCAGATGTAACCGGTGCGTATACGCACGGTGCGGCTAGCGCACAGAGGAAGACTCTTCCTTAAAGCGGTAGCTACCGCTACTTAGCCGATACGACCTTGTAAAGGGCTTAGTAGGAGAGCTCTCCTACTCGGGGCCAAGATTCCCGGGTTGGTTTACGACTTAGCCTTAACGGCTGTATTCCCTTTACGGGGTGTAAGTAAAGGGAGGGCTACCTCTTACCTACGACGCTCACTGCGCCGCGACCGGTCGAGGTCGCACGTCCGCAAAATAGAGTGAAATGTAAACTGAATATATTTAATATATAATTAGCCTAAATTAATTTAAACTAATATAAACTATATGTAATACTAAGTAGAATGTTCCTAATTCGTACCTAGCTAAAATGTAGTGTACACACCTGTTTACTGACACGTGGATGTCTGACACACCACCACACCAAGGGCCCCTGCCCTGATTGGTTAAAATAACCAAAGGTTCAGAACCTTTCAAACCTGTCAATACTGACCTCAACCGTGGTGTACTCATGTACACAAACACTAAATGTAACCCGAATGTAACCCCGTTACAGCTTCGGGATATCCCCACGCCTCGCAGGCACATTCCACTTGACCGCTAAAGCTAAGATCAGCTTTACAGTTCCTATATCAATCACAGCAGCGACAGTTAAAGTATAATTCACTCCAAAACGCGGTTCGTTTCCACAAACATCGTAATTTAGATGTTGAGTTTTGCACGAAAATGCTTTAGCGACCCTTTTTGAAAATCCATTTGTCGACTCAAATCCGAATCATTTTCCTCCATGATGGCGTAAAAATGCTTTTGTTTTTGGCTTATCGTCTATATTAAAGTTCACCATGATCGTATTCACCCTTTTCGTCTTTTGTCTTTTGCATGTCAAAATTGGTCTTCGTGTGGCCGTATAAAACATAATTCTGCTGTTTTAGATATACGCCATTCACACCCTTTTCTTCCAAAAGACCGTAAGACGGGATGTTATTTTTAAGTTTCCACGTAATACACGTTATCAATGCGTATGATCTTGCTTTTCCTCATGCAACCAATTATATTGTAATAAATATCCTTTTCTCGAATCGTTCAATGTTTTACATCTACTTAGTAACGGGTGCTGTTCACACCTTCTTCATTGAGCAAGTATGTCGGATCGTTAACAAGATGCATACTAGCACCGCTATCCAAAACTCCACTTGCTTCCATCAATACCAGCCATGTTATCGCTAATGGTTAGCAAGAAATAAACCATTTTATTTGCTCTATTGGGACACTTGGACGAATGTGTAAAATTTTTCGACATTAATGGCACTTAATGGTTTTTCCTTCCACCATGTGAACTGTATCAGCGGCAAATGGCTTTGTAGAACGCGCCTCACCTTCAACGGCTTGCGCAAATTGGCACAATTCCTCGGCATGCCATAAGAAATAGGACCTATTATGGTCGAATTTCACCATCAAAATGGTCTTCAATTCTGGGGAGGCATAATGCACGACATTTTCCAACAAAAGTGTTTTACTACATCCAACAGCCTTTGAAATAGTTACCAGACAAAGGTAAAGCTCATTTCAGGACCTTTTGGGTGTTTTTTGGTCGTCGATTAGATAGACGTGCGAAATGCACTGAGCATTTTATTCTCACGTGAACCAACGTTGGTGACTCCATACACCACGTTTTTAATGTCTGTTGTAGTATCCCTTAGCTCTCCACTAAGATGGCCCAGCAAATCAACTTTAATATCTTCAGACCAGAAAAATCTACACGCCAATTCAGCCACAGAAATTTGTCTTGTTCCCCGGTCTTTAAATCCTGGTCCCAAACCTCGGCACACCTCGGTACCATAAAAAAACCGCATGGAAAACTTAAAGTCCTTCTCAGGGGGTGTATTAAACACTGGTTGCCGAGTTCGTATCGGAGATCCATACCGATTTTTTTTAATTTCCATTGTAAAGTTGAGCTTGCATTTTTTTGCTTTCGATCCGGCTTGCTTTCAAGCTACACCAACCGCATCCGGGTGCCAACTTTCATCGAGTTGTTAAAACCAATGTTGTTTCCCTCTTGAACATCCCGTGAACCCGAGTTTATCGAGTCTGTCACACAACTTTTGAAACATTTCCAAAATTTTAGCCCCTTCGGCTCCCATACCTGACGGGTTTTCTTCGTGAAGGTCTTGACTAAGCGACACATCATGACCCTTTGGGTTCATAACCTGCTGAAATATTTCCTGGTCCATACTTGCAAAAATGTGTATAAACTTGAGTCGTAGATGTCGTTTTATAACTTGAATATACTGAAATCGTCTTTGTCGAAGTTTATCGCAGCTAAAAGTCCGTTAACGATGAAAACGACACCCCAAGACAATTCTTAGACAAAATGTGAAGATAACCAAGTCAAGGACTTGTTTAATTGAATTTGTAGAGAAGTGATTATCTGTCCTACTATTTAATATGTATAAAAGTTGAAGTTGTAGCGATCCTGAATCTGTCGTGTATCCTAGACTACTTATCCATACCTAAATAATAGCTGTAAGTACGCTGTCTTATCCTAAAAGTACGAAAAAATTCAATGCTATAAATGAAAAGAAACATATACCCGGTCTTTGGTACAAACCGTAATATCGAATATTTTGAACATTTCCATTAACCGTAATTTTACTTTCATCCATTGCAAGTCACGCGAAATATTATGGGACCCAACAAAGCTGAAAATTCATGCTGTCACTAAACAGTCCCCAAATCATACGTTAGGTAAGCATACGCTCGCCGCTAACCAACGAATAACTTTCGCCCTCGAGTATTATTGTGGGTACAATGGATTACAATATCCTTGAGTTGAAGTTGAAACTGTGGAAGATTCTCACCCTGTGGAAGATTATCTGTCTGGGAAGATTCCTCATCTGGTTCTGGGTTTAATCCAGTTCAACCGATCAACTTTGTTGAAGTACCCACGAAAGTCTGTTTATCTACACATATGTTCACGGTAGGTAGGACATGAATATGTTTACAGTAGGTAGGACATGGATAAGCTTACGGTAGAGAAGGACACAATCGGCTTAGAGGTTGCAGCAGCGAACTAATTCCCGATCAATCCACTCAGCAATTTGCCATCTCCCACTCTGTCAAGTCTACTCCTCTCCTCGATGACCTTTAACAAGCATCCTTTCCAATCAACCGTGCGCGTGCTCCACCTATACTGAGTTACTCCGACGCTTACAGGAATATCTGATACCATTGGCGTCACACTTGCGACTACCGGGTGGCTCCAGATTGTTTTCCTTCATCTTTAGCGTCTGAACATCAACATATGACCTAAATCTCCCCTGTCTTCGTAAAAAAGGCAACACGATGGGGAAATCGTATGTTGTGATCCTTCTGATTTTCCAAATGAAATCGCTTCTGACCATCTACACGTGGCGGAAACATATTGGTCGTAAATAAATCGCATAAATGGCAATTGCGTTGAACAGCTGAACTCTTTCCTTCACCGAATACCATACTTGGCTCCACCGCGCGAATAAATAACAGGTTTGCCAGCGGAAGGTTATAGATACAACGGATATGGAGTCGGAGAGCTCTTAACCAGGAACAATGCCTAAGTATCATCATGAATATTGCTACTGAGGTTTGATAAAATCTAAACTTGCTAAAATTGTGAACCAGCGTTGTAATCTACCTGTTTTGTGGATAATGATCCATGGCTTTTATTTCGGAAGGCCTTTTTCCCTCAGTCATGTTCAAAAAGAAACGAAGTGACAATCATCTTGGACCTATGGAATGAGTTCAGTTCAAATCGATGATATCTCTACTCTTTGTGAGGCTCATCCTGTGGCTGCCTAAATTATGATGATGACAATATTTTGGAAAAGGATCATGACTAAGAAAAATGGAACCAAATCTAACTGATGATGTCCGGGTAGGTCCCCCGGCAGGTGTGTCCCGGTTCAAGTCCAGGGCAGGTCGTAGCATTTCGGTGTTGGAAGATGATGACAAACACGAAGAAATTGTAGCAGACACATATTTACAGAAGTAATGTCACTCGAAGGGGTCGGAAGTTACGTATATAGCCCGCCCTAACCTTATCAGCATATTGTAAGGTTCTGTTTCACCCATGGTCGCTTCGAGCGACACGTTTGGACTGATCAAGGGGTTGTCCGGGCAACTCAATGAAGATGGGATGAGAAAGGGGTACTAGATCATAATAAGCTGTTTGGTTAGAGGCAGATGTGATGATGAAGACAGGCGATGGTTCACAACCAGGCCTGATTATACGCGTACAGGGGAGGCTTTCCTCGATCTTCACAGCTTCTCGGAGATTTCCGATACTATTGAAAGTAACCTATATTCGGGGACCAGCTGAACCCAGATTCGGTCTAACTTCGGATCTCTGTGTATTGTTATTTCATTAATGCTTCTGCCTTCTATGTTAACTCTCTTGGATCATGTGCTCATCAAGAAGGCGACTCTTAGCTAAAGGACAAGGATGAGGCTTCATCAAATTGCCTCGCCTGAAGGATTCTCTCGAGGGAAAAGTCTGTCAGCGACATCCTATTGTCATCTTTCTCCCATCCAATAATCGAAAAGTCAGACTCAACCCTTGCGGTACCCGGAAATACGCTAGCGATACCACCAGAGAACTCGCATAGCAACGGGAACCTCTCTTTAAATGTCGTCCACCCCTGATGAAAGTCAGTCTCTTCGTTGCACTTGTCAATAATGCTCTTGGTCCCCGCTTCATTGCGATACGCCATCAACAAGTCCTGGAACTGAAGTTCAATTTTCTCAATGTCAGAATCCGACCAGGACGTTGCCAGTCGCTTCCTCTCCTTCCGAATTATAGAGGAAAACTCCCTTCCACGCATCTTTACAAGTTGATACGGTAGCACCGCTGGAAGCTCCTCTTCGGCCGCGTCATTCGCACGGTTCCTTTCAGCAACAATGTTGGAAATGCCATCCACGATGGTGACGAACATCCTCCCCACCGTCTTCAAGACCTCAGTCGATTTCTCTACCGAAAAACGCTGACACAGGGTGTCTTCCACGAATATTCCCAAGTCCTTCATAAACCCTTCAACGTCAGTGAGACGTACTGCAAACCTTCCACAGCTTTCGGTCTCTTCCCTATCGGCGGCATCTGACATCTCATCATCAGAAAGAGGGCCTTGGACTCCACCTAGCATGCACAGCGTTTGAACCAATCCATGAAGATGCTCGGTCTGTTGCGAGATTAATGTTGTCATTCCCTGGAGTTTTGTGGAAGACCAAGTCCACCTGCTGCACGAAGGTGTTGACTGAAATCATGACAATCCACCATGAAGGACTTGGTGCATCTGCATAGCGCTTCTGTTGCAGGTAGTGGCAAACACGGGCGCGCTTAGAACATAACCACCTGGTGACCTTTCCCATTGATAACCATCGCGTGGAGGCCATCTTGGGACACGTTGCTCTCATTTCTGCAATCAGGTTTCGCTTCCGAAGAAGGTATCCGATTAAGGCGGTCAAATCCTTACAGTATTGGCCGTCAAGCAGGCCATTGATAACCTCCTGCATGACATGATCGAGCTGATGAGCGCCACACCATATACGAATGAGCCCAGGTAGAGCGAGGGCCCCGATTCGACTTGAAAGCCCACGCACACGACCAGTCATACTACGTGCCTCGTCTGTGGCAATTCCAATAATCTTGTTCTTCCAATTAGGTCAAATGACATCCAGTAACTTGACAAGTAAATCCGACATCGCCTCACCGGTATGGCGGCCAAAGACCGGGATAGCCATCAGGAGCCAGTTGTACATCTTACCGCATACACAGAATCGCAAGCGCGTATCTAGATAGGTTGTGCTCTGGTTTTTGGAAGTATCAAGAGCCAGTGAAAAGCTCCAAACCCTCTCAAGAATGTCCGCCACCTTCTGTAGGTTCAACGCAACAGCTATTCGGGCGTACTTCGCAGTCTTAGCCCGATCAACGCTACCAAGGGAAGCCGGCCCAGTCTTCTCCTTTGTAAGCTGGACAAATGAAGCATCCTGTCGGAAGGACGCTCCATTCCCAATGAAGCCGATTGCCAGGTCGAACTGTTCGACGTTCTGTACTCGGACTTCGTAGAAATTATTCCATTCTTCCCCCTCAACCACTACTTGTTGGTCTCCTTTTCTGAAAGTTCGAAGAGCACGTTCCTTAGTCTCGTCACCAACGTCGTCGGGGTGGAAAGGCATTTCGCCGATGACTACATCAACAATAATTCGCCTAATCTGGAAGTGTAGAGCCGTCTCAGACTGGCCGAAGTGGGTATGTAATGAAGCTTTGAAAGGCACTATCCCATCGATGTAAGTTTTCTTGTCCTCTGCGGAGAGTTTGGCGTACGATTGCCACCGTTGTGGGTGCTGACCTGTCAGATGTGACAATTACTTGTCCGTACGGAAGGGCGCTTTAAAATACTTGAAGTTCGTGGTTCGCTTGCGGAGCGCTCCGTCCTTCTCTTCGCGTCCAAAGGTCTGACAAAAGCGACAAACTACGCCTTCGACTTCTTTAGTCTTTGGGTGTCGGTTGGAGATGGAAAGTCCGTATTCCAGCTCGTGATGAGGTTGAAATCTTGCCACAGCTTTACGTCGCTTCTTCACTGGAGGAGGAGCGGAGGAGGGGGCCAACGGGGCCTAGTGGTGTCAGTATTATCATCCCCAGCACCGGAACCAGCATGCGCCCTCATGTTATTAGTTGTAGTTGTTGTTGTTATGATGTTGATGTTGCTGCTACTGCTGCTGCCCAGTGCCGCTCGCTATTTTGTATTGTTTCTCCTCCCTCCTCAGCTCCTTGTTGTGGTGAACAGTACGTTCGATGTTGCACGCAGTTCGTCTCTTGGATATTGTCTTAACTGATTTCCTTGGCTGTGAGGCGGCGCGCCGAGCGAACGAAGAAAAAGAAGAAAGGAGAAGAGATCTTTGTTGTTGAAGAAGAAGGACGCCACGATGACGAAAGGAAGAGGGTTTATTGTAGTTGTTCTCCACCCTCACATTTCCCATACTTAATACTATATGCGGTTATCCCATAGTTAATGCCAGGGGAAAATACCACTTATTTACGGTGCATCTCATATCTTATCTTCGCTACATTCGGTGAAAAAGGTGGCCGTCTCCGAGAATAATCAGGCCTGTTCATAACTGTTTCTTGTCCTGGTGGCGTGGCCGAAGATTCGGGCAACCACCTTCTCCACACCGGCTCAGTTACAGACCGCGAAATTGCGGTCTGCGCTTTGGAATTCATCTAGAGTCACGATCATCAACAGATTTCTCTATAGAAATGACCCGTATGAGTCTGGGACCAGTGGGGCAGCCCTCACCGCTGCCATGAAGTAGACAAATAGCACAACACCAGTTACAGAGCAGAGATACCACCCAAAGACAGAATTCATCCTGTAAACACCAATCATAGCAAACTAATGGAAGAGAACGGGTTCGAAAAAGTTAACACTAGGAAGCCTGTGGAGATTTCCCAGAACGCTTCCGTGCAAGGACGCACCGTAGGGCAACCTACGGACAGCAGACCAAAGCCTACGCAGGCTTCCCAGAGTCCCCCTAGTCGACACTCTGGACAGTTGTGCGCGGAACTGCGCTGGGACCTACCCGGTCCCCGCCGGAATTATATGGCAGTCCTGCTCTTCATATGACTCTCCGCTAAACCGCTTTCCTTGTTTACGCTGGAACCATTGACGTCCACAGCGGTCACTCGAACTGTCTGCTCGAGGCCGATCTGCCCTGCGCTGTAGCTGAATTTTACTGATCAGTGCAAGTACTAGGTTGGTGTCCCGTCCGGCTGCTGCTTCATAGGGTAGTTGCCGACATTCCCGACCCACAATATTTCACTTCGAACGTATTACCATATATGCCGTACTTCGAAACTTAGCTGCTGGGCCCAATTTTTTGCTGGACCTTTCATCAAGTCACCAAAAATCTAGCATTGGTCTCCAGGAAAGCTGCCACGGTGGTCCGCGAGCTTGACCATGGTCGACATATGCACGTGAGTCACTGAACCAGACTTCCAATCGACGTCGAACGCTTAAGCCGAAACCATGTTGGTTACCCAAGGCCATGTCGTCAGTGTAATAATGCTCAAAATAGCTGGATTGTCTGACTCCATCTCTACTTCGCTGACCTACCGTTGCCGGCCTGGGTATCGTTTGCACTGGGTACGCGGCCTTCTGGACCTTGGATGGCTGTTCTGGGCTCATTTATGTCGTGAAATGTCACAGGTTTAGGCAATCTGGACGTAAGTAGTGTTCGCATTCTCTCATTTCGTCCTGTGTACTTTTACGCGTGCGTTCCTATGCACTTGGTGAGTACTTGCACGAGTCTTTCCACTAGAGAACGATAACGACAGAGGAAGAAACGTAATGCCAACAATAGAAACGTAAATAACTTATATTATCCACGTAATTCCAGTCGATCCACTACGTGACTTGACGATAAACCTAAACTTAATCCACAATCCACGAGAAACTCCACGGAAACTTCCACACGCAAGCGCGGCGTACTTGAGTCCAGAGTAATCACTTGAGCGAATTAAATCAAAATCCAAAGTGATTTTAATAGTGTTAAGTTATATAC
The DNA here is from genome assembly GCA_026184515.1 of Peronosclerospora sorghi. Lineage (NCBI taxonomy): Eukaryota > Oomycota > Peronosporomycetes > Peronosporales > Peronosporaceae > Peronosclerospora > Peronosclerospora sorghi. Next base: position 7,456,946 of record CM047581.1, on the reverse strand, counting down.
TTAAACAAATAATATGCATATATGTAGTTCACTAGGTTTTATCGAAAAGTCATAAAACAAAAACGTTTCAGGCGACGCCGGGCGCTGCAGGAATTGCGCGCCCTTCCAACAAGTAGAATTTCGAATCAATGGCTGGCTGGTGAGGTAATGGATGCGCCCCGAAACTTTCGTATACTATATGAATGGCAGTGAGATACTCGCGTTTCACCTGATCTATATCGACGATGTAGTTACGATGAAGAGTTCAAAATCAAGGTGTTTGACGACCTGGATAAGATGTACGGCCTGAAGGATCGAGGTAACTTGACTGACTTCCTATGTATCGAAGTGACTCATAATGAGGAAGGCGTTTCCATCAACCTACACAAATAAACAAAAGATTTGCTTCCAAGATTGATTTGGACGAGACGAAGAAGTGTGGAAATATGTTGAAATGCTTTAGTATCCATCCTTGCGTAGATAGTGAAAAAATTGTTTGTAGATGTAGAGTAATAGTTCCAATATACTGAAATCGTCTTAATCCAATATTACAGCAACCCAAAATCCGTTGACCATTAAAATGACACCCGTAGACAGTTTGCAGATAGTAAAAAAAGTTAACCAAACCAGGGACTTAATCAATGGAATGTGTATTGAGAAGTGATTAGCTAGCCTAACATGTAATATGCATAAGCTGTTGAAGTTATAGCAAACTTCAATCTTTCGTGTACTCCTTATTAGTGCCCAAACACATGAACTCATATTCGAGTACGAGTACATATAGACTTTACTAATAAGTACAATATGAATTTGTCTCTGCCGCTGTAGGCGGAAACGAAGCGCTTGGTCTAAAACAATGTTTTTTTAAATTGGAATGCACACCAAGACGCCGTTGGTGATGAAGGTTAACACCAAGCAGCCATCAAGCATATGGAAAGTGAAGCAAGTGCTGGAATTAGAAAGCACGTGGATGGCAACTGACGTTTTTAAAGAACTTTTCAAGGATCGACATTCTAAAAGCAACATATGTGCCAAGATTGGGGATGATTTCTTATCTACTTACGATGGACCTTAGTCCGCAACCGACGCAAGCCTTACGCAAACAATTTGAATTAAATTGATGGATTTATAGCTCGCGCCGTTACAGGAGGATTGTCAAATTTTGGTCTTGCCACTTTGAACTCTTAAGTGGAGTGTAAATTCGGGATATGGAAACGGATTGGCTATAAATGCATGCATGTGGGAAGATTTAAAGTTTAAATTTCTTCGTGAATTTAATACTTATAATTTTTTCTATGTTATAGTATATACTTACTTTCGTTTTAAAACATATCGACTAATCATCACGTCTAGCAGCAGCCGAACAGCGGCCCCCTCGCGCTTACTCGCGTACATACTATCTGGTAAAAAGTGTCAGGTCAGATAGTATACACTGGGGCACGTTCTTAACTTCCTACAGATGCATGTTTCCGCTTTTGTGGCACAATGCACCGCAATCATGATGCCTGGCCTTGTACATCTTGATATCCACAGTCATTGATCAAACAATGTTATAGTCTCAATGAAGCTGCCCCCTGACCATTAACTTTGACGTGTCATGGTGAGATTTGCATCTTTAATCTAGTGCTTTTCAAATAGTCCATACATTATATAATGCTGGCCCATTTAGTTGATCTAGTTACACATACGCATATCCATGAATTTTTGCACATTTCCCAAGTCCTTTACTACAGTACATCCATATCGCTAAATAAATTGTCTACAGCTTTCCGAATAGACCCGGGTCGATCCTGTATACACCAAATAGGGTAGAGCACCCGTTTTTTTGCTTTACGGATGTATCTGTTACGTATTGTATGAAATCCAAATCGAGCAATAGCTTTCGTAGCAGTTCATCTCACAGTTTTTCTGCTTGTTTGAGTCCGTACAGATTTCACTGCAGCCGCAGAAAGAGGTCTTTAGATGACCGTTCACCGAAAGCTTTCAACTGTTTATTGGATAAAGTCATCCCTTGGGTAGATGTCGTTTCCTTCTTCTTCATTTTCGCCTTAGGGTATGCACTAGGCATGTCCCCGTGCCAAGCGGGCACACTCACATAACCAGTATAACCTTGATCTTATTTAACTCCATGACAGTCGAAAACGTGATAACATAATCTTCACCAAGTGTTTGCCTCACTCCACGTGCAACTAGGCAAGGTATAAAACGATCATTCGTCCCTTCAGACTTCATTTTATTCCTATATACGGTAGTGCTTTCTTTTTTTTTCTTTTTTCCATGTACTCAAGGGCTTTAGTTCGCTTCTTTGTCCCTTTCCCACATATCAGAACTCATCCACACCACACAACATGGCAATCTTAAACTACAACATCTCCCCCCTTGGTACATTTTCTTCATAATCACTTCAATAGGAGGAAATCTTCCAGGGATAGATCTGGTCGGGGTGCGGTTGAGTATGTAAGTCGCATACTCAGCGGACTGAACCAAATACACCAATGAGACCCATGGTTCAAAATTCATGCACCGGAACACGTTAAAATATCGTTCGGTTCATTCCATTAGCTTACCATCATAGACAGGGTTCCCAGCCTCTGTGATCTGTCTTTTTACTCCAGTATTTTTTGCAAAAACGATCCAATTTCTTGTATTTACCCATTTCTTCCGTCAAGGAAACCCTCAAACTCTAAAATTCAGATCAGCATCAAGATTCATTGTAGGATCGTTCAAAAAGAGGTTTCAACTCGCCCTTACGCGCTTGAAGCGTTTCTGACGAAGAAGGGTAATCCTGTCTCCCCGTGTTTGGCGCAACCGCAGAGAAATGTAAGGGCAAAGTGTGCCTGTTACTTAGGTATACTAATGTTACCTGACTTGATGGTTATTCCTAATTCAAGCAGCGATCACAGGATAGGTTCTCCGTTCCCCGTGTACGGATTACGTCGGCTTTAAAGGTCTCGATGCGCAATGTCACGAGCGCTGATAGCGCCGGAGACCACTGAATTTCATTCAATCATTTCAATTTGTACGTTCGGGCTTTTAGCTTTGAGATTTATATCAGGGTACCTGATCATGTACACAGATCATGTACACAAATGCTCTGAACTGGCGCTTTGAAAGAAGGGCTCCCGTGAGTGACCCCATGTAGGCGATCGGCTAGGGTCATCCTAAACAAGGACTCTTTGGCGCGCTTTAGGCTCTACAACACACCTATCACAACGTACAGGTGGTAGGTAGACGGACCACAAAGTGCTATAAGCTGTAACTGGTATCGTTTCAGTATTGCCTAAGGAAGCGCTCAATATAGGTAGGAAACATTGTTTCAATAGTTAATCTTATATTAAATTAAATTATGTATCTGTTTTAGTCCTATTCAAGTGAGGCTTATACGATAGATCCAAGACTAAATAACAGTATATATGGATGGATGGTTTAGATTTATAAAATTCGTATAACTAAGGATAATTTAATTACCAAAATTCATCGCTTTTAGATTCTCTTGAAGTATACCGAATCAAATTACAATTGGATTATATAATTCAAAAAAATTTTTGGGACGACCTTAAAGTTCCCATTAGAACAATGATATTTCAACTTAAATTCATTTGTTCTTATGGTAATGGAGACCCATTACAGTTCTGACCTTGACATTAACGATGTATTCAAGGTGGTTAGGTTGCAAGGCTGCTCTGCGGAAGGTACTATCGGCCAATTATGTGACGGACTTTAGGATATCTAGTTTTAGGAAGGTCACTTGTGTTGGTGTAGCGCACACATTGGATAGAGTAGTCTCTCTGGATTAGAATTAGTATACGAAGACTTTTCAAGGACACACGTCAGAGCGCCATTAATTTCGCTACCAGGGGTCTATCAAGGTCCCCTAAAGCTTGTTTTGTTCTCGGACAGTATAGTATTTGCCTGTCCAAAGTACCCCCGATGTGAAAAGCTTGAAAGCCTATCTCACTGAGCTCGCTTGTGTTTGGAACACGGTATCTTGTTTTTAGAGGGGAGGCGAAGTTTTAGCTACTGCTGAAGAGCGTGAAGGCATTTGTAGAGTTTTGTGCGACCCATCTCCTTATCTTGGTTGAACTCGTCATCTTACACTTTTCGAAGTCAGCCAAGTTAGGGGTCGGCCCCGGTATCGAACCCGGTCCCAAAGATGAGCAGCGTACCAGCGTATACTCTACCACGGGATCGGTGTCCCCTGTATGGGCTACTTGACCGATTGATAGTGCCATCGGTATACTTTTCTTCAATTAAAAGACAAATTTTGGTCCCTAGTCACTACATTAATAAATCGCCTGCCATTACCGGGTAGCCCATACAAACGTCAAGGTGCCCATCAAGACTAATATACCCAAGTAGTTGTGTAAAATCCCAATTAAATGGGAGTTTCTCGAATTTTTCTTAGCCCGACCTTGGTCGAGTGTTTTACTACTCACTATGGGACCGGAAGTTTCAACAAAAAGTGTAATGTGACGAAACAAACCAAGTAATTGTGTAAAAACACCGATACCTGCATATCCGTCACGGTCTTTCAACCATTTTAATAGGAAACAGGGCGACATCTTTGGTAAAGCATTTTGGAGGATGAAGGTAAAAAGGTAAAACTTACAGGATTCCATTTCCATGTGTTCACACTCACTCGCCATCGCTCTATTAACAGATTTCATTCGTGTCCATTCCATGGCAGTAGGTGTTCCACAACTACCAGAGAAATTTGAAGTTGTGCGCTTGCTGCTTCTGCTTTACGTTTGTGTGATTCCAGAAGAAACATTTTTTTCAACATTTCTTCGTTCGTTCGGTTCAGGCGTTGGAGCGGTGAGCGTTATGAGGTCGCTTTATTTTTAGTAGGGTGTAAGACTATCTCAAACTTATAGATCGTCACTCCTGGCATCCGAAAATTTTCAAACGAACAGAGTCCTTTACGTGCAGCCACACATGATTTCCGTCATGTACAAATGCATGTATCTTTCGAGGAATCCTAATCGCATGCAATGCAAGTCCAATGTTTTCATCCACGTTCTTGTCGTTGAGATCGAGCAAATGTAAATCCGGAACAAGGCTGGGAATAGATCCACATGTACAGATAGTCCTTCTTTATCCGGCAAAGCCGCTGTTGAAAGGACGCGCAATTGCTGTAGCACTACGCGTCGGACAAAATGGAGTTTAGCGACTTTTCGATGAAAACATAGTGGGCAGTACTTAAGTTATGTTAGGTACACCAACTTATATCTACTTCTATAATATAAGACCGTCTGTTTGTCCGTCTGCTGAGGCCGTACCTAATTGAATCTACTTCTATAATATAAGACCGTCTGATTCTTGAGTCCGTACCCGATTGAATCTACTTCTATAATATAAGACCGTCTGATTCTTGAGGCCATACCTAATCGAATTCGAACTGTACTATAAATCGGACCTGATTGATTGACTTTATAAATAGCGCTTTTATAGTGAAGTGAAAAATTATCTGACAAAAAGCATAAAATACAATTTTGGTCTGTTGAAGACAAATCCGTAATAGTACTACTGACATGCAGATCAATATAAACCAGTATATAATTGGTTAAAAATAGCGCATTTACATCTACCTATTTAAAAGTTTTCCGTCCCTGTGACGTTCCCAGTCATGTAGTTGCTTCTATGGTATAACATTATATACCCTCCACCCCGTCGGTACGACAGGTTTCTGCATTAGTCTTCTATATAATAAAAATGTATTTCTGTGACTTTTGACAAAAGGGTAAGGCTTTTGTGAATTATGACAATAAGGGTGAAGCTTTTGTGACTTTTTACTTTTAACAAAAAAGGGTGGAGCTTTTGTGACTTATGACAAAAAAGGTGGGGATCTTGTATATGCATATTAGGGGGTGTCAAAGTTAAATTTTATCTTTTTGGATTTCGGCCGTTAAAAATCCTATTTTCCACGAGTTAAAATTTTTTATCTGGGAAATCAAAATCTGATAAACCGTTTTTATCGGCCATTTTTTATCGACCTGGTCGGCCCCAGGTCAATAAAATTTAAACGGGGGTTGATAAAAATTTGCTTCTGATCCTTACTCTTAGAGCCTCTTTTGGAGATTTCGCTTCCATGGTGAAAAGAAAACTCAGGTCAAGTGTGCAGCAACTTTGAGTCCAGCCAAGGAAAAGGGTGGGTGGGCTCATAGCCAAAGTTATTGGCTCCACAGGAAGTCATTTTCTAACTCCCGTGTCAGAATGGAGATCACCATACGCCGTCGTCGATCTTTCTGTCACAAGACTCGCCTGCACCGCATCAAGACGGAGCGCTCAAGTTTCCCAGAACGGACGATGAGGAGCAAGTCAGGACGTTGCTATACAGTCCTTAAGCGGTGCCATCCATTCGACTACTTCACGAGTGTGCAATGACTGATCATGTGGAAAAGCAGCAATTAAAAATCCCAATACAGACGTCGTATCGCCGCTGACCGAGGTCCGCTCGCTCGTCAACATCTTTTAACTCGTCGTCGGAGTCATCGACGGAGTCATTGTGTCGAATGTTACGAGAGTCCGAGGACAAGCTTAGTCAAGCTTTAGCTCGGTCAGAAGAAACTAAAGTGGACGCCGCCGAACTGGGTGAGCTTAATACTCGTGTTGCAGCCTTGTCTGCGGCGGCGTCCTTGCTCCGAGTTAGTATTTCCAGTAGTATTTTTCTCGTACGTCATTTGGACTGGGAGAGAGAAGATTTCGGGCCGGAGCAAGAGGACTTACCCATTATAAGTAGGTCTGCTCCTGCTGCAGTCGACCGCAATGTTGTCGCCAATGACTTTGGTTCGACTAAACACCGCGAATGCCAAATTTGCTTCGACGAGCTGAAAGCGCTTCAAACTCATGTATGCACTGCTTGTAGTGGATCTTTCTGCGTCAGATGTACGCGCTGGTACGTTGAGTATAAGGTGCTAGAAGGCGAAGTCTCTCAGAAAAAAATGGTTTGTCCGGCACCGCAGTGTCTGAGTCCTCTATTCGAAGAACTCATTCAAGCCTTGGTGTCTCATGAAACATTCGGCAAATAAAAAAAGTTTCTTAAAAATCTAAAGGTCGGCATTCGCTTTTGCCCGCGTGCCGGTTGTTGCACCGTCTTGGACGAGCCGCTAAACTCTACAGCGCGCAGGGAAAAATGCCAAGCATGCAAAAAGGAGTCGTGCATGCGTTGCGGCGGCGACTTCCACATGCTTCCGACATGTTGCCACGTGGAGAAGCGTTGCGGCCATTGGAAGAAGCATCACAACGTACGAACGTGTCCCACCTGCAAAGCTGTCATTGAAAAGCAAGGTGGATGCTCACATATGAAGTATTTTCAGTGCGACCACGAGTTTTGTTTGTCATGTTTGTGCTCATGAAACAACCACGATGAAACGCTGTGTCTAGTGCTGGGTTTTTTGCGCTCTAAGAACCGCAAATATGTCTGCTGTTCACCACTGCGTATCATCAAAGTCTGCGATTGTAAGTATAGCAGCAGTCGCAGCAATTGCCGGCGCTGGGATTGCCGTCATTGTTCTACCCCCTGTTCTAGGGCATCGATACGCGAGGAGCTTCTACCGGCGTCATTAGTACGCACGTTCGTATTATCTCCGCGTACTGGATTTAGACACGTATCTTTATTAATATGTATGAGCGACTCGCTCGAGTCGTCTCTTTATCGTCCGTACAGTAGTAATCACGACATGACAATTAATTGCTGTCTTCATTTAAATAATCTTGCTATTTATTCGAAAAGCAATGCCTCTTCGCATTCGCGCAGGAGTCGTTGTTTATTGGAAAGCTTCGGCATTGTTGTCGCGGTTGAAAGTAACTTTGATATGGGCAGGGAATAAAATTATTAACGGGTTTCAAAACGTTCGATAAATCATTTTTAACTCGAGGGGGGGAGAACTTTGATACCACTGATAAAACGCTATCGGATGCCGATCTAAAATCTTTTTATCCACCATATATGGTAACTTTGACACCCCCTATTAGTTGAAGTTGGCTTTGTATTAACTCATTAACACAACCTTATACCTTCTCGGCTATGACTAAGTTTCTACAAACTACTGAAATGCTGTTTTCTTTCTTCGGTCCTTTTCGGATTTGCTGTTGCGTCGGTACTGGTTTCGTCCGTCGTATTGCTTTTGCCAGGTCATTTTGTTCAGGGGGTTTGTCGCTCGATACTACCGGGGTCCCGTTTGGTAGTATGGAAACCTGAACTTTTGTGGGTATCGAACCCGTCACCTATCGCTTGTAGATCGGTGCTCAAACGAGTGCACCAGGGGGGACCCCATGACATCCCCTATTAGTTGTAAGTGTCTTTATTACTAGAATAAGACGAGGTGACTTCTCAATCTACCTAGCTTAAATACTACAATAAAATACAGTCATCCCTCTGTTACTTTATAACCTCGGTGGACAGCATACCCTATAAAGTACCGGGGGGTATTAAGTTGTAGAAAATCACTTAAATTTAATAAAAAAGCGCGGTGCCAATCTTTTTTTGAATAAAATGCTTTGTTTACCTTTTTAAAATGCTTATTTTACATTTTTGAGTGCATAACGGCGAGCTGGCCACCAAGGGAGAGGTATAAAAGGCGCCTTTCCCCCCCAGGCCACCAACATTTTCGCTTTCCCCATCGACTGTAGCAAAGCAAGCACCCCTCCCCCCCACATACCCCAGGAAGCAAAAATCTGGCCAGGCAACACGATCAAAGTCCAATCATCTCAGCCGCCTGTGTGGTAAGCGACAATTGGAAACATTTTTTTTTCGCCTTTTTCGCCTTAAGAACAGCAAGCGTTTTTAACCACAATTGTCTTTCTAGTGCCTTCCACTTGTTTTCGGTAAAATGACTCTGATTCGTCTCATGTACGACCAGAAACGCGACATCTGTCGTCACAAGGCAGCAAACCCGCATATGATCCAGACGGCGCTAGCTGCTTGGGCAAAGGACAAGTTCAACCTTCCCAAAGCCATCACTCAGGCGACAATCAGCAACATTCTCAAGAAGCGAGCTGAACTTGAGGCTATGGATCCAGCCGAGCTCAGCGCCAAGCGGACCCGGATCGTCCAGCATCCTGTCGTCGAGGAAGCTGTGGCATATTGGGTCCTTCAGTGCCAGAGCCGTGGAGTGGCGCTGACCGGTGAGCTCATTCGGCCGAAAGCAAAGACCTTTGCCCAAAGCTTCAACATCCCTGAGAGTGTCATCGAATTTTCTGCCGGCTGGCTCCACAAGTTTCAGCAGCGACACAGGCTGCGTTCGGTCCGCATCCACGGCGAAAGTGCATCTGCAGACAATGATGCCATAGTGGAAGCTCTGCCTGGTTTGCGGACCACCATCGCTAGGTACAGCCTCCGTAATGTTTTTAACATGGATGAAACAGGTATGGAAGTTCTCTCAATATCAAATTCTTTGATTATGGCAAAATAGTGCTCACTTTCATGTCCTGCAGGCCTGTTTTACAGCATGTGCCCGGAGAAACAATCGCACAGCATCAAGTTGAGGGTCTCAAAAAGATAAAGGTAAAAAAATTTTTTTTTTGCTGATTTGGAGTCTTTACGCTCTGTCTAACATTACTGTGTTCAGACCCGTTTCACTCTTGCCTTCACGGCAAATGCGGATGGTTCCTAAAAGCTTCCGCCTTTCTTCATCGGGCATGCCGCCAAACCGCGTGTTTTTCAACGAAAGACCGGTGCCCTGTTGGGCTTTTATTACCGCCATAACAAAAAGGCCTGGATGACTGGCGTATTTTTTCAGGAGTGGTTGCTGAAGCTGGAAGCTGACATGAAGGTTTGTTTTGATGCATGCTATGCTGAATTGGCTGTGACATTTTTCCAGTCATTACTGTATCTGTTCGTGTACAGAGGCAGAAACGCGAAATCCTTCTCCTTCTTGACAACGCTCCATCGCACACTACCGAGGAACTTCCGCTTGATCACGTCAACGTGGTTTTTATTCCTCCAAACACAACCTCAAAAATTCAGCCGATGGATGCCGGCATTATTTCTGCATTCAAGCGTCACTACCGCCGCCATCATCTTCAGAACGCACTTGATCGCGACGAGCGGGGAGAGACGGAATTGTATAAGGTGGATCAGCTCACAGCTATGCGTTGGTCAGTGGCAGCTTGGGAGGGGATCACCTCCCAGACAATTGACAACTGCTTCCGTCATTGTGGGCTCTTAAGCCAAGTCGAGCGGCAGGCAGCACAGGAAATACCACAGTCACCTGCGGTGGATCTAGACGAGCAAGCGGTTGGACAGGAACTTCAAGACGCCATCAACCAACTACCCCTTCGTAATCCAATGTCTGTTGAAAACCTCGTTAATCCTATCGTGGAGCGGGAGTCAGCTCAACCTGAGTTGTATGAGAGTTAGATCCTGGCTTATGTGCAGGATGCTGAGGAGGAGGAGGAGGAGGAGGAGGAAGAGACTGTGGAGGAAGAGCATACGGTAAAGCTGACAAAGGCTGAAAAGCTTCAGGGTATTGGAATCTTTGCTTCTTTGCTTTATCCTTCCCTTCCTGAACACCGCAATGCCCTTAAGGTAGCTCGTCAGATGCAACTTGATCTCCGCCACAGTAGCACTGTCCAACGTACCCTTGATTCCTGGATTTCTTGAGATATTTTTTAATATTTTCTCTCCATTTTCCCTCTTCCCCTTTTTTTTGTTTATGAAAAAATTTCCCTCTGCTACTTTATGTTTTGTTAGAAATGTTATAAAGTATTAGGTATAAGGTTTACTCATAGGAACGACAGCGGTGGAAGCCAAAATCTATAAAGTAACAGAAGCTATAAAGTACCGGGGGATAAAGTTTCGGAGGGATGCCTGTAATTAGGTAATGTACATGCGTACTTTTGTGGTGAAGTGTACCACAAATTTGGTCACTTTTGGTCCAGGCAGCTGGTAGAATTTCGGATTGGTCTAAACAAGGGGGGCTTTTTACCCTATCAGATTCAAGGAGTGTCAAGAACGCAAGTTTTGGTGAGTCACCTGACATTGGGTATTTTACATATTTTCATGTGGGTACATATTGGGACCGTAGGGAGGTAGTATTGGTTTTATTTGTGAATTTGCCTAAAAGAGAAAAAGTCGTTTGGAATCTTTTGGTTTTGCCTTCGGGCTAGCACCTCAACAGGAGGTCGTTTAAACCTTTGCTATGTGCATCAGTCGCCTCCGCCCGCCGCGGAGTGTTTGGGAGCAGAGGGTCGAGTAATCCCCTCTAGCTCATTATACCCGGTCTGGACGCGCCACACGCGCATTTGGACAGCCGGAAGTTCCTCGACGGGAGCACGCATTGGTCGACTTCCTCAAGTTTAAGTCAAGTACGTTTGGAACGTGCTATTCATTGGATTGGTCTTTACGTGGAGATATCGTTTGTGTAGTTTCACGGGCATATGGGGTCTTCACGTGGACATATTGGCTCATTGTAACATTGGTTGGAGTTTAGACCGGTTCCGGTCTTCTCTCGTATTGGTCAGAGGCTAGACCGGTTGATTGGTCTACCCTCTATTATTTCGTATTGGTCAGGTCTAGATCGTTTGGACGATCGACCAATTGGAATTTATCTTTTGGAAGTGTTTCTGGTCTGTACGTACCTAGGGTGAAGAGTTCCGTCCCAGGTACACCTAGCCAGCACGGTTTCATATTCAAGACCGAATCAGATCGATCTGCGATCCCGATCCACCGAGTGTGTAACTAGCCCATTCCATCGGGTACACAAGGTGAGATGAACTTAAGTGAATCGGACCAAGTGTCTTTGGATGATGACCGGTCGTCTTCCAGCAGCGGACGATCGGACCAGATTTCGAGTGGAGGTCCGCGGGGTACCCCCCCGTAAGTTGGAAGGCTGGGCACGATGGTGGTGGTCAGGTTGTCGATACAAATGTATTCGATTTCGAACTTGACTCCACCACACTTTCTAACGTCCACTTGATGAACTATTTGAATTTGGTAATGGTTATCCAAATTCCAAACCGTTCAGTAGCTCAGTCGGTCAGTTACATGGTGGCTGCGCAGGAGGTCACGGGTTCGATCCCCTCTAAGGGACATTGAAAACCCCCATAAGGTGATATCCCTGTCCGTCATCCAGTGAGCCCATTCCAGAATTTGCCACGTGGCACGCAATTGGATTCGTACTTAGACCGGTAAGTACTGTAGCCGCACTGGTATAGTGAAATACTAACACTTGCGCTGGTAGGTAATTGAGCCGTGTACAGGATACGTTCCGCCCACCGTGAGGCCACCACACTTGGGAGACCGGCCCCTGCGATCCTTGAGGGGGACGATTTAGGGCATAATCCGACTTCGTCGTCCAATAGTGTATCGCGGTACCGGTCAACAGGTGTGGGTTCCGGGGTGGGCAAGCGCTCGTGTATAGGTGTACAGGTTCCGGATCAGTTCCAATGATGCCTCCGCTTGTCTGGGGTGAACGACCGATGGAGTGGTCACCGAGAAGCTTGGGCTTAAGGTTGAATAACAGCTGAAGAGTCGAGTCGGAAAGGCCGGAACACCATCCAGTGATGCTGCGCCATTGATTGTAGCATCAAGCGGTGGGCCGGGTGTACTCAGCGCTACTCGGCTCAAAACTTCTCGAAATACCGTAGACAGCGCCGCAAAACTCGTTCGAGACCAAGATATAGTCGATTCGGTGCCGCCGAAGATGCGATCCCGTAAAAACGTGCTCGTCTGGGTGCTGGATCCACAAGACGTCAATGACACCTAGCTGGCTAAGCCAACCCAAGCGCGATTTCCGTTCAGTGAATGGTGTCGAACGAGTGTTGGCCTCTCCGACATTCGGGTCGAGTGCTGCGGTCAGGTCACTCAGAACGATGTGCGCGGTGGTTTCGCCAAACACGCCAACCGGAAGAATTTCGAAGAAATTCACCCTCTTTTCGTTGTCCACCGGCAAATATAGTCCGTGAAGGAAGTTCGAGGCTGGATCGACTATAACTTCAAACCTCCGGTACCGGTCCAACACATACATATCCGGCAATTCCTCCGCCGTCACATACCCAGGAATGTCATATCGCAACACAGTGAGGACTGCTCCAGGCCAGTGAAGCGGTGCCACTAGGGATGAAGTTTTGTGGGTGATGACCAACAAATTGGGTTGAAAGCGTGCATCTTGGGTGAGGAAAAGTGTGGCGAGATGATGCGAGTCTTTAATCTTGGTTTGGTGGACGCAAGAGAGGCTGGGTTGCATGAGCAGATTCTTGAGGATTAAGTGGTCTTTCTTCCTGATCTCGGTCGTGTTGGCAGTCAACTCTAAAAGGACAAAAGGAAATAAAAGCTAGCCATTCTTTTTTTAGCAAAGCATTATAACGCCAGTTTCGAATTAGGCTTTTGTTTAGCTGGAAGTTTCTCTGATACGTGGAGTGTGGAGATAGTTACGGTCTCGTTTCGTTTACGTGGATTAATAAGTGGAATTAACGTGGAATATAAAGCTGTTTTACGTTTTACTTCTGCTATTACACTGTCCTACTTTCGTTTTGTTGTGGAACTTCACGCATAAGTACTGTTTTACTAGTTGGAACGTGCACGCATTAGTACCTTGAAGCGAAGATAAGTGATAGCGAACAGCCGATTCTTTAGACGCTGTAGAATACTGCAGGCTGATGAACAGAGCTCAATGGGATAAGAGAGAACGAGAGTCCGTTTCGATTAAAGTCTTCTTTTATCTATGACGTACTATACCTATCCGCGAATTCTCTGTTGTAAAATGACATTGAAGACGACAGCTCAAATTAAAAGGAATGAATGCTGCCAAATCAGCTGCAAAAGTTCCCACGCGTCGTCGCCACCTTTGCAAAACTCTTCATGCACATCGCGTATTGAGCACCTTGGCCTTAAGCACTTCCACCCGAATGATCATTGATGGATTCTCATCGAGATGATCGCCACAATTAATGTGTAGCTTTAAGCCCCGTGGGAAAATAAAAAAAGGCTTCAGGTTTTCAGTGCGAAATTGGCTTTTGGGGGGTGACAGCACGGTTTCTTTTCTCTTTCCAATAGCTGCAAATGTCGACGTCATGCATTTCTTCCCCGGTCAAGCTCCTGAAGCATTGCAGAGATGTGCGTTGAAATGCGAGGTTGATCTGCATTTATGTATGCTGAACTTTGGGTAGCTGCCTGTGTCACTTGGGTAACAAGCGAGTCAACATTGTGCTGGTTGTTTCGAGCCGAGATCGCCACAAGCAGACTTTCAAAACGCTCGAGCTCCCCATATCGCAGCAAGTACGCCACCATTTCGGATGGCTTGCTTTCATTTCCATAGCGGTCCTATATTGTAGTGCAACCACACCATAAGCAAGCAATTTTAATTACGCTGAAAACGGGTAAGACAAAACTTGCCAACAATGATTGCGGATACAGGGCTCCAGAGAATGACTTGCTGTGCGTTTTTACTCGAGCCGACATCTTAAGTTTAATGTCGTCAAGCAACAACTCCATGTCGTTCTCCATGGCAACAACGCGAATTTCTATCTCTTTCTTGACTTCGTCAAGTACATTACAACTGTGACATCGATAACAACAAGAAACGATGACATGATGCACCACTCTGAGCTGAATATGCTGGACATACCTAAATGGGGAAATTGAGTCGAAATAGTCCGCACGTCCTGTTTGTTTCAGCTTCTTCATCGCTGATGCAGCTCTGCGAAGCGCATCAAGCACTTGTTGGAAAGCGTCACGCTCTAAAGAAAACGCATGGTCTACGACAGTGGAGCACAAAGTCTTGGTTTCAATTGGCGCAGAGCAAAGTTCCTGGAAGTAGTCACAAAGAATCACGAGGGCCGTAGCTAAATCCATTTGCTCCGCACGCACGTCAACCGTGTCAGCCGAAATGGGGACCATAGCATCCCGCCAGAAATCTGCAAAGCTTCTTCGCACCTGTGCTGCATGGTTTGCAAAATCCAGGACGCGGATGCTCGGCTTGTTCATGTGACGACGGTTCAGACGGCTAAGGAGCTGAACGGTGTGTACACTGGAGCGCAAGTATCGATCCACGTACATGCACGCGAGCAAGGGTTCATTGTATCCTGTGTCTAGCTTATCACAGACAATCACGACATCGCTGGTTGCTACCGTCACGCTTTGATTGTTTAAAGTCGATTCAGTGACGGATGTGGACACTCCCTTCTGATCGCTTATGGTCACCGTGCCACTGAAAGCAGCATAACAAATCCAGCCAAGCATTTTCTTTGTGATAAACGTGGTGATGAGCGTGAAATACCGCACGACGTCCTGGCGACTACGCACGACTATCATGCACTTTACGTTTGGACACTCTTGTTTCATTGCTAGAAAATCTGTCATCATGATTAGCGCCTTGGCTTTGAGAACGGAAATATCATCACTTGCATGGTCTAGCATGCGACGTTGAGCCGCAGGATGCATTCGTAGCGACGTTTGTACAGCATCGGGGAATACAGACGTTTCAATCTCACAGCAAATGCATGTGTACTCGTTCAGAGTATCCATGATGCGACCATCTGCTGTGGCTTGCGCAATCGAGTAGCAGTGAAAGGGATAGATGAATCGCTCCTCTGTTCGAGAGCCAAAGAGTTTTAGTGCGTCTGTGGTTGGCGTTGCTGTAAATCCAATAAACTATAGGTAGGCGGGCACCTGGGCGTCAGTTCATAATCACCAGTTAACCTGATGGAGCAAAACCCACCGTGATTTGAACGCTGTTATCTTTGCCAGCTTTTATGACTTTCTCGATAGCATTACGCGTCGAGGCCGTGTGTGTTCGGTGCGCTTCATCCGTAATGATCGCTACTCGCTGAAACTTATTGCTTCCACATTTCTCCTCATTGGCCTTCTTTTGGTTACGGTACAGCAATCTTGTCAGCAGAACGTCATCTTTCACCAGTAGCGCTATCTTTTGAGTCGTCGTGATGATAACCCGTTGCGGATTTTGTAATTGTTCCTCGGCGTCTAACAAGTTGACCAAGTGCTCTGCACTTTCTGCTCGAAAAACTTCATCCACACCGTTGCGGCGCAGATATTTTTCCACTGCATCTCCCACCTGTTGATTCAGCTTGACTCGATCCAGCATGACTACCACTGTGTGGAACTGCATCGACAATGCGTCCTTAACGTAGAGCAGCTGATGCGTCAGTGCTGCAATTGTTACTGTTTTACCTGCTCCTGTACTATGTTGCAATAAGAAGCTTTCCCTTGTTTGAGACATTTTCACATGATCCAGTCTCCTCGTTTGAATAGCGGTAATTATTTTCTCCACTGCAGTCAACTGATGCGGCCATGGGGTAAATTTCACCGTTCTTTTATTCCCTCGGGAAATATGGCTTCCTCCAACACGCATTGACGCGAAAATAAGAGTCTGAAGTACGTTCTCTTCCTCCTCGCTGACCGTATCTTCATAGCCTCGTTCATGGTCGAGTTTTTGACGCTTGCTGCCTTGTTCCGCCTCCCCTTGAGCTGTTGATTCATGGTCCACCGCACATATAGGACGAGACCACTGCGTTTTGTGGGTGAGTGGGTGGTAGTAGTAGATTTTACCCTTAGAGCGAGACACGCGTACCAACCATTCGGGTGGCAGCGGTGTCGGAATCATAGCAAGAAGTCGTTCTACACTCTAAGTACCACAAAAACTGTACGCTCTATTACTCGATTAGTCACCAACCCGGACCGAAGGAAGGTCGGAGTAGAGTCGGGCCCAAGTGTAATGAAAATGCCGCGCTTGACATGGCTTACACCTTTCCCAACAAATGGGAACTTCCTAAGTATCTCTTGTTGAGTTGTACTCGAATCCATAGCGCAGATGTTGTCGAAAACTTAAGTCGTAAGTGTTCAATAGTGAATCCAAAATAAAACGAAAAAAGTCAGTAGACTTGATATCTCCACAGCCACAAACACACGTCGGCGGCGATAAAGGAATAAGTAGGCAGGTCGTAATGCACGGAAGATAATATCGAAACCAGGGACTTAATCAACGGGATGTATATTGCGAAGTTTCTAACTAGCCTAATATGAAAATATGTAACAGATGTTGAAGTTATGGTAAACTTCCATCTGTTTGGTATACATGCCTTATACGTAACAAAAAAGTGTGTACTCAGAACCGAGTACTAATGCACTAATTATGCTAATAATAGACGAAATGCAAAGTGCTACCTAAAATAGTCCTACTCAGTTTTAGTATAAAACTAAAAATAAACAGACTATTTTAACACTCCTCCACAATGCGAATTTCGGAAAAAAGTAAAACATGTTGAGGGGACAGCGCGTCGCGTAGCACCTCGAATCAGTTAGGCCTTAGATAGACCATCAGCTAGCATTTCCTTCGTAGATACACAGGTAGCTTCCACGAGTCCTTCCTTTAATTTTGAAACAATAAACTTAACACGAATGTGATAAAGGTCACGGATCTTGGAAGACGTAGGGCTTGTAGGAGCGAAGGGAGGAGTCACCACTCGGGGAAGAAGACCGGAGCGAAGACCACTTGAGGGGAAGAAGGAAGATTCTGAAGTGATTGATTTATCGGAGCTTACACTACTCTCACTACCTAGTCTGCATCCAATCATTGGGGTCATCCAATCACCAACACTCTGCACTCGTCCAATCATCCTACTCGTCTAATCACTAGTGGCGTAATCAACGTACCATAATCATCGCGGGATCGTGTTGGACAGGTTCGGGAACCGGTATATACCATCAGGAACCGATAACCCTCAATACGCCCCCTCAATGCGAACACGCGTGGATTCCGAGCGCCGTCGTGAGGTCCTTGTGAAGTGGTCCTGGCAGTGTCTCCGTCATGATGTCCGCCAGCATCACAGAAGTCTCGCAGTACTCGAGCTTGACTTCACCACGCTTGACTTAGTCACGAATGTGGTGGTACTTGATGTCGATGTGCTTGGCGCGTCCATGATTCACGGGGTTCTTGGTCATCTTGATGCACGACTGATTGTCTTCGAGGATCTTGAGCTCGGGTCCCACCTCGCCTGCTGCCGCCAGAATATCGCAAAGTAGGCGGTGAATCCACTTGCCTTCTTGAATTGCCAAACTTAGCGCAATGTACTCCGCCTTGCTCGTTGACAGCGACACGCTCGACTGCTTCTTGCTTCCCCAACTCACAGGGGCTCTCATCAACAGGAACGTGTAGCCCGAAGTTGACTTGCGGTCGGAGTGGTCGCCAGCCCAATCTGCGTCAGAGTACCCGCGGAAGTCCACCTTGTCACCAGGATTGAATCAGATGCCATGCGACTTGGTTCCTTGTAGATAGCGGAAGATGCGCTTCACCGCGGTCCAGTGCTCGACTTGAGGGTTCTCCATGAAGCGCGACACATAACCCACAGCGAAGGCGATGTCCGGTCGTGTCGCGGTCATCAAGTGCATGAGGGCGCCCACAGCCTCGCGGAATGGAGCGTTCACCTTGGTTGGCGCGCTGCTTGGAACTAGTCGAGAGCTCAAATCCTCCGGACTCACTACCGCCTTGCACTCATCCATGCCGAACCGCTTGAGAATGTCGTCCACGTAGCGTCGTTGGAACATCGTCACACTACCGTCGGTGTTGTACACCAGCTCGATGCCCAATACGAACGCACACTTGCCGCTGTCGGTCATCTCAAAACGCTTCTTGAGCTCGCCCTTGGTGCTTGCAATCAGATCCGCTGAGCTCCGGGTCACCAACACATCGTCGACGTACACTAGAAGAAGCACGCAGTGACCGTCCACGATCTTGATGTAGAGGCACGGTTCGTAGGCTGAAACTTGAAAGCCGATAGAGCACACATACTCGTCGAAGGTCTCGTTCCACACACGCGAAGCTTACTTGAGACCGTAGATTGCCTTCACTAACTCCAGGCAGTCGAAGTCGCCGTCGAGTTCCACACCTTCCGGCACCACGCAGTACACAGCCTCCTTCATCACACCGTACAGGAATGATGTCACCACGTCCAGTTGGTCCAGAGTCCAGCTGAAGAACACGACCAAAGCAATGATCATGCGCAGCGTCACATACTTGACCACGGGCGAGAACGTCTCCGTGTAGTCGATGCCGTACTTCTACTTGAAGCCTTTATCCACGAGGCGCGCCTTGTACTTCTCGATGGATCCATCCGCTTTGCGCTTGATCTTGAAAACCCACTTGGTACCGATGGCACGTTGGCCGTTTGGTAGCTTGGCGGCTCGAAAAACAACACGAAGTCGCATCGACTTGAGTTCCGCGCGGATAGCCTTGCGCCAATGCACTTGGTCAGGACCGTTCACCGCTTCTTGGAATGTTTTCGGCTCGCATAAGTCGTCTGCCTCCACTGCGTTGGCACTTGCTCGCCAAAACACAGGAGGAGTGGAATCTTCATCTTCATCATCATGGGCATCTTTCTCTTCTTCGTCGGCCTGGGTCGGCTCCACTCTAGCACTTGATCGGCGCTTGGCTTGACGCTCAACCGAGCTGTCAGGAGCACTGGCTTGTTCCAGCCCAGTTGCTTGATGTCGAGAACGCGAACTTGCTGAGGCACCTTCAACGTCACTTGAGCGGTACTTGCGTTTCCCCGCCTGCTTGAACTCCGTCGGACCCGTAGCCTCATTGTCGTTGATCTCGAGGGAATCGAAATCCAGGTCAGCATCGTCATCATCACTTGAGCTTCCCGTCGAGAGACCAAAACTCGACTCGTCGAAGGTGACATCGCGACTAATCACCACCTGCCCCGCCTATATGTCATAAACTCGATACGCCTTCGACACTTCTTCGTAGCCCATGAAAACACCAGCGCGAGCCTTGGGATCCCACTTGAGCCGCTTCTCCATCGGAGTTAGGACGTACTTCCGACACCCGAACACACGCATGTGCTTCACACTTGGCTTGGACTTGTGGAAAATCTCGTAAGGAGTCTTGTTCTCGATCTTGGGCGACGGTAGGCGATTCTTGACGTAGATTGCAGCCATCGCCGCTTCGCCCCAGAAACACTTGTCCAGCTTGGCATGGTGCAGCATGCTGCGACCAATCGTGACGATGGTCCGGATGGCGTGTTCTGCCGTGCCGTTCGTCTGGTGCGCGTACGGAACCGTGGTCTGTTGTTCGATGCCTTGATCTTCGTAGAACGCCTTGAGCGAGTTGGTCGCGAACTCACGGGCTCCGTCATGACGCACGAACTTGACCCGCTTGCCGAATTGCGTTTGTACCTTGGTGATGTAGCTCTTGAGGCATTCTTCACTGTCCGACTTGGCACGTAGGCAGAAACCCTTCATACATCCGCTGGCTTCGTCCACGATGAGCAGCAAATACCGGCTTCCGCCCAGTGAAGCTTCCTCCATATGACCGCAGATGTCGAAGTGGAGCAACACGAACGTGTCGTAGTGGCGCTTGTCACGGTTGCTTGGGAACGGCTTCTGCACCATTTTCCCTTGCTGGCAGCCGCGGCATACACTTGGTCCACTCGACTTCAGAGGTACCTTGGCATCCTTGATCATACCCTTGTTGACCATTTTGCGCAGCACGTCGATGGGAGCATGACCCATACGAGCGTGCAAGTCAACACTGGGCGCAGAAGTCACCGAGTTCACAGAGCACAGTGGGGTGCGGAGCCAGTAGAGTCCGTCGACAAGGTCCGCCGTAGCCACCACTTGTTGGGAACCCTTGCGTGCAACATGCATGCTGGCACCGTCGAACAAAACTTGGAACTTGCCGCTCATGTTGATCTGCGGCACTGATAGCAAATTCTTCTTCATGTTCGGCACGTAAAGCGCGTTGTTGATCTCGATCTCGCGCTCGTCGCCGTTGGGCAGAACCACTCGCTCGATGATGGTTCCTACACCCTTGATGGCGACCTTAGCGCCGTTGGCCACCTTCAGTTCGCCTTCATCTCGCTCGTTCAGCGTGCCGAACTTGGCCTTGTTGTTGCAGATGTGGTGCGTCGCACCGCTGTCGACTGCCCACATGCCGGACACATCCTTGCCCGTCGACAGTCCGCATTCCAGCGAAACCGCAAACGCCACGCGATCGTAGCCGTAGTCGTAGTCGTCGTTTCGCCACTGGACATTGTTGGCCCCGCGTCCACGACCATTGCCGCCGCATCGGCCTCCCCGATTATCATCCTTCTGCTTGGTCCAGCACTTGTCGATCACGTGCCCCAATTTTCCGCAGTAAGTACACTGGCGAGACTCTCTCTCGGTACTGAACGCCTTCGCCGCGTCTTCAGTCTTCACCGCCGGAGTCTTCTCGCCTTGCCGCTTGATGTGCTCGTTCGTGAGCACCTTCACAACGTCTTGCGTCTTCAGCTCTGCGCTGCTCATCTCCAAGTTCAGCACGACGTTCTCGTAGCTCTTGGGGAGACTGCGCAACAAGCAGATCGCCACGTCTTCATCCTCCATCTTGGCACCGATGCTGCTGAGCTTGGCGCTGATGTTGAGGACCTTTTTGCAGTGATGCAACACATTCGCGCCTTCAGACATCTCCATGATGAATAGCTGTCGCTTCAAGTAGATGCGGCCAGCCTTCTGCGATCCTCCGTACAGCGTCTTCAAGCGCGTCCACGCGGTCCACGCTTCCTCGCAGTTGTCGACCACATGGTGGTAGTCCGCGTCCATGTGGAGCAGCATCAGACCAAACGCGATGTTGCTCGACTTGACATACTCGTCCCTGGCGCGAGAGTCCGTGAAGCTTGGAGTCGTCTCCCGGTTCACGACATGCCACACCGACTTGGTCAGGAACACACCACGCATGTAGCGGTTCCACGTCGCGTAGTTGTCGCCGTTGAGCTTGTCGATGGAGAACTTGGTCGAAACGTCTTGCGCAGAGGACATGGTACTTGGGCTCATAACCTGATAAAGGTCACGGATCTTGGAAGACGTAGGGCTTGTAGGAGCGAAGGGAGGAGTCACCACTCGGGGAAGAAGACCGGAGCGAAGACCACTTGAGGGGAAGAAGGAAGATTCTGAAGTTATTGATTTATCGGAGCTTACACTACTCTGACTACCTAGTCTGCATCCAATCATTGGGGTCATCCAATCACCAACACTCTGCACTCTTCCAATCATCCTACTCGTCTAATCACTAGTGGCGTAATCAACGTACCATAATCATCGCGGGATCGTGTTGGACAGGTTCGGGAACCGGTATATACCATCAGAAACCGATAACCCTCAATAGAATGTCCACATGTTTCATCTTGGAACTTGATTCAATGCTCTTGAACACCTTGATAGCTGCTTGGTTATCCATGCAAATTTGCATGGGTATCTTCACCTTGGCTTGTACTTCTTCGATCAATTCTTTGAAACCTACAAGTTTTACCCCATTGGTGGAAGCAGCATAATATTCTGCTTCCATGGTGGATAAACGACACACCACCTTTTTTCTTGCATATCCAAGACACCAACATGCCATCGATAAAAACAAGGCCAACAGTAGTTGACTTGCAATCCACTTTACAACCACCTTAATCAGCGTCGTTATAGCAAAAAATGGCCTGCATCTTGAGGGCACCCCGTGCAAAACTTAAGATGTTTTGTACCCTTGAGGTAATGCAATATCCGCTTTTCCAGGTTCTAATCGAACATCGTGGGCGCATGGGTTTGTCGAGTCACCTTGTGCACGGCGTATGCGATGTCAGGGCGCTTGCACCTTGTAATCCACAGCAATCTACCGACCAGATACTGGAAGTCCTTAACTGTGACTAAACCAGTGCTTTTAAGGACTTCACTTGGTTTCAGCGCTAAATCCTCGAATTCTTGGACGATTGGAGTCCGAGACTGATTAGCAATTTTGAGCTTGAAATCTTGAATGACTGCATCAATCGCGACTTCTTGGTCTAGATTGAATCCAACGATATCCTCAAAAGTAACTCGCATACCGAGAAACTTTGAAACGTTCCCAAATTTTTAATTTCCAATGACTTCATGTCTTCGAAAACTTGTCGACGATCCCCTCCAGCGTGCCAGTCACCAACAGGTCGTCGACGTAAATGCCACAATGACCGTATTATTTTCCACTTGCTTAGTGTACAAAGGCGTGTCTGTAATACATTGCGTAAAGTTTAAACTTAAAAGTTTGCCATTTATCAGGCGGTTCACAACAGCCCTATCTGTTTAAGGCCGTAAATAGTTTTCTTCAGCTTGAGTACTTTCTCACCACTTAAATATTGATGGTCCTGAGTGTTTTCAACTTCATACCTTGAGGTAAAAACAGAAAAATATCATGTTCGGTTTCGGTTACGTTTGCATAGGCGTTGGGTATATCTCCATGCCTCGCCGGCACATTCCACTTAATCTCCAAAGCTTAAACCAGATTAACAGTGTTCATGTCGATCGCTGCGGCGAAAGTCAAAGTGTAGTCAATTCCAAAGCGTTGCGCGTTGCCACAAGCAACGTGTCTTGCTTTATATCTCTCCACATTTCAAACTTGGCTTTAAAAACCCCCTTGGTGTGAAGAGATCAGAAATATTGAGGCTTGTCAACGACACTCCACACTTCATTCTCTCCAGAGCATCGATATCCTCGTGAATGGTTACCAAACATTGCTTCTTTTTCTAAGATTTCATCGCTTGAGTGAAATACTTGGGGTCCATTTCCGTTATAAAAACAACGGACCCCACATCTTCAACTTGACTAGGAGTTTCAGCGATAACTTCATCAATACTTGATGGATCTTGTTCATTTTTTGTGCAACACTTTGAGGTACCCACCGCTTGCGTTGACAAGTCTTCTTTTTTCTTGGATGCTTCTTCTTTTTTTCTGGAGTGGTGGTCGCCCCCTCCAGATTGAAGATCTTCTAGCAACCGATCTTGAACTTGCTTGTTTTGAGTTTGGTCAAGGGTTTAATTTTTTTACGTGTTGTGACACCACAATCTTGCGTTCACGTTTAAGGTAAACTTTAAATCCTTGACTTCCTCTCTTTTTCCAATAATGACCGCAACTTGAGCACGATGGGCGAGCGAATCCTCACCAAGACCTTGGTATACGGTGCAACAGATCCAAACGCCACAATTTCGTCAAGAGTTGGTTTTTTATTAGAAATTCCAGAGGCGATTGCCTACATAAATTGGCGTTTATTGGGCTGCGGTTCAATATATAAGCAGCAAATTTAACCGCATCGCCCCAAAACGTTAACGGTAATCAACAGGCAAACAGCATGCACCTTGCCATATTCATCACTGTGGTCGGCCTTTCCATTGCTGGACTGGTTGATGGCTCCGCTAATTTACCGCTCAACACCAGTCTGGAACAAAAACCATCGAATTTTTTATACTCTTACCCACCACCTTAGCCAAGAAAATCTGACATAATTTTACTTATGACCAACAAAGTTTATCATGTATCGTTTACCGAGTCGATCTTTCGGTGTAATTGGACCTTAAGGTCGGAACATATGACACCACCAATCCGTTTTATTGGCGAATTTGTACCACTGTCCCTGACATACCGTGCGTTTTTTGTCTATTTGTCATGAGCACAGGTCAGTAAGTTCATACGCTTTTGGTCTGGCAGCTCTATGCCGCTTGAAAGATCATTTGCGAGGCGTTCGATAGGCATCGTAATTCAGATGCCCGAATCTTGCATGAAATGCATTAAGGGCTCTTTTTGGACATCCGATCTTCTAGCAGTAACGGTATCATGATCTTCGATGATCGACATGAATGAGGGATATTCAACCTCATTGTCAACCAAAACGGTGACAGTAACTGTCAAAAACTTATTTACTTTCTGTATATCGATAATTGGGGATCGGGTGGACGCGTGCAACATGGTACGGTTACAATCGACGTACGCCATATCAGACCCTTTCTTCTCCAAAATTCCATAAGATAGAATATTTTCGTTAAATTCTCCACGAAATAGACGTTTTACACCCGAATGGCGTTCGTTTTACCACTTGCCACAACTTGGATCAGTATCCAGCCTTTTTGGTAAATTTTTACCTTTTTTCCGTCGGCTTGAAAACACGTGCCGTCAACTGGTTTACTATCACGCAGGTATTTCTGCTAATTAACAAAGTGCATAATGGCACCGAAATCGAGAATCCAAGTGCTGCACCCAATTTTTTGCGAAAAAAACTAATAGTGAGTGAGAAATCAACTTTCTTCCCAGCCTTATTACGATATTTTGGTCTAATATGTCAAATTTGACCACAACCAGGGCATTTAATTGGATTTTTCTTCTCCTCCACGAAGTTCACTGCATCGGCAATAAAGGCCTTTGAAGTTCGTGTTTCGCCTCTTACGGCCTGAGCGAACTGGCATAGTTCCTGGGCATGGCGTAAATAGTCGAAACTAGTGAGGTCGAATTAGCCATCAAAATCATATTCAATTCATGCGATGCGTAGTGAACCACGTTGTCCAATACAATGGTTCACTACCACCAACAGCCTCCGATATTTCACCAAGTAAATATAATGTTCGTTCCATGAACGCTTGGGGATTTTTCGGCTGGTGAATAATTTTATGGTTTGTGCAGAAGTGATTGATATGTGAAATGCGTTCATCATTGTATTCATCACTGCACTAGGATAGGTGGCGCATTCCACCATGAGTCAACCTGCCTGTTGTAATATTTTTGGACGGTACCACTAAGGTAGTGCCCCAAGAGGTCGACCTTAATGTCCTCGCACCAAACAAACCACAAGCCGATTAGGCTATAGAAAAAAAAATCTGCCGAATAAATCGGGCCCCCCATTCTTTGAATCCGGCTCCAAGTCCGCGATACACTTTTTTACCATAAAAAAATCTGATAGATAGTTTACATTCCTTCTCAGTAGGGGTTTTGAATACAGGAGACCGATTTTCCATCGGTGTACACACATGTTCACAGTTTGATTATTAAAACCGGGTTGGTACCGCGGTTATCGCTTGGGCGTACTATCGAGCGAACGGCAACCGCATAAGGGTACCCAAACGCATAGAATTATTGAAACCAAAGTTATTATCCTCAGGCATAACATGCGAACTCTCCAATTTTTCGAGTCGACCACATACCTTTTAGGACATTTCCAAAAGCTTCACCCCTTCGGTTCCATGACCTGCAGATTTTTCCTCCACGGAACATCATCACTTGAGACACTTTGACCTTTAGGCTCATAAGCTGTTAAAATTTACTCGAATACATAGCGCAGATGTATTCGAGTAAACTAAAGTCATAAGTTCTCAATATTGAATCCAAAATAAAACGAAAAAAGTCAGTAAACTTGATATCTCCACAGCCACAAACACACGTAGGCGGCGATAAAGGAATCAGTAGGCAGTTCGTAATGCACGGAAGATAATATCCAAACGAGAGACTTAATCAACGCGATGTATATTGAGAAGTTTCTAACTAGCCTAATATGAAAATATGTAACAGATGTTGAAGTTATGGTAAACTTCCATCTGTGTTTGGTATACATGCCTTATACGTAACAAAAAAGTGTGTACTCAGAACCGAGTACTGATGCACTGATTATGCTACTAATAAGAACGAAATACAAATTGCTACCAAAAATAGTCCTACTCAGTTTTAATATAAAACTAAAAATAGACGGACTATTTTAACATCTCTATCACTAAGTGGACGAATACCCAGTGTGCGAGGAGTGAGGCGAAAATGTTACCTAGGTGTCACAGATATACAAAATATTCCGGTATTCGAAGCAAACCGGATAAGCAAATGCTCATATATGTATGCACCTTTATATCTGCAGCTTTGGCGGTAATTAAGCAGTACAGAAGAGAGTAAACACTGATATTGTCCTTGATACTTTTCAACGCAAACATGTCCTTCTGCGTTTTGGAGTCTTGCACTTGGCTTTGTCGGGTGACCAGTCACGGCCTAGGGATCTTGACATTTAGTGTTTCACCACTTCCGATACACATGAGTGCATGCAAGTTGGAAACGTCTCATGGTGTGTAAATTCACGACGCAAGAAAAAGAAAAGCAAGTGAGCTGCTGAAAGGTACAGGATGCAATCTTGAATCTCCTACGGTCACTTCGCGACATTTTTCTTGCGTACACAGCGTAGTATGAGATTGAGTGTCAGATCTTTGTCAATTTCTTCGGAAAATGTATATCGGGATTTTCCTCCCTGTCAATTATCAACTATGCAATTCAAAAATTCTAACGCAACATGATGTGCTGCAAAACAAACGTGAAAAATTTACAACCGATAGATCGATTGCGTTCATAGGTCAAATTTGTCCCGTCAATGTCGTTGTTATTAGATCGGCAGAACAGGCTGTCTTGTCGTAGGGTTGCACAGGTTTTATTGGAAAAGTGCGAGGTACATGTTCACAATCATGGGGACAGTGTACAGATGAGATGATTAATGACGCTCTACAACAGAGCGAGTGTTGGGAGAGCAAGAGTTACGCCCCGAAGGTTTCTTCTGATCGGGGAGGCCCCCTCGCGATCCGTTCGTCCCGCTTCCCTATTCAAAACTTTTGTGTTCATATAAAAATAAAACCATTCCGCTCTCTCCCGTTCATTCGTCCTGCCCGGTGTGTATTTGCGGCCACAGCGCACGGCCACAATTCGTTTTTACTGCTCTTACCCTTCCTCCGTCATTCCTTCACTACTTCTCCGACCCTTCCTCTAGATGTCACACGATGGACGACACAACGACTGTGATATGGTACCTTCGGTGGGAACTGACATCAAAGTGGGTGGGACGAAGGGAAGGGGGGGGGGAGATGGGAAGGGGTCACGAGGAAAAGAGCACCTGGTCTATTGCGCACGAAAATGACAGTGCGTATCGTTTGTCGCAGTGGTCTAGGAGTCGGTCTCATGGAACGGAGGCGGAGGGTTCGAGTTTTGGGAGGCGCGCAAAATTTGCGGCAAAACGGCCAAAAAGGTTTTGAAACTCAAACCCACCTCCTGAGGAGGGTTTGAGAAGTTTTGAAATCGACATGCGTTAAAAATGTATTTACTTTTGAACTCAAAACTGAGCTCAAACTTTTTCAAAACTCGTTTATAAAGGATGCCTAAAGCAAACACTCATGACCTTAGGCAAAAGATACGAGAAAAGTTTTTCTGAACAGTCCGAGATGAAATTCAACAACTGTTTCAACGAATATGGAACGAGAAAAGTTCACTCGGTAACGCAATTAGCGCAAATGCTTGGGGTAGTGATAAGTTAGTTTGCATTGGAACCATGCTGCAATGGCACACGTTTGTGATAAGTGAGGACCGGGCAACCGTGAAGCTCCTCACGAGTAGGTACTTGGCCTGGATCATCCTAACCAAGGCCATCTTGACGCCCTACGCTCTGCTAGACAACTAGCAGAACTTGTCAGTGGTCGTCAAGATGGACTACACACTGCTAACAGGTGTAATAGGCGTGCTGTTACATCCTTGCACTGTGTAATTGCGTGAGTAAGCGTGAAAAATTTCAGAAACAAATGCAAGTTGTAGAAGTTATTTTTATGCTAAATAAAATTAAATATTCCTATTTTCCTTTTTTATTCCTATTAAAATAGTCTGCTTATTTTTTTAGTTTTAATTATTAAAGCTAAGTAGGACTATTTTGGGTATCAATTTGTATTTCATAGTCATTAGTAATTAGTGCCATCTGTGTTATGTACTCTACTTATGTACATTTGTTTTTTAGGCACTGATAGCTGTGATGTGTGGCACTTAACAGATAGAAGTGTTCCATAACTTCAACGTGCACATTTGCATGTTAGTATAGCTAACCACTTCACAAATTAACATTTCGTTGATCAAGTACCTAGTTTGGTCTTCTTCTACTACTTACTGTGAGCTGTCTAAGGGTACTACTATCGCTGCAAACCGACTATTGGTTGCTGAGATATCTACTGTATACATTTTTGCTATAATCAAGCTACATCACTACATCTACGGTGAAAGTTTCTACTTTCTGCGCAAGCATGAATAAGGCCAACGTTCAACATTCCGACCCAAAGTAGCTATCTATGTATTATGGATAGTTCCTGTTAAGCTTCAATCTGAAACAGGTTAACCTTGCTCTTCCATTCTTTGAATAACGAAACCAAATTTTAATTTGATACCTAACGTAACAACCTTCTTCCGTACCACTCCTTGGAGAGGTTCAGAAATACTTCTTTGCTACCATCATACGTGAATGGCTAAAATAACTGAGTAAATGAATCCTTTCCTCCGCGTCTACTTCACTTGCCGCTTGACATGTCCTTGTGTTACATTTACTACCTGTTCTACCCTGTCAAGCTTCTGCAATTGACCGAAGACCTTAGCTCAATCGTTTTCATGTATCTCTCCAAGCGTCTTTTGTTTCGCTACAGCTACAAAGCATCATAAAGTTCTCGGAATATATCCACTCCTGCTGACATCAAGATAGCTTGTTCACCGACTGCTCCACCTTATCCTGGCCTTACTATGATGTTAGCGGTCTGTACCAGATAAATTGTTACTGGCTTGCACTGTAAGATTGCGTCGAAGAAACACGTAAGAAACGAATGTAAATTTGTTTCTATACTAAAATTTTTAGTTTTTTTATTCGCACCTTTTCCGATAAATTCATACCTTTTCCAAACTTTTTTTTAATAATTATACAAACTATACTATGTTACTTGCTTCTCCTATGGCTACAAATGCGGAGAGAGACATAATGGACTGAGCTTGACTTTTTATACGATGTTCAGATTCAATATGGGAGGGATTTTGATGGAAGAGGTAAGAATTAGTACATGGAGTCGTAAAATAAGTCCTGGCAGGTGGGACATATCTGCTTGCTAAACTAACCTTTTTCCAATACAATGGACGTGTAGAGACTCCGAATAATGATACACTCCTTAGAGTGATATGGCTTCAAAGACTAGGGAGTACTCGATGGATTTCTGGGGATCGAGGTTGATCAAAGTGACGATGATATCGTCGTGAAACAACGTTAATTCGCGCATCACATTTGGACACGTACGGCTGCGCGGATGCCCATGCCGTTGAAAACCCCATGGAAGTGACTCAGAGGCTACCACAGTGACGTCGTGAACGTCGGTTTGATTACCGCGGGCACTCGGTAAGTTGATGTACCTTGCAAACGGTGCACATCCAGACTTGGCCTTTCCAGTGGGTCAAATAAGCCGCTTTGTTTTGCGACCGACAGCCAAAACACATCGACGCACACAAAGGTGTGCTCAGATACCTCGTGGGTACGTTATCGAGGGGGATCCGGTATGCGTGATGCAAGACATTCGGTGATCTTTATGCTGCCCTGCAAGTTCAAGGCCACTGTGATAGTGACTGGGAAGGGTATCTTTTTTCTCGCAGAGGCACGACGGGTATTGTGTTTGTGATGACCGGTGGAGGATGTCGAGGAAACGGACTGTGGTCGCACTGTCCACGGCCGAGGCCGAATATGTGGTTAGCTGTGAGGCTACCATGGAAGGCAACGCTTTGTGGTACATATGCAGTAAGTGTTGGTTCCAATGACCGTTAGGACATGCATCGGCATCGACAATGCTTCGGCACTTGTTGTAACAGGGTTACCTTGAGTTACGTTGGTGTACGTAAATACACAACGGTTGAGGTCAAGTATTGACCGGTACGAAAGGTTCGGATCTATTGGTTGTTTTAACCAATCAGGTCGGGAGCCCTTGGTGAAGGCGTGGCAGCCTGCCACGTGTTGGTACACAGGTGGTGTACATTACATTTCGGCTAGGTACGAATTGAAGTAAGTTCTACTCAGTATTACATATAATTTACATTAGTTTATTAAGTTAGGCTAATTTTATATTAAATAAATAAATCAGTTTACAAAATACACTGAATCCAGCTAGACGCTCGATCGCAAGGGTCGAGCGTGATGTGAGTGTTATAGCGAAAGGGAGTACCTCCCTTATCTACCCCCTTACTAAGGGAAGCCTTGGTATAAGGCGTTAGTGTTTACTTACCGTAAACTCAGGGAATCTTGGCCCCGAGTGAGAGAGCGATCTCTCGCTAAGCCCTTATATAAGGGCGTATCGGCTAAGTAGCGGCGTATCGCCGCTTAAGGAAATTCTTCCTATGTGCGCTAGCCGCAACGTGCGTGTACGTACCGGCTACATGTGGTAGCACTTGTAGTCAATCCAACACCTGCGTTGGTAGACGGCATCCTCTGCAAAGGATGAAACCGGACGATTGGGGTAAGTTTTAACCCCCGTCCAACAAGAAGACTTTAAGAGGCTGGTACCCATATTGGGTTCGGTTGGCATGCGCCACCTAGTGGAGCAGGGTTTTGAGACCGTGCGTGAGAGGGTGAACGCCCTAATTGCCCATTATGCGAGTTTGCACGGAAGTCATCCTGCGTCTACGGGGATGCGCCCTCCGTTATCCTTTAAGAAAAATGAATTCACCGGTGAAAAATGTGATAACCTTTATGTGTGGCTTCGAGAGGTTGTAACCGCATTCGCCACTGCGAAAGTGATCGAGGATCACCTGCAAGTGGGACTTGCACTGACCCATCTTACGGGTAAAGCCCGTACATGGGCGTTTACGTGTCCGGATTGGGTCACGGAAGTGTTCCCGAACTGGGAAGTCCTTAAGAGAAATCTTATGGACATGTACGCTACGCCTGATCTGGTCTTCCAGAATCAGCTCGCGTTTTTGAGGTGTCTTCAGGGCACTAGGGACTTGGAGACATACATCCAAGAACTAAAGACCCTGTTGAAAGGGATGTACGCGAAGGCGTATTCGGACGATGTGTCCATTCCCGTGTTCATGGGAGGCCTAAGAGAAGGGCCAACACGTTCGGAATTGTTCCGATGCCGACCCCAATCCCTGGGGGAGGCGTTCAAGATGGAGTTCAACGCCGAGAGGAACTTTCGTTCCTCTAAGGTGGGTCCCGAACCCATGGACCTGAGTCAGGTCGAAGCGGAAGAGAAACCTCCCGCTAAGAGTCACTCTGACTCTTTTTCACAGAGCTTCGAGGCAGATATCTTAGCTATATTGCAGCGGCATGGGCCGCTGAGATGCTTCCTGTGTGGGAGCATGGATCATCTGCGGAACAGATGTCCGAAAAATCCCCAGCGAGACAGTCGCTATAAGGGGCTGAGGGCGGGTAAAAGTCCCTCGCCCAAGCCGTCGGTAAACGACGGCTCCCAGTAGGTGCGAGGCGCTCTACTGGGGGATCCCTCAGTGCTGTTAATCCCCAGGGTAGGGGACGACAGCACAAAGCCCCGAGGGAAACGGTGCTTTCTAGCACCAAGTTGGTGTACCAGCCAGGTTTGCTGGTCATCCTTGCGGACGTGACAGGCTTTGATAAGCCTAGGAGAGTCTTGATAGACTCTGGAGCGTCTGAAAATTATTTCAGACGAGCTTCTGTTGAGAAGAGTCGGCTGTATGCCGAGGCCCTAGAGGAACGTTCTCGTGACGTTGTCACGGTCCGTCTTGCGACGGGCGTACAGGTGTCTGTACCCAAGGTCTCAATTGACCTTAGGATGAAGTTTGCAGACTTCGATAGCTCAGAACGTTGCCTAGTCCTGGATTTGGACTCGAGGTATGACCTCATTCTGGGCATGAAGTGGTTGGAACGCCACGAGCCATGGATAGACTGGAAGTCTAAGTCCATTGGATCAACGCACCCGCGATCGGGTGAAGCATTGGCGAGTCATGAACCCACCTTTGATCGATCGAAAAAGCGATTCTGGCGAGTGATGCCAGAGATTGGGATGTCTGAAATGATCATTACCAATGACGTTAAGGAAGAGTTCCATAACGAGGGGGATTCGGCGGTTAATCCCCACGCCGTGAACGGCGAGACTGGTGAGTTACCTGTGGTAACTCCAGTGGTAGGGGTAGAGACTCCTGTGGATAAGAGCGAGGCGCTTCCAAGCGAAGAGACCCGTAGTTCGTCTCTTTCGCACGCCGGAAATGATTCCGACCACGCCGTTATAGGCGAGACTGGCGGGTCACCATTGGTTGAGGTGGATACCTCTGAGGCGACTCCAGTGGTAGGGTAGAGACTCTTGTGGTTAAGCGCGAGGCGCTTCCACGCGAAGAGAACCGTAGTTCGTCTCTTTCGAACGTCGGAAATGATTCCGACCAAGCCGTTGTAGGTGATACCGGCGAGTCACCGGTGGTAGAGGTAGAGACCTCTGTGGATAGGCGCGAGGCGCTTCCAATAGATGGGGCAATTGACTCCCCCCATCTGGGTCCCGGGAAGAGTCCCGAGGACAGTATTCAGCAGTCCTATCGGATGCCGAATAGTGTGACAGGTGTTGTCACGGAAGGCATAAGCTTGGAACAGTTACCTGGGGTAGGCGAACTGTTGTCGTTGGAGGAGATGTCCTTCAATGAGTTTGGGACTGCTGTAAGAGCAGGTGAACTCGACGAGATCGTCGTGTTGCGTCCGGAAGAGGATTTGAACTCCTCATCCACGATGGAAGATTCAGTTTTGGTGCAAACCAAACCGGCATTGAATTCCCGAAGCGGCCTTAAGATCCTTGCGGATCCCGAGGACCCTTACCATTCCTTAATTAAGGAACTCGGAGATGTCATTAGTGACAACCCGCCGATGGGGTTCACCGGATCGGGAAGTCCGACGTGAAATTGATTTGGTTCCTGGAACTAAATACTGCTTCGCTAGGCAGTGGCCTCTCCCCAAGGAGCAATGCGACGTTATCGACACATTCCTCAAGGGGAAAGAAGAGGCAGGGATGGTACGGGAGAGTAAGTCTCCCCATTCTTCTCCCACTTTTTTGTGTTCGTAAGCCGAACGGAAAGTGGCTCATTGTGCATGCGTACAACAAGCTGAATGCAGCTACAGTACCCATGCAGACTCCGATTCCTCGGAAGGATGTCTTCCAGAACAATATGGCGGGCTGTACGGTGTACAGTGCCTTAGATCTGGTGTACGGGTATTATCAGGTGCTCATGCGAGCATCCGATATTCCGCTTACAGCGGTCGGCACGACTAATGGCATGCTGTGGGAGTGGATTGTTATGCCACAGGGTCTTTCGAATGCGCCAGCGACTTTCAATCGCTTGGTGACTCAACTCTTCCGCCCTCATAGAAAGTAAGCTCAGACGTACTTCGACGATATATTCGTTCATAGTTGCGTGTAAGTCGACTCGTCTGATGTTCAGACGCACCTAATACACCTTCGAGCGGTGCTCGAATGTATGCGAGAGCATAAGTTATATGTAAACGCATCCAAATGTATTTTTGGTGCTGAGGAAATCCCTTTCCTCGGATGCTTCATCGGTAAGGATGGAGTGCAAGCGGATCCCGCGAAGGTGAAAGCCATTGTGGAGTGGCCTTCGCCTGTAAATCTTAGAGATTTACGGAAGTGGCTAGGATTAGCCAATTATCTCCACAAATACAGCGAGAACTACGTTTAGATGGCGAAGCCATTAACAGACCTTCTTAAGAAGGACGTAGGTTGGTGTTGAGACACCAAACACCAAACCGCTTTCGAAGTGGTTAAGGGGAGCTTGTTGAAATACCCCGTTCTTGCTCTCCCAGATTCTTGGAAACCATTTAGCGTCGTCTGAGACGCCTCCGATTTCGCAATCGGATGTGCTTTGTTACAAGCAGACGATGCGAGACGGGAACGCGTGATTGCGTTTGATACGAGGCAGCTTAAAGCTGCGGAACGGAATTATCCCGTTCATGACAAGGAGATACTTGCAATGAAGTATGCCCTTGTCAAATTTGGGTTCATCTACTCGTCTCAAAGCTGTTCGTTGTTTATACTGACCACGCGTCCTTACGGACAGCGACAAATGCGCCTCATCTATCGCAACGGATGGCCCGTTGGCTCTACTTCTTTGCGGAGTACAACTTTGAGGTTAAGTATAAACCTGTCAAGCAGAACGTGCTTGTAGACGCGTTGTCGCGTCGTCCCGATTACGAGCTCGCTCACGCGACATTCGTCACCTCGTCTCTGGTGGATCGCATACACCAGGCGTATGGGAAAGACCCACAATGTACGGCGCTTATCAGCGCAATGGGTGAAAAGGGACTTGGCTCGTCTGAGACTACCCTGTCAAGTCGAGCTAGAGCTCGGTTACACCGTTACAGTTACTGTGACGGTTTGCTATATATTATAGCACGAGCGCGGAGGACACTCCGCGGGTGGTTGTTCCTCATGATGAGGAACTGAAGTATAGAGTCCTCTTTGAGGCACATGAAGCCCCTACCGGGGGTCATTTAGGTCGGGATAAGACTACAGCGCTTTAAGCGCTTTGTATTGGTGGCCCAACATGTATAAGTGGGTCGGTCGTATATACGCACCTGTGAGACGTGTCAGAGGGTTAAACCCTCTGCAAGTTCAGCTGCGCCTTTGGCGAGCTTGTCGGTTCCAACGGAGTGTTGTAAATCCATTAGTATGGATTTTATCTTCGGTTTTCCGAAGGATAAGGCCGGCAACACCGCCATTTTGGTCTTTGTAGACCGTTTGAGCAAGATGGCTTACCTGGAGGCGGTGCCAGAGTCCATTGATCGACAAGGAACAGCGAAAGTGTTCCTAGACCGTGTCTTTCGACAGCATGGTCTACCCGATTCCGTTGTGTCGGATCGGGATCCCCGTTTTACGGGACAGTTTTGGGGAGCGTTGTTTAAGGTGCTGGGCACCAAGCTCCTCATGTCCACTGCGGATCACCCGCAGACGGACGGTCAGACGGAACGCGTTAATCGCGTTGTTGAGGATATTCTCCGGAGTTTATGTCCGGATTCTCCAAAGGATTGGAGTGAGATGCTTCCGATGGTCGAATTTGCTATAAACAATTCGGTACATGCATCTACGGGGTTTACCCCGTTTTACGTGAACGGATTAGTGAATCGGAGGGTTCCGTTGACGCCACGTGTGTGTGGCCCAGGGCTTGGGGGGGGAGGATTCCTCGATGTCAGCCCTGTATCTGTGCGAAAGCACATCGATAAGTTTTTATCGACGCGCCTTAGTGTCTTACGACACGTTTGCGATGCCATGGAGGAAAGCCAAGACAGGCAAAAGGAACAGGCCGACCGCAAGGGTCGGCGTAACGAAAGGCGTACAAAGTAGGAGAAAGTGTTTTATTAAACGCTAAGAATCTTCCTACACATGCAGTTTTTAATGTCTTAAGAAACCAACTGCGCCCCAGGTTTGTGGGGCCTTTCAAGGTGCTAGCCCGAAAGGGCCTGGCGTACACCTTGGATATTCCGAAGGCGATGCGTATGCATTCAACCTTCTATGTGGGTATGATTAACCCGGAGGCTGTTCCCCTCTTCGAGGAGGATGTGAAGGCGGATAGCCGTAAGACACGGCAGGGAGGAGTAACATCTCCGTCAGGGTCGAAATACGACCCTGAAGCTCCGCAACGAGAGACTCGAGGGAGGCAAGCCGCCCCTCGATGCGTTCATTCGCACTCCCCTCGTTTCGTAGTCTCTCCTGGGCATCTTGAATGCGACGGCTGTGTCGATCACAGCGCTCGTGGAACTCACGTCGCAATAGCGCGACCCCTCCTCCAGTCCTCGATACGGAGGATACTCCACATTACCATGTGGAACGCCTGATGGCACGACGCCATCACCGGGGTGATACCCAATACCTGGTGAAGTGGAAAGGTTATCCACATTCCCAGAGCTTGTGGGAGTCCGAGACACCCCTGCGGCAGGATTGCCGTGACGTCGTTGACGCTTTCGAGCGGTAGAATCCCACTGAGAGTCAACGACTAAAGGGGCCGAAGAAGCCCCTTCACTCCCAGTAGCTGGGAGTTTGCCGGAGGCAGATGCAGAGCTTGCATTGCTCTCCGGCACCACATCGAGAGCAGGGCGCGAGTAGTAAGAGGCAGGTAATTTACCTTGCGCTTTGGCCTGGGCATAGGCCAATAGTAACGCCCTCTCTATCCGAATGTCGGGTTCGGAAAAGCTGTTGTACAGCGCATCAAAGTCGGGGAGGCGCTTCTCCCATTCCGCCCAAGCCCGGAATGCCTGTTCTGCGTCCTCGACGCTTTCGTCCCGTAAGAGAACAAAGGGAATCTCGTGGAGGATATCAACGAGGGCACCGCGTGCCTGTTTCCCGAGGCGCGTCCGGTAGGACTTAACAGTAAACTGCTTAGGCGTTATCAGTCTGGCCCGGAGTTGTTTCCGGCGCGCAATTTCACGCGGCAGTATAGCCGCTGTACCAGGGGTATTCGAGGCTAAACCCCTCTTGACCGCGTTCTTAGCCCTCTTTTGAGGGTCACGAGGTCCCTTCTGTGCCCGTACGGCACGTCGGGCCTCTTGAACCAAGGACGGTTCATTGATTGTGGTCGCCTGTGGTAACCTGGAGGTATCACCCCTAGCTGGTAACGGTGGCGCACGAGTTAGTGCGTTTTCCCAACGTGTGGGGAATGGGTTGGATGACCGACAGCTCCGTTAGGCGCTGTCAGCGTGTCCAGCCGCTGGGGAGATCTCCCCAAGGGCATTGACTTCCGAGTTGTCGGAATAGTTTTCGTCCATAGCACCACTGAAGGTGTACAATGGACATCCAGAGGTACTGGCGTTGGACTTCTCCAACAAGATTTTTGATTATTGCGTAAGCGATAGTCTTGATGGGGGAAAATGTAACAGGGTTACATTCGAGTCACATTTAGTAGGTGGTGTACGTGAGTACATTACGGTTTGTGTCAGTATTGACCGGTTCGAAAGGGTTTGAACCATTGGTTATTTTAACCAATCCGGGCAGGATCCCTTGGGGGTGGCGTGTCAGGCATCCACGTGTTGGTACACAGGTGTTGTACATTACATTTTAGCTAGGCTCGAATTTGGTAAGTTCTACTTAGTATTACATATAGTTTACATTAGTTTAAATTAATTTAGGCTAATTATATATTAAATATACATTCAGTTTACATTTTCACTCGACGACTACAGACGCACGACCTCGACCGGTCGCGCGTGTAGTGAGTGTGGTAGCGTAAAGGGATCCCTCCCTTTAGCTACACCCTTAGTAAGGGAGCCTTACGTTAAGGCATTAGCGAAAGCTAATTGTAAACCAAAGTGGGAATCTTGGCCCCGAGTAGGAGAGCTCTCTCCTACTAAGACCTTTTATAACGGCGTATCGGCTAAGTAGCGGCGAACGCCGCTTAAAGGAAAGTCTTCCTCTGTGCGCTAGCCGCACCGTGCGTATACGCACCGGCTACACCGAGCGCATGGCTCAGGCGGAAAGCAAAAAAGAGGACGACGGTGACGATGAATAAAAGGAAGCTTCGATTAACATGGTAATGGAGGGTGACCCAAGAAATTATCGCGATGCGATGGGTCGCCAGGACGCTGATAAGTGGATTGATGCGATGGATCAAGAAATCAAGGCGTTGGAAGGCAACGAAGTCTGGGAGATAGTCAAGAAGCCAGCCAATGCCAAACCATTTCATTCCAAATGGGTTTTCAACATAAAAACCGATGCAAATGGACAAGTGGAGCGCCACAAGGCGAGGTTAGTGGCCTGCGGAAACGAGCAGCGTTTCGGGGTCGATTATGAACTAACCTTTGCCGCGGTCATGGAGATGACCACTGTTAGGTTTATTCTGATGATTGCTCGGAAATGGAGAGTACGATCGATGCATGGGGACATCCCCAACGCATAAGCGTTATGTTAAAGCGTTGGAGACGAACATGAAATATTTTTTTTCACCCTTATCGGAATGAAGGTCGAACAAGAAAAACTCAAGGAATTGCAAGTTGGAAGTTCAAGCGATGTGGTTTTAAAGTTAATGAAAACGCTTTACGGGTTGAAGCAGGCAGGGAGGCAATGGAACCGCCTCTAGCACTCCAAGCTCCTAAGTCAAGGCTATGAACAAAGTTTCACAGACGGTTGTCTGTATTTCAAGAAGGTTTGTGGCGAAACGGTCGTGGTAGGTGTATACGTGGATGGCCTATTGGTCACGGCAACGAAGCCGGTACATGTGACGAATTTTTTCGAGGAGCTATAGGAATTTGGAAATAAAAAAATTGGGCGAAGTGTCAAAATTTCTCGGGATGCGGGTGGAGTACCAAGAAAGTCATGGTTATTTTCTTGATCAAAAAGTCATGATCAAGGACCTCCTGAAGATGTATGGTATCGAAGAGGCAAACACAGTGAGGGCACCGATCGGGGATGAATTCGAAGATCAAAACCTCAAGGACCAAGATATGTTGAAAAATTGTGGAAATGATGGAGCGCCGACGATCAAGAACTTTCAGTCGTTGATGAGAAGTTTACTTTGGATCGCGCTGATTCAGGACGGACATTGCGTATGCAGTGCACAAGGCCACGCGCAGAGCTCATGCGCCTTCCAAACTAGATTGGATGGCGGCGAAGAGGATCTTACGATTTCTCAAGGGGAAATTGAACATGAAGTTGCGTTTGGAGGTGAATGAAGACGCAAAATCCAAGGAAAAAGATGAAGTTAATATCGTGAGATTTTGTGATGCAGATTTCGCTGGTTCAAAAGAGGATCGGAAGTCCACAAGTGGTGGTGTGATTTTTGTGGAAGGGTGCATTGTGCACTAGGTGTGCAAGAGACAGTCTTGTGTTTCACTTCGACGATGGAGACCGAGCTTTATGCAGCTTCAGTGGCTCTGTGTGAGCTGACCGGTTTCAAGGAGATGTCAAGTGAAGTCGGATTGAAGGTTGCTCTGCAGATGACGTTGTTTTGCGACAACCAGGCGGCAATAAAAATGTTGGAAGGTGATGGTAAACATCAAAGACAAAACACATGGATGTTCGTGTGAAGTTTTACTATCGAAGTCTAAGGATGGAGTCGTCAAGGCAAGCTACCGACCTACGGATGAGAACTTGGCCGATGTTTTCACAAAGCCGTTAAATCCTGAGAAGATGAAACGTGCGCAGGATGGTCTTGGACTAGTGGCGGTTGCGATGGATTAGATGGTTTGCACGGAAGAGTCAAGAAGGAGTGTTAGAAGCGCGCGCTTTTTGCGCTGCAGCTCCCGTCGCCATTTCGGTTTTCCAGCGACTTTGCAGTGAAAAGGTGATGTATTGTACATAACTTTAGGTTAGGTACAAAACATTGTGTGTTTGCATATTATTAGTTTTAGGTATACACTTAACACTAATAAATCACTTCTGAATTTGATTATTGACTCACGTGTGGATTTTACGAGTGGTGAACAGGCGCGCTACAGTGCGCGGCTTGTTTGGAGTTTATTACGTTGATTACTTTGTACACTGCAGTGGCAGTTAGATTTTTTTTCGCGTATTGGATTCTCGTATCACGTGGTTGTTGGTTTGGGTCGCTGATTTTACGTATAAGTTGCGCAAGGACTGTGGAACATAAGATTACTTTTGTTGTTTTATTTTTCGCTATCTCGCTACTTGCTTGGAGCATCTAAGTGGAGTGTGGAACTTGGCACGTCAGTACGTAACAACTGGAACACGTGTCACGCAGTACGAACGTCTGGATGAACGACAGCAAAGAACACTTCCGTTTTGGACGGGTGGCCTTATCGTTCCTAGAATCGGATATTTGTCAAAAGCTCTGTTCAGGAAGGGCAGAGTATGCCGAAGAGTCTCAACAGTTGCCAGAGAAGTCACGAGAGCAGTCGGAATAGTCCAAAACAACACAATCAGCGCCGAATTAGAAGTCTCTAGACTACACAAGCACACCAATAGCGCGCGTCCGGTAATGAAGTCCAATATTGTCCCAATTAATATCGTCAACATGGGGCGCTGGACTTACTGCCATGCACACTGGATCCTCTGCCTGTAGCGTCTGTTGTGCAACCTGCGTCGATGTGAGGGATGTAAACGAGACAAATGCGGCTCGGCTCACCGCCCGAATCTGACGCTCTTTTCGGATACGCTTGCGCTCTTCTCGACTCATTTCTCGTTCTCTACGGCGCGCTTACTTTTCAATCTCGTTATCTTCCCCAAAGTTGTGTTGCAACTGCTTTGTGAAAGTGGGACGATCGAGAAGACTCTTTTGCATCGGATCCACATTCTTCATTGCTTTATCACTTGTCTTTTTCCACCCTCTTTCACTGTCCGACGAGTGGAGCGCATACTCTTCGTTAAAATAATGTTCCTTTCTTCTTTTTGAGTACCAAACTGCGGATGAGAGTACTCGATACTCTGAATTTATCGGATGACGTCTTTATTTAGTTTTGCCAATTGCCCCTCCAAGTGGTCAATGCTATCCACCTCATGAGATTGGCTTCCGGCTTTACACAAGAGCCTACCGATCCACGACCGCCCTTCTCGATGTTGAGGTCTTTGGTGTGATTTTTTGGGCAAAATTATGGCTGGCGTCCTGGCAACTATCTCGACGTACCCAAATGACGCGGTAAAACGGCGGTTGCAGATGCAAGGAGCGCGAGGAGAGACTAGACAATATAGACATGCATGGAACTGTTATGTAAAACTGGCTCATCAGAAAGGCTGGTCCGTTTATTTTCGGGGACTCACGCCGATGTTAGTAAGGGCTGTGCCAAATTTTTCGTCGTAATCGCTCATCCAAACGTATGTACTATATCACACGTGTTCCAAATTAGCCACGTACTGGCGTGCGAAATTCCACTACAATCAGATAGCGCGAGGAAGTAACGTAACAGCAAACAATAAAGTCACAAACGTAAGTTTATTCTCCACAGTCCTTACGCAACTTAACGTGAGACAGCGACCCAAATCAACAACCATGTGAATCGAGAAACTAAAACGTAAAGACAAATCCAACTGCAACTGCGGTGTACCAGGTCTTCAATCGTAAAAGTAACAAATCAAGTTATGCACTGTAGCGCACTTGTTCTCCACTCAAAACACTTGAAAGTCAAAAATCAAATTCTGAAGTGATTTATTAGTGTTAAGTTTATACCTAAAAC
Source organism: Peronosclerospora sorghi (assembly GCA_026184515.1). NCBI lineage: Eukaryota > Oomycota > Peronosporomycetes > Peronosporales > Peronosporaceae > Peronosclerospora > Peronosclerospora sorghi. The sequence goes on along the minus strand of CM047581.1, from coordinate 7,415,301 downwards.
TAATAATATGCAAATACACAAAGTTTTGTACTTAACCTAAAGTTATGTACAATACATCACCTTTTCACTGTAAAGTCGCTGGAAGTCCAATATTGCGAAGCGAAGCGCTGCATGAAATGCGCGTGCTTCTATCACTCCTTCTCGACTTTTCCGTGGAAACCAGCTAGTCCATCGCAACCGCATCTAACCCAAGACCATCCTGCACACGTTTCAGCTTCTCAGGGTTCAAATGCTTGGTAAAAACATCGGCTAAATTCGCATCCGTAGGTCGATAGCTTGCTTTAATCACACCATCCTTAGCTTTTGAAAACAAAAACTTCACTCGAATATACATGTGTTTCGTATTCGAAGTTTTTCCATCACCGTCCAACATCTTTATCGCAGCTTGGTTGTCGCAAAATAGCGTCATCGTCAGTTTCACTTCCAACACAACTTCGTTTGACATCTCCTTGAATCCAATCATCTCACAGAGTTTCACCGACGCTGCATAAATTTCCGCTCCCATAGTGGAAAGCGAGACTCATGACTGTCGCTAGCACACCCATTGCACAATGCATCCTTCCACAAAAATCACGCCACAGCTTGTTGACTTTCGATCTTCTTTTGATCCACCAAAATCCGCATCACAATATCCAAGGATTCCAACTTGGTCCTTTTCGTGAAATTTAGCCTCAGCGTTTACCTCCAAACGCAACTTCATTTTTGACGTGCCCTCGAGAAAACGTAAAATTCTCTATGCCGTCACCTAATCGAACTTGGATGGCGCGTGGGCTCTGCGCGTAGCCTTGTGTACTGCATATGCAATATCAGGCCTGCAGCTGCGCGCGATTCAGAGCAAACTTCCCGTCAATGACTGAAAATTCTTGGTCGTCGGCGTTCCACCGTTTCCACGATCCTTTATCATCTCATGTTCCTTGAGATTTCCATCTTCAAACTCGTCACCTATTGGCGCCTTCACTGCGTTTGCGTCCTCCATGTTATAGACCTTCAGCAGGTCCCTGATCATAACTTCCTGATCCAGAAAGTAACCACTGCTTTCTTCGTACTCCACGCGCATACCAAGAAATTTCGAAACTTCGCCCAAATTTTAATCTCCAAGTACTTGATCTCCTCGAAAAAAATCATCCCGTGCACCTGCTTTGTTGCCGTAACTAACAGGTCGTCGACATATACTCCTACCACGACCGTTTCACCGCGAATCTTCTTGAAATACAAGCACCCGTCTGTGAAACTCTGCTCGCAACCTTGATTCAGAAGCTTCGAATGAAGGAGGCGGTTCCATTGCCTCCCTTCCTGCTTCAATCCATAAAGTGTTTTCTTCAATTTCAAAACGACATCGCGCGTATTTCCAACTTGCAATTGGTCCAGCTTTTCTCGCCCGATCTTCATTCCACTGGGGGTGAACATATATATATCACGTTCGTCCTCCAACGTTTCACATAAGCGTTTGGGATGTCCCCATGCATTGCCCGTACTTTCCATTTCCGAGCAAGCATTAAAAAAATCGGACGGTGGTCATCTCCATGAACGCGGCAAAGGTTAGTTCATAGTCGACCCCGAAACGCTGCTCGTTTCCGCAGGCCACTAACCTCGCCTTGTAGCGCTCTACTTGCCCGTTCGCATCGGTCTTGACCTTGAAAGCCCACCTCGAGTGTAATGGTTTTGCGTCCGTCGGTTTCTTGATTATCTCCTAGACTTCGTTTTCTTCCAACGCCTTGATTTCTTGTTCCATTGCTTCAATCCATTTATTTGCGTCTTGGCGACCCATCGCATCGCGATAATTCCTTGGGTCGCCCTCCATAATCTTGTTTACCGACGCTTCCTTTTCTTCATATTCGCCATTGTCTTCTCTTTTTCTTTCCGCCTGAGACATGAGCTCGGCGTACTGGCGCGTGACATGACGATCCCTCGTCCAGAGCGGCTTTCTTTTGGCTTGTTTTTTATTCCCCTTTTTTTCTTGAACCACGTTTTTCTCCATTTCCTCGACACTTGGCATCCCTTCAGCTCCTTCTGAACCTCGGTCTCTTGGTGGATATTCCGCTTTACATTCTTCGGCTTGTCCAATTCTTAGCTGACGATTCATCACGTCCGTAAGAGTTTGCACGTTCTTTACGTTCTGGGTGATCGTCACCTTCCGTTCGGCTTTTAGTTAAACCTTGACCCCTTGGTTTCCTCGCTCCTGCCGATTATCACTCCGACTTGCGCGCGATGCGCGAGCGTCTTCTTTCCCGTATCGCTGTATACGGTGCACGTCGACCCGAAGGTCACGATCCCGCCTAGATTCGGCTTCGCCCCGTAAGCACTTTCAGCGGCGACATCCCTTTGGGATTCGCGCTTGTCGGGGTGCGGTTGAGCGCGTATGCCGCATACTCCGCCGCATCCCCCAAAATGACATATTCAGTCCGCTTTCGAACAGCATGCACCGGGCCATATTCATCACAGTCCGATGCATGCGCTCGGCCTTGTCATTACTATCTTGATTCCCGGCCTCTCTTATCTGTCGTGTGATGCCGGTACTACGACAAAAGTAATCAACGTTCTTGAATTCTGCCCCTCCGTCAGTCCTTAGAACGTGAATTTTACATCCAAAAGTTCTTTAAAAAAAACAAAAAAAGGCTCGAATTTCTTGGCCGCAACGTCCTTGGTCTTGGCCAGAAAAATTCTAACGTAAATGCTCTTGAAATCGATAAAATTAATCAGGTAGCGATTGCCCAATCGATCTTTTGTTGTTATTGGACCCTTAAAGTCAGAACAAATCACACCACCGCTCCGATCGATGGGCGCATATTCGCCGCTATCCTTCTGCGACTGGATATTCTTTGTATGCTTTCCTTGCGCGCAGGTAACACAGTGCCTGCGCGTGTCGTCTGTGATCCGGATCCCGTATTGCGGGTCCTTTGCCAACCTGAGAATTGTATCATAATTCAGGTGGCCCATCCGCGTGTGGAAATGCATCAGCGTTCCACTCTGGATGTCCTGGTCCGCCGGGTAATTTTATTCAGTCGGATACTGAACCGACATAATCATTTCTTTTACGTCTTCTCCAGACGATCCACTTCACCTTCCCCGGTGAACAAGTTATTTTCTGCGTGAATGTTTGTGATCGGGAGGCGTATGTCATGTCTGAAGAGCGTCCTTTTTCCATTAACATAATCAATAACGAAACCGCCCTTCTCGAAATCACCATACGAGAAAATGTTCCGGGCTGCTCCTTCCACGTGAAAAACATCCTTAATTTTCACGCGAGTTTCCGTGTTGATATACACGAAACGAATGTACATTGTCCCCTTCTTGGTGATGACAAAGCGTTTACCATCCACTTGATGACACTGACGCGCTACAGGATTCACGTCCGACAGACATGTAAGGTCCGGTGTCACGTGCATACTTGCACCGCTATTCAGGTTCCATGTGTTTATGTTGCATGGCTCATCGTTACCAGCGATCATTAGCGCATAATCCGATCTTCTGGACTTCTTCTCCTTAGGGCATTCCCGTTTGAAGTGAACCTGCTCGCCACATGCGTAACAGCCACGATTTTTCACGCCCTTCACGGTCTTCTTGGGCTTTTACACTACCAAATTATAGATCCAGAACCATGACTTTTCTGCCGCCGGCTGTTGTACTCAACAGCCTGCACAAACTGACAAATTTCCTAAGATTGCTGCAGATGGTCCATCCGCTGATGGTTGTAACGCGATACGAGGACATGTGGCATCTCCGGGACAGCATGGTAAATTACGTTGTCCAAGACCATCACATCGCAGATCGTGCCGACTGTTTCGGCCACTGCAGTAAGATAGAGAAAATAATCGGGCCACGTTCTTCCAGGTGACTTACGCGCACCTAATAGTTTCATGCCCTCCGCATACGTTATGCGCACACTGAAAGCTACATGCATCTTGTTCATGATATGCCAAAGCGTTGGATTTTCTCTCCACCAGCTATCTCCAAGTCGATCATAATACGTCTGCTGGGCCGGCCAGATAATGGCCCAGCAGTTCAGCCTTGATGTCCTCTGACCACTTGAACCCGCAGCACTCTTCTACAATGGTTATCCGCCTGAGGAATCTCGTTCCCCAGGCCCAGAAACCAGACCCCAGCCCCTTGTAGGTTTGAGTTCCATCGAAAGCTCGAATCTGAAGTTTTTTTTCCTTGGCTGTGGGTGGTCTTGGCATCCTATATGCTTGCACGCCAACGTTCCCGGGGGCGATTTATGCCTTCTGGTACATATTTGGAGGTTGCTGCTGCACATAGACATTCGGTTGTTGCGCATAGGCTTTCGGTTGTTGCACATAGACATTCGGTTGTTCCACATAGGCTTTACCGGGGTTGGGACCCCCGCCCCTAGTGAACACATCCTTTCCAGCTTCACTAATGTCCCTGAAGCTCATTTCCCGGTGCTGCACCCCTCCTTTTCCTCATCGCTACCGCCCAGGGAGGCCAAGCTCATCTTGGTGTCTCCCTTAGATTTAACGCCGCAGTTGTGCCGGCTCCTCCTTGGTAAATGACGATTCCAATTTATCGAAGCGATTTATCATATGTGCGAACAAGCGCATCATATTCTCTGCCTTGACTGTCTTATTCGACGAGTAACTGCCCTTATTTGGGCTCATAACCTGTTCGTCGTAATCGCTCATCCAAACGTATGTACTATATCACACGTGTTCCAAATTAGTCACGTACTGGCGTGCGAAATTCCACTACAATCAGATAGCGCGAGGAAGTAACGTAACAGCAAACAATAAAGTCACAAACGTAAGTTTATTATCCACAGTCCTTACGCAACTTAACGTGAGACAGCGACCCAAATCAACAACCACGTGAATCGAGAAACTAAAACGTAAAGACAAATCCAACTGCAACTGCGGTGTACCAGGTCTTCAATCTTAAAAGTCACAAATCAAGCTACGCACTGTAGCGCACTTGTTCTCCACTCAAAACACTTGAAAGTCAAAAATCAAATTCTGAAGTGATTTATTAGTGTTAAGTTTATACCTAAAACTAATAATATGCAAATACACAAATTTTTGTACTTAACCTAAAGTTATGTACAATACATCACCTTTTCACTGTAAAGTCGCTGAAAGTCCAATATGGCGAAGCGAGGCGCTGCATGAAATGCGCGTGCTTCTAACACAAATATTGGGTGCAATTTGCAGCTCATGACTTTTAAAGAGCTTTATTGAAAGTTAGAGACAATGAGCCGTCTGTCTACATATTTTTTGTGCATACGCTTAGAGAAACATGTATATTCGTTTATCGCGTCTCTAACTTACATCATCATTTACTGTTGAAAGTATTCATAATACCGATTTTTATTAAGGCCGGGTATGATTGATACTTTTATTATAAGTAGCAATATTCATCTCTATTGGTCGAAAGTCACGTGGGGGGTGCGGTAGGGTGGAGGGTGGTGCGGGTAGAGTGACCCTATATTTGCTTTTATTAGGAGTTTTAGGTTAGGTTATTAAGTACGCATTTATAATTAGTATATTTCTTTACCTTAAAGCACGCATTAATATCTGCTCCCGTGCGCCCCTATCCTGATCAAGTTGGGCGCGCTTCTTTCACAGAAACTTCTTCCCAGACGGTAAGGCGCTAGACCAATACTGTCACAACTGGATTTTGTACGTGCCTCAACTCGTTTCAACTTCCTACAAGCTATGAGACCAAGGGACACGGGGGCACATAAAGTTTAGTTTTAAGTTGTTAAGTATACTCGCATCACGTTTCTGTCGTGTGGATTACGCGGAACGGTCTCCTGGAATTGTTTGGAGTGAAGTCGATTGTTACGTGTGGATTAAGTTGCTATCGTGTGTTTTTTTTTGTTTTTAACGCATTATTACCATAGACGAAGGTGAATCTTTAGATCAGGAGGGAGCGTTGAAGGCACAGCTCTTACAGGTGGTCAAAATGAATGAAAGGTTAAACCAAATGGAGAAAGAACGATCACCAGGGTCGGGACGGAGTGTTTCTCCGGTTACGGTGAGGGATTTGCCGTTAAGAGGTGGTGATACCCTCTTTCAAGAAAGTATCAAGATTTTACGCCATTTGGGCAGAAAATAACGTTGAACGATTTGTCAGTGGATGAAGGGATAGAGAAGGGCGGTGCGCCTTGTATGGCGATGCCACGAGAATCCCCTGGCATGCACGCAGGTATGGCAGAAGATAGGCAAACGACTGGAAATTACGTAAATCCGGGCACACAGCCGCGCCCGTACAAGATCCCGAAGTTGATAGTGCAGAAGTTTTCTGGAGCAAGAATTTATCCTGAAGTTGGCCCTGGATTTGAAGATTGGGCATATTTGTTTATTAAAGCATTAGAAATTGCAGAAATCTCGCCTGGTTTCGCATGGGCCGAGCGGCTCAAGGTTAACAATCTCGGGGAATACCTCGATGGCGCCGCATCGCGATATTTCCGTTCGAACATTGAGTACGGTGGCAAGTCTCGCAGACTTTTCATTACGTTCTGGATTAGATGTGGCGTGCGTATAAAGGTACGGTATTGCATCAGCAAGCGGCACAGCTATTCGCTAGCAAAAAGGACGCGAAAAGGTCCTGGGACGAACTCTTACTGTATCTGACCACGTTAGCACGCAAGAGGGAGAAGAGTATAGTGGAAAATTTGGTGAAATATGCAGTTCCTAGCCTGAAGTAGACGATCATGACGCGCTACAACCCGACAAGGACGGATTAAATCTTTCACGCGCACGAGTTGGTAGCGTGGACTCAGGAGGTAGAAGAAGACCATGTAAGAGGTAGAAGGGAACCAAGGATAGGCGTGAAAGCAGTGCAGGAAAATAAGAAGGTATTTACGTGCCACAATTGTGGTGGAAGAGTACATATCCGCCGAGAATGCACAAAACGGTTTGACAAGCGCGAAAAGCAAGGTTACCGCAAGGCACAGAACAATTTTGAGAAAGACTACGGTTTGGCTACTACTGAAACAAGTGCGGAATGGTCCGGGGCGCTAATCTCAGGTGATACCGATGATGACGATGTGTGGATTATCGATAGTGGAGACAGTCGTCATCTCGTTGGTGACGAAATTTTGATGGAAGACGTAGTGACATGCACGGGTGGAATGAATTGAACGTTATATGATGGAAGTTTCTTACAGGTCACAAAGGTTGACAAGGTTTGGTTGCGGAGTATCGACGATCCCGACACGGTTGTCGTGTTACAAGAAGTATATTTCTCACCGATGTTGCCAATGAATACCATTTCGCTGGGTAAATTGATGCAAAAGGGGTATAATTTCGTGCACCGGAGAGATGAAATGGAAGTGCGCTTGCGCGGGATTTACTGTTCAGTGTGGATGTTAATGGGTCTATTTTGACGGCGAATCTTACAACGACGTGTCACATCAGCCAGGTTGAGACACGGGACAATAAGGCAAACGGGAAAGTTACAAAAGCACTTGCCGGTGAGAGTCTTACGGAAGAAGATGTGGAAAATAATGTGTAAAGTCACCTGGATGACGACATGGAGTCGCAAAATGGAGTCGAGATGGAACGTTCCGGGAGTAAAAGTAATCACGCACAACACGAATCGGGACAAGTAAGCGAAATCACAAGGCGGAATGTGCAGGAAACATCAAGATTCAAGGAGTACAAGAACTCAGTCAAGAATAAAAAGACGAAGAGGAAGTCAAGCGTGGAAGGAGCCACGCACGCGACTCAAGAAGTGAATTAATTGCAGACAGCTGTGAAGGAGCATGCATTAGCGGTGTACGCAGTGCTTGGACCCATTGATACTGGAATCAAGGCATAATATGCAAAATATCCTCAGACTTACAAGGAGGTGCATAAAAGAGATGACGCAAGTAAGTGGAAGGAAGCGGGAGATGCAGATATGAAGGCGTTACGAGACATGGATACATGAGAGGTAGTAAAGTGCGCAGGTAACCGGGATATACCCAAAAATTGGGTGCATAAAACGAAATTGAAGGAGGACGGCACGATCGAGAGATACAAGGCGCGACTGGTGGCACGTAGCGACAAGAAACTATACGGCAGAAATTTCGTTTTTTACATTTTCAACAGTGATGGATTTGATTGATTTAAAGGTGATGCTGGCTATGGCGCAAGTGTGGAACGTACCGGCGCGACATGAATATGTACCAAGCGCGTACCTGAAGGCACACACGGACAAAAATTTCGAGATTTTTTTAAGATACCCCAAGGAATGATCATTACGGATCAATAGTTACAAAATTTTGGAGTGAATTCAACCAATTGTCTAGCCTTACGTTTGAAGAAAAACTTATATGGTTTGAACCAGGCTAGAGTCTAGCCTCGTAAAATTTGGTATTTGAATAATTTATGCCAAATATGCCAAATTTGAGTGTCAGAATGTGCCAAAAATGAAAAGTGTTTTTTTTTGGTGTTGAGGTGGTAAATTCATTCTGGTATAAAAGCACACACCCCAGCACCCGCCCCCCCCAACCTGGACAGTCTACAAGCAAGTTTGCCTGATCACCGCAATATGAGCAAGCGCAGCACGCCCTTCAATGAGTCACACGTGCTGGAGTATGGGTTAAAAATTGTTGACCGACACGCTACCAAGAAGTACGTGGCCGGCGTTCAGTTCCACATGTGCATAACCTTCGGCAAAGAGGAACCCGATGTGAACCAGGCGGTCGGGTCGAAGCGCAAGACACAAGCTCCAACAAAGAACGTGAAGGGCTGGACGGGACCACCCTTCCGCTCGGAGCTCTTCAGGTCCCATATGGCTGGTCAGCATCCACGCAAGTGGGCCGAGTATTGCTCCGCCTCCAATGAGGACAAGAAGACCTTCTTCGATGTGCAGACGCCGTTCTTCAACACTATCTTCATTTACTTCGGCCATTCCCAGCCAGTTGTGTTCATGCTATCGCTCCCTGTAGTTGATGTGATCATCAGCGATATGTTCTTCGATGCAGAGGAGGAGGGTTGCATCGCCAAGGCGCGCTCCATGGATCTATTCAATCCTGTTTTCGCTGACGGCATGGATGTGCCTATCTCCTACGTTGTGAACATAGCAAATCCGTTGCAGTTACGCCTTGCAGTCAGGTACCTGTCCCATGACTTGTCGTTCCGCCAGGTTGCGGTGGTGATGAATTCTACCAAGGACATCACAGGACTGACAAAGCTTGGTTGCATAGCGGACAACAAGGTGTCTGGATACGCCCGTGTGATTGTGGCAGTCAATCTTCATAAAATCGGAACGCTCATGTCGATGGATGGCATCTGGTCGTTTTCATTAGCCTTTGATGCGTCAACGCATCTCGGCCGCTCATACTTTGACACGCGCATACCCGTCCATGTGAACGGCGACTTGTACAACCTGCACGTGCTTGCCATCCCAATCTACGGCCGCCATACGTCTCAGGCTCAATTCAACCTGCTGGTGAAGATGCTTCATGCGCTGTGCGTCTCCTGGCGCACAAAACTGATTGGCATCAGTTCAGACGGGGCTGCGGTGATGACCGGTCGCATCGGCGGCGTTGTGACACTGCTCAAGCAGGCCCTCATCCACCATGTATACCGTACCTGGTGTGGGCTTCATCAGTTTGACCTGGTCGCCAAAAAAGTGATGAAAGAGATGTTCAACGGGAAGTTCTGGTCGGCAGCAAACGCGATCGCGGCGTGCTTGCGTAAGCAGGAGATCCTGAAGACAGAGATGGGCGCAACCTGCCCGAAAATGACGACGCGCTGGATGGCGCTTGGCAACTACTGTGAATGGAAGATGCATCACCGCGTCAAGCTAATCGAGTTCTTCAACGGGCGCCGGGTCGACTAGCTACGTCTGCCGTTGTGGTGTGGCCCGTCGTTGCCGCCATCAGTGCCTTTTTCTACGAGTGCAACAAGACGATCGCGAAACTGCAGGTCAAGCAGCTGCTGATGTCGCATCAGGATGAGTAGATCGATCAGCTACTTGAGGCACTGGTCGTACAGACGGATGCCAAGAAGGAGTACACTGCAAATGTAGTGGATGTGGCTCACGAGCGAGCCGGCAATTGGTTAGTGTCGCACGAGGATGTGGCAGGGTTCCTCAATGACCAAGGCACGTTTGTCCGCGAAATACTCGATAAATTTACCGAAGGCGCTGTGATGGAGATCAGCCAGCAGATTGGCCGCTTTATTGTCGGCATGATGGACGGCATCATGCAGATCAAGACGCTGCATGACAGCGACAACTCAGCGAGATTGATGTAGGTACCCAGTGTCCTTCCGCATCAGCTCTGCAAGCTGCGCGGACGCGACTTCATGGGCGTTTTCGCCCCGTTCAAGGATCGCCTGTCGGTGCACATGGACGCCCACCGTGTGGCCGAGATCGAAGACGAGCAGGTTGCCTTGTTTCGCGCGTACAAGGAAGAGTCCTCTTTGACCGCAGCGCTCTACACATGCAACAGCACAACTACCTTCCACCAGGGATGGACGTTGGTGAGACCGCGCTTCAACGCGCTTCGTGATTGGGCAGGGGGTGTGGCATCTGTCTTCCCAAATACTGCCACAGTTGAGTCCGATTTCTCTGTTCTCGGTTGGGAGAAGGACGAATACCGTCAGAGTCTGACTAATCTATCACTGGGGGATATTATGCAGGCTAAACAATACGACATGCTTGCTAAGATCGTGTGATAGAGTCACTTTGTAGAAAAAACATTTTATTAACGAATCGGAGAAAATTGCTTCATTTTTGGCATATGCCAAATTTCGGGCCTGGAAGTGTGCCAAAAATGAACCATTTTTGGCAAATATGGCAGATGCCAAATTTGATGAGGCCTGGGCTAGACGTATGTGGTACGAGTTATTACTCAAAGCACTTCCCGATTTGGACATTTTAATTACTAAAATTAGGTAGGACTATTTGTTTTAGTTAGCAATTTGCATTTCTTGCTTTTTTGTTGCTAAAAATACGGTATGCGTACTTGGTTCTGAGTACACCTATTTTTGCACTGATAATTAATGTAGGTAACACAACAGCTGTTGAAGGTTTACTATACCGTCAACTCCTAATGCATATTTATGTTAGGCTAGCTAATCATTTCTCAATAAACATTCCATTTATCAAGTCCCTGGTTCAATCTACTTCGCAAACACACTATGATCTCTCTAAGGGTGTCATTCTCGTAAATTTCATGAATGCACTACAGTTCTCTTCATTTTTTGTGGGAACCATAGCCCAAGCAAACACGACAAGGCTGTCGTGTTCATCCATTCCCACGGCCAGAACAAGGACCGGTGTTTGGTGACAGTAGCATCAACAAAGATAATTTTTATCATATGCGGAAACGCCTGACGGGCTGCTACGTGGCAATGAAAAGCTATGAAACCTTCTAGCACTATCCAGGTTGTTCGAGACAACCTGCGTCTTAATCTCTGCCAAAGTTTCTGTACCCGCATTCGTCAACTCATCTCTGTAAGCAGCCAGGAGTTGGAATTGTTGCCACTGAGCGTCTGCGTTCTTTCATTAAGGCTTCAAATACTTTATTCGCCGTGGAGTAGGGAATATTAACGCCCAACTTCCGCTCCAACACTTGACATGAGCGGGCTTTGTCTGACCGCCGACAGGAAATTCATCTTGCAGAAACTAGACAAGATATTCGCGATCCTTCTGACTGCCCCGGGGCTTTTCTAAGCTGCCCTCACAACAGTGATTGTCGTTGATAACTCGGACACTCATAAGATCTGTCTTCTTGGATTTGGTGATCCGAATGTACGACGGGTATTTCTCTCCCTTACATCGTAGGTAAGCTCTGGTCTTATCACGATCCGTTCTGCAGCTGATCCGCTGGGTTTGAGCATCTTGTCGAGCTGCGTTGATCGTTGTTAAGATCTGGTTCCAAGATCTAACCGATGATCTTGACGTTTTGAACGTTTTAGATTTTTTGACGCGGTTGATTACTACTGCGGCGTAGCCCTAACAGAATCGTGTGCTCCTGTGATTTTACAAAAAAAAGGAGTGGGGTTTTGTGAATTGCTTAAAACAAACGGGGGGTCCTGTGTCATTAGTCTTTGTCATCTACTTCTACTATCTACTATATAATAACAGAATTCATGTCGTCGATGGCATGCGCGCTCCCGCACCTAATCGAATATCTTGAACAAAGTATACTCTCCTTTTAGGTACGCGATACCGTACCTAGCCGAAATTCAACTGTACGCACGTCATGACACTATGACATGCCATTATAAAAAAAACATAAAATACAATTTTGGCTTCAAAAATCGCACTAATCCGTGGTAGTACAATTGACATGAAGATCAGTATTAAAGCGTAAATAATTGTTTAGAAATGGCGCTTTTTAGATCTATTTAATGTTTTCCTCCCTGGGACGTTCCCGGTCACGTAGTTGCTTCTATGACTTTACCTTATATACCCTCCTCCCCGTTGGTACGACGGGGTAAAGTGGTCGCACGCCGTTACTGCAAGCAGTAACGGCGTGCGACCCAAGTATTGTGACCACATTATTATAATGTATAGTATATGTTTTCGCTACCCTAACCCTGGAAACACATGGGGGCATGTTTTGTAGACGGACATACGGTTTTTATGCCCTTCCCTGTCGATACGACGGGTCCCATCCCCTAGGACCCGTAACACATGCTCTACCTCATTATATTCGTCTTAGTGGCCTTCGTGCTACTGTACTTCACTATTCGGTTTCGTTAGCCATAATTACGTGGCACGTTTTAAGCATAATGACATTTTAAGTGGAGTTAAGTTAATGTGTTTCAGGCAATCGCCACGTTGGTACAACGGGGTACTATGCTAGTCTATATAATAACAGAATTCATCTCGATTCATGTCGTCTTCCATCGATGCGCGCTCCCGTACCTAATCGAATATCTCGATCTATGTATATAACAGAATGATGTTCGCGATCCCGTACCTTAGCAAATATCACGAACTATCTATACATGAGAAAGAATTGATGTAACTATCCCGTACCTAATCGGATATTTATATCTATATATATAAAAGAATACCATGTCGATGCACGCTCCCGCACCTAAGCGAAGTCGAAATGTACTATCGATTTCTTTTAATTGGTTACAAATAGCGCTTTTACAGTTAAGTAAAAAAACTATTCGACTTTATCATTGGTTGGAAATAGCAGATTTACATAACGACATTTTGCAGGCGGTGAAATTGCTACGTGGCAGGGCGGCTGCGCTCATTACGCCACCACTGGAAGCTGTTAAGACGCGCACAAGGGCACGGATTGTTGTCGATGGTGAGCTTATACTATTTGATTTATGTTCCGTGGATTTGCTCACTTCTTTATTGCGGCAGGTAAACAGGTACATGGGCTGTATGAAGACCTAGCGCAGGTGCATGGACTGCTCAAGACGGCTACGAAGGAAGATTTAGAGGCTACAGATGATAGTGGTCGCACGCCGTTACTTCTTGCAGTAACGGCGTAAGATCCAAGGATTGTGAACACGTTAGTATAATATAGAGCATATGTTTTCGCTACCCTAGCCCTGGAAATACATGGGGGTAAGTTTTGTAGACAGACAGACGGTTTTTAGGCCCTGCCTCTTCTATACGACGGGTACCTACACTTATATATATATATAAGGAAATAATTGAAACAGAAAGAATTGATGTCGCGATCCCGTACCTAACCGAATTCGAACTATACTATAAGCTATCATTGGTTATTACAAATACCCATTGTCTATATATCTTCTATATAATAACCGAATTCATTTCGATTCATGTCGCGATCCCGTACCTAGTCGAATAACGATCCCGTACCTAAACGAATTCGAACTATACTATAAATTGGACCTAATTAAATTCCACTTTAATCTTATAAAAGCGCTCTTACCTATATAGCTCACCCTGGCTGATCCCACATTAGTTCCCCCCCCCAATGCCACCACAAGCAGAGAGTCCGCGTTCACGGCAAAACGACTGGCTCGGGAGCAACGCCCTCGAGAGCGTTTTCTAGAGACTCCAGAAGAAAAAAGGAGAACAACGATCACACTGGCGCGGGAGCAGCATGCTCGACAACTTGCTGCTGAGACGCAAGAACAAAAAGAACAACCAATCCGACTAGCTCGGGAGCGGCGTGCTCAAGAACGTTCTCTTGAGACTCAAGAAGAAGATGAACGACGCCAAGTTTGGGTAGCGGCAAGACGTGATCAGGGTGCACGGAAGCTTCTAAAGACCGATTGCGCGCCGCAGAACCGAAGTTTTCCCTTGCACGTTAGGAGATGCCCACAAATTCCGTCTCGCTGCGCTTTGTGCTCAACCGGGTTAACGTTGGCTGCCACAACTGCGGGGCGCTCCATTGGATTGAGGAGCGCGTGAAGGATCCTGGATCAACCCTTGAACGTTCACTTTTCACTATGTGCTGCGACCGTGGCAAGGTGGCCAACGTCCCACCATTGGCACCGCCACCAGGGCCACTACGGAGTCCTCTAAAGGAGGAAACGCCTATTGCCCGAGCGTTCCGCATCAACAGCAGTGCGTACAACAGAGCTGCCGTTCACGTCCCTGGGTGCGAAGTTGGATGAATGTGGTGGAGTCCAGCTCAAAATCAACACCGAAGTGTCCGGAACTGAACCACCATCGTGTCCAGCCGACCAAATAACGGAGGGGGTACTCCGCGGACCTTCGCCTTGGTGCCGTTCGGGTGACCGATCGGCATTACAGGACGCCGAGTCTGGTTTATTACGCGTCTCACCTTGTGTACCCATTGGTATGGGTGGCTACACACTCGGTGGACGTTGCTTGGTGAAGACTTTAGTGAAGATCGATATGGATGTACCACTTCTGGGGTACTGATCCAAAATTACAGCGAAAGGTAATTCAAAATGGCCGATTGGCAAACGAAGTGGAGATCTTCACTCCGAATGCAATTAAATCTGTCACTTGACCGCCCGTGGCAGTGAGTAATCCAGCCAATAGTAAATCCTGGCACTTGATTGATGAGAAATGAGTGATCCGGACAATGAAAGTTTCTGGCACTTGACCGCAGATCGCGATAATTAATCCTGCCAATTCCTGGGACTTGATCGCAGCAGATCGCGATGAGTAACCCAGCCAAAATAACACGTCCCCCTTGAACGTGTACGAACTTAAGTGGTGAGTGGGCGTAACGAGTGCTCCCTGTCGTGGGGCTTCCGGTGGAGCTCTGTCCTGTCCGGGCTTAATAAGCGTGAGGGGGCTCTGTTAAACCTATGCTCCCAATGACTCAGATCGGAGCCACTGGCGACTTACGCAACACGATGTAATACGAACACTATATTTAATATCCAATAAAAATCCAATATGTAAACTATATGTAAACCGTGTGCCTCACCTCAAAACCGCGTACAACACACTCCAAGCACACGATTGGCCCAAAATACTCCGTCCTTTCAGCCAACCCGATCGATCTGCCTTGAAAACTGGTACACTGGTACAAACTGATCAAAAAATTTCACTTGCACTACACCACATGAACTGTTATGCAAGGAGAGGTGTACGGCTTTTGACTCCAAGGTACCCAGTAACTCCGAATGGGATCGCTGATGCCGGAGCCGGTCAGCCAAGGAAGTTCTCGCAGTTCTATATCACCGACAACAACGTAGCGCTTGGTGGCCGCATGAATAACTTCCGCAACTGAATAGGCGCATCATGGGAGATTTTTAAGCCTGGAACTCCGTCTGCTTTGCCTGCAATCAAACGACCGAAGGAGTTACAACACCCCTTCTGCCATCGAGGTCGGCGCAATCATGGTGGAAGAGGTTGTAACAGGGTTACATTTGGTTACATTTGGTTATTTTGTGTACATAAGTACACTACGGTTGAGGTTAGTATTGACCGGTCCGAAAGGTTTGGACTTATTGGTTATTTTAACCAATCAGGGCAGGAGCCCTTTGTGGAAGGGGCAGCCAGCCACGTGTTAGTACACAGGTGGTGTATATCACATTTTGGCGAGGTACGAATTTAGTAAGTTCTACTTAGTATTACATATAGTTTACATTAGTTTAAATTAATTTAGGCTAATTACATATTAAATATACATTCAGTTTACATTTCACTCTGAAGACTGCTAGGCGAACGACCTCGACCGGTCGCGCGCGCAGTGAGTGTTGTAGTGTAAGGGAAGTCCTTCCCTTATCTACCCCCTTATTAAGGGAGCCTTGTATCAATGCGTTAGCTTGTGCTAACTTATAAACCAAAGGGAAATCTTGGCCCCGAGTAATAGAGTACTCTCTTACTAAGCCCTTTTATAAGGGCGTATCGGCTAAGTAGCGGCACATCGCCGCATTAGGAAAGTCTTCCTCTGTGCGCTAGCCGCACCGTCCGTGTACGCACCGGCTACATCTGGTAGCACTTGTGTTGTCAATCCAACGCCTGTATTGGTAGGCTACAGCATCTTCTGCAAAGGATAAATAAGGACGATTGGGAAAGGTTAACCCTCGTCCAGAAGGAAGCCTTTAACAGGCTGTTATCCATACTGGGTGGCGAAGGCATGCAGCTCCTAGTGGAGAAGGGCCTTGAAGCCGTAAAGGCGAGGGTCAATGCCCTCATCGACCACGAGGCGAGTTTTAGTGGAAGTCGTTCCACGTCCACGGGGGTGCGCACCCCGTTGTCTTTTAAGATAAAGGAATTCACCGGTGAAAAGGGTGATAACCTTTATGTAATGGGATGCCATTACATAGTTGGTATTCAAGTTAGAATATCACAGTTGAATTTCAGACGCGTTGTCTGAAATTCAAATAATAGATTATAAGTTATTATAATCTACGAAGGAAAAGTCGATTCGGTATAAATACCGAATCATGCAGGTTAACTAATAGTCAGTTAGTTTAATACTTGATATTATTATATTAGTTAGGTAATTACTATACTGTTAGCCGCTAACCACCCATTTAATAAACACTCTTAATTTTGCGTTCTAAAAAAAAAAGGAATAAGTAAATACTTATATTTACTTTTAGTATAGGATTAGTTGTTACCAACTAATCCTGCCCTTATTGTATTGCGCGCTTCCTCGCAAAATACAGTGTAAGCCCGTAACAGGATCAGTCCTGTTACACCTGATAGCACTTTGTGGTCCGTCTTAACGACCACAGTTCCGTTCCGCTAGTCAACTAGCGGAGCGAAGATTAAGAGACGCTCGGCATCATGTCGCGAGACATGACGCCTGCCGAGCGAGAGATAACGCTGGAAGTGGTGACGAAACACTTCCCCCACTTCTCGTCGCGTAGTAAAGACGCGACGGTAGAAATGGTTCGGTCCATGGGGACCGACATCCTTACCTTCCTCCTGGGTAAGACCCCGGAGGAAGCGATAGAGGTGGTGAATCGCTTTAGGCGAAACCACCTAGAAAATTCTGCACGACCCGCGCAAGAGGCAGCGCGGACCGCACATGCACCTGCAACGCATAGCGTTGAAGTGGTAAGGGCGCGAGTACCGACCTTTACCGGTGAAGGGGGCGAGCCCCTTCGTAGATGGTTCGCAGAGGTGGAAGATGCCATCTCTGCGCAAAATATTGTTGACGAACGTCAACAGGCGTACTTCGACACAAAATGTCTGGTCGGCAGAGCCAGGGCATGGGTGATGAGTCGCAGAGCCACTGATGACTCTGCGTTCCTTACTTATGAAGAATTAAAAGCTGAGCTAAAGCTCAACGTGAAGCTCCAGAAATGGAGCTAAGTAGTCGGCAGGAGTTCATGGAACTCCGGCAAGGTAAGCTTGACCTTCAAGCTTACGCTCAGAAGACGCAATATTTGCTGTCAAATATTGTGTATGATCCGGTGCCCCCTGCTATGCAGGTCACTGGCTTCATGAAGGGACTCAATGATGGTCCCGTCAAGCAGAGTATTTACCGGCACCCGCCAAAGAATATAAGGGATGCCATTGATATGAGCATCCGTGAAGAGTTCAGCATGCGATCAGCGTCATCGCATGCTGGGTACAGCCGAAGGGCTCAACAGCCCTTCGCTTTTGACATGCCACAACAGCATGTCAACAATCAGCAGTTGGGCAGACGAAGTTCACACTTCGTCTCAAGAAACAGCCACCCGCGCCAGAGCATGGGCGGTGGAGGTCCAGAGCCGATGGACCTATCGGTTGCGGTTGCTTCGAGTTCGAAGCAACCGAAATTTAAGAAGAACTTCGCTGTAATCGATGCGCGAAAGTGGGGAATTTTGCCCATGAGTGTATGGCACCGCGTCCGGTGCCACGCAGTCAGCGGACGGAACCGTCCGCTGCACGGCGACACCAACAGGGACATCACCCTGTTGGTGCAAAAAACGAGAATCGCCAGTAGGGGCGGGGCGCCCTACTGGGAATGTTATCCCACATGCCGACATAGGGCATGTGAGGGTAATAGCCCCAGACGGGACTATGTCCTGTCAAAAGGTGCAGGGTGATGATAAGCCTCTTATCACCCTGGAGGTTAAGCCGCACAAGAGCGATGTCCCCATGCGAGCTTTGTTTGACACAGGAGCGTCAAACAATTTCGTTAGAACTCAGAGTCTAACGTTGTTGAGCTTCGTGGAGGTAGAAACCTCACGAAGTATGTTGTCAGTCCGGTTAGCAACAGGTGCAACCGTGACTATCCCAAAGCGTGTGATTAAAATACGCTTCGAGTTGAATGAACTGTCATTCGAGGATGAATTCATCGTCCTCGATTTAGATGAAAAGTTCGATGTGATACTTGGAATCACATGGATATCCAAGTTTAAACCTTCGATCGACTGGGTTAACCTATCGATCGACTGCGGCGGACCCACAGGATCTGATCACCCTGTGTGTAATCCGGCTGTATCAGAAGATACAACCGCAGCGTCGGACAGTCTAGTGGATAGCGATGGAACCACTAGGTCTGTTCCGACACGATCAGCAGAAGGTACCACCGCTGGTGAGAGTCCAGAGGGACTACCACACGCAACAGAAGAGTCGTTGCGTGTTGGAGAGAAACATTCCACGGGTGATAAAGACCACCGTGAGAATGAAGTGATATCCACGGTGGGAAACACCCACCGTGAGAATGAAGTGATATCCACGGTGGGAAACACCAACCGTGAGAATGAAATAGTATCCACAGTGGGAAACACCCACTGTGCGACCAAAGGTTCCAACACGACGAAAGAATTCCGTGTTGATGAGAGTGAACTCACGATCGAGTGCAATCGTGAGCACAACTCCGTGGTGGCCAGTGCCCACGACGTTGAGTTATCCATGCACAAGGGTGATAAAGACCACCGTGTCGAAGAACAGGCGGCCGATCAGACGAGCACATCTGATCGCCAAGAAAATTCCATGGTGGGCAGTGGCCACCATGATGATGAGTATAGCACACGGTGAATCTTAATCACCGTGTAGCAGTCAATCAGACGAGTGCGTCTGATTGCATGGCCGTTCCGTCAAGACGATCAACGTCTTGACGCAAAAACGGAGACCGGATTAGCTACCCAGTCTCTGTTGATGGAACACCCTCCGAAAGAAGGTTCGGTGGTGATGGCTCTTCCAGCGCTAAGCTGGAAGAAGTTCATGAGAAACTTGCACGATGATCAGATCGAACAGATATGTATTATCGTAGCAGCAGATGATGTAGTGGAGATTCGTGAACGAATGTCCACATTACAAATGGAAAACATTGGGAACGAGGTTCCCAATGATCAAACCAAAGTTCAGCGCTTTGAAGCGCAGAGATGGGAGTCGCTTAAAGCGAACTCCCCATTGTATGAGGTACCTTGGGAATACGCTGACGTATTCCCAGAAGAAGTACCTAGCGAGCTCCCTAAGGATAAGGGAAATCGTCATGAAATTGACCTCGTGCCAGGCACGAAGTATTGTGTTACGCGGCAATGGCAGTTGCCGCGTGATCAAGTAAAAGCGATCGACGAGTTTTTCGAAGCTCGTCGTAAAGCAGGCCAAGTGCGGGAGTCTATCTCATCGCACTCTACCCCCACCTTTTGTGTGAAAAAGTCCACAGGTGGGTGGAGAATCGTTCACGCTTACAACAAGCTGAGCGCAGCGACGGTACCGGCACAGAAGCCGATACCGCGAAAAGATGTCATCATTGACGGCATGTGAGGGAGCACCATCTTTAGTGCTCTCGATCTAAGAGATGGATTTTATCAAATCCTAATGCGTGAGAACGATATCCCTCTCACGGCGGTAGGAACCCCATGCGGCATGCTTTGGGAGTGGCTTGTTATGCCGCAGGGGCTTCGAAATGCCCCTTCTACGTTTAACAGATGCGTAACGCATCTATTACGCCCGGTGCGAGAATTCGCACCGAGTTATTTCGATGACGTGTTCATCCATAGTAAGGGTGAACACGATAAAAGCGATGTAGATGTCCATAGGGAACATCTACGTCGAGTGTTAGAGCTTATGCGTAAGCATAAGCTCTATGCAAATCTAAAGAAGTGCACCTTTGGTGCACCTGAGATACCCGTTCTTGGATGCTTTGTGGGCAAGCACGGTGCGCGTTGATCCAAAAAAGATCAGGGTGATCGTTGAATGGCCTACGCCAAACAACGTTAAGGAACTTCAAAAGTTCCTTGGGTTGGCAACATATTTGCACAAGTATTCGTGCAACTATGCTGGGTTGATACGACCTCTTTCTCAATTACTTAAGAAAGATGTCGAATGGCATTGGGATACCCAATGCCAAGATGCTTTTGATGCATTCAAGCAAAGCTTGACTGAAGCGCTTGTCTTGGCTATAGCCGATAACGAGCGTCCGTTACACGTCGTTTGCGACGCGAGCGATTTCTCTATCGGCTGTGCTTTGATGCAGCGTGATCACGATGATCGTGATTGCGTAATCTACTATCAATCGCGTCGGTTGCGCCCAGCTGAGCGCAACTATCCGATGCATGACAAGGAACTCCTTGCCATGAAGTATGCACTGGCCAAGTTTCGGATCTATCTATTGGGAGATATACCGTTTGTGGTTTACACGGACCATGCGTCGCTACGCACGGCCGTGAATTCACCACACATTTCTCAAAGAATGGCTCGATGGCTGTCATTCTTTGCTGAGTACAACTTTACGGTTTAATACAAACCCGGAAAGTTGAACGTGATAGCGGATGCGCTATCACGAAGGCCCGATTACGAGACGAAACCGTCGGTAACCGAAGGTGCCAGTGCAAACGCGATCCGTTGCACTGCTTTGTCGTCGTCAATTATACGACAAGTACGCGAGGCGTACAAAACAGACGAGGAGACACGTCTGTTAATTGATTACTTACGTAATCAATCAAGTGAGAAACGCGACGAACTCCCAGAGTTCCTCCGCGCTTGCGTGCATCGATATCGACTGCACGATGGTCTGCTGCTTTACAGCACAGACCAAAAAGATGAAAGTCGCATCGTCGTTCCAAACGACCATGATCTCAAACATGAAATTATGTTTGAGTATCATGATGCACCGATTTCGGGGCATCAAGGTCGAGAGAAGACATACGCTTCTCTCGCACGTGACTTTTACTGGCGAAACCAATACAAGTGGGTACGGAAATACGTACGCGCTTGCGAGATTTGCCAGCGCGTTAATCCTGCGCATTCTGCACAGGCTCCGCTGCAATCTCTGCCGGTTCCGACAGAGTGTTGGAAGTCCATTTCAATGGATTCGTATTCGGTCTTCCACCCGACAATATAGTCGGAAGACTGGAATAGTGGTCTTTGTAGACCGTTTCAGTAAGATGGTACATCTTACTCCAGTATCAGCGAACGTAACCGCCGATCAAACAGCGCGGATATTCGTTGATACGGTATTCCGTTTGCACGGAATGCCGGAAGACATTGTCTCGGATCGAGATCCGAGATTTACAGGACGTTTCTGGCAAGAAACGTTCTCATTGTTGGGAACCCAGTTGAAGATGTCAACTGCGGACCATCCGGAACGGATGGGCAGACGGAACGGGTTAACCGCGTTCTCGGAGACATGTTGCGATCATACGCACATGCCTTTGAACAGTGGAGTGACTATCTGCCACTCACTGAATTCGCGATTAACAATTCGGTGCATGCTTCAACTAAGCATACACCGTTCTACGTGAATGCCTTAAGGCATCCACGAACCCCATCTTTACTTGGTGGTACGCCAAATCTAAGTGGGGGAGGGACCCGCTCAAATTTTGAGCGAGTCAATGCACAAGTTGCAACTGCAACTTGTGAACAAAACGATGGTCCTTCTACTGAAAGTAAAGTAGAAGCGGAAGCAGCTTCAAATGAAACTGAAGCTGCATATGATGAATATGTGTCTGCAGCAATGGATGCAGACAATGAGGGCAACGCACCTACTTCTGATAAAGCAGTAGATGAATTCGTATTACAGCGCCAAGCTGTAATACGCTATATAAAAGATGCACTTGCTTCTGCTTTGGATAAGCAGAAGCAAAATGCATACAATCAAGGAAGGAAGAACAAAAACTCCTTTCGGAAAGGCGAATTGGTACTATTAAGTACTACTAATTTGCCTATACATGCAATAAGCAACTTCCCTATACGGAAGTTGCTTCCTAAGTAAATTGGACCTTTCAAGGTCCAAGAGATTCGGGGGAATGCCTATACTTAGACATTCCCACAGCATTGCGGCTTCACCCAACATTCTATGTTAGGCGGATCAAACCGTATCATTCGTCTTCGTCTTACGACGAGACACAGAACCACGGAAGATACCGTGCTTCTCCAAGTCCCCCAAGAGAGACTTGTAATCGGCTTCCAGCCGTTGATGAGCAGAGCGGAGATTCATTACCTCCGCCTTCGACTGATCAAGATCAACCTTGTGCCGATCGAGCTCTTCCTTACAGCGGGAAAGCTCGATGTACAGAAGATCATTCTTCTGCTGAAGGGAAGTGTGCGCCCCGATAATGTCGCGGACATTCTCTCGAAGAGACTGATATGTCTTCACAGAGTGAGACATATCGCTGCTCAAGGAGTAACAACCCTCCTCGAGTTTGAGGAGCAAAGAACCATGCTCCGCAACAACAACGGCGAGGGAATTCTCAACCTCCGCCGCCCCTGATCGATAATCAGGGGAAGAAGCGATACATTCTCGAGCGCTTGATCTCGAAGCGCTCGGTTCCTTCGAAGAAGGGGCAGCGTACCGAGTACTTAGTACGCTGGCTGGGTTACCCCCAAGAGTTCGACTCTTAAGAGCCGATTGAGGTTCTGAGGGCCGACACCTCAGGCCTTTTAACTGAGTTTGAGAAGAAGTTTCAAACTCATAATGCGAAGTAGCATCAACACTAGGTGTTGATGCATTTAGGGCATCGATTAAGCCCTGAATTTCGGCGGGTACGGAAAAAACACCGTACCCCCGCAACTCCTCCTCTGACAGACGAGGAGCGCCCTGCGGACACCGCGGGCAAAAGAGGTGAGAAGGGACACCACACTTTAACCCTTCTTTGATGCAAGCATAAGGATGTATTCCATTTTTCCTGTTCTTGAGTGATTTAAAAAGCGCTCGCGCATTACGTGAACTTTATTCACGTAATCATCTGGGCTTTTGTTGTAGTTGTTAACAAAAGCATTCCAACTCTGATTCAGGGCGTCTTTATCGTCCCTGTTCTTCCTTGACCCTTTCCGGCTCGAATAATATCGAACCTGGAAAAAGAGGTCAATAAAGTACAGACGTCTATCGTCTGTACTTCGATCGAATCGACGTGACTGGATGTCTTCGCAGTCATCCAGCACGTTGATATCGAACAACGCATATTGGCAGTCCCGCTTACGGTGACCGCCACTGTTGGGGGCAATAGCCCATCCAGGGGTCCAAAACCCCACTTTGTACGGAACATGTGGTTCCGTACGATGATACGCTTTAGAAGCGGCAGGCGCCACTTCTGTTCGAGCTCTTTTAGCAGGCGGAGCACCGCCTTCTTCAACACCACGCGCCGGGGTTAAACCACCCCGACGTGGAGACGTACTTGGTCCAGGTGGGGCTCTGCGTTCCCGCAACCATCCGTGATAATCATTGTCGCTGTCATAGCTGACAGCGACACCAGAGTCATCATCGCTGTTAGGCGATGAGCACCTAGCGAGTTTCGACTCGCTATATCCTTTCGTGGGGATGTGGTGGAGTCAAGTTCGAAATCGAAAACATTAGCATCGATAACCTGACTACCACCATCGCGCCCAGCCTTCCAACTTTCGGAGGGGGTACTCCGCGGACCACCACTCGAGATCTGGTCCGATCGTCCGCTGCGCGCAGACGACGGTCGTCATCAGAACCCACTTGGTCCGATTGTTTAGTGTCCATCTCACCTTGTGTACCCGATGGAATTGGCTAGTTACACACTCGGTGGATCGGGATCGCAGATTGGATCGAAGCGGTCTTGAATATAGAAGACCGATCTGGGTAGGTATTTCTGGGGCGGAACTCTTCACCACAGACACAAACAGACCAAAAACACTTCCAAGAGATAACTTCCAATAGGTCGATCGTCCAAACGATCAAGACCTGACCAATACGAAATAATAGAGGGTAGACCGACCGTTCCGGTCTAGCCCCTGACCAATACGAAATAAGACCAAAACCGGTCTAGTTTCCAACCAATATTAAAACAAGCCAATATGTCCGCGTAAAGACCCAATATGCTCGTGAAACTCCACAAACGATATCTCCACGCCTAGACCAATCCAGTGAATAGCACGTTCCAAACGTACTTTAGTTGAGGTGTTGAGATCGCCAAATCGTACTCCCGTCGAGGGACTTCCGGTGGGCCAAAGTGCGCGTGCGGCGCGTCCAGACCGGGTAGAATGGGCGAGAGGGGATAATTCGACCCTCTGCCCCCAAACACTCCGCGGCGGGCGGAGGCGACTAGTGTACGAAAAGGGAAGAACGGCGACACCTAGCTGGTGTGAACCAAGACCAGAAGAGGTTTCAGCCACTTATCCGAAAGCTAAAAGATTTCCTTACTTAAAGGGATAACCTCTGTCCTAAAGGTAAAACCACAAATAAAATACTACTACCCTATAGTCACTAAATGTACCCCCACAAAAATATGTAAAATACCCAAAGTCGGGTGACTCACCAAAACTTGCGTTCTTGACACTTCTTGAGTCTGATAGGCTGAAAAGCCCCCCTTGTTTAAACCAATCCGAAATTAGACCAAATGCCTTGACAAAACTTGACCAGAAGTGTGCCAAATTTTGGGCACGCTTCTCCACAGCCGCCGCTGAGTCAGACCGTGTCGCACAACGACAACGGTCTGGCCTCGTCCATCAAATTCAGTTGAACCTTGGTCATTAAGACTTTTCCGACATGGATCAACCATCTTCTTCATCCGTTCCAGGTACTTGCACTGCTGGACTTGACCTTCTTGTATTTCCTTATCGACCGTTCTTGTAGGCACCTCGCATACCACGTCATCGCATGTCACTTCGCCCGTCCGGTCGGTCCGGTCTGGCAGCCCCCATCGTTCTACTGCACCTCAGACATCGGCAGGGCATCAGACCAGGACCGACGCGCAGTTGCAAGACGCACTTGAAGAGATCGCACGTCTCCAGGATCAGATTGCTCAACAGGCGACACAACGTAAGCATGCATGTCCGGTCTTCACCTCGACCTGTTCTAACCTTCGTTTGTCTTCAGCCCGTATACCTCCATCCCGTATACCTCCTGGCATCAGCAAGGCGATCAATGCCCTGCTTGCCGCCGATCGGCAGTCGAACACGCATGACCTCCAGCTGCGTCAGATTTTGACTGGACTAATAAACGCGCGCAATAGGTTGACCCGCTTGGAGGCTCATCAGCTTCATCTTCGGGAGCAGCTTGTGCTGGTCCAACAACAGCAAGCAGAAGACCTGCTTGACCAGACCACGTTGAGAATTCAAAGCGACGACCTCGAGAGGCGTCTCACTGAGCTCCGAATTTCGATTCAAGACCAGACCGAGGAGGTCCAGTCTTGTGAACGCAAGTCGAACGATTGGACGCAGGCAGCGAACGGTCGTCGGGCGGTATTAAAAGAATGTCATCAGCGCTTGGTTTACCTGTTGCGTCCTCGTAGGCATCCGGTTGCTGCCTCCAGCGTAGACCGGTCTGCGTCGGCCGCCTTGGTGGACCTACACCGGGACCAAGACCAAGGCCGTTCATTGGCCGAAATTCCCCAGCCCAAAATTCGTTAAAAGTCTAAGAAGCGCGCGGACGCGCCGAGTCCCTCGAGGGCGCGGGGCACAGCGCGCGACACTGAACTCGAAGGGAAGCGTGCGGTGCCTCGTAAGCGAGCCAAGATACAGGCGCCCCTCGTGGGCCCAAGCTTGGACGAGGATGAAGACAGTAACATCTCCAAAAATCAAGCGCCCTCGACCGCCGGTGCTGACCATACCAAGTATTCAGGGGTCTCGTCCTGGGATGACTCCGGCGAAGACTCCGGTGATTCGGAGTTTGCTTTCCCCATCCCAACCAAGT
>CM047581.1:7370378-7387918 GCA_026184515.1 Peronosclerospora sorghi | reverse complement strand
TAACACTTAATATATATCATCGTTCTTTTTCACATGTTCGGTCATCAAATCACTTGAGCTAATTCCACCACTTTCTCCAGAACTGCACTAGACACGTTATCACCAACCGTTCCACTTACATCGCGAAAAAACAATCCACGTTCGTCACTCCACTATTCCAATTCGTCACATATTCACAATACACAATACACCAGACACAAGACCTTCCACCTCTTCACACCGGTCGGGAAGACCGATGCTACTGCATGTCTTGGTCTTGGTCTTCATGGGTCTGCATCACTGCGAAACGGTGCCGACTGACTCGGTCCCGTTCGAATTCTCGTAGTAGTACTCCCCAGTTCAGGTCGGACTCATCGATCCAAGTTGTTTCATCATGGCCCTTCCATCGGACCAGATATTCTCGGTGGGTCCGGCTGAACCTGGTCTTCTTGACCGATCGGACATCTAAGACCTTTTCCACTTCAAATTCGTCCTTCTCCAGCGGTCGTTCCCAACTGACCTCCGGCAGTAATGCTTCATCGAAATCAAACCGTTCTTCCTCGTCTACTAGACAGGTCATTTTGGGACGATCAGGAAATTCTCGGACCAGTTTTAACTTGGACACATGTACGATCGGGAAGACCTTGTAGTCCGTGCCGGTTGTTACTAGACGGGCAGCGTGTTCACCAATCAGCTCGGCAACACGGAAAGGACCGTGCCACATGTGAGCCAGCTTCTTCGCATAGCCCTCCTTCACTCGGTCTAGGTACAACCATACCCTCGCCCCTGGTTCTATACCGTGGGGTTGGACCTGGTCGTTGTTCCGGTCTGCCCGGTCTTGTGTAGCTTGACGTAACTTTTCGTTGACAATTTCTCTTGCATGCTGGTAATGTTTCTGGACCTGCATGCGCCAACGTCGAGCATCACGATCGCGGGTCCGAGTGCAGCCAATAGGTATCGCGGCTTCAAGAGTGGACCGGGGGTCCCATCCATACGCAAGATAAAAAGGCGTTTCTCCTCGGACCCGATCGGTCGACGAGTTGAGTGCAAACACCAGCATTTCTGCGTATTCGTCCCAATCGCGCTGGTCTGGATCGGCAACGTACATCTTGATTGCTCTTGTAATAGTTTGTACCATACGTTCTGCCGATCCATTCGCTTGCGGACGATATTCCATCGTCGCGCTCTGTTTCTGGCCCAGCATATTGTTAAACGACCGGAACACCTCGGCCATGAAACCGGGTTCTCGGTCGTGTCTGATGACCTCGCTGGCGCCGAACCTTCGGAACACGCATTCTTCGTAACTTTTGACGATCTGATCGGCAGACCGGGACGCACTTGCCTTCGCAATAACTAGACCGGTGAACAGGTCTACCCAGATCAACAACTCAGTATTGCTATATGTCGATTTAGGTAGCGACGGTATATGGTCCATCGCTATGACCTGGAAAGGGTAGGTAGCTTCGATATTTCCGGGCGATCGCCCCTTGATTACCGGTCTACCCTTTCCGGTCTCGCAATCCGTACAACAACCCACATATTTCTGTACACTTCGAAAAAGACCTCTCCAGTTAAAGTGGGACCTGATCTTGTGATACGTTCTGCCTATGCCCTGATGTCTCCCTTATAGACTCACATGGTAGTGATGGAGGACATCCGGCTGCAGCAACTCAGGTATAACCAATTTCGCCACTCGGTCCCGGTCTGCACTGTCTTGGTCGGCATTGCGGCAGTAATATAGTAAACCATCCTCATCCACTTCGTAACTGTCTGCGATCTTGGAACATTCTTTCGCTTGACCATTCGTCAACTTAGACAATTCACCGCGCAGGTAGGTCTTCAAATTCACAATCCATTCTTCTTCGTCCTGCGCTTTGAGGATCCGTTCTGCCCTTAGTCGTTGCACAACAGATTCACTCAACCATTCCTTTGGGAACGGTTGGTGGGACTTACGAGCTTTCGGTCTAGTCGCGACCATCACATGCACCTGGTCTGGAGCGTTCTTGGGTCCGATCACCTCGGGGAGCCTGTTTATATTCATCAATTCATCCAGAACGGCCTTCTCGGTGATCGTAGCCCCGGCCTGGTCTTGCATGGCCTTGGTCGCGAGGTAGTCGGCACTTCTGTTCCAGTCCCGTTTCACGTGCAACAGCTCGTGGTTGAGATGGTCTTTTAATTCCTTCATTACCCCATCATTTAACGACCTCAGCCGTGGAGCCTTGCAGTCGATCTCTCCGGTGATCTGCCTGATCACTAGGTTGGAGTCACCACATATGATGACTCGCCCCTTCTCTTGCGACGACAGCAGGTCCAGACATAGAAGTAGACCTCGGTACCCCGCCTCGTTAACAGTAATATCCGTCGTAAAATCGGCAGCGGCTGCAACTATAGACCATTGTGGCAACTTCCAAAATATGGCACTATAGGCGCCGACCTTCTTCTTCACGCTTGCTGATCCGTCAAAACTTAAGACCAAGAGCTCTTCATCATGGTCGACGGTCGGTGGCGGTCTTGAAACTGACTGCCGAGGTTGTTCCCTCGGGGCAATCGCTATCAATGCCTCGTCCACTTCAGACCGAGGGGTGATACTGGCAGCTAATGTGCCCAATATCTCTTCCTCGCCCCTGGTGCACTTAACGACCTCGAGGGTCCACTGCGACAAGACCGCCGACTATCTGCCTAGACGTCCGTCCATCCCATTGGCTGATAATAGCCAGGCCAAAGTAGACCGCCTTGACAGGACCTTTATAGGTCGGCCGACCAGCAGGTTGTAACATACATCCAGAATTCGTAGCAACGCCAAAACTTCTTTCTCGACAATTCCATAGTTCACTTCATTTGGCTTCAGCGTTCTGATCGTGAACGTGACCGGATGGTACACACCATCATGATCTTGTACTATAGTGGCCGAAATGGCCCACTGACTATCATATACAATAATGGTCGGGACCTTTTCGGGATCGAAATGCTTCAAAATCGGTGCCTTCACCATCTTAGCCTTCAACATACCAAAAGAAAACTTTGCACGCTTCATATGGTCTTCGGCCTCCACTTGCGGACAATCTGCAGCAAGACCAGAGTCGGCGCCCCCATGTAAAGTTGCCTGGTCTTCTTCGCGCAACATATGGTAGTCCACTTACCGGAGCTCATACAACACAGCCGCGTAGATAGAAAAATCTTCTATGAAGCGGCTGTAGTAGTTTAAACTTCCTAGGAAGGACTGCATTGCCTTCAGAGACTTGGGAAACGGGAGGTTGCTTAACGAATCCAGGTCCTTAGGATTAGCCTCTAGACCATTGTTCGAGACCATATGACCTAAATAGGCGACCTTGGACATACCCCAAAAACTTTTCACGGCACTGGTAGATAGGTTCCAGCGGTAGCATGTCTCCAACAATCGTTCAACCTTCTCGCACAGATCGTTCCATGACGAGGCAGGTATCAGAATGTCGTCGATGTACGACCGCCTCCCTAGATCGGACGGTCTTCTTTCACGATCGGGTTCACCCTCTGTAAACACATCATAACTTTCGGCAGGGTCCCGATCGGTCTTGATTTTGAAGTGTCCGTACAGTGCGTTGTCTATCAACCTTTGATAGATCTGGGGTGCGTTCTTCAGACCGAACGGCATACGGTTCCACTCGAAAAGACCAAACAGTGTCACAAATGCGGAAATCTCACGGGCTCGATCAGTCATCGAGACCACCCAAAATCCACTTGCCATGTCCAGCGAACAATACCACAAGGTCTTGTCCAGGTCTTCCAACAAATCATTAATCAGCGGCATCGGGTACACCATAAGTTTAGTTAACCGATTTACCAGCCGATAGTCGATGCACAACCTAATGTCGACGCCGTTCTTCTTGATAACAATTACGATCGTCGAGGCCCATGGCGAGGTCGACGGGCTAATAATATTGGTAGACAACAGTCCTTTGATAAGATCAGAAATCTTTTCCCGGTACTGTGGCGACACGCTTCGACATCGCTGAGCAATCGGCTTGGCATCTCCAACGTCAATATCGCAAATTGCACCACGGGCTGCAGGTGGTAAGGCATTTCCCTTTCCGATCAGCAGATGTCTTTTCTTCCATATGATATTCTTCAACTGCTCGATCTGGTCTGGACTGTTAAGGTCTTGATCACCCACTTGTAAATCATCCATTGTAACTTCGGGCGAGTCGGCAGACACTTCAGGGAGGACTGCCATTTGGCTTTCCAGCTCCTGAATATACTGTTCCCCGACTTCATGTATAAAGAATTGTTCATGTTCTGGGGTGATATCACGTAGACCATCTGGAACGGCTGAACGCCCTTGGTCTTGATCGACGGGCTGTCCTTCACTGATATCGGTCTGATTAGGAATACCGTCATGGTCCGACCTAGCAACTTCATGTTCCCCTTCTTCCGTTTCTTGCTCCGCTGTCGCCTGGTCTTGTGCTGACACCACGTTTACTAGCCTCGGCTCGTCTACTTGATGGTCCACCTTTCCTGGTGACTGCGGCGCCTTTCTCCGGACCAACATCTTTTTGGGGTGACATAACTTGGTCTTTCCACTAAAGGTGAGGTATCCTCTTCCACCGACCCATCATCGCTGATAATATCGGTGGTCGATTGGTACGCCAGGTTTTGCCACTCGACATACCACCTCGACCCAATCGAGACGAACCCCATCTTCCTTTGTACCTTCCCTTCTGCTAACCACATGCCGACAATAGTGTTATTGTCCAGTGTCAGCGGCTTGTCATCGATATTGGTAACACGGACAAAATCACGTAGACCAGCACTCTTTACGAAGGTCGAGACCCACCGATCGCACCTGGTCAACCACAACTTCCTCGAACGAAAACCTTTCTCAACCGGGGTATCGGCAGACCGACCAACTGGGATAGTGAAGTCTTGGTCCCACCGGACCAGATCGGTATACGAACCATACAGAGGTCTTCGACCAGCCAACTTGACCTGGACCTCATCCGGGAGCGTAAGCACTCCATGTGACAGGTCTAGGCGAATACCAGCTGGGACCATGAAATCCATTCCTAGTAAAGCGTCTTGACCAGCCAACTTGCCAACCCAAGCGCTGAAAAAATAGACCAGCGATCCCGACAAATTAATTTTCACACGCGTTCTTCCTTCGTTCATATAAGAGTTTTCACCGATCCCGACGCATTCTTGTCTCTGGGTATCGTCTATACGACTTCCGACCTTACGAGCAAAGGCGGAGTCGATTATCGAGACTTCATCTCCAGAGTCGAACAACATCGTCGCTTTCTGGTTATTAATCTTTCCACAGGCTTTCGACTGCTTAAACCATTTATTAGGCGCGTGATACTTCCAGTATCCGCGGGATTCTCCAGGCAGCAAGTCCAACTGCATAACCACCTTGGTCCGGGAGTACTCATCGGTCTTCAGACTGTAGACCGGATGGTCTCGGTCGACGCAATTTGGAATAGAACTTGTATTGTCGGTCTTATCCTCCTTGCCGACATATTTATAGATGTGAACCGTAGAACGCTCGGCTCGATCCAGATTCCAACCTGGCGAGAGTTCTAGTTTAACATATTTTCTGCGTCCGGCGACAGCATCCCCGCGTGCTTGTCCGGCACGTACCACTTGCGTATCATGTTAAAAAATTCTTCAATCTTGCAGTGGCCGGCCTCGTGGATCTCTCCACATGAATTGCATACGAAAAGGCAGTGGTCAGTCGGGTGGCCGCGTCTCTCGCACTTCTTGCACACATCTTCTTCCAGCAGTTTTGACCATCATGTTTGCTCGTCCCACAGTGGGAGCACTTCTTGCGAGGTCGGTCTGGATCGGACTTGCTTCCGTTCCTTCCCTTTCGGTCTACCTGGTTGGACTTAGACCTGGTCTTCAGGGCAGGTCCCGCAACATAGACGTAACGATACTGGTCTTCATCCGATGACTCCTGGCTGGATTGAATTCCACTTTCCCCTTCCGATCCCGTGATGTCTTCGATATGATCGCCTTGACCGCTCGGGTCGGTCTGGTCCAGGGTCTCTTGACCGGATCGGTCTGGGTCTGGGTCTTGGATCGGTAGCGACCTGATCCACCAGCACTCTTCGCCCTCATGCTACGCGACTGCTGTAGCGTCCGTAGAGTCTGTTCAACTTCACCCGCGTCCCTAGGACGCGGCATAGTAAGCTGGTCCGCCAGTTCTTGATCGTCCAGGGTACTAATGTAGTGACCCACATGTTCCAGAGCAGCACCGTTCGGCGGGTTATTATCTTTAATTGTTATGCCGGCACGAAGTGCAGCCACGCTCAACCGATGCAAATACTCTATCGGTGTTTCGTCGGCCCGCTTCTGAATATGGTGGTACTTACGGGCGCTTGAAAATCCGGAGTTACAATATTGCCCTTCAAACTCTGCACATAGCTGGTCCCAGTCATACCGGACATCCCTACCTAACTGTTGGATCCAGTTGGCAGCCGGTCCTTTCAACAAATCCCGGAAGATCAGACACCTTTCACTTTTCGGGGTCTGGTCTCGCAGGAACGCAGACTTGACCCGAAAGAACCAATACCGGGCCTGGTCTTCATCAGTATCCTTGCCAGTGAAGTCCTTGAGGTCGGTCGTCGCGGCCATACGGATGCGCGGAATCGCAGCAGATCCAAAGTCGTAAGAAATAGTGGAGGCTAGGTTAGCCTTGCGTGGCTTGCCAGCGCCCGTACCGTCTGACCCACAGTGGTCGTCAAGACCGCCGAACGACTCCATGTCACGGTCACTCGTCTTACTTTGTCTACGCGGTATGGCCGGTTGCGGCTTGCGCTTCCCCTTGCCGACATGCTTACCACTTTGAGTGGGCTTGTCCACAAATGTTACCGATTCCATATCCACATCTCGGCAAACATTGGAACTTTGCTGGGTAGACCGGTCTTGGGCATGTTGCCGCAGAGTTGTTCTAACCCGGTCTTCCATGAAACGCTCCATCATCGTCTCAAAAATGGTTTGGACGTTGGCTGGCGTCATGGGCAACGTGTTGATACCCTCTTTTTGCGAAATTGAGGCCTGTGGGGCTTGCAGGAGCCCCGACTGGCAAACAGCCCCTCGCTGCCGTATGTCCCTTTTTTGTTCAGACCGGGCATGGTCCACCCCCATGGTCATCCGCTCGACACCGGTCTCCAACTCTGATGAGCTGTTAGAAGCCGGTGGAGACTGGTATATCGATTCATCATCGGAACCAATGTAAACAAGCTCTGTGGAGGCTTCGGCGACCTTCATTGCCGTGGTGGGAGTTGGGCGGCGAACCGCCCCCACCAGTGGCAACAAACGGTCTTGGAGGTCCGACATCGACGCCTACAGTCTCCAAGCATCAAATTCAAACAATTTATTGACACCGGCGGGGTTCTGTATTTTAATGCCAACCTCCGCCAACATCGCCACCAAATTCTTGACGAGCAGTAATGGTCGATCACTCTGGATCGGCTCGGTAGTGGGACCGAGAAGACGGTCGGGGATATGGAGGTCCAACACCCGAAAGACCTGGTTTTGGCGAACAAATCGCTTCAATTCAAAAACATAATACATCTTGTCCAGGTCTTGTTCGGTGATAGCCTCATCCCCGACCTTCGACTTTTCTTCGAAGTCGTCTTCGTCGGGTGGCATTCCCAGCCCTTTTCTGGGCACCTTGGGTACCTTGGGGACTTTAGGGAGGTAGACCGGATCGTTCCAGTCAGCCTCCAAGTAATTTTCATCTTTTAGTTTTCCATCAATTTTTTCATTCATACACATAGGATCAGGACCAATGTCTTGATCCTTTCCGGAACTATAGCAAGACCTGCTATAGTCCCGATCGGCTCCGGTGGGAGCCTTTTGGGGAGGAAAAAACTTATTAATCCCGATCTGGTCCTCCGCCTAGCCATATCGGGCATCGCCATCTTTATCAACAACAAGAACGTAAGGCGATAGCCTTTCCTTACGTCCTCTCCAGAACGACTCCATATTCAAATCATTCAAATCTTCGAATCCAATTTTTGATGGAATATCAGCACGGTGATATCCACGATCACCAAGTGATCCGGGCACGCGCACCATTGTGGTGGAGTCAAGTTCGAAATCGAAAACATTAGCATTGATAACCTGACTACCACCATCGCGCCCAGCCTTCCAGCTTTCGGAGGGGGTACTCCGCGGACCACCACTCGAGATCTGGTCCGATCTTCCGCTGCGCGCAGACGACGGTCGTCATCAGAACCCACTTAGTCCGATTGTTTAGTGTCCATCTCACCTTGTGTACCCGATGGAATTGGCTAGTTACACACTCGGTGGATCGGGATCGCAGATTGGATCGAAGCGGTCTTGAATATAGAAGACCGATCTGGGTAGGTATCTCTGGGGCGGAACTCTTCACCCCAGACACAAACAAACCAAAAACACTTCCAAGAGATAACTTCCAATAGGTCGATCGTCCAAACGATCTAGACCTTACCAATACTAAATAATAGAGGGTAGACCAATCAACCGGTCTAACCCCTGACCAATATGAGAGAAGACCAAAACCGGTCTAAACTCCAACCAATGTTACAATGAGCCAATATGTCCAAGTGAAGACCCAATATGCCCGTGAAACTCCACAAACGATATCTCCACGCCAAGACCAATCCAGTGAATAGCACGTTCCAAACGTACTTGAGTTGAGATGTTTAGATCGCCAGATCGTACTCCCGTCGAGGGACTTCCGGTGGGCCAAAGTGCGCGTGCGGCGCGTCCAGACCGGGTAGAATGGGCGAGAGGGGATAATTTGACCCTCTTCCCCCAAACACTCCGCGGCGGGCGGAGGCGACTAGTGTACGAAAAGGGAAGAACGGCGACCCCTAGCTGTGGTGTGAACCAAGACCAGAAGAGGTTTCAGCCACTTATCCGAAAGCTAAAAGATTTCCTTACTTAAAGGTATAACCTCTGTCCTAAAGGTAAAACCACAACTAAAATACTACTACCCTATAGTCCCTAAATGTACCCCCACAAAATAAAATACCCAAAGTCGGGTGACTCACCAAAACTTCCGTTCTTGACACTTCTTGAGTCTGATAGGCTGAAAAGCCCCCCTTGTTTAAGCCAATCCAAAATTAGACCAAATGCCTTGACCAGAATTGTGCCAAATTTTGGGCACGCTTCTCCACAGGGACAGCTGTGACCCGATCACTTTGTTTGGAGTCAGAACTGTCTCCGAACATGGAAGAACCCTTCCTGGCAACACACCACTCGGGGGTTGTCATCGTGCGAGATGTTGCATTAGCAACCTCTCCCTGTTTCTTGCCAGATGCCGCCTTAGCAGCATCTGTGGTCGAAGACGGTACGTCTTCCGACCTTTGCGTAATTGACGCTGCTAATGCAGCGTCACTGTTGTCACTCAACACCTCATCACCTAGTCCTGAGGCGGAGGAAGAAGCTCCTTCGATGTTTTCAGCAGCGCTCTTTAGAGCGCCGCCGCGTGCTTCGACCATCGAGTCGATGGTCAATCAGTTAGTGAAAGAGAAATTCCGACCAACAAAAGCCACCTATGATTGGCCAAAATAAGAAATATTATTGGCCAACCACCTTAAGTGGGGGATGATGTAATGGGGTGCCATTACATAATTGATATTTAAGTTAGAATATCACAGTTTAATTTCAGACGCGTTGTCTGAAATTCAAATAATAGGTTATAAGTTATAATAATCTACGAAGGAAAAGTCGATTCACTATAAATACCGAATCATGCAGGTTAACTAATAGTACAGTTAGTTTAATACTTGATATAATTATATTAGTTAGGTAATTACTATACTGTTAGCCGCTAACCACCCATTTAATAAAAACTGTTAATTTTGCGTTTTAAAGAATAAGTAAATACTTGTATTTACTTTTAGTATAGGATTAGATGTTACCAACTAATCCTGACCTTATTGTATTGAGCGCTTCCTCGCAAAATATAGTGTAAGCCCGTAACAGGATCCTTCCTGTTACACTTTATGTGTGGCTTCGAGAGGTCAAAACGGCCTTCGCCACGGCGAATGTGATCGCAGATCACTTGCAAGTGGGACTTGCACTGATACATCTTACGGGTAAAGCCTGTGCATGGGCGTTACGTGTTTGGATTCGGTCAAGAACGTGTTCCCTACCTGGGAGGTCCTTAAGCGAAAGCTTATGGACATGTAGGCTACGCCTGATCTGGTTTTACAGAATCATTTCGCGTTTTTGAGGTGCCGTCAGGGCACTAAGGACTTGGAAACATATATTCAAGAACTTAAGTCCCTGTTGGCAGGGGTGTACGCGAAAGCGTATTCGGACGATGTGTCCATTCCCGTGTTCATGGGAGGCCTGAGAGAAGGGCCGGCACGTTCGGAGCTCTTCCGATGCCGACGATAATCCGGGGGGAGGCGTTTAAGAGTGCGTTTAACGCCGAGAGGAACTTTCGTTCCTCTAAGGTGGGTCCCGAACCCATGGACCTGAGTCAGGTCGAAGCGGAGGAGAAACCTTCCGCTAAGAGCCACACTGACTCTGTCTCCTTGGGTTCTGAAGCGGAGATCCAGGCAATTATTTCGTGGCAGGGGACTCTTAGATGCTTCCTGTGTTGAAGTGCGGATCATCTGCGGAACAGATGTCCGCGAAACCCCCAGCGAGATACTCGTAATAAGGGCCCGAGAGTTGGGATAAAGCCTTCGCCCAAGCCGTCGGGAAACGACGGCTCCCAGTAGGTTCGGGGCTCCCTGCTGGGGGATCCCTCAGTTCTGTTAAACCCCAGGGTAGGGGACGACAGCACAAAGCCCCGAGGGAAACGGTGCTTTCTAGCACCGAGTTGGTGTACCAGCCAGTTTTGCTGGTTGTCCTTGCGGACGTGAAAGGCTTTGATAAGCCTTGGAGAGTCTTGATAGACTCTGGAGCGTCTGACAATTATGTCAGACGGGCTTCTGTTGAGAAGAGTCGGATGTATGCCGAGGCCCTAGAGGCACGTTCTCGTGACGTTGTCACGGTCCGTCTAGCGACGGGCGTAAAGGTTTCTGTACCTAAGGTCTCGATTGACCTTAAGCTGAAGTTTGCAGACTTCGATAGCTTAGAACGTTGCCTAGTCATGGATTTGGACTCGAGGTATGACCTCATTCTGGGCATGAAGTGGCTGGAACGCCACGAGCCATGGATAGACTGGAAGTCTAAGTCCATTGGCTCAACGCACGCGCGATCGGGTGAAGCATTGGCGAGTCATGAACCCAGCTTTACTCGATCGCAAAGCGATTCTGCCAGAGATTTGGATGTCTGAAATGATCAGTCCCATTGATGTCAAGGAAGTGTTACTTGACGAGGGGGATTCGGCGGTTAATCCCCACGCCGAGATAGGCGAGACTGGTGAGTCGCCAGTGGTAGAGGTGGATTCCTCTGAGGTTAAGCGCGAGGCGCTTTGAGATGAGACCCCAAGTTTGTCTCTTCTGCGGGTCGGAATTGATTCCGACCACGCCGTGTTCGGCGAACAAGTTATGACTCCTGTGGGAGGGGTAGAGACCCCTGTGGTTAAGCGCGAGGCGCTTCCACGCGAAGAGAACCGTAGTTCGTCTCTTTCGAACGTCGGAAATGATTCCGACCAAGCCGTTGTAGGTGATACCGGCGAGTCACCGGTGGTAGCGGTAGAGACCTCTGTGGATAGGCGCGATGCGCTTCCAATAGATGGGGCAATTGACTCCCCCCATCTGGTTCCCGGGATGATTCACGAGGCCAGTAGTCAGCAGTCCTACCGGATGCTGAATAGTGTGAAAGGTGTTGTCACAGAAGGCGTAAGCCTTGAACGGTTTCCTGAGGTATGCGAACTGTTGTCGTTGGAGGAGATGTCCTTCAACGAGTTTGAAACTGCTGTGAAAGCAGGTGAAATCGACGAGGTTGTCGTATTGTGTCCGGAAGAGGATTTAAACTCCTCATCCACGATGGACGAGTCAGTTTTGGTGCAAACCAAACAGGCATTGAATGCCCGAAGCGGTCTCAAGATCCTTGCGGATCCTGAGGACCCTTACCATTCCTTGTTAAAGGAATTCGGAGATGTCATTAGTGACAACCCGCCGATAGGGTTACCACCGGATCGGGGAGTCCGACATGATATTTACTTGGTTCCTGGAACCAAATACTGCGTCACTAGGCAGTGGCCTCTACCCAAGGAGCAATGCGACGTCATCGACGCATTCTTCAAGGGGAAAGAAGAGGCAGGGATGGTACGGGAGAGTAAGTCTCCCCATTCTTCTCCCACTTTTTTGTGTTCGTAAGCCGAACGGAAAGTGGCTCATTGTGCATGCGTACAACAAGCTGAATGCAGCTACAGTACCCATGCAGACTCCGATTCCTCGGAAGGATGTCTTCCAGAACAATATGGCGGGCTGTACGGTGTACAGTGCCTTAGATCTGGTGTACGGGTATTATCAGGTGCTCATGCGAGCATCCGATATTCCTCTTACAGCGGTTAGCACGCCTAGTGGCATGCGGTGAGAGTGGCTTGTTATGCCACAAGAGATTTCGAATGCACCAGCGACTTTTAATCGTTTGGTGACTCAACTCTTCCGCCCTCATAGAAAGTACTCTCAGACGTACTTCGACGTATATTCGTTCATAGTCGCGCGGAAGGCGACTCGTCTGATGTTCAGACGCACCTGATACACCTTCGAGAGGTGCTCGAATGTATGCGAGAGCATAAGTTATATGCAACGCATCCGAATGTATCTTTGGTGCTGAGGAAATCCCTTTCCTCGGATGCTTCATCGGTAAGGATGGAGTGCGGGCGGATCCCGCGAAGAAGAAAGCCATTGTGGAGTGGCCTTCGCCTGTAAATCTTAGAGATTTACGGAATTGTCTTGGATTAGCCAATTATCGCCACAAGTAATGCGATAACTACGCTGAGATGGCGAAGCCATTAACTGACCTTATTAAGAAGGACGTGGATTGGTGTTTGGAAACCAAACACCAAACCGCCTTCGAAGCGGTAAAGGGGAGCTTGTTTTAAACGCTCCTGTTCTTGCTCTCCAAGATTCTGGGAAACCATTTAGTGTCGTCTGCGACGCCTCCGATTTTGCAATCGGATGTGCTCTGTTACAAGCAGATGATGCAGGAAGGGAACGCGTGATCGCGTTTGAGTCGAGGCAGCTTAAAGCTGCGGAACGGAAATATCCCGTTCATGACAAGGAGCTACTTGCAATGAAGTGTTCCCTTGTCAATTTTAGGGTTCACCTACTCTGCTCAAACTCGTTCGTAGTTTATACTGACCACGCTTCCTTACGGAGTCACCTCATCTCTCCCAACGGATGGCCCGCTGGCTCTCCTTCTTTGCGGAGTATAACTTTGAGGCTAAGTATAAACCTGGCAAGCAGAACGTGCTTGCAGACGCGTTGTCGCGTCGTCCTGATTACGAGCTCGCTCACACTACATTCGTCACCACGTCTGTGGTGGATCTCATACGCCAGGCGTATGAGAAAGACCCACAGTGTACGGAGCTTATCAGCGCGTTGGGTGAAAAGGATCTTGGCTCGTCTGAGCCTACCCTGTCAAGTCGAGCTAAAGCTCGGTTACACAGTTACAGGTACTGTGACGGTTTGCTATACTATAGTACGAGCGCGGAGGACACTCCGCGGGTGGTTGTTCTTCATGATGAGGAACTGAAGTATAAAGTCCTCTTTGAGGCACATGACTCCCCTACCGGGGGTCATTTAGGTCGGGATAAGACCTAGATCGCTTTAAGCGCATTGTATTGGTGGCCCAACATGTATAAGTGGGTCGGTGCGTACATACACCTGTGAGACGTTTCAGAGGGTCAAACCCTCTGCAGATTCAGGAGCGCCTTTGGCGAGCTTATCCGTTCCGACGGAGTGTTGGAAATCCATTAGTATGGATTTTATCTTCGGTTTTTCGAAAGGACAAGGCCGGTAACATCGGAATATTGATCTTTGTAGACCGTTTGAGCAAGATGGTTCACCTGGCGGCGGTGCCAGAGTCCATTGATGGACAAGGAACAGCGAAGGTGTTCCTAGACCGTGTCTTTCGACAGCATGGTCTACCCGATTCCGTTGTATCGGATAGGGATCCCCGTTTTACGGGACAGTTTTGGGGGGGGCGTTGTTTCAGGTGCTGGGCACCAAGCTCCTCATGTCCACTGCGGTTCATCCGCAGACGGACGGACAAGCGGAACGCGTTAATCGCGTTGTGGTATATATCCGGAGTTTATGCCCGGAGTCTCCAAAGAGTTGGAGTGAGATGCTTCCGATGGCCGAATTTGCTATAAACAAGTCCATGCATCTACGGGGTTTACCCCGTTTTACGTGAACGGATTAGTGAATACGAGGGTTCCGCTGACGCCACGTGTGTGTGGACCAGGGATTAAGGGTGGAGGATTCCCTGATGTCAGCCCTGTATCTGTGCGAAAGCACATAGATAAGTTTTTATCGACGCGCCTTAGTGTCTTACGACACGTCTGCAATG
Organism: Peronosclerospora sorghi; assembly: GCA_026184515.1. Taxonomy (NCBI): domain Eukaryota; phylum Oomycota; class Peronosporomycetes; order Peronosporales; family Peronosporaceae; genus Peronosclerospora; species Peronosclerospora sorghi. The sequence goes on along the minus strand of CM047581.1, from coordinate 7,373,494 downwards.
CCATGGCGGAAAGCCAAGACAAGCAGAAGGAGCAAGCTGACCGCAGCGGGCGGCGTAACGAAAGAGTGTACAAAGTAGGAGAAAGTGTTTTATTAAACGCTAAAAACCTTTCTACGCATGCAGTTTCGAATGTGTTAAGGAACAAACTGCGCCCCAGGTTTGTGGGGCCTTTCAAGGTGCTAGACCGAAAGGGCTTGGCGTACACCTTGGATATTCCGAAGGCGATGCGTACGCATCCAACCTTCTATGTGGGTATGCTTAAGCCATACCAGAACCCGGAGGCGGGTCCCCTCTTGGAGGAGGTTGGGAAGTCGGATAGCCGAAAGGCACGACAGGTCGGAACATCTCCGACAGGATCGAAATACGACCCTGAAGCTCCGCAACGAGAGACTCGAGGGAGGCAGGCCGCCCCTCCATGCGTTCATTCGCACTCCCTCGTCGCGGAGTCCCTCCTGGGCATCATGGATGCGACGTCTGTGTCGATCACAGCGCTCGTGGAACTCACGTCGCAATAGCGCGACCTCCTCCTCCAGTTCTCGATACGGAGGGTACTCCACATTACCATGTGGAGCGTCAGATGGCACGACGCCATCATCGGGGTGAGACCCAGTACCTGGTGAAGTGGAAAGGTTATCCACATTCACAGAGTTCGTGGGAGTCCGAGACTCCCCTACGGCAGGATTGCCGTGACGTCGTTGACGCTTTCGAGCGGGAGAACCCCGCTGATAGTCAACGACCAAAGGGGCGGAAGAAGCCCCTTCACTCCCAATAGATGGGAGTTTGCCGGAGTCAGATGCAGAGTTTGCATTGCTCTCCGGCACCACATCGAGATCTGGGCGCTTGCAATAAGGGGCAGGTAATTGCCTCAGCGCTTTGGCCTGGGCATACGCCAAGCGCAACGCCCTCTCTACCCGAACGTCGGGTTCGGAAAAGCTGTTGTACAGCTCATCAAAGTTGGGGAGGCGCTTCTCCCATTCCGCCCAAGCTCGGAATGCCCGTTCTGCCTCCTCGACGCTTTCTTCCCGTAGGAGAACGTAGGGAACCTCGCGGAGGATCTCAACGACGGCACCGCGTGCCTGTTTCCCGAGGCGCGCTCGGTATACTTGACAGTGAACTTCTTCGGCGTTAGCAGTTTGTCCCGTAGTTGTTTCCGACGCGCGATTTCACGCGGCAGTACAGCCGCAAGAACAGGGATGTAGGAGGCTAAACCCTTCTTCACCTCGTTCTTAGCATTCTTTTGAGGGTCACGAGGACCATTCCGTGCCGGTACGGCATGTCGGGCTTCATGAACCGTGTCTGGTTCATTGGTGATAGTCGCCTTGGCGACCCGGATGCATCATCCGCAGTTGGTAGAGGTGGCGCACGAGTTAGCGCGTTTTCCCCACGTGTGGGGAATGAATTGGCTGACCCACATCGCCGTTCGGCGTTGTCGGAGTGGTCATCATTTGGGGAGATATCCCCAAGGGCATCCACCTCCGAGTTATTGGAATAGTCTACATCCTCAGCACCACTAAAGGTGCTCATGGTTAGCCAGAAGTTCAGGCAGTTGGAGTTCTCCAACTATAATCGATTATTGCGTAAGCAATAGTCTTGATGGGGGAGGATGTAACAGGGTTACATTTGGTTACATTTGGTTATGTTGTGTACATAAGTACACTACGGTTGAGGTCAGTATTGACTGGTCCGAAAGGTTTGGACTTATTGGTTATCTTAACCAATCAGGGCAGGAGCCCTTGGTGGAGGCGTGGCAGCCAGCCACGTGTTAGTACACAGGTGGTGTATATCACATTTTGGCGAGGTACGAATTTAGTAAGTTCTACTTAGTATTACATATAGTTTACATTAGTTTAAATTAATTTAGGCTAATTACATATCAAATATACATTCAGTTTACATTTCACTCTGAAGACTGCTAGGCGAACGACCTCGACCGGTCGCGCGCGCAGTGAGTGTTGTAGTGTAAGGGAAGTCCTTCCCTTATCTACCCCCTTATTAAGGGAGCCTTGTATCAAGGCGTTAGCTTGTGCTAACTTGTAAACCAAAGGGAAATCTTGGCCCCGAGTAATAGAGTACTCTCTTACTAAGCCCTTTTATAAGGGCGTATCGGCTAAGTAGCGGCGCATCGCCGCTTAGGAAAGTCTTCCTCTGTGCGCTAGCCGCACCGTGCCTGTACGCACCGGCTACAGATAATACGACGGCAGTACCTCTGATCTCGACATTATTCTGAAGTGTAACGACGGTGATCACGCAGGTTCTCTGGCGGAGCGGCTGATCAAAGTTTTTGACGCGTGATCAGGCGGTACCACGGCGCCCGGACTGCCGACTAACGAAGGGGGTCCTCCGGTTGTCCTTGAATGCTTGTGTTTCTGCTCACCTTGTGTACCCGACGGCTTAGGAGTGGGTCGCTCTCCAGTTGGCGGGGATGTAGACACGGCAATTCCTTGATGCAATATTGGGGAACTTGTAATGAGTTGATCGAGGTGCTGATCAGACGTGATCCGATGTAATCGAGCTCAAATCAGGTGCGAACAGGCTTGATCAGCAGTGATCAGGCTTGGGCAGGCTTGGGCAGGCACCGAAAGTCGTTGATCAGCTGTGACCAGGCTTGATCAGGTGCCAAACGTCGCTCAGGTACAAGTTGGTACGATCTGCGAGTTGTTGATCGCGGGTCACGAGTTGCACAGTGTCGATCAGGTGTTGATCGGCGAAGGGGGTACTTGATCAGGCAGTGGAAGTCTTCACTGCCCGATCACGGAGCCTCTGAGTCTTCAAACAGCTAAAGGAACACCCTAATATATGTATTCCTAACCTAGACCTACGAGAGGGGGGTACATTTTGCTTAATCCACCTAGAGTTCTCGTGGGGCGCTTACAGCAGCCGAACTCTAGGGGCCAAACGCGAAACAAACGTGGAGAGGTGAGAGCACTGCTCAATCACACTCTCAAAACCAAAAAAACTTTACTGAAGAACCGCTGACACAGCGGGCGGAGTTGAGGAGTGAGTTTTCAACACTCTACGTCTGCCGGTGGGCCAAAAATGCACAAAGTGCTCCCGCCCGGGACGTAGAGGTGTATACTAATAAGGGAGGCGCAAAGGTGCCGTCCCGGAAACGATCT
>CM047581.1:7352142-7370368 GCA_026184515.1 Peronosclerospora sorghi | reverse complement strand
CCCCCCCCCCTAAATCAGGCCCTATAATAAGGCCCGTTATTGGGCCCAATTATAACACGCTTTACGACAGTTGCGTTTGCTTTATCCCGCGCATTGCAATAACAACTGAGCAATCGGGCCTGCCCTACACGGTCCGTCCGAAGCAGTTTCTTGTGCGCTTGGCTTATGCGATGAGGATAAACAAGTTACCGGGACAGACGCTGCACAAGGTTGGCATATGTCTTACAAGGGACGTGTTCTAGCATGGCCAGTTGTACGTCGCCTTCACGGTGAACAGCACCGTAGAACATCTCCGTCTTCCGAAGCTGAGTCTGCAGAACTACGAGGAATGCGCAACGTCGTAATGACGAAACACTATAATGAATGAGGTTGAAAAAAAATCTAGCAATGATGGGTTAGCGGCCAATGTTCGAGATTGCACGTAGTCGTTAGCACCAAAAAGATGAATTCTTTTTTTCAACGGTTCATGTAGATAGACTGTAGTTTCACTGAAATTTCGGTGAAACAGTTCGTCGGAACGACGGGTACCATCCCCTAGTATACATGGAACACTTAGTCTTGTTATGTATCGTATGTAGAAAGATTTTTTTTCTTCAATCTGATAATATATCTTTATCTCCTCGCCGTACCGACCGTACGTACAAATTAAAGATATGGCCAACATCTTTGTACCGACAACTTCCCGCTTCGATGACCGACCACGAGAGCCACGAGCGGTCGTCGCTGTTACATCCAGGCGTCTCACTACAAAGTGGACGTCACTCGCGGCTTTCAAGAAAGAGTCTAGCGTTCTTCCTGCTCCTTGCTGTGGGCGTAGCTTGCCTCGCCCTGACGCTGCGTCGACTTTATGGCTGCTCAATCCGTCCGTCCAAAATACCGAGTGTACCGCTACTACTGTCGGACGAGGTAAGCTATGGATACAAAAAACCCAGCATGGACGACATGGACACTAATGACTTCGAGATCGTTTCATATAGTTTGATGCAATTGTCGTTGGAGGCGGTCCGGCGGGCTCGGTGCTAGCGAAATTATTGAGTGACGACACCTGGCGACGAGTGCTTTTAATTGAGGCAGGGAATGCGTCCCAGACGCAATTGGGGGGCAAGGTGGCATGCAAATCGAGTCCACTTGATCGTTGGAGGGTCGATCACCTCACCACTTCTTGTACTTATGTATTGTCCGTTTGTGCGTTTTTTTGCTAGGATGCCATTCAGTCACGACACAATACGAAAGGCTTGACACCCTTTGACGTTCCATATTATTGGTCAAGTGTAGCGAGCACACCGTCGCTCCATTGGGCGTATCCAGATGTGAACGTGGCCAAAGCGTTGGGCGGTTGTGGCATTCACAATGCCATGTTATATTGTACGTACGTGGATGTGGTTTTGTCCGACGGGACGTCCTCGGGATTGATTTTGTCGGACGGTGCTTGTATGTTTTTATTTCTTGCTCGCACACGTGGTAGTACGAGCCTTGGCATCGGACTTTGAACGCTGGCAGATGGAGGAATGGACGTGGGAGATGGCCCTGAAGCATTATATGGCCATGGAGGATTTCGAAGGACCGAATTCGAGCTATCACAGTACGCACGGACCTCTGCACGTCACGAGTCCGACGTTCAAGACGAACTTGTCGCACGAATTCCTCGATGCGTGCGTGCAACTTGGTCTTCCGCGGACCAACGACTTTAATGCACCGGGTGGACGCTATGGTGCAGGCTATTACCACTTTAACGCACGCGATGGTGTACGTGAGAGTGCGGCCGCGTCGTATCTCGGCCCGCTCCTCGATCCTCAAACGGGTACATCCACCCGCCGCAATTTTCACTTGATGTTGGATACGATCGTCACGGTAGGCAAAAAGAAGATGCAGCTTCTGTGTCTGTGTGTGTGCGTCCATGTGCTTTTGACATTCGTGTGTGTGTATGGATTCCATCCAGCGCATCCACATTAACGACGAGAACGTAACGACAGGAGTCGAGATTCGTCAAGGCAATGGCACGGTCCAGCACGTTCGTCTCCGCAAACAGGGTCAAGTGATCGTGACCGCGGGTGCCATCAATACGCCCAAGCTGCTCATGCTCTCAGGCCTTGGCGACCGGCCGGTGCTCGAGAAACTTGGTGTACCCGTGAAAAAGCACTTAGCTCGCGTCGGTTGGAATCTCCAGGATCACCCGGTCGTTGGCATGACGTTCAAATCGGAACTTCCACGATCGATTGATCTCAAGTAACGAGAGAGAAACAACGTTTTTTCCTCTCCTCACGGTCGCTGACTCACGTCGTGCCTCTCTTTTTTTCCCCAGCGCGGAGCTCACGTCGTATTTTAGGGCGACCAGTGCCCCGAGTACACAAAACGCCTCGAGCTATGGCCTCTTTGGATCCGCGGGCTTGAGTGCCGGCGCCTTCTTGATTCCACCGGGCGCGACGGTGCCCGAAATTCAGCTCACGCTCTTTCCGCGCAAGTCGGAACCGCACATGTTTGATAGCGACACGTTGTATGCGGCCACGGAGGTGGTCATCACCATTGCGCTCTTGCATCCCCATGCGCGGAGTCGTGTCGAGCTCGTGCACGACAGGACGCGCGTGCATGACTGGATCCCCCGCGTCGTGTCCGAACGGCCCCAAGCTGCGCCCGAACATGTCCGAGCGGGGGACGTGTGGAAGATTTCGTGGGCGATTGGCGTCGTGCGCGAGATTGCCGCCAAGTTAGGTCTCTTCAGCGTATGGAGTGTGTGGTTGATGTCTTGATCGTCTCTCTAACCCGATCCTGTTTGTGTCTGTAGCGGCAAAGAACTTGCTGGGGCCGGAAATCACGCCAGGACGGGACATTGCATCGAGAAAAGGTCGAGACCTGTGTGATCTTGCAAGCTTGTGGGGGGGGGGTGTTTTGTTTTGTTTTGTTTTGTGTCGTGTCGTGTCTCACGCCCGTGGCTTGATAGACTTGGATATGTGGGTCTTCCAGTCCGTGTTTCGAAATTCCCATTGGGTGGGGAGTGCGTCCATGGGCAAAACCGAGCGCGACGGTGTCGTGGATCCGCACTTGCGTGTCTTTGGCATTACCAATCTCCGTGTCGCCGATGCGTCGGTGATTCCACTCATTCCCAATGGCAACGTGCATACGACAGTGGTCATGGTCGCAACGCGCGCGGCGCAACTTGTACGACAAGAGGAAGCAGCCGATCGACGACAGCGCTCGTCGTGAGGACAAGCGACGTGCGCGCCAAATGCGGCCCATGCGTGATGGACGTGGTCGCTTGAGCGTGCATTCTTTGTGCTTGCTTGGACTCAAAAGAGACGCGAAGACCGGGTAGGAATGATCCTTTTATTATGAGTTTTCGCCATATTCATATCGTACGTACTCGTAACAAGCTCTATGTGTTTGTACTCACTCAATAGGAGTACCGATGGTTTTCGACGAGCCCAAAATTCACTGATAAAACGCCAAATCCACTGATAAAACCCTAAATCCACTGATCACGTGATCATCCATTTGTGTCTAACCGGCACGAAAATTGGGTGTGGGAAAGGCGCGACGTGGCAACCTCTTTGGACTCGGGGCATGTTCCTTGTATTTTTTTGTATAAACTGTGGGAGACACACGTTCTGAGCTTGCCACCCTCTCCTGCTTTCACGATGAAAAAGCGTGTTAGACTTTTTCATCCCTTGCACAACCTCGTGCCCTTTCGTTTTCGTGAAGAGGCGATTGCATCGTCACGAAACTTGTGCTCTTTTCTTGCACCGTGATCTGGAGAAAGCACGACAATGGACACGATGCCATCGTGTTTCCCACCTCGCTCGGCGTTTGCGGGTTGGGCTCTGTAGACAAACCTGAGGATCAACTGGGTACAACCAAGTACGAACCCCGCAATTTTAGGGCCGAGAAAAAATTTATTGTCCACTAACGCCGCGTATGTTGCCCAGTTGAAGCTGTTGAAGACATTGACGACGCCCATGGTAAAGGGCATGGAAGACGCTCGTTCCGTGCGCAAGACGGTGGCAATCGTCGCCATGGGCGAGATGTACAAGCCAACGCTTGTGCCAACCGTCATTAAGCCTAACGTGGCGCTCACCGAGGCGCGCGTTTGATCCGTGTACCCATTCAAGGCAAAGACACTATACAGTGTCACGACCGAGCACACTAGAAACGAGCCGAGGAACGCATGCAGGACCGCGCGTTGATTCGGTGCCCACCGATACAAGAAGTAATTGAAAAACACGCCCGAGACCACGCCGACGATCGCTTGGGCAAAAAGGGGCATGACATTGTCCACTGCGATCGCGTAGAACATGCCTACGTAGCAATTCGTAAAGAGGAGGAGACAGGGCGTGACCGACATCTCGCCCGTGCTGTGGACCTTGTGCATGCGTCGAAAGTCTGGAATGAGCGACACTCGTAGCATGAGCGTCATCGTGAGCGTCAGAACCTCAGCACTTTCGTAGGTGCTCATGAGGTGAAGTAATGGAAGTGGCCCGATCGACTGCAAATTCAGATACTTGATCGTTTTGTTTCTGCTTTTTCCGCTTCATGCGTTAGCGTTACCTTGTCTTGGAAAAAGTTTGCATGAATTTTTAACGGTCTCCATCGTGTCACTGACCACACGCGAGCGTGCTTAAGGGCACGTTGAGAGTCAATAGACACGTTTGTATACACTGGCTGGACGTTTGTAAGAGACAATGTAATGTAATGGCCAGACTTGTTTAAGTAACGCACGAGTCGTCAAACGCTCTCTAAATCTCAAGTTAAAGATGACTTCGGGTTGCGTCAGGGTACTTTGGAACAAGGGGGTGAACGATATCCCACAGGGCAATAGCAAGCGAATAGATATCCACGTCCAGGTAGAACATCTCAGAGGTTTTATAAAAGGCGCTTGGTGTTGAGAATGGTGTAAGAATCCTGCACTCATCAGCGAGGCGCCCATGCGATAAGCCTCGGATGCTGTTTCCACAAAGTCAAGCTCAACCATGTGCTGCATAAGATCTTTCCCTGTGACCATGGATGGTGTTTCATCATGAGCAGCTAGATCTAGAGCAGCTTGTGAGCTAAACTCCTGTTGAAGCGTCTCCGTCACCGCAAGAATGTACGTCGCGGAGGGTCGGCGTTCTGGTTGTCGATGCCAGGCATCGGAAAGTAGTTGATGCAATACCGGATGCAAAGCTGGGGTCTTTCTCCAATAAGCACACGTGATCATGATCACGTGATCAGTGGATTTAGGGTTTTATAAGTGGATTTAGGGTTTTATCAGTAGACTTAGGGCTCTATCAGTGGATTTTGGGTATTATTAGTGGATTTAGGGTTTTATCAGTGAATTTAGGGCTCGTCTGGTTTTCGGGGCACGACTAAGTGGTGTCGAGCACAACAGATGGAAATTTCCCGTCACTTCAACAGCTGATATCGATTTCATGTGAAACTAGCTACACACTTCTCACTACACATGCCTTTGATAGTCCCTGGTTTGGTTCCTTTCTTCTACTCACTGCGAACTGTCTACGGGTGTCATTTTCACGGTCAACAGATTGGTCGTTGCTGGAATATTGACTTAAGACGAATTCAGTATATTGGAGCTATTACTTCACATCTACGGCACAAGTTTTCATATATCTACGCATGTATGGACGGTGACATGTTATGAGCCGAAAGGGAATGATGTTTCAAGTGATGAGATCTTTCAAGAAGAAAAACCATTAGGTATGTTTGGGTGCCGAAGGAATGAAAAGTTTGAAGATGTTTCAAAAAGTTTGTGATCGTCTGGACAAGTTGGAAAATTGAAGGTTTGTACAGGATGATAACGATTGCGGCTTCAACAATTCCGTTTGATTAGGTACCTGGATGTGTGGTGAAGTGTACCACGAATTTGGTCACTTTTGGTCAAGGCAGTTGGTCGAGTTTGCGATTGGTCTAAACAAGGGGGGCTTCTTAGCCTATCAGATTCAAGGAGTATCAAGAACGCAGGTCTTGGGTGAGTCACCTGACATTGGGTATTTTACATAATTTTGTGTGGGTACATTAGGGACCATAGGGAGGTAGTATTATTGGTTAGTTGCGATTTTTCCAAGTAGAAGTCTTTTGGTTGCGGATTTTCCAAGTAAAAGTCTTTTGGTCTAGGAATAAGTGGCAAAAACCTCTTCTGGTCTTGGTCTACACCGCAGCAAGGGGTCGCCGTTATTCTTTTCACGTACACTAGTCGCCTCCGCCCGCCGCGGAGTGTTTGGGGGCAGAGGGTTGAATTATCCCCTCTTGCCTATTATACCCGGTCTGGACGCGCTGCACGCGCACTTTGGCCAGCGGAAGTCCCTCGACGGGAGTACGATTTGGCGATCTCGACACTTTGACTCAAGTAAGTTTGGAAAGTGCTATTCACTGGATTGGTCTTTACGTGGAGATATCGTTTGTGGAGTGTCACGGGCATATTGGGTCTTTACGTGGACATATTGGCTTATTGTAACATTGGTTGGAGTTTAGATCGGTTTTGGTCTTCTCTCATATTAGTCAGGGGCTAGACCGGAACGGTCGGTCTACCCTCTATTATTTCGTATTGGTCAGGTCTAGATCGTTTGGACGATTGACCTATTGGAATTTATCTTTTGGAAGTGTTTCTGGTCTGTACGTACCTGGGGTGAAGAGTTCCGCCCTAGGTACACCAAGCCAGCACGATCTCATATTCAAGACCGAATCAGATCGATCTGCGATCCCGATCCACCGAGTGTGTAACTAGCCCATTCCATCGGGTACACAAGGTGAGATGAACTTAAGTGAATCGGACCAAGTGTATTTGGATGATGACCGGTCGTCTGCCAGCAGCGGACGATCGGACCAGATTTCGAATGGAGGTCCGCGGGGTACCCCCCCCGTAAGTTGGAAGGCTGGGCACGATGGTGGTGGTCAGGTTGTCGATACAAATGTATTCGATTTCGAACATGACTCCACGACAGATGCGCTTGGCGTCGCTTGAAAGCACGCCCGAGCGAAAACCACGAAATCAAGCTGGTTTAAATAACCAAAATTATAGTATGGATACACAAATGGAAAATCGCCCGCGTGTCTTCAAGACACCATCGGCTAAGGATTGCAAGTTGTCAATCAGAGTTTTCGATGGAACTGTATCGTGGCCTTGGAGCCAGATTTAAGGAGTGGGGCACGCGTTTTATACGCCAAATTTCGATAGCCGAATCGGCTTGTGTAGGTTTTGGAGTGAAGATATCAAGGTCGATCGCGTTGGTCATTTCCTCAGCGGTAATGCTGAAAGGTATTATAACCGTCAAGTAGATTCATGGTGGAACGAGTCTCCGACATTAGTGCACGTGATGAATAAAATGCTAAATGCGTTTCATACGTCCATCACCTCTGCACAGGCGATGAAACTTTTCACTAGTCGCAAAAATCCAAAGCGATCCTGAAATGAGCACACTTATATCTAGTTCCCATTTCAGAAGCTGTTGGCGACAGTGAACCACTGGTTTTGGATAACGTGGTTCACTATGCTTCGCAGGATTTGAAAACCATCCTAATGGATAGATTTGACCATACAAGGTCAGATTTTTTACACCATGCCGAAGAGCTGCGTCAATATTTTCTCAGGAAGTGAAACGTGAAACACGAAGTTCAAAGGCTTTAGTGTTAATGCAGTTAATTTCATGGAAGAGAAGGAAAAAGTGGTGAAATGCCATTGTTGTTAAAAAGTCGAACATATTCGTCCCAAATGTCCCAACAAGGCGGACAAAAAGATGGATTTCTCATTGACCATCAGTGATAATCCGCCCAAAGTTGATGCAGCACCTGGATTCGTGACCGCAGTGCTAGTATGCATCTGGTTAATAACAAAAAGTACCTGCGTTATGGTAAGGTGGTTGACGGTACCTGCTTCCAGGCAGATGGGAAGAAATTACAACTTTGTTAAAAGGTTGGATTTTAATCCAAGTGCTTGCAAGTGAAAAGATGAACACTATACGCGTTGAAAACGTCTTATCTTACTGTCTTTGGAGGAAAAAAGATGTGAAATGGCGTACGTCGATGGCAACCGATGATTATGTTGCATACGTCCACCCGATGTCCGATTTTTGACATCCAAAAGACCAACAAGGTTCTAAAAGTTGCCGTTACGGTGATTGTTGATGATATGCCTTAAGTTTCGACTGTTATGGCTATCGTTGAAGAAAATGATACGGAATCGGTCCGGAAGTTGGATGTCCAGAAGGGGTCGTTGATGCATTTTCATGCTAGACTCGGACATCTCAACTATGATTCTATCGAACGTTTAGCTAAGGATGCACCAAGTCTAATCAAATGGAAAGATGGAAAATTGATGAATTATTTGACCTGTGACCAGGGCGAGCAAAAAAACGCGATCTGTCAAAGATAGCGGGAAAATGCGCCAATAGACCGCATTGGTGGCGTAATTTTCTCGGATCTTAAAGGTTCCATTACGCTGAAGGATCGTCTTGGTAATAGATGTATGATCAACTTTATAAGACAAAGATGTTTCTGCCAAAAAATTCGAGCGTTTTGGCGTTCTTCGAGCCGCAGTTTAGCTGCAAAGTACCAGATGGAGGGTACGAGTATAAAATACGCGATGGATTTTGCGTGCAGACTGGTGTTGAGCGACAAATACAAAAGCTGAACGCATGCACCGCACGGTGATAAATATGGCAAGGTGCATGCTGTTCGCTAGTGGATTAAACCTTTCATTTTGGGGCGATCCGGTTCAATATGCTGCATATATATTGAACCACAGCCCACGCAATGCCAATTCTTGTAGACGATTTCCTTTGTAATTTCTTACGCCTAAAACCCCCAATCTTGGTGAGATTGTTCCTTTTGGTTCACCGTATGCAGTGTAACAGAACCCTGGTAAAGAATGTCTTGCCCATCTTACTCAAGTCACGTGATTATCGGCAAAAGAAAAGAGATCAAGGGGTTCAAGTTCTACTGAAGACCGAGCGCAAGGTTGTGGTCACACAGCATGTTTGCAACATTGAATCCCTTGCTAAAGTTCAGAAAGAGCGAGTGCGGCAAAGTTTGCAAGAAGATCGCCAATCAGGGGGATACTGCTCCTGTCCATGAGTCCAAGAAAAATCTTCCAAGAAGAAAACCAAATGGCAACGAGAGCGTTGCGTCACACAAAGTGTTTTCAGAAAGAAAAATGAATATCAAATTACATTTGACCAAGTTACGACTGAAATTCCAAGTCAAATTGAAGATGTCGGGTCTGTTAATTTTAAAACGGAAATGAACCCGAACAAGTTTTCTCGAGCGATGAAAAGTTCGAACAAGCAAAAGTGGATGGTAAGGAACTTAATGCCTTCGAAAAAACGAAGTGTGGACTCTCGTAAAGAAGCTTAAATATTTTCGAACCTTGCATACGAAGTGGGTGTTCAAGACCAAGCTCGACCAAAATGGAGATATCAAGCGTTACAAGGCAAGACTCGTTGCATGTGGCAACGAGCCACGATTTGGAGTGGATTACATTCTAACCTTCGCTGCTGTGATTGGCATGAGCACCGTAAAGCTGGTGCTATCTTTGGCGGTAATGTGGAATGTGCCTGAACTGCACGGGTATATTCCGAATGCGTATGTTAAGGCAACGGAAAATGAACACATTTTTTTGTTCATACCCTAAGGTATGGTTTTAAAAACCAGGGAGGACACTCAAGATTTTTAAGTTGAGCAATTAATTAAGTTAAAAAAGACGATTTACTGCCTTAAACAGGCAGGACGACTGTGGAATCAACTAATTCACGGAACATTATTGGATTAAAATTTTTGCAGTGTATTACGGACCTTTGTCTGTATACCAAGCAAGTTGATGGCCAAAAACTATCGTGTGTATTTACGTCCACAATGTACTTGTGAATGTATCTCAGGAGGAGCTTGTGGAAAAGTTTTCGAGGATTTTGAAGTGCCTGTAAATAAAAAACATGGGAAAATTATTGAAGTTCCTAGGAATGCGAACTAATTTAGATGACAATTTTGGTTACATAACTAAACAAGAAGTCACAATTGATGGCATCATTCAAGATTTCTAGATGCAAGATGCTTATCCAATCCACACCCCGATCGGCAAGATCTTGAGGACTTATCGATGCAGCCGAGCTAAGTTCTAACAAGCACTGGCTTAGTGACAATTAAGGATTTCCAATCCATGGTCGGTATTCTGCTTTGTATTTCAAGATGCACAAGTCCGGACATTGCATACGTTGTGCACAAAGCTGCTAGACGGACTCATACACCTACGATGGTGGACTGGCAACTTGCGAAGAAGATACTTCAATACCTCAAGGGGACCAAGTTACTTAAACTTTGTATGGGCAAGTACAAGGATGCAAGCGAAGTTTTGACTGTCAAGGGCTACGGTGATGTTTATTATGGAGGTTCGAAGATAGTCCGGAAGTCGACTACAGGTGGTCTAATTTTCGTCGACGGGATGTTAGTCAGCTGGATATGCAATAAACAACGTGGCGTATCATTATCGACCATGGAAGCGGAATATTACACTGCTTCAACGAAATGTGGTGAATTTACTTGGTTTTAAAGAGCTGCTTGATGAAGTACAAGTCAAGAGTAAGCTACCGATGCAACTTTTCATGGCCAACCAAGCAGCTATCAAGATGTTCAAGGGAGTTGAAGCAAGCTCAAAGGTGAAACAGTTGACATTCGAGTGTAGTTCATTGTCTCCAAATTATAAGATGGACTTATTGAATATACCTACGTTCCACTAAAGTCATGCTAGGGGACGGACTTACCAAGGCTTTATCGCGGAGCCAAGATTCGAAGGGCTACGAAGCGCCCTCGTTCTTCAACTCGTATAATGTACAAAATTCATATTGAGGAGGAGTGTAAAAAGTATTCATAATACCGGGTTTTATTAAAGCCGGATATGATTGATACTTTTATTGGTAGCAACATTCATATCGTACTTATTAGTAAAAAGATCTATGTGTTTATACTCAATGCACTAATAAGTGGTGTATAGCACACAACAGATGGAAGTTTTCCAAAATCTCAACATATGATATATATTTCATGTTATGATAGCTAAACACTTCTCAATACACATTTCATTGATAAAGTTCCTGGTTTGGTTACTTTCTTCTACGAACTGTGAACTGTCTACGGGTGTCAATTTCACGGTCGACGGATTTTTGTTGCTGTAATATGGACTTAAGACGAACTCTGTATATTGGAGCTATAACTTAACATCTACGGCTCAAGTCTTCAACTATCTACGCAAGCATGGACGCTGACAACTTTCGACAATATAATCATAATTTCAAGGGAAATGAAGTGGGCACAATGTTGTGTTGGCAACGCTCCCGCACTGAGTTCTGCGTGTTACGCGGGTACAAGGTTCTCTTCCATCTGTGGCGATACATGCGGACTACGAAATGCAATGATAACGTTTAATGTGGTGTATATGTATTTATATTGTTTCAAATAGACTGTACGCTGATTTAGCGTTTTTTAATCAAAGATAAAGGACACTCGTTGAACTCTTCATAGCGATGTTTTCGTGCTTTTTACTCTCACGTAAAGAGCAACCAAACGGAACAGATAATGTGCTTGCTCGAGGATACAGTCTTGTTTTCGAAACAAGACATGACTAAACAAATCTTGACAACTTGAAGGCCATTCAATGCATGAAGTCACCCAATGTGGCTGGTCGTTTCGAAGACATGAACGGAAAGATATGATGTAGTTCTCATTAATAGACAGTTTATACCAAATCATATTTTCACGCTTTTTTCGTCGTTATTGTTAAGTTAGGGCATGCGAAGCAACTGAAGTTCAGCAAAAACTGAAAAAAACAGTATCGATAAGGACCTCCATAACCATCGACACCTTTACCTTCTGATTTGCCTTTAAAGGTCTAAGATAGATGATTCCAACAGCTAGATACGAACTTTCATAATTGGAGATAGGTGGAACATCACAAATGTGATGGCGCAACTTCTAGTAGATCACGCAGAAAAAGTCCCTACCCTTTCGAACACCAAGAGCGACGATGATAGTGAAAGTTTGACTGTTGCCACTCTATCGTTGAAACATGCCTTAAGAATATCTCACGAGCCTACAAATGGGCAAGAAGACGGCAGTTTGAGCAACGAGCTCTGGGCTATGATAATGGCGTCGAACGATATCGACACCTCATTCGGCAGCTTATTGGTAAAATCTAATGAAAAAATTACCCAATGTTATAGTTGTCCAGAGTGACCACTTTGTAGTGAAGTTGGAAATGCTCGAATGAAGGTCGCATGGAAGATTCGTTGTACTGCATTGATGAAGTATGAGTCGTTAAGTCTTAAGTAACCTCCAGCATGTAGCGGACTTCTTTGCGCCTGCGCGCTGTTGTCGTGTTTGTATGACGACGGCCAAGTCCTCCCACCTACATGAAGACTTTGTGCGTACTGCCACTGTTTGAGTTGGACCATACAAATAGAAATACCCCAATTTAGTTCGTAGAAAGATATGAAAATAGTGGAGTCAGGGACTTGCTCAATTAAATGGTTATTAAGAAGTGGTTATCTTTCCTAACATGATAATATGCATGAGACTAGGATTTCGAAACTTATTGCGGCACTGCAGTAGTTATGGAACTAACATTTATTATAAGTATCCAAGTTTAGTCCCTAAAAAAGTCGAAATTAACATGAAAATTACCTTAATACTGTTTACAATACAAACCGGTATAGAGCACATGTTCATGACTCTTTCTCAATGAATTTCACCTTCATATTATTTCAGGCCGATTGCCGCGCGCAGCATTTCGAATCTTGTGGCTGGCAATTCTTCCGTGAATTCATCTGCTAGCATGTCTTTAGTTCCAATGTAGCTAGCCTTGATTAGTCCGTCCTTTAACTTTGTTTAATAAACTTCATCCTAATGTCAACGTATTTCAGTCTTGAACTTCCTACGAGTTTATTCAGAATCTTGAAAGCGTATGACGGACACGTGTATATTTTCAGAAAAGATCACGATGGAATAATAATTGCTGGAGTGTATGTGGATTATTTGCTAGTGACGGGAACGACGGAGCAGCTGGTAGATGACTTTTTGACAAGATGAAGATACTCGAGTTGAAGGACCTAGGACCAGTGGAGAAGTTTCTCGGAATACGCATAGGTGGAGATCAAGGATATCGATACACGATGGGTCAAGAAACAACGATTGGCGAATTGCTGGAGAAATACAGCATGTAGCGAGCAAATTCATTGCAGTTACCAATTACAGACACAAAAGATGACGGTGCAGAATTTTTTTTACCCAAGACTGCTACGACAGGTGTTCCGACGCAAAGGATTTTTCAATCTTTGGTTGAGAGCTTATTATGGATTTGATGATGTACGCGACCGGATATTTCTTTTTTCGGTTCACAGAGCTACACGGCGTATGCATGCGCCAAAGCAAAGTGATTAAAAGTTGGCCAAGAATATTATAAGATACTTGAAGGGGTCGAAGGAGTTGAAGTTACATCTGGATTGTGAAGCTAACAGCGATGGAAGTCTACAGTATATTGGATATACAGATGCTGATTTCGCTGGTGATAGTGTCGTGAAGGAACTTAAATTTTCGAGGTTTCCACTCAAGCACAACACAAGGAAGCGATAGAATACACCTCTCTTGCTTATACTTCCCAGGTTCTTGGTACTTACGTCCGAACCTTAATACAAAATCACTTAAAATGGACACTTTCTGGTAACACTCAGGCTTCTCCTTAGCTTAGGTAAGCGAAAAGGATCTTTATCACGCCTTAACACGCGTTCACTTAAAGGTTTCCTCGAGATATACTTAGTTTTTGTATAGGTTGGAAAGATTTGGTTGGTTGGAAAAACGACTCTTCAAAAGGGAGGAAATTTGATTATATTTCAAAAATATTAAGAAGTCCAATATCTACTTCAAGTGCCTTGTTCACCTTGTTACTTCTTATTTACTTCAGCACTGGCTTCAATACCGAAAACTTGCTTCATGGCCGGCCAAAATACTGTGCACTCCTTATAGGGACTGGTATATACTTAAGCATAGAAAAAAAAATCCAGCCACTTCACCACAATAGATAAGACCGAAAGAGCATGAGTGGTTGTGTGTTTTTTTAAATGGTAAGGTAATTGGATGGACATGCAAGAAGCAAGGTGCAGTTGCACTATCTACTGCTGAAGCGGAATTGGTGGCTGCTGGTATTGGGGGAAGGAAGTTCTCGGATTGAAGGAGTTATTGGAAGAAATTGCTTTGTAAGTGGAGAGACCGATCTTATTACGCATGGATAATCAAGCAGCTATAAGACAACTCGAAGGCGGAGAAAGTGGTGCTGCATCCAAACAGGTGGATATCAAGCTCAAGTTTCTCAAGGATTATGTGAAGCGCGAAGCAGTGAGACCACACTGCACGTGGACAGTGATGAAATGGTTGCGGACTTTCTGACGAAGACACTATGTACAGCTAAGGCCTCACGTTTGCGAAGTGAAATTGGGTTGAAGTGATATCAAGTGATCGCACGATGTTCGCGGAAGGAGTGTTGAAGATTTACAAGTGATTGTATATACAGTCCGGTATGGGACTACATACAAACTTCAAGTGAAGCGCGACCATAGTGGTCACTTATGCATTTATGCGTTTTTAGCTACTTTGGATTTTTTATTTTATATTTGCTTTTATTAGGAGTTTTAGGTTAGGTTCTTAAGTACGAATTTATAATTAGTATATATTTTACCTTAAAGCACCCATTTATATACTTCTCCCGCGCTCCCCTACTCAGATCAAGTAGGGTGCACTTATTTCACAGAATCTTCTTCCCAGACGGTAAGGCGGTAACGGCCGATACTGTCACTGTAACAGGGTTACATTCGAGTCACATTTAGTAGGTGGTGTACGTGGGTACACTACGGTTGGGGTCAGTATTGACCGGTTCGAAAGATTTTGAACCATTAATTATTTTAACCAATCAGGGCAGGAGCCCTTGCGGTTGGCGTGGCAGCCAGCCACGTGTTGGTACACAGGTGGTGTACACTACATCTTAGCTAGGTACGAATTTGGTAAGTTCTACTTAGTATTACATATAGTTTACATTAGTTTAAATTAATTAAGGCTAATTATATATTATTATACATTCAGTTTACATTTCGCTCAACCGACTACAGACGCACGACCCCGACCGGTCGCGCGTGTAGTGAGTGCAGTAGCGTAAAGGAGACCTCCCTTTAGCTACACCCTTAGTAAGGGAGCCTTGCGTTAAGGCATAAGCGAAAGCTAATAGTAAACCAAACCGGGAATCTTGGCCCCGAGTAGGAGAGCTCTCTCCTACTAAGCCCTTTATAAGGGCGTATCGGCTAAGTAGCGGCGAATGCCGCTTAAAGGAAAGTATTCCTCTTTGCGCTAGCCGCACCGTGCGTATTCGCACCGGCTACATATGGTAGCACTTGTAGTCAATCCAACACCTGTGTTGGTATACTAAGGCATCCTCTGCAAAGGATGAATCAGGACGATTGGGATAGGTTAATCCTCGTCCAACAGGAAGCCTTTAACAGGCTGTTATCCTTACTGGGTGACGAGAGTATGCAGATCCTAGTGGAGTAGGGCCTTGAGGCCGTAAAGGCAAGGGTCAATGCCCTCATCGCCCATGAGGCGAGTTTAGGTGGAAGTCGTTCCACGGGGGTGCGTCCCCCATTATCATTCAAAATAAAGGGGTTCACCGGGTATAAGGGTGACAACCTTTACGTGTGGTTGCGAGAGGTCGAAACGGCCTTTGCCACAGCGAATGTGATCGCTGATCACTTGCAAGTGGGACTTGCACTGACCCATCTTACGGGCAAAGCCCGTACATGGGCGTTTACGTGTTCGAAGTCAGTCACGGACGTGTTCCCAACCTGGGAGGTCCTTAAGAAGAAGCATATGGACATGTACGCAACGCCTGATCTGGTTTTCCAGAATCAACTGTCGTTTCTGAGGTGCCGTCAGAACACTAGGGACCTGGAGCCATATATCCAGGAACTTAAGACCCTGTTGGCAGGGATGTACGCGAAAGCGTATTCGGACGATGTGTCCATCCCCGTCTTCATGGGAGGCCTGACAGAAGGGCCATCACGTTCAGAATTGTTCCGATGCTGACCCCAATCCCAGGGGGAGGCGTTCAATATGGCGTTCAACGCCGAGAGGAACTTCCGTTCCTATAACGTGGGTCCCGAACCCATGGACCTTAGTCAGGTCGAAGCGGAGGAGAAACCTCCCGCTAAGAGTCACACTGACTCTTTTTTGCAGAGCTTCGAGGCGGAGCTCTTAGCTATGCTGCAGCGACATGGGACGCTGAGATGCTTCCTGTGTGGGAGCACGGATCATCTGAGGAACAGATGTCCGATAAATCCCCAGCGAGACACTCGCTACAAGGGACCAAGGGTGAGGGAAAAGCCCTTGCCCAAGCCGTCGGGAAACGACAGCTCCCAGTAGGTGCAGGGCGGCCTACTGGGTGATCCCTCAGTGATGTTAAGCCTCAGGGTAGGGGACGACAGCACAAAGCCCGTAGGGAAGCGGTGCTTTCTAGCACCGAGTTGGTGTACCAGCCATGTTTGATGGTTGTCCTTGCGGACGTGAAAGGCTTTGATAAGCCTTGGAGAGTCTTGATAGACTCTGGAGCGTCTGACAATTATGTCAGACGGGGTTCTGTGGAGAAGAGTCGGCTGTATGCCGAGGCCCTAGAGGCACGTTCTCGTGACGTTGTCACGGTCCGTCTTGCGACGGCGTACAGGTTTCTGTACCCAAGGTCTCGATTGACCTTAAGCGGAAGTTTGCAGACTTCGACAGCTTAGAACGTTGCCTAGTCCTGGATGGACCCGAGGTATGACCTCATTCTGGGCATGAAGTGGCTGGAACGCCACGAGCCATGGATAGACTGGAAGTCTAAGTCCATTGGCTCAACGCACCCGCGGTCGGGTGAAGCATTGGCGAGTCATGAACCCACCTTTGCTCGATCGCAAAAGCGATTTTGGCGTGAGACGCCAGAGATTGGGATGTAGGAAATGATCAGTCCCAATGTGGTTAAGGAAGAGTTCCTTAACTAGGGAGATTCGGCGGTTAATCCCCACGCCGTTAGCGGTGAGACTGGTGAGTTTCCAGTGGCAGAGGTGGATTCCTCTGAGGCGACTCCAGTGGTAGAAGTAGAGACCCCTGTGCTTAAGCGCGAGGCGCTTCCAAGCGAAGAGACCCGTAGTTCTTCTCTTTTGCACGTCGGAAATTATTCCGACCACGCCGTTATAGGCGAGACTGGTGAGTCGCCATTGACAGAGGTGGATTCCTATGAGGTAACTCCAGTGGTAGGGGTAGAGACCTCTGTGGATAGGCGCGATGTGCTTCCAATAGATGGGGCAATTGACTCCCCCCATCTGAGTCTGCTGTAAAAGCAGGTGAAATCGACGAGATCGTCGTATTGAGTTCGGAAGAGGAGTTAAACTCCTCATCCACGATGGACGAGTCAGTTTTGGTGCAAACCAAACAGGCATTAAATGCCCGAAGCGGTCTCAAGATCCTTGCGGATCCTGAGGACCCTTACCATTCCTTGTTAAAGAAATTCGGAGATGTCATTAGTGACAACCCGCCGATGGGGTTACCACCGGATCGGGGAGTCCGACATGAGATTGATTTGGTTCCTGGAACCAAATACTGCGTCACTAGGCAGTGGCCTCTCCCCAAGGAGCAATGCGACGTCATCGACGCATTCTTCAAGGGGAAAGAAGAGGCAGGGATGGTACGGGAGAGCAAGTCTCCCCATTCTTCTCCCACTTCTTTGTGTTCGTAAACCGAACGGAAAGTGGCGCATTGTTCATTCGTACAACAAGCTGAATACAGCTACTGTACCCATGCATACTCCGATTCCTCCGAAGGATGTCCTCCAGAACAATATGGCGGGTTGTAATGTGTACAGTGCCTTAGATCTGGTGGACGGGTATTATCAGGTGCTCATGCGAGCGTCCGATATTCCGCTTACAGCGGTCATCACGCCTAGTGGCATGCTGTGGGAGTGGCTTGTTATGCCACAAAGGCTTTCAAATGCACCAGCGACTTTCAATCGCTTGGTGACTCAACTCTTCCGCCCTCATAGGAAGTACGCTCAGACGTACTTCGACGATATATTCGTTCATAGTCGTGCGGAAGGCGACTCGTCTGATGTTCAGACGCATCTGATACACCTTCGAGCAGTGATAGAGTGTATGCGAGAGCATCAGTTATATGCGAACGCATCCAAATGTAT